>CM064862.1:32092098-32692098 GCA_032719365.1 Prinsepia uniflora
AACTGGTCGTCTGAGTCCCTAGGACATGTCTCAGAGATGAAAATGAATTCTAACGTTAAAACTAGCCATTTCGAAACAGGGAAGAAAAACTAAACCTTTCTGGTTTTCTGACTCACCGCCGCCGTGTCGCTACCGTAGGCCGTCCAGCCCACTTCTCAGTCCTCCTACCGTCCCAGTTAACCTAACCCTGCAACCCTTTCGCAACAACCTTTCTGCTGTAAGAGCTGATATGACTTTAGCGGTTAACATTTGCCGCTCTCCCTGGAATATCACCTCCGGTAATCCTGGACTCCGGAGTATCACCCTCTTATCGAAACATTCGATAGAGGCATGATGGGTTGTCAGCCAATCCATCCCAAGGATAACATCAAAATCACATAAATCTAACCAAAATTAAGTCAACCACGAGATGCTTACTCCCGATCAAAACAGGATACTCTCGTATCACTTGGTTGACTACATAAATATCACCAGTCGGTGTACCGACTCCCATATCACAACCAAGTGCAGAAATCTCTCTATTAGCTAAGGTTGCATACGTGCGAGAAACAAATGAATGAGTAGCTCCCGGGTCTATTAAGGTACGTCCATGATGCCCAAAAATAGGAAGCATACATGTCACCACTCCTGGGGTAGATCGAGCCTCCTGTTGAGTAACAACAAATACTCGAGCATGTGGTCCCGAAGTCTGACCACGTTCTCGTGAGTTACCATGTCCTCGACCAGCTCATCTCCCCCCAGTCGTATCAGAAGTCGATGCCGTACTCCGACTCTGCTCGGCAGTGCCCCAACCGGTACCACTACCAACCAAACGTGGGAAATCCTTCTTGAAATGGCCAGGCTCGAGACAGTAAAAGCAAACAAGTACATTTCCCCGATTGGGTCCGCTGTTCTGTCGGTTGGCTGATCCCACTGATGCTTCACTAGACTGGACTGTTGTCGAAGATTGAGACCCAAATCTCGGTGCATTCCCACGTCCATAACTTAAACGAGTACCACCAGATGATCCAGAACTAGAACCACCCCTTTTTGGCCATCTCTGACTCGGCGCTCCCTGATACTGTCGCTCTCGGCGCCGACCATAGCCTGAAAACTGCTGTGGTGCTGGTAAAGTCACCTCCACTCTAGCAGCTGCATCAGACAACTCCCTCAGAGAAGCATATGATCCCACTGTCACGGCACCACGGATCTCATTCTTTAACCCCTGCTCAAACCTCCTACACTTGTCCTCCTCGGTAGACACAAACAAAGGGGAAAAATTTGCTAGGTTCAAGAACTTTTGCTCATAATCAGCCACAAATAGATCTCCCTGTGTCAGTTGAAGAAACCCCACTTCCTTGGCATTACAGAAAGAACGAGGATAAAACTGATCTAAGAAACGGTGCCTGAAGTCCTCCCAACTCAGGGTGTTGGAATCCAATCCCGTCAACTGTAATCCACGCCACCATCGATACGCTTGACTACTCAGGATAAACGTGGCTAAAGGAACCATGTCTCCTGGTGGACATCGCATGATCTCGAAAATCCATTCCAACTGTGTAACCCAATCATACGCCTCATCTGGGTTAGTCTGACCCGTAAAACTCGTGGCCCCCAAACGTTGAGCTCTCTCTACGTCTGGACCCTCCATTTCTTCGCCAGGCTGTGCACGAGGCTCGCGTCGCGGAGGCATCTTGAGGTATCTGTACGTAAAATATATCAGTTAACCAGACCTGCACACAATGTGCAAGACTCAGACCGCAACCTAGTGCTTTGATACCAATTGACAAGTCCCATCCCGATTATCCCTCGATAACCGTGACAGATCCTGCTCCTGTCTGACAATAACTCGAAAGTACCAAAAGTAGTTTCAAATATATACATATAACACATATAAACGATAACATTGTCAGACAAGGGATAGTTCAGTATTCCGAGACCGTTGACCTAGTCAACAGGTTTACAGAGCATAGGAAATATTTACATGTAGGGAGTAAAATCCTACGCTGCAAAGTGTCTGAGTTACGCAACGGTCCGTTTATTCCTCAGCCTCGATATTAGCCTCAGTACCTGTGCACTGGCATGGAGGGCAAATAAAACATCAAAGGTGTGAGTGGACAAAAATAAAGTTTAGAAATACATTTATCAAAATATAGTCTTACCCTCCCAGTTTTCACAAATATGCATGCATATCATAACTCATAATCAAATAATTAAGAGATGAATATAATTCTCAAACATCAACAAAAACACAGAATCCAGGTCCAATATATAGTCACGTTATCCCCTACAACGCATGCAAATCAATAGGCTCAAGGACCGCTCAAATCCCGAGCATCCGCCGCTGTGAACACATCACCAGCCAGCAATCCGGATCTCGTGAACACATCACTTACCGATCCATATATAATCCAGCACATCTGATCTGAGTCAAGCCTCCCTCGACTGCTCGACAAAGATCGTGCTACGTGACCTCTTCGGGGGTAAACACTTCCATCCCGAAGGCGAGCGCTATCTCCAGGGTCTATTTCGGGGAAACATATTCCACACGAAAGCCCTCATATATCATCATCACGAAAACCAGTGAAAACAGTTGCATGTAATATCAAAACCATTTTTGAACTGGGCTTTAAGCCCAAAAACACTTTTCTCAAATCTATAAACCAATCCACGCAACCTGCGCAATCACAATCTTATTTATGACATAAATCCATCAAATCCAATATCAAACTCATAATCCGAGTCAAATCAAGTTCAAACCCCGAGCCTTAGCTCGAAATACCAGTTTCACAATTGTCTTGAAATCGTGCCCAAAAGCATATAAATAATATAATATTCCCAAGCATATAAAATAATATAATATGCCCAAAAATTCAGAAATCATCATATCGAAGTATCAATCATACCAAATCATTTCCAATCATATTATAAAGCATTTAAAACATATATGCATGCATTCAGGGTAGAAAACACAAGTCCACTCACACACCGTCCAGATTGTTCCGTTTCGAGTTGTTCGTATTCTTCCGACGTCCTGAAAGTATTCGGGCCTGTCAAACAAGTAATATAATATTACTAACTCGTTACATAATCTCCTGTACGAATTTCCTAAGCGTCGGAATAAAATAATATTATTTTAAACGTAACCTATACGCCTCGGGTATACAAACTACTCTCAGTTCATATCCGATTGTCCCAAAACCAACGCTAATAGGTCCGTATCATCGAGAGTATCAAAATTGCTGTTAGACCCTTCCTCGGATTCCCGGCCACGCGCCCTCACGCGCTGCCGCAAGCGGCTGCGCGTGAAAGCCACGCGCCATGAACAGTGCATGCTACAGTGTCTCTCTCTCTCGCCCGTTTCTCTGGTATTCGGGTCTGTGACCCGCGATCAGACCCGACTCGTTTTCTATCGATTTACACTCAATTCATCTCGTTCTTTCACTCATTAATATCTATCCAATCTAAGTGATAGTTCTGTGCCTTCAATTGAATCAATTAAACCATAAAACGCCTCGACTCACGAAGAACACTCATCGGATCCTAATTCGGGTTTGACCTCAAATCGACCTGTTTTCTTCAATTGTTCATACCAGAAGCATCATAGGACTACTCTAAACACGAAATCGAGATCAATTTTATGAAATTTTACCTCTAAGTAACTCGACTCAAGCTCGATTTTCCGAAACAGTTGCAGTGTCTGTTCTTCCCCAATTCAGCTCCAATTCTTGTTCCAGTTAATTGGATTCAAGTCGTTAAGCTTCCAGGAAGCCTAATATCACGTCCAATTGGAACGAAATCGTCTGGAAATCCAAATTCGAAAATGAAGATTTTGAATGATTTTCGGTTAAGGGCAGTAGGGTGTTTTCTTAAGTTTGTTTGGTTCCTCCTCGGTTTTTCACTCTTCAATTTAGCTAATTGGGCAATCAATTTCTCTTGTTGCAACCGAAATCGATTAAGGAGAAGGAGAAATATGGACGTCCTCTGTTCTGTGTTTGAAGGTTTGGTCGTGTACGGTTACTGTTCATCAGTTAACAATCCCATTTATTTGTTAACCTCCATTAATTCATTAATTTAACTCCTTAAGTGCCACTAATCATCCCTAAGAAGTGACATTTGTCACTTGATGCATTACATGAGTCATTTAATGGCATGAATCAGCAAGTAAAGTGGATTGATAATTATCCTTCCACCGTCCAAGTATAATCCACCCAAAATTACCATTTTACCCTTGTGGTCACAAATGACCATTTTACCCCTGGACTTCGCAGACCCATAACTTCCTCATACGAGCTCCGTTTTCGACGTGCCACCTGTCTACGGATTCAGCGTTCCGAGACCTACACAACGGTACTCGAGAAATGTGCAAAAAGTATTTTAAACAAAAAGGAAACTTTTAGCCATATCGTTCCAAGGGCAAAAACGTCATTTTCACATTATTTTAATATTTTACAATTTTTGGATTTTTCGGGGCGTTACAACCTTCCCCCCCTTAGGGAATTTCGTACCCGAAATTTCACAGAAATAAATACGGGTACTGCTCCCGCATCTGAGCTTCGGGTTCCCAAGTAGCCTCTTCTATATTCTGATTTCTCCAAAGCACTTTTACTAGAGGAATTGTCTTTCGGCGGAGTACTTTATCTTTTCGATCCAAGATCTGCAGAGGTTGTTCCTCAAAGCTTATGTCTTCCCTGAGCTCAATAGGTTTCTCTTCTAATACATGGGACTCATCGTATACATATTCCGCAGCATTGACACATGGAAGACATTATGAACTCTGGAAAGCTCCGATGGTAGTGCTAATCGGTAAGCAACTCGGCCAATCCGCTCGATAATCTCATAAGGTCCGATGAAACGAGGGCTTAATTTCCCGCGCCTGCCAAATCGTACTATACCTTTCCAAGGGGATAACTTCAGAAAAACCCAATCTCCCACTGCAAATTTAAGATCCCTGATCCGTCGATCCACGTAGCTCTTTTGCCTGTCCTGGGCTGCCTTGAGTCTATCTCGAATGAGCTTAACTTTCTCTGTCGTCAGATCAATCAATTCGGACTTAGACAATTTTCTTTCGCCGACCTCTGTCCAACACAAAGGGGTTCTGCACTGGCGTCCATATAAGGCTTCATAAGGTGCCATTCCAATACTTGCTTGGTAACTGTTATTATAGGCAAATTCCATCAATGGCAAATGTGACTCCCAAGTACCCTGGAATTGCAAAACACATGCTCTCATCATATCTTCCAAGGTCTGGATGGTCCGTTCCGACTGTCCGTCTGTCTGAGGGTGGAACGCTGTACTAAAATGCAATCTCGTCCCAAAAGCTTCCTGTAAAACTTTGCCAAAATCTAGATGTAAATCGCGGATCTCGATCTGAGACAATAGAGGCAGGTGTACCATGTAACCGAATAATCTCATTAATGAACAAGTTAGCATACTGAGTCATCTGAAAGTCTTCCTTCACAGGTAAGAAATGTGCTGACTTGGTAAGTCTGTCTACAATCACCCAAACGCCATCGTGGCCTCTGGGCGTCCTCGGAAGTTTAAACACAAAATCCATGGTTATATGATCCCATTTCCATTCTGGGATAGGAAGAGGTTGCAGTGCTCCATAAGGTCTCTGTCTCTCCGCCTTTACCTGCTAACATATCAAACATTTACTCACATACTCAGCAATTTCTCGTTTCATACCAGGCCACCAGTAATGTTCTCGGAGCGTACGGTACATTTTTGTTCCTCCCGGATGCATAGCATATGCAGAACTATGAGCTTCAGCCAGAATCTCCTTTTTCAATGCTTCATCTGCAGGTACACATAATCTCCCTTCTGTGGTTAAGGCTCCGTCCTCATTCACTGCATAATCCTGCCGTTCTTCGGCTTCTACTTCAATTCGAAGGATACATAAAGTTGCGTCTTGAAATTGAGCATCAATGATCTGATCAATCAGGATTGGTCGTACCTGGAAACTCGCTACCAACCCCTCTTGACTATCAAGTCCCAACACAACACCAGTCTTACATAGTTCAACTAATAGAGGCAAGTGTATCATCCGTAAATGAGCTACCGAATGTGCTGATTTTCGACTCAATGCATCAGCCACTACGTTTGCCTTTCCAGGATGGTATTCGATCGTGCAATCATAATCCTTAAGTAATTCCGACCATCTTCTCTGCCTCACATTTAGCTCCTTCTGGGTGAAGAAGTATTTCAAACTTTTATGGTCCGTAAATAATCGGCAAGTCTCACCATATAGATAATGTCTCCAGATCTTTAGCGCATACACTACTGCAGCCAATTCCAAATCATGGGTAGGATAGTTGCGCTCATGCGGTTTTAATTGCCGAGAAGCATAAGCAATCACTTTTCCATGCTGCATCAGCACACACCCTAAGCCGTGTAAGGATGCATCAGTATACACTTCAAATTCTCCACTGTCATCTGGAAGAGCTAATACTGGAGCGGATGTCAATCGTTTCTTCAATTCCTGAAAACTCTGCTCGCAAGTATCATCCCAAATGAACCTAACTCCCTTCCTGGTCAAACGAGTCAAAGGAGCAGCAATCGTAGAAAATCCTTCCACGAAACGCCTGTAATAACCGGCTAACCCCATAAAGCTCCTCACTTCAGTCACTGTTGTGGGTTGTTCCCAATTTCCCACTGCTTCAATTTTCTGGGGATCAACACAAATTCCTTCTGCAGAAATCACATGCCCCAGAAATCCCACACTCGTCAACCAAAATTGGCATTTACTCAGTTTAGCAAATAGTTGATTCTCCCTCAGAGTTCCAAGCACAAGTCTCAGGTGCTTCTCGTGTGCTTTCGCAGTCTTTGAATATACTAAAATATCATCAATAAACACAATGACAAACTGATCAAGATATTTCCAGAATACTCGGTTCATCAAGTCCATAAATGCTGCCGGAGCATTGGTTAACCCAAAGGGCATCACGAGAAACTCATAATGACCATACCGAGTCCGAAAGGCTGTTTTCGGAATATCCTATTCTCGAATCCTCAACTGATGGTAACCAGAACGAAGATCAATCTTCGAAAAATATGTGGCTCCCCTTAACTGATCAAACAAATCGTCAATTCGAGGCAAAGGATACTTATTCTTGATCGTCATCTTGTTTAGTTGCCTGTAATCCATACACATTCTCAAACTGCCTTCTTTCTTTTTCACAAACAGTACGGGGGCTCCCCACGGTGATACACTAGGTTGAATGAATCCCCTATCGACTAGATCCTGTAATTGCACCTTTAATTCCCTTAACTCAGCTGGTGACATGCGATAAGGAGGCAAAGAAATAGGTCGTCTACCAGGAATCAAGTCAATGGTGAACTCCATCTCCCTATGCGGTGGTACTCCTGGTAAGTCCTCAGGAAACACATCTGGGAACTCACATACGATAGGGATGTCCTCGACCCTAACTGGGGTATCCCGTACATCAACCACATGTGCTAGATAACCCTGGCAACCCTTTCGCAACAACCTTTCTGCTGTAAGAGCTGATATGACTTTAGCGGGTAACATTTGCCGCTCTCCCTGGAATATCACCTCCGGTAATCCTGGACTCCGGAGTATCACCCTCTTATCGAAACATTCGATAGAGGCATGATGGGTTGTCAGCCAATCCATCCCAAGGATAACATCAAAATCACATAAATCTAACAAAATTAAGTCAACCACGAGATGCTCACTCCTGATCAAGACAGGATACTCTCGTATCACTTGGTTGACTACATAAATATCACTAGTCGGTGTACCGACTCTCATATCACAACCAAGTGCAGAAATCTCTCTATCAGCTAAGGTTGCATACGTGCGAGAAACAAATGAATGAGTAGCTCCCGGGTCTATTAAGGTACGTGCATGATGCCCAAAAATAGGAAGCATACCTGTCACCACTCCTGGGGTAGATCAAGCCTCCTGTTGAGTAACAGCAAATACTCGAGCCTGTGGTCCCGAAGTCTGACCACGTTCTCGTCAGTTACCACGTCCTTGACCAGCTCATCTCCCCCCAGTCGTATCAGAAGTCGATGCCGTACTCCGACTCTGCTCGGCAGTGCCCCAACCGGTACCACTACCAACCAAACGTGGGAAATCCTTCTTGAAATGGCCCGGCTCCCGACAGTAAAAGAAAACAAGTACATTTCCTCGATTGGGTCCGCTGTTTTGTCGGTTGGCTGATCCCACTGATACTTCACTAGACTGGACTGTTGCCGAAGATTGAGACCCAAATCTCGGTGCATTCCCACGACCATAACTTAAACGAGTACCACCAGATGATCCAGAACTAGAACCACCCCTTTTTGGCCATCTTTGACTCGGCGCTCCCTGATACTGTCGCTCTCGGTGCCGACCATAGCCTGAAAACTGTTGTGGTGCTGGTAAAGTCACCTCCACTCTAGCAGCTGCATCGGACAACTCCCTCAGAGAAGCATATGATCCCACTGCCACGGCACCACGGATCTCATTCTTTAACCCCTGCTCAAACCTCCTACACTTGTCCTCCTGGGTAGACACATACAAAGGGGCAAAATTTGCTAGGTTCAAGAACTTTTGCTCATAATCAGCCACAGATAGATCTCCCTGTGTCAGTTGAAGAAACTCCACTTCCTTGGCATTACAGAAAGAACGAGGATAAAACTGATCTAAGAAACGGTGCCTGAAGTCCTCCCAACTCAGGGTGTTGGCATCCAATCCCGTCAACTGTAATCCACGCCACCATCGATACGCCTGACTACTCAGCATAAACGTGGCTAAAGGAACCATGTCTCCTGGTGGACATCGCATGATCTCGAAAATCCGTTCCAACTGTGTAACCCAATCATACGCCTCATCTGGGTTAGTCTGACCCGTAAAACTCGTGGCCCCCTAACGTTGAGCTCTCTCTACGTCTGGACCCTCCATTTCTTCGCCAGGCTGTGCACGAGGCTCGCGTCGCGGAGGCATCTTGAGGTATCTGTACGTAAAATAGATCAGTTAACCAGACCTGCACACAATGTGCAAGACTTAGACCGCAACCTAGTGCTCTGATACCAATTGACAAGACCCATCCCGATTATCCCTCGATAACCGTGACAGATCCTGCTCCTGTCTGACAATAACTCGAAAGTACCAAAAGTAGTTTCAAATATATACATATAACACATATAAACGATAACATTGTCAGACAAGGGATAGTTCAGTATTCCGAGACCGTTGACCTAGTCAACAGGTTTACAGAGCATAGGAAATATTTACATGTAGGGAGTAAAATCCTACGCTGCAAAGTGTCTGAGTACGCAACGATCCGTTTATTCCTCAGCCTCGATATTAGCCTCAGTACCTGTGCACTGGCCTGGAGGGCAAATAAAACATCAAAGGTGTGAGTGGACAAAAATAAAGTTTAGAAATACATTTATCAAAATATAGTCTTACCCTCCAGTTTTCACAAATATGCATGCATATCATAACTCATAAATCAAATAATTAAGAGATGAATATAATTCTCAAACATCAACAAAAACACAGAATCCAGGTCCAATATAGAGTCATGTTATCCCTGCAACGCGTGCAAATCAATAGGCTCAAGGACCGCTCAAATCCCGAGCATCCGCCGCTGTGAACACATCACCAGCCAGCAATCCGGATCTCGTGAACACATCACTTACCGATCCATATATAATCCAGCACATCTGATCTGAGTCAAGCCTCCCTCGGCTGCTCGACAAAGATCGTGCTACGTGACCTCTTCGGGGTAAACACTTCCATCCCGAAGGCGAGCGCTATCTCCAGGGTCAATTTTGGGGGAAACATATTCCACACCGAAAGCCCTCATATATCATCATCACAAAAACCAGTGAAAACAGTTGCATGTAATATCAAAACCATTTTTTAACTGGGCTTTAAGCCCAAAAACACTTTTCTCAAATCTATAAACCAATCCACGCAAACCTGCGCAATCACAATCTTATTTATGACATAAATCCATCAAATCCAATATCAAACTCATAATCCGAGTCAAAATCAAGTTCAAACCCCGAGCCTTAGATCGAAATACCAGTTTCACAATTGTCTTGAAAATCGTGCCCAAAAGCATATAAAATAATATAATATTCCCAAGCATATAAAATAATATAATATGCCCAAAAATCCAGAAATCATCATATCGAAGTATCAATCATACCAAATCATTTCCAATCATATTATAAAGCATTTAAAACATATATGCATGCATTCAGGGTAGAAAACAAAAGTCCACTCACACACCGTCCAGATTGTTCTGTTTCGAGTTGTTCGTATTCTTCCGACGTCCTGAAAGTATTCGGGCCTGTCAAACAAGTAATATAATATTACTAACTCGTTACATAATCTCCTGTACGAATTTCCTAAGCGTCGGAATAAAATAATATTATTTTAAACGTAACCTATACGCCTCGGGTATACAAACTACTCTTAGTTCATATCCGATTGTCCCGAAACCAACGCTAATAGGTCCGTATCATCGAGAGTATCAAAATTGCTGTTAGACCCTTCCTCGGATTCCCGGCCACGCGCCCTCACGTGCTGCCGCAAGCGGCTGCGCGTGAAAGCCACGCGCCATGAACAGTGCCTGCTACAGTGTCTCTCTCTCTCGCCCGTTTCTCTGGTATTCGGGTTTGTGACCCGCGATCAGACCCGACTCGTTTTCTATCGATTTACACTCAATTCATCTCGTTCTTTCACTCATTAATATCTATCTAATCTATGTGATAGTTCTGTTCCTTCAATTGAATCAATTAAACCATAAAACGCCTCGACTCACGAAGAACACTCATCGGATCCTAATTCGGGTTTGACCTCAAATCGACCTGTTTTCTTCAATTGTTCATACCAGAAGCATCATAGGACTACTCTAAACACGAAATCGAGATCAATTTCATGAAATTTTACCTCTAAGTAACTCGACTCAAGCTCGATTTTCCGAAACAGTTGCAGTGTCTGTTCTTCCCCAATTCAGCTCCAATTCTTGTTCCAGTTAATTGGATTCAAGTCGTTAAGCTTCCAGGAAGCCTAATATCACGTCCAATTGGAACGAAATCGTCTGGAAATCCAAATTCGAAAATGAAGATTTTGAATGATTTTCGGTTAAGGGCAGTCGGGTGTTTTCTTAAGTTTGTTTGGTTCCTCCTCGGTTTTTCACTCTTCAATTTAGCTAATTGGGCAATCAATTTCTCTTGTTGCAACCGAAATCGATTAAGGAGAAGGAGAAATATGGACGTCCTCTGTTCTGTGTTTGAAGGTTTGGTCGTGTACGGTTACTGTTCATCAGTTAACAATCCCATTTATTTTAACCTCCATTAATTCATTAATTTAACTCCTTAAGTGCCACTAATCATCCCTAAGAAGTGACATTTGTCACTTGATGCATTACATGAGTCATTTAATGGCATGAATCAACAAGTAAAGTGGATTGATAATTATCCTTCCACCATCAAAGTATAATCCACCCAAAATTACCATTTTACCCTTGTGGTCACAAATGACCATTTTACCCCTGGACTTCGCAGACCCATAACTTCCTCATACGAGCTCCGTTTTTGACGTGCCACCTGTCTACGGATTCAGCGTTCCGAGACCTACACAACGGTACTCGAGAAATGTGCAAAAAGTATTTTAAACAAAAAGGCAACTTTTAGCCATCTCGTTCCAAGGGCAAAAACGTCATTTTCACATTATTTTAATATTTTACAATTTTTGGATTTTTCGGGGCGTTACAAAGGTGGTGGGTAGTGGTCGTCTGAAGGTGGAGCAAGGCAGAGAAGGTGGTCGTCTGGGTTTTTGTTTGTTCAAGGGAGTGAGTCATGTTCACGGTTTGAGAAAAATGAAAGTGAGAGGGAGAGAGTTGTCTGATCACTTAAAAGAAAAAGGAAGATGAGATCAAGGGTCTAGATTCAATCTGGAGTTTAGAATGGATGGTGAGGATTTTAGGAGGAAAATAAATATTAAATAAATAGTCTAACCAAGATCCATGTTTTAATTCAAACCTCGGTTCGTTCAGTTAATCGATTTTACTTCCGTGATCATAACTTGTTCGTCGTACGTCCATTTTTGACTTGCCGCCTGCCTATGGACTCGTGACGTCCTAAACTACGCCACGTCATGGGTCAAAGTCCTAAATATTCCCCGGGGCAAAAGTCAACTTTTTCCTCCCCTTAGGGGCAAAATGGTCAATTTACAATAAAATAATAATTACGAAAGTTCGGGTTGTTACATGCATGGAAGGCCACTTTGTCGTTAGTCTCCTAACATTTTGAGTACTAGTGGCTGAAGTGATAGGCAAACTTCTGAAAGGTTTGAGTCTCCCCTTTCTGAAATGACTCCATATTTTTTTTAATTAGCAGTCGATTGGTCTGGATCATTAATTGGTTTAGGAAGACCATATGTAGCTCATCGAAAGATTCAATTGTACATGGCTAGAGTCGATAGAACCAATTGAAGGCGGTCTTTGTAAGAGTCAAGCTGAAGATCAAGCATTGCACCTCATCAGAGAGGTTCTTAAAAGTGACGGTCGGCTGGTAGTTACTCATATGCATGACCGATTCACCTTTCCCTATGTAAGGAGCGATCTTGAGTGGTTTTACCTCCAAATCATGGCGATATTGGAAGATGTGAGAGATGAAAGAGCCAGTGTTGGTCCTGATCTTTGCTAGAGACTTGGCGTTGTAATTCTTGCTCTTTATCTTGCGGACACGCTAGAGGAGTTCTCATCAGTTTTTGGGAGATTGGACAGTGGCCCTAGTCGGTCGGCAATGGGTCGTCAGCCCCTATTGTTGTTGTTCGACCGTGGCCAGTCGACTATGATGGGTCATGTTGTCGACTTGGTAACTGTTCACTCGGCTACCTCTTCCACATGATGAGAGTTAGCTTTTGCGACATCCTCCTATTCCCAGACCACTGATTATTTTTATCCGGTGGTCATCATCAAAGCTGACTCTGATAGGCTGCGTCCAGCTTGAGATGAGGCAGGAAGACGGGTTAATTGATGATTCTGGGATCGTTGGTCGGGTATGTCAATCAAGTGGGCTCAAGAGGAAGTGGCCTTCGGTCAAGGAGGGCATCCCTAAACTTTGGGTTTCGGAAGAACCAACAACATTGGAGCAATCTTCTGGTAGGCTCCCACAGATGGGGTCACACACGGCATAATTGAGGAGGGCCGAATCGACCATAGCTCATTGCTCTCGCAGTTACTCTTGAGTGGAATGTAGTAGAGCGAATGTTCTTTGGTATTGCTTGCTGAATACTGGGCTTCTGTTCTCAATTACAACGTTAATTTTCTGGAGCTTGGTGACCTCTTTATGGAGCTCGTTCATCAATCGGAGCATAGTCTCTAAGATGGTGGGCTCGGCTCTGTTTTTGTTCCCTGATAAGGGGGTGTTGTTTAGCTCGTCATCACCTTGCTTGACTAACATTGTGATCCGTAGGAATGACGGGTGTGGTATGCGAGCTGGTAGGAATACTTACTCAGAATTTCCACAAACGATGCCAAATGTTTTATCCAAAAAATGAACCTAACAAGGAAATGGTCTTGACAAACTTTAGAGCCCTTTTTATATTCGCCAAGATGACCTATATGAGGACAAGAAGCGTACTTAACATCGGTGGAGTGCCGACTTAGTGGATTATGTTGCTTAAGTTAGTAAGCAAAAGAAGATCAAACACAATATATACAGCGTAAGACTTGGTGAATAGTGAATTCCCTTTATGGGGAAATGTGCCCCATATTTATAATAGTAATAAATATGATGTTTGGAATCCTAGAAAAGTAAGGCCCATGCAGTTGGTTGGATGCTGCCACGTGTTCTTAGGTGTTGGATGGCTGAAGGCGATTCATGGGAGAGTACAACTGTATTGTTACTGCTTGGAAATGTGGCTGATCGATTGGTTCCGATCGTAATGGTTGGGAATGTCGATTAGTGGCCCATGTATGCCGACCAGGGAACCTAGTTAGAAGCTTCTAGCTGGTCGTACGTGACCCACTACTAGGATGTTAGCAAGCAAGTATCCATACTAGACCGTTGGTGGGGAGCAGATTGCTGCGATTTGGTCGGCATACAAATTACCTTAGTCGATAGTGACTTATTGTGGGCGGTTCTGTTCGTCTCTATGGTGGTTGATCAAAATGGTATAGACACATCCGTACGATCGTGTTTTCCCAAGGAGTCAAACTGCCTACCGTGTTTTCTTAAGAAGTCGAATTACAGATCGTGCTTTAATAAGTTATGTTGAGTGTTGTTCTTTCCTATTTTTTCTTCCTTTTAGCATTAGGTTAGTTTGATTCGTAGTCGTAGTTTCCCTTTGTTATTTATAGATGTTGGAGCCTGGGTCTTTGAGTTTATTTGGGGCAAGGTCCCTACAAACTTTTGGTGGTGAGGCACATTTTCATTCAACCAGTGATGCACCGAATGAGACAAGTGGTTTATTGGCCACTAGTGGGTCCTCGTCGACTGGTAGTAGTAGTGGGTCCTTATCGATTGGTAGTAGGAGTGGGTCCTCATCGATTAGAAGTAGTAGTGGATCCTTCTCTTCCTCTTTTAATAGTTTAGAGATTGCCCTAAGGCATCCACTAATCAGTAGTGTCATTCAAAGATCAGTTCAAATTGATCACCCTTGATAAAGATCTAGCTTGTTACTAGATGTGTCAATGGACATGTTAAGGAAGCGCCAAACAAAGTCTTGATTGACACAAATCACTAGGGTTGCTCGCAGGTTAGCCGATCATCCCTGGTGAGCTATTTTCTAGCTTGCATTCACATTGTATTCCCACGTTTTTAATATCTAATTGTTTAAATTAAATTCATATAATGTAATTTCTTTTCTTGTTGGACAAGAAAACCCTTTTTGGCTTCCATTTAAGATTAGGAATCCAAGTTTCACCTGGACGTTGATGTGAACTTGTGTTTGGAAACTTGGATTTTGATGTGAACTTCTATTTGGAGAAGGTTAATTTTTTTTGTATGAATAGAGAATCTTGGACATGTATATAACGCAATCCATTGAAATTATATTGGGTTATTTACACCTATACCCCCTAAGATTTCTCATATTTACCCAAACACCACATAAAGTTCAACAATTACACAAGCACCCCTTCAAGTTTCAAAACATTTGCGCATAACCTGTAACGACCCGGACAGTCGAAAAAGGAAAATTTGGAAAAAATTGAAGAAAATGACGATTTTGCCCCTAGAATCGGGCGAACGGTTGACTTTTGGTTTGAGCGGTCAAGCGGACCTTGATCGATGAGTTTGACGTAGTTCGGGATGTCACGAGTTCATAGACAGGTGGCACGTCGGATTCCGACATTCGAGGAGAAAGTTATGATGTTCGGAAGTTCAAGGGTAATTTGGTTAAATAGAGGCAATTTGTTGACTTTTCAAACGACATGGACTGTTCACGTAATTTGAAGACCGTTGGGAAGGTCTCGAGATGCTGAGTCCGTAGACAGGCAGCATGCATCAATCAGAGTTCGGACGACCAAGTTACGGGTCTAGAAGTGTGAAGGGCATTTTGGTAAATTGTCAAGGTAGGGGTATAATGGTAATTTGTATGTTGGAATTTGAATCAGCTGTAGTGGACTGTTTAACTTAGTTTTTTTTAACTAATTAAGTGACAATTGTCATGAAGAGGGAACATATTAGGGGCTTGGGCGTGAGTGTGTGCAAGCGTGATGTTTAGGAATTAGAGCAACCTTGCTTTCGAATTGTTTAACCAACTGAGTGATATGGGTGAGAGAACAAAGACAGAGGTGGAAGTGCATGGTGTGTGTTAGTGTGTTTGGAACAGGTGCACGGTCAGGGGATTGGAAATTGAAGCTCGTGGGTGATGTTGGAAATGGAAAAGAAAAAGAAAGAAAAACAGAGCCCGATAAACTGGGCTTGATCGACCTCCCCTACTATCAATTGAGAGAAAAGAAGGGCTGAAACAGAAAGAAGAGAGGGAGAGCCGAGTTTTGAGATTGGGAGGGAAAGGAATGTGATGAAAATGGTGAGAGAAGAGCTCAAAATCCGAAACGGGTTCTAGGGAGAGTGAGATTTCAATTCGAAGTTGTAGGCTAGCCCAAGGCAAATTGAGGTTTCATTTAGTTCCCTGGGATCAATTCAAGTCGATCCAGTGCAAGAAAGAAGAGAATTGATGTTGTTTTGGCTTCGAACGGACTTGATGACAGAGAGGAAAAATCGAGCTTGGGTTCTTGTAATTGGAGGTAAGTTCTTGTGGTATTGATTGCAAAATCATCGTTAAAGTAAGTCTACGATGCTTCCTAACTAATTAATTGAAGAAATCAGTGACGGTTTGTTGAACTGGGACGATGAACCTTGATTAGAACTTGAATTCAATTGAGTTGGTTTTAGGCCGTGTTGATTGGAATGAATGTTACAGACCCTTAATTAAGTTTATTACGATGCTACATGATGGATTAATTGAGGAATTTAAGTTGAATTTGACAGAGATTTAACCGGGTCAAGATGCGGGCTAAAAGACCTGTTTTACAGACGTTCGGGTAAGGAAGAAGCGCTGTGCAGGGTACTATAGCAGCGCGTGGCTCACACGCGTAGCCGCTTGCGGCAGCGCGTGAGGGCGCGTGGGCCCGATTCTCGAGGTGAGTTCAACACGACTTTTGTTCTATGCAATGTAATAGACATTTTAGTGTTGGTTTCAAGTTAATCGGACATCGTTCGCCATTGTTTTGAGGGCCCAAAGGTTTATGTTAAGTTTTTAATTAATATTTAAATCTCGAAAAGTTATGGGAAATTAGTATGATGTTATTTGAGTCCTTAGTGACCCTGGAGAATGATTTCGGACAGGATTCAAGATTTCTGGAAATCGTCGGAAATTACAAAAACGCGTGCAGCACGAAAACGAGCGATATGGACGGTGTGTGAGTGGACTTTGTTTTCTAAACTTCAATGCATGCATAATCGTTTTCTATGCTTTATAATTATGACTTATATGATTACGACTTATGGCAATTAAGGTTTTCGTATTTATACGTATTTATACGGTTTGTGTGTATCATGGTTTTGATGATGTTTTGATTATGATTGTGAGTATGATTTACGGTTTTGACACGTATTTCGGGATTATTACGGATGTGCACATTTTACGAGATTTCGAGTATGTTGTGGTTTGACCGTGATTTTGGTGATTTGAATTTGGTTCACGATGATTTGAATTTGGTATTTAAAATACGATTTGATTTCAAAGATTTAAAATGGATTTTGGGAAAAGCGATTTCGGGCTTGATGCCCAACTCATAAAAGTGGCTTTGATGAACGAGAATTCGGTTTTCGGAAACTTGAAGATGGATTTCCGAATTTGGGTTCGAGATGATGTTTCCGGATGCCGGCTTACGGAATAATTATTGCGAATTCGGATTCGGGAATGGATGACGGATATGATTGGGGATTTGAATGTGAAATTCGGACATGAATTCCATTTCGATTAAGTATGACGGGGGCGGGCTCGGATTGGGTTTAAAGACCCGGATTGAGTTTAAAGACTCGGTTATTGTGATACCCCCTGAGGCCTATTGATTATGTTCTGAGTTTAAAGACTCGTTGATATCCTAGGAAAGCCTGATTATGCGCATGGTTTTGAGTTTAAAGACTCGGACGCACTTGAGATCTAGCAGATTGATTGATTTGTGAATTACTGTTGATTTCTGATGTTTTCGAATGTGTTGGACAATAACCCGGTTTATATGACTTGATGGATTTTGGGTTATGTTATGTACTTGGCTTTTGATTCATGATTTTGGGCTGAGGCCCGTGTTTATGGTTTTAGGCTAAGGCCGAGGTTTGAGCAAAGGAAAATGATTTTGATTTTCATACACGGTTTTCTTATATTGGAAAATGAAATGGATTATGAAATGATTTTAGAATGCATGCATTGGTTTTACGTGGAGGGTAGAAATGTCTTTCTGTAACCTGTTTTATTAACTGATTCATTTTCGTCCACTCACACATTTTGTGTTTTTATTGACCCTCCAGGTCGTGGCGCGCTAATCGAGGCTATTCGAGAGGTGGCGGCATGAGTGGGCACATGTTTGATTATCTGTTGTTTGGCAAGTGTTGAGGGTAATTTGGGAACTTCAGTCGACTTGCTAGACGGGAGCAGGACCCGACACGGATATCAATGTCCCTTCGGGGACGGTCCTGTCATAACCCCTTCTACTTAAAGTTTTATTTATAATGAAAAAATTACCCCCTTTATTTAAAGCTATCATACAACCACACACTTTTCCACATTTTTTTTATAAAAAAATTCTGTCATTTTTTATTAAAAAAATATAGTCATTTTTCACAATATTAAAAAGATAAAAAAAATTTGAAAATATTCTCCAATTTGTGAGATAGCTTAATCTTTATATATATAAAAAAAAATTAAGTACAAATTATAATTCACGTTAATAATTAAACAATGACAGATTTTTTTTATGATGAACTTTTATAGCTTTTTTTTAATATTATTAAAAATGGCAATATTTTTACTTTTTTTTATTATTTTTATAAAAATAACATAATTTTTTATTATAAACGAAAAAAATTAAGGAAATGTGTTTAGTTATGAGATAGTTTAATCTTTACTAACGATTGTTATCCAAGAGTAATTTAATCCTTATAAATAAAACTTTAAAGAGATAGAGTTATGTGCAAGAATTTTAAAACCTAAAAGAATATTTGTGTAATTATTAAAATCTAAGGGATCTTTATGTAAATACAAATAATTGCACTAGGTGTAAATAAGTCAATTATATTATTGCATCAAAGACAAAAAAAAACTTAATAAAAAAAGGCTTCACAGATTTTAAGACACTTGTCAAGTGAATTAAAAATTCAATAATTTTATAATTTGACTCGCCTGATAAAATTAGAAATCAATCAAAAATTCGAACCAAAAACAGAATTCCCCATTTTCTAAAACCCTAGCAAATTAGCAGTAGATAACACCTAAAAGTTCTTAACCCCTCTTTCTTACTCTCCGACTCTAACACGCATCAATGGAGCAGAGGTTAGCGAACACATGGCGTATGACAGTGAACGAGAAGAAGTTCATCGAGACGGCTTTGCTCTCCGACCTCCGAATCGATGGCCGTCGTCCCTTCGACTACCGTAACCTCACTATCAAGTTCGGCAAAGACGAAGGCTCTGCGGAGGTCCAGCTGGGGCAAACCCATGTAATGGCGTTCGTCACGGCCCAGCTTGTCCGACCCTACCGGGACAGGTCCAATGAGGGTACTCTCTCTATCTTCACCGAATTCTCTCCAATGGCCGACCCTTCATTTGAACCCGGACGCCCCGGTGAGTCTGCTGTTGAGCTTGGACGCGTAATTGACCGCGGTCTTAGGTTAATTCCTTTTCCTTTTTTTGATTATCAAATCGTGTTTGCTGTTATTCTGAGCCATGCCTTGTGTGTTTCTGAAGCTAGAGTTTTTTTGTTATGTTTTCTAATTCGTGCGTGTTTGTTTAATAAATAATCTTTCTGACGCATATTCAATCGTGCCTATTAAGAGGTTAAACTGTAATGTGATATTATCCCTGTTGTCTATGGTTCAGTACCTAGTAAAGCATACATTTTAGAGGCCTTCTTTAATTCATCTGTTTATTTTTGAAATTTTATTCATATTACATTTAGTCATGTTTTGAATATAATTAGTGTGGTTAAATGTATGCAATTATTTTATGAAGTTAAGGTCTGTAAGCTAAATAATCTTGTCATTTTAGTAATGAAAAACCAAAATTAGAAATAAGTGACTATAGTTGCAATTTGAAAGGAGTGCATTCTGATTCGAAAATTAATGAATATGCAGGGAAAGCAGGGCTATTGATACAGAGTCGCTTTGTGTTATTTCAGGGAAGTTAGTGTGGGCGATCCGTGTTGACCTCCATATTCTAGATAATGGGGGGTAAGCTCTATTTACTTTTTATTTGGGCTTCATATTATTGTCTTTGCTTTTGTTTTCCCGGCTATATTTGAGTTTGAACTTCGTAGAAATGAAATATGGACAGAAACCTTATTGATGCTGCTAATATTGCGGCATTGTCTGCTTTGTTGACATTCCGGAGACCTGAGTGCACCTTGGGGGGAGAAGATGGTAAGGAAGTGATTGTGCACCCACCTGAGGTTAGTCTCTCCCTCCCTCCTTCCTCCCTCCCTCCCTCCCTTTCTACCCCTTCTCAGAATATATGAGGGTGCCTTTATTGTTTCCAACCTTTTTTGGTGCTAAACGAATGTAAAGGGGGTGTGATAAGGCTTTTGAAAAATTATATGTGGCTTGTGTGATGGATTTGATATGGAAGGTGGTCTCTTTATGTCTGAAAGCACTCTAAAATAGAAAAGAAACAAGATAGTTGAGAAGAAAAAAAAATGTAGGAATCTAGAGAAGCCCACTTAAACATTTTATGAGCAGTGTCTTCTTTGAGGTTTACTAGACGAAACTAACAGAGAATTCTCACTAGTCAAGTATATTTATATTTTGATATAAGGCATTTTCACACAGAACTCAAATTATCATGAAATGTAAAGCGTGCTGTATAAAATCCTAGTTTATATTTCCCATTTTGAATGTCCAAGCTGAAAACGGGTCATATTTTCCACTAACAAAGTCAAGCTTGGCCCAAACGAAAAATAATAATGGGATAAAGATTCATAACCATACGGTACAGTAATTAAAAAATACTCAATAGACTTGTATGTTATGGTGATAAACATAAGTTTTTCCTGTGATTCTATATGAGAAGCTCTGTAACTCAAGACACAAGGAAGTATCTATGTGTGTATTGGTGTAAATCCTATGCTTATCAACATTCAACTGTGAGTGCGTTGAACAAGATACATGATAATGGAAGTATGAGATTATTCATATATACTGTATCACTAAAATATACCTTTTACTTCATATCTATGTCATTTTACCAGGAGAGAGAGCCACTTCATCTGATCATGCATCATCTCCCTATAGCAGTAACCTTTGCATTCTTCAGTTACGAGAGCAGTGTGGTAAGCTATTTCTCTCTCTAATGATGCATAATATGTAACCATAAAGTTCATTGTCTAACTTGATTCAGTGCCACATAGGTGATAGATCCAACCCACCATGAGGAGGCTGTTATGGGGGGACGAATGACTGCGACACTTAACTCAAATGGAGATATTTGTGCTATTCAAAAAGCTGGAGGGGAGGGTGTCTTGCAGAGTGTTATAATGCAATGTTTGCGAATTGCTTCTGTCAAGGCTAGTGCTATGACAGAGAAGATAAAGAAAGCGGTGAGGTTTTTGCTCTATGTAAAAGTCGTTTAATACTTGAGTTGCCTCTCTTTCACATAAAAGATAGGTAGCCTTTTACAATATATGTGTTATAATCCTAAAATGAACTGGGGTATTTCTGATTTAGCACATTGGACCCAAACAGCAGATTCTCATATTTTTTTTCGAAGTACAAGAAGTACAAATCACTTACAAGTATTGTCAATATGTCTTGGAAGGTTCCTTTAAAAGTTCTGATAACCAGGAGACTAAAGTAGTGTATCTGTGAATAAATATGTTTGGATATAAGTTAGCACTGATATCTTGATCATCTGGGAAAGCCGTATTTGGTCAAGTGCTATTCATTATTCTCATTTTTCATCCCATTCTTAGTATTTCTACTTCAATTCAAATGTAGGCTGAGTCGTACAAGACAGAAAGAGCCTTGAGGAAGATCAAGCGCCATACTTCTTCTGTCCCCATGGATATTGATAAAGGTGCTTCTATTGATCATACTGAGAGATTAAAGTCTGTGCTTGAAGAAGGCATTTCCAATCAAATTGAGGATGTTAAAAGTGAAACTAAATCGTCAGACAAAAAGCGAACTAACATGGGGAATGAGAATGCCAAGAATTTTATTGGGGGGCCCTCAAATTGGTATGGTTCCTGTTTCCTATTCGATGAAAATTTAGGATCTTTCTTCTGATTTTTGTTCTCTAGTTATGAGTAATTTAGTAAAACTGAAGGCCTCAGTATATTGGATGTTAGAGGGTGATTGCCGATTTTGCTTTCTGGTATCGGATTCTTTAGGGACAGCTTAAAGATGAAAAGATTAAGCAAAAATTTGAGGAAGGGATGTAAAGTAATTAACATGTATATATGAGAATTATAAATGCACAACATCTGTTGTAATAGAAGTACAATTTGGAATATATTTTTTAAAAAAAAACCCTATAATTGATTTTTGTGAATATTTTCTATTATAGAGCAATAAAAGTTTTTAATATGAAACTAGAGTTAAAGCCCTAGGAGAGAGCCTTATTTTGGGTCCTCTGTGAAAGTTGAATCATGTGTGAAAACAAATTAAAATTTGTACAAACCTATAAAAGAATTAATTCCTTGGTTCTAGGTTATTAATGAGAAAAAAGTAAGGAATAACTAATTGATAATTTGAAAATTTTCGCCTTTGATTACTGTTGGCATTTTCTTTCAGATAACTACAAATTTTCATCCTGAAATGTTAAAAGTTACGTATTTGGAAGGAAAAAAAATTTCAGCTGGGGGAGTGGTCCCCACTGGGCATATGTGCTAGGGCTATACCAGTAGAAATCAGTTCATGATGAAAAAGTCTCAAAACTAATATCTGTTGGGGAGCAAGCGTATCCTTTCTGATTTATTTTCTGTTGTAGTTTCTTAATAGTACTTTTATTTATTTTTCCTCAGGGATCCTTACTCGAAGGGTGTTGATTCAGATTTCTTGAAAGTTTCTCTAGCTTCCCATGGTACTAATTTTTTTTCTCCGTTATATCTCTTAAGATAAAAAGAAATAACCGTTGTATCTTTCATTGATCCATGTGACTGTTATGGCTCATTCAGGAAATTTTACGATAATTGTCATCATTTATTTGTTTATATGTTTCAAAAATGAATTGATGTTTCAATTTATCGATTTACTAGTAAATATCATTTAACTTAGAAATAGAAATGCCCATAACCTTATTTGAAATAGAAATGCCCATAACCTTATTTGTACTCTGTCAAAACTTAGGACGAAACAATGTAGGTAAACAATTAGGTGGTTGACTGGATAGAACAGATAGAATGAACTACAGAAAGTAGATCTTATTTGGGTTGCCAAGTATTTAATTTCAGTCATCAAATTCAAATAAGAGGTAATAACATGCATCTTTGGAATGAGACAATGAAAATAGGGTGAGTTTACTGGCATCTGGTACTGAATTCTCTATAACCCTAAAATACCATGGTACATTTTACTCTTATTCACTCCTCTTTTAGAAATCAGAATTCTCTCCTCCTTCCTCTCTCACTTCTACCTCCCTCCTTTTGCCATATTTCAGCGGGCTATGACCAAACTTTTCAGCCATGGTCAGTCCCTTTATTTTTCCTTTTTGTATATGTTTGAAAGATGAAACAAAGAAATGAGGTTAAAGTACGAATGGGACACTTTTGAGGGATGTCCCACTCTATATACTTTGGAACTAATCCCGATCTATATTTTTTGGAGCTAATCCCACTCTATTGTCTTGATTAGCATTTACCCAGTTGGTAACTTACCTTAACAATCTTGACTTTGACATCATTTTTGTACTAATTGTTTAATGGAATACTGGAAGAAAACAGGTTTGATTCTGTACAATGTTAATGCATCAGAAGTTTCTAAAAGGAGGAGGAGAGGAGGGGCATCGACTTGGTTTCAGGAATTAGTGCACTGTTTAGGTGTCTCTGAAGATGGCTGTGAGTTACTGTTGGACTGTGGGGTGGTGGCCATTGTAGCAGTAGGAGAAATCAGTGCATTTTTCATGTTTGTTTACAAATGTCAACATTTTGGGGTTTATATCTCAATTGTAGAAATATGCATTTATAAAATTAGTAACTCAGGATTACAAATAATGCATTATCACTAATTTATCATACATGCTTGCAAACACAGACATACATATGAGATGCGCACGTATGCATGCAAATGTAGAGGCGATGGACAGAATTCTTACCTATGTTGGAATGATATGTGCAGGAATTTCAATGCCTACCAAGGAACTAAAGGATTTGAACGGTGAGGAAACATCCGACGAAGCCAAGACAGAGGAAGCTGTTGATGTTATCCCAATTTCTTCACCAACCGGGCAACCTGAAACTGCAGAGCTAACAAATGGAGAGAAGACATTAAAGGATGCTGTGAAGCCCAAGAGCATGAGACCCAGGAGAAAGAATCGCTCCTCTACTGGTCCAAGTTAGATTCACTGTCTCAGTGGAAGAATACCAAATTATATGGGGAACTTGACCCAGCTGGTATTGCTTGTTGGCGAAAACAATTTAACAGGTACCTGCAGGAAGTTTGCATTGCTTCATCTTGTTTGTGTCATCATTTATCATTGAGTGACTTACATCTTGTGGATGCTAACATCATCCGGTCTTGAGGAATTCCTCCGTCCCCGTTCTCTTTCTTTAATACAATTTAATATTAATATTGTTTTGTGAATTAATTAATTGTGGCATTATGCAGGAAGCTGCTGCAACTTCCGAAGTAAACATCCTTTCTTGTTTGGCCAATTTTACAAGTCTGCCATCATTACCCTTGTTTGATAATTATTTCTATGCTTCTCTGTATCTTCCTCTCAAGACAGCTTAGTATTTAAACCTCCAAGGCTCGAAAACAGTGGAAAACCAGAGCAGTGCAGTCCTTTTTATTCAGCCTCCAGCATTTTGCGTGGTGTGGGTTCTTGGTTAAGTTAAAATTGTTAACTTTGATGTTTTCCGAATGGTTATTTGGGGTTCTCATATTCTTATTATGCAATCCCAAATTTCAATTGTTGGTCAGGGCTGATTTTTTTGGAGGATTGTTTCTCGAGGGACTGGATTTAAAGCATCTCCGATCATGTTCTCTATTTGGAAGTTAAATCTTGATTACAAAATTAAAATGTTGTGGTAAGTGTTCTCTAAACTAGAGCCGGGAATGGATCAAGATGAGTCGACCAAATTCAGGTCTTTGGATTTTCAATTACCCAAACTTAAATTCGATCATGATGAAATCATCGGTTTTTAATCGCTCTAATTGATTTGGGTTGGTTTGATTTCGAGTTGGACTCATTCATATATAGCCAATAAATTTGTTTATAACTATTGAACTGTCAATTATCAAACAATCATGATGAAAATTGGACTTCATATTAAAAAATAGAAATAATAGTAATTTATCGATAAGTTTGGGAGAAACCCAAATTAATAAGAAATAAGAAATATTAATTTCAAAGTTACAAGTTCATTCAAATTCATTCAAAATGTTCACAAGCATCCGAATGTTTCAAAAATTTATATTTAAATTCAAATATAAAAATAAAGACACTCGGTACTTTATTTTTTTTAAATAAAAATAAAAAATAAGGATTTTTTTTTTTTTAATCTTAAATGCATTATGAACTCATATATAAGTCTTACCTTAAATCATATTCTTAATATTCACTCAAAATACACCTTAAAACACACGACGTCCAACTCAAGTTCTTTTCTGTTCAATTTGTCAAGTTGATGTCAAAAAGTACGGTAAAATTAGAATTCTAGGACCCAATTGATGGAGTTGAAGTGGAAGAGAAGAGAGACCGGCATAAGGAAAACTGCGAATGGGAGTTACTACCACTCGAAGAAAATTTTGAAATCCCATTTGGGGAATATTTTAGAGTTAATGAGAAATTTCGAAATTGCGGAAATCTTATGGGTAAGAATTGGGTGGGGTTTGGGAGATATCTTCTTTGTGGTGAGTGTTCATAAGTAGAGCAGTTTTTTTATGTCTCGCGCGTTGCCGCGGTATTATTAAATTGAGTATTATTAATTTTCCATAAATGAGTAGTGATTTTTTTATATCTATAAAAAAAAGGCAGAATCTTTTTATATATCTTTTATGATTTTTTTATATGTATAAAGGAAAAGAAAAAAAAAAGAAAAGGAAAAAATATAAAGGAAAAGGAAAAAGAAAAAAAAAAAAGGGGCATAAGTAGAAAATCATTGTAGGACTACAATGATTTTCTCACTTCTGTTTTAGTATGGATATAATTTCTTTGAAGTAGGATACAAGTTTGAAACTCTTTCATATATGTTTGATAGAGGTATGACGTTGGGTTCAGGGTTTAGGATTACATATCGGTTAGAATTTCTGTTAATATTTAGGACGTCGAAGAATTTCTTTTTTGGATTGGAGTTCTTATGATTGTTGATGACGTCGAACTTGAAATTTGGACCGCTATTGCTGTGTATCAACAACATGTCTAAGCTTGGCTGATTTTGTCAGAAAAGAAAGTAGGCTTTAGGGGTTCTTAGGTACTTGATTGGGTGTACTGTCATAGTTCAAATAGGACTCAATTGTGTGTGCCAAGAAACTTAAATTAGGACTACCATGAGGTGTGCTTAGAAAATAAATGTTTTTGATAGCTATATTAGTGTGCTTAGATACTGAAATTTTGACCGATATTTGGTGTGCTTAATTAGTTGCTAAAATGCTCGATATATTTTGGTATATGTTTGCAGATGATGTAAACTTATTTAATATGAAGGTTTACTATTGACAGGACCCATCCCAATCCCCCCGGGATTAACGCGGGATGATCATGCTCCCGTCTGACACGGAGTGTCAGACAAGGGATAATTCCGACCTTTGCCCTCCCGGGCTATCAGAGTACGCCAGAATCCGGAGGAGGCATGTGATATCTCGGTCTCTGCTACAGTCCACATCGTATTCAACCTGAAGGGTATTAAAAACAGAAAGACTATGAGTGGACAAAAATAAAAGAGTTTATAAAACATATTTCATAAAGACCTTTATACCCTTCACTAAAAAGCATGCATGCATAGCAAAACCATTTATCCAAACACATATGTTTAAACAACCATCATTAGGGTCTCAGCCCCAAATTCCGTAAATACAAGTCATACGGGCTCCTGCCCAAAACCATTTACAGAAAACCATAACATCAGAAACATATGTGGGATCTCAGCCCAAATCCATTTATCATCATAAAACAAAATTTCCCAATCCACTTGAAATCATGTTTATCCATTATAATTCATATCCAAGAACCTGTCACGGTATAATAAAGCTACGTGCGTGCTAACTGGGGTCTCAAACCCAAGTCTCTCCAAGGTCCACCCAGGTCAATGTCCGTAGATCAATGACCCTCCCTGTAGGTAACGAACCATGCCCATCCTGAGAGTAAGGAACCCAACTGGGGGCGACTCCACTCAGTCAGTGCTCCGTGACTACTCCGAGGTCCACCCAGGCTAACGACCCTCCCCGGAGGAGACAATCATATATAAAGGATGCAATATGAAAAACCTTTTGAAATCATTCTTAAAACCTTTCCAGGATTCATGCCCGGCCCCCATAAGCCGCCATGATCCATAAAATCCTTTCCAAGGGTTCATGCCGGTTCCCATAAACCGTCATGACCCGTAAATCCATTTCAAGGGTTCATGCCGGTTCCCATAAACCGTCATGAACCATAAAAACCATTTCTAGGGTCCCTGACACGAAATCACCATCATAACACATAATTGGGCCCTATGCCCGAATCCACATACAAATTGGACCTCTGGTCCGAATCGTAAACCAACTGGGCCTCCGGCCCAATGCCTCGTTAAATCAACTGGACCTCAAGTCCGAGAGTTCGTAATTCAAATGGGTCTCATACCCGAGTTTATCCTTTTCAAATCCAAAATCATTTCATGAAATCATAACCAAAACCATAAGAATGGAAAATCAGAGTCAAATCTGAAAAACCTCGATTTACGTGCAAGCACTTAAATCGCCTCGAAATACGTGAAACCACATAATTCACAACCATCCAAATCAACATCATGTAATCACAATCATAATCCATATAAAACATTTATGCATGCATCACAGTTTAGAAATCAAGGTCCACTCACAGACCGTCTGAAGTCGTGCCTCGATACGCGTGCCATCATCGTCTCCCGAGTCAATCGTCACCACCGGGATTCCCGAACCTGTCCAAATTCATTTAGAGGGTTACTAATAGCCTCATTAACCTCTCATTGAAGTCCCATAATTTTCCCGATTTTCTAACTATTTTTAAAGTCGATTCTAAACCTTCGGACACCCCGAAACCTATCGAAACGATGTCCGATTGACATGAAACCAGTCCCAAAATGTTTGTTACATCGAATAGATGATTTCATATGTTGAAGACACCCCCAGATTCCCCACCACGCGCTGCCACACGCCGCCCAAAGGGCCCTGCGCGTGAGCTCATGCGCCGGTGCACTGTAGCTGTCTTCAACCTCCAGCTGGTTCAGACCGGCCGGTCTGACCCAAACTCTGCAACTGGACCGGCGTGACCGGTCCAGGCCCCTACAACCCGTATTTTGTTCCGATTTCAAGCCAATTCAATCCTAAAATTCCTAATTTAATGTTTCCTATCCAATCCAATTAACAAAACTAATTGAAACCACCTAAAACCTCACCATGTTCAAAGAGGCTCACGACCTCTGTTTTTCCAGGCCACCCCAGGGCTTCCTCAGCCACCAACCGCCACCAAAACCACCCTAACATCTTCTAACTAACTCACAAACTCCATCCTAATCATCCAAAACAATCTAAAACTTTGAAATCAAAACAAAATGGAAATTTGGGTAAACCGAGTACCTCTCGGTTTTGTCTCCTCCTGCCGCCGTCCATGGCGGTTCTGGCCGTCCAGCCACCTCCATCTGGTCCTCTTCTCCCTCTCTACCCCTCAGTCTTGGTCCTAGGGTCATGGGTTTGGATTTGGGTTGCACAGAGATGGAGAGAAATGGTGAGATCGGGGAAATGGTTTGTGTTTTTGAATGGAAGAAAGAATGATCGATGCATGTATGTGAAGGAATGTCCAGTGGATGGGTGACACTTGTCACTCATCCATTGGGCCTCCATTAAATATCTGGGCCCCACTAAAGTCCAAAAGTTAGGTCGTTTCGTAATTCGTGCAATAGAACTTTCGTACTTCCGTGAACCGTAACTTCGCCGTCGAACGTCCGAATTCGACGTGCCGCCTGCCTACGGATTCGTATCGTCCCGATTTACGTAACGGTCTTCGGCCCTCGGCCATCGGACCTCCCGGTCAAAAAGTCAACATTTGCTCCTTTTAACCATAATTACCAAAATGCCCCTAAACTTCCGAACGTCATAACTTCCTCCTCGAACGTCGGAATTGAACGTGACACCTGTCTATGAACTCGTGACGTCACGAACTACGTCACGATCATGGTCAAAGTCCATTTGACCTCCAGAATGAAAAGTCAACATTTTGCCACGGTTAGGAGCAAAACGGTCATTTTGCATCGTTCGTCCGATTTCGCCTAACTAATCACCGATTAACCTCACTAATCATGATTAGTCACTAATCTAATCTTGGAATTTGGGACGGGTCGTTACAACTATGGTGGGTCACTAATTGACGATGAGTTGAGTTGGTCTTAGAAAGTGGCAAAAATGAACTTCTATGATTATTATACATTTGATTGGATTTCCTTAGTGGCATTGAAGGTCTTTGGCAAATTGCTTGAATATGGCTAGTAATTTGTCTATATATTATTAGGAAATGGATAACGGTAAATAGGTTATTAAGCTTGAATGGTAAGCTATAAAAACGTTGTCTAAAATATGCTGAGAAAGGTAAAAAGGTGGTGGTGATGAGGTTGAACTGCCAGGGTACGTAGAGATACAAGATGATGAGCTCTATTGTGCTCAAATATAGAAGGGCATCAAGGTGAGATAGTTGCAAGAGGCAATAGTAAGGTTGTTGAGCAGCACAATGTTGAAGTCTTGCAGGGGCAGGAAGGTGAGACAGCTACAAGAGCCAAAGGTAAGGCTATTGAGCACTGTGAGGCACATGCAATTGGAACAAGAACAAGGAAAATTGAAGCATATGAAATTTCTAGTGATAGTGATAGTGAGAGTGAAGATGACAATGATGATGATGTTAAGGATACTAGATATGTTGAGGATGATTATACACAAACAGAAGATGTTAATATGGAAGCTTATGAAGACAAATTCTTTATAGCATATGTTGATCTTGAAGCCTTTGATTATGGACTAAACAATGGTGACAATGAATAAGAATATGATGATACAAACTTTCCAAGATTGAATTCGTTTTATCCAGAAGTAGATATAGGAGGTCAAAGTGGGGAAGATGAGCCTCAAAATTTGTCAAGGAGGAGGAAATATTTTGGACTATGTAAAGAGTTTAACCCTAAAACTGATATAAAAAATCCACAATTTCAGATTGGATCAAAGTTCTCAAGTGTTTTAATTTTCAGATAAGCTGTTAGAACATATTTAGTCAATGTCAAGAAGCAAAATTGTTTTCAAGAAGAGTTTCTCAGATAAAATCAAAGCCAAGTATGGTTAATGGTTACTTATATGAGTGTCGGGAAAGTATATGCTAGGTTTCTGTGATATGAACGTCCTTTATACTTCGATAGCAATTGATTGGATTCCGTAGCTTACAAGTTGAGATAATAGCTTTTAAGTTTATCTCAATATTTGGTTTTCTTGTTTATGCTTGATATGAGTGTATGGTAATTGAGGTGCTGAGTTTTTGTGATATGAATGCCCTTTATACTTTGGTAGCTTATAATTGGATTTGGTAGCTCACAAGTTGAGATATTAGCTTCAAAGTTGATGTCACTAAGATGATGATGATGATGACAATGCTGGATTTGGTATACCATCTCATTCTGAATTTGGTTACTGAGATGGAAACTAACATGGTAACTGAGATGGAAACTTAACTGATAATGCACATGTATCTGTCTTAGTTATTACTAATTTAGTGGCATTGATTTGGTAACTGATATGAATGTGTGAATCATTGAACTGATAATAGGGCTGAGCTTATAGTATTGAAAATTGAAACCATATCGTTCTAGATCAGATCAAAAAAAAAAAAAATCGAATAGTAAAATTGACGTGATGATCGGTACCGTACTGAGCTAGTAACGGTTTAAATCGGTACAGTTTTGCTTCCGAGGATTTGAAAAACCATCATGTATCGATAACGAACTGAATTAGCATTTCTAGTTTTTTTAATAGTTAAAACAATTTTCTAGTTAGTTGATATAGAAATCCTATAGTATAAACTATTATGAGTTATCTGTGACCTAATGAAAATAAATTTATCTAATTAAAATTATCTTGACAAACATACTTGAAAATACTCTTATTGAGCTACACTAAAAACCATTTTTCTTAACCTAAATACTCTTTTTTTTACTACATTATACTTTTAAAAATATATAAATCTCTGCAAGCCCTTCCTTTGGATGCTTTCATTATCATTAACATCTATATCGTTTTGACAAATGAATTTACAGTTTCAACCGAGTTGTGGGATCATTGGGTTTATTGCTCCTTTTGTATGATTATTAGGAAATATTTTATAGTACACCTGATATAAGAGCGTGGTAAAATTTGAGTTTTAGCCTTGTTTTAGAGGAAACCCTGTTCTATTATTGATGGTCGGTAGTTGGATTGCTATTTATGGAAGATTTTGAAGAAAGGCTTCAGAAAAAGCTGATCTATGTTCCTCTGCTATCAGTGAAGCTATATTTCATATGACTTTGATGGATTTTACTGAGGCATTGATCTTAATTAATTCATTAATCCAATGTATTTTTGTTGAGTTCTTGTTTGTTTGAGATGTTAATGTTTGTTTGTCAATGATGTTACAATCTAACATGATTGTGGCGTAGTGGAAAATGAGACCCTGCTTTTGCAGGGAAAACGCCTTGTGGCGATGTGTTATATATATATTATATGTGGTAGGCAGATTGATAGAGAAGAGGTTTGAAAATGATGTTTCATAATTCCATAAAAATTTTAGCTCAAAATCGAAATCGTATAAAACAATATCGAACTTAATCAGTATGGTATGATCTAGTATAAAATTCAAATTATGGAATATCAAACCATATCATACTGGTTAAAATTAAATGGTATGGTTTCGATATCACCAAATATCGTACCGTACTAAATCTTGCCCAACCCTAATTGATAATGTGTTGATAAGTTTTGTAGGAGTCTATCATAGACGAGGCATAATCGCTGAGGAAGCAAAGAAAAGAAAAAAAAAAATTGATGCAAGCACAAGCTAGCTAACAAAGTGCAACAAATACAAGACTCGACCACCAAAACCAAGGTGCAAGTCAACCACAACCAATGTTCCAACCTCAACCGTAACCACAACTACAGCCCCAACCACAACCCCAAATACAACTAGAAGCACAGCTACAACTGTAACCACAATGTCAACCATACAAATTCATCAACAAGCATGTTCCTACTGCCTCCAGTGAAGCCAGAATTGTCTCAGATCAGTGGAACTCAACAACCCCACTCACGACCTTTACCAACTCCTCCTCCCTTGACTCAAGCCTCTCCACCACGGAAGATGAGATTTCAATGTCAAGAAAATAGGAAAAAAATAGAGGGATTGTTAGTTCTTGTTTTAGAATTGATTAATGTATTTTGGCTTTACCTCAACAAATAACGTGCTTTACCTTCGAAAAGACTCGAGATCCTCCCTCGCCTTCTCCAAACAACAACCAAACCTTTCTTTTTTCACCCAAACAAAAGCAAAAGCTGAGGTTACACTCTGGAGCAATTCCATCCTTAAATATACAAAGAAACCCCTCTCATTCATTTACCAAATTAAATGAGATCGATTTCAATTGAATTGAAATTAATTGCCATGATTAAAAACCTATCAATTGCCAAAACAGTTTGGAATTCAAAGGAGCTGGTTTCAATCTTCATGGAATACATTTTCTGAGAAATATATGTCAGTTTAGCTCAACAATTTACCCTAGCACAGAGATAGAGCGAGGCAAAAATATTAACAAGTCTGGTAGCAGAAATTCCACAGAAAAAATGTACATCCTTAAGATTCCCCAAATTCTTAAGAGATGTGGGGGCATTTGTGGAACCCAAAATCACCCGAATATTGTGGAGCTGCCACGTGACCCATATTTTACATAATGTCCAAATTGCCCCTAGTAACAATATTAATAGCTGACAAACACCCATACATTAAATAATGTATTTCTAGCTATATATATTATTTAAAATCTCAATAATATTAATATTCTCCCCGATAATTAATTGTCATTATTATTAATAATAAACAATTATTATTATTATTATTAAATTGTATAATTATCATTATAATTATAATTATGACTCATTATTATAATTATTAAATAATATATTTTATTAATAATATATTATTTATTAATTATAAATTCAACCAACCAATCAGAACGCTCCGAGACTCACAAAATTTCTCTATAAATAGAGGCGATCAATCCACTTTCAAGGAAATTCGATTCAACATTACTTAAACTCTTGAGATTTATCTTTAAAACCTGACTTAAGTATTAGAGCGTTCTTGGTCGAATAACCCCCTGGGGCCTCGATTAGGGTGAACAATAGCTTACTATTTACTATTTGGAGGGATCTAGGAGATTTTTGAGAGTACAAACAAATTCTACTTCAACAATAATATAACTTAATATCCCTAGAAGAAACAATGAATGTAATTTGTCAAATCAATTTTAAATTTCAAATCAAATGGTAAGAAAAAATGAAGAAGAACACAAAGCAAAGACATTTGTGTTTATAAATGGAAATTGGGAAAAAATCACTGCCAGGACCGGTCCCGAATCCCCTGGGATTAAAGTGGGACCCGCCTGATCTCGTCTGACACGAAGTGTCAGACCGGGGAAAATTCCATCTCTAACCCTCGCCGGGGCTGTCAGAGTGCGTCAGGATCGTAGGAGGAGGGGAGTGATGTCTCGTCTCTGCTACAGGCCGCATCCGCGATCAACCTGAAGGGCATTAAAACACGAAAACTGTGAGTTGACAATTTAATATTTTAATAAAACATTTTCACATAAAGACATTTATGCCCTTCAATAAAACATATGCATACATTCAAAAACCGTTTATCAAACATTCATAAAATCATTTATAAAACATGTACAAAATCTTTCAAGGGTTCATGCCCAGTTCCCATAAACTGTCATGACCCACAAACACCTTTCAAAGGTTCATGCCGGTTCCCATAAACCGTCATGAACCGTAAATCCATTTGGGTCCTCGACCCGAAATCACCAAAAACTCGTACCTCAAATCATTAGGGACTCCGCCCAAATCACATCACGTGGGTCTCAGCCCAAAACCATTCTCAAAATATCACAAACGGGGTCTCCGCCCCAAATCACTTTCACAATTTCAAATACGGGGGTCTCCGCCCCAAATCACTTTCTGAAACACAAAACATAGGGTCACCGCCCTCAAATCATTTTTTCATAAAATCTCATACGTACCGTCATACGTATAACCCATTCGAGGCACTTCCGAGAAGATGCCAACTCGGGGCACACAACCACTAGGGAACACATCCCCGATATAGTCACGATGTCACTCTCTATACTAGTGTGCACACTACTCGGGGTCTCACTCCGAGTCTTCTCCCAAGAATCTCCATCTGGGAGGCTCAATCACTGGATCTAGTCCGAGCTCTCTCTCTGGATCTAGTCCACAAATCTCTCCGGAATCTGGTCAGGGAACACATCATATCTAGTAACCACCACTCCTGGAACGGGATCCCTATGGGGATACCCATTCTGGTCTGTGGATCGTGACTCTCCAGGTCGACGTCTGGAGGAGACCATATAAACATATGGAGGGTTCATTCATTTCAAGTACTTTCTTTCTTTTCTCAAAATCATATTTCAACTGGGTCTCAAACCGGATTCATCTGAACGGGATTCCTCGAATCCGATTCAAATCCATTTCACAGGCCTCGGCCTAAATCCTCAGTTCAACTGGGTCTCATGCCCGAATTCTCATTACATAAATCGAACGGGGACTCAAGCACGATTTCGCAATCAACAGGGCCTCAAGCCCGATACCACGACTAACTGGGCCCTAAGCCCGAAACTATAAACCAACAGGACCTCATGTCCGATTTCACAACCAACGGGGCCTTAAGCCCGAAATCTCAACTAAATGGGTCTCAGGCCCGATATCATCAATCAACGGGGCATCAAGCCCGATAGTACCATTAACTGGGCCTCAAACCCGAATCATAAACCAAATGGACCCTCGGTCCGATCGTATAGCTCAAATGGACCCTAGGTCCGATTCCTCGTCAAATCAAATGGACTCCAAGTCCGAGAGTTCATAAATCAATTGGGTCTCATGCCCGAGTTCATGTTTCTAAATCCGAAATTGATTTATTAAACTCTCGTTGAAAACCTAGAACGTATATGCATTGTATAAAACCGAAAATCTCGAAATACGTGCAAATACGTAAATCCTAGGCTACCACAAACAAATGCACTCATGGCATCACAAAATATATTCTAAAACAATTATAAAACATTTATGCATGCATCAATTTCGAAAGAAGGGTCCACTCACAGACTGTCCGAGTTGCCACATCGATCTGCGTGCCATAGGCTCTCCCGAGCCAATCGCTATCACAGGGACTCCCAAACCTGTCCAAATTTTTATAGAAGGTTACTAACTACTTAATTAACCTCCCACTAAAGCCCCGTAATTTTTCCGAACTTTTAACTATTTTTAAACCTATCCTAAACCTTCCGATAGCCCGAAACCTATCGAAACAATGTCCGATTGACACGAGAACAGTCCCAAAATATTCGTTACATCGAATAGAAGATTTCATATGTTGAAGACTTCCCCAAATTATGGATCATGTGCCCCTAGAAGGTCGAAAATATTGTTCATCGTCTCTTACCTCCAGCTAAACCGGTTCACTGTTCATGGCACTGTTCCGAACCGGCGTGAATGGTTCAGGGGTTTCCCTGCCTTATTTTGGTCCGATTTCAACCCTAATTAATCCTATAATTCATATATCTTCATTCCCTATCATTTTTACAAATTAAAACAACCTAAAACTACACAAAACTCATGGTTCAATTCTTGAACCATGCGGTTCAAGCTTCCCAAAACTGTACCATGGCTGTACAGCCGCCCACAGCTTATCAAAACCTTCCTAAAACAATCCTAATAACTCATTTAATTCATTAGAAGCAACCAAAATGACCCATAATATATATATATATATAGAATTTAAATGGAGTTTGGAGCCGTACCTAGAACCCTCTCGGGTTCCTCCTCCTCTCGCCGCCGTGGGCGGCGGTTCATGCCTCCAAGCCGGCCACCTCAGCTCCCTCAGTCTCTCTGGTCCTCACGGCTGGTCATGGGTTAAGGTGGGATGGGTTTTGGGTTGCACAAAGATGGAGAAATGGTGAGATCGGGTTATGTTTTTTTAATGGAAGAAAGAATGATCGATGCATGTATGTGAAGGAATGTCCAGTGGATGGGTGACACTTGTCACTCATCCATTGGGCCTCCATTAAATATCTGGGCCCCACTAAAGTTCAAAAGTTAACTCGTTTCGTAATTCGTGCAATAGTACTTTCGTACTTCCGTGAACCGTAACTTCTCCGTCGAACGTCCGAATTCGACGTGCCGCCTGTCTACGGATTCGTATCGTCGTGATCTACGTATCAGTGCTCGGCCCTCAGCCATCGGACCTCCCGGTCAAAAAGTCAACTTTTGACCTCCTATTCACCCAAATTACCAAAATGCCATTGGGCTTCCGAACGTCATAACTTCCTCCTCGGACGTCGAAATCGAGCGTGCCACCTGTCTATGAACTCGTGACGTCAAGAACTACGTCACAGTCATTGGCCAAAGTCCATTTGACCTTCCGAAAGAAAAGTCAACGATTCTCCCAACGCAGGGGCAAAATCGTCATTTCACCCGAACGTTCGCTAATCCTCGTCTAATCTCTGATTAGTCTTCGATTAGCGAGGCTAATCCGTCATTAATTCGTAATTAATCCCGTTAATTCGGGGACGGGTCATCACAAACTTCCCCCCTTAAGAAATTTCGTCCCCAAAATTCAAATCGACCCGATTTCACAATCAATTGTAGAATCCAACTATATCCCCTAAATCGGATCGCTACACCCACACACCAGGGTACCCGTGTAACAGTACACATCCGAAACACACGTCGTACTCATCGGTATGCACAGTCACTGAAGCCACCCAAGCTCCAATCCATTTCCAAAAACTACAAGTCTACTCGTACGTCTCACTCGAGACCAAACATCGACACTCGTCAATCTCTCCTGTCACTCACTTTGACAGGTCAGCAATACCAAACTGACATTCTAACGGCTTCCAGTCTAACACTCTGACATGTTTCAACTTACAGTCGTCAGGTTGAAAAACGCATTCCCACTAAGGGTTATCACAACCAAGCTGGCATCCTGCTCAGCATCCGATCTGACAACACCCTACAAATTCTGCGATCACAATGGCACGAATCCCATCTCACAGGTCATCCTCAGACCTATGCCCAAACTGACTCTCAGAAGAGTCCCCATCACTCCACATCGATCCGAACTCATCGGATATCTATCCATCAATTACCCTCACAGGTCACAACCATTGTGACCAGCTAGAAACTTCCGGCTCCGCCACGCTTTGCTGCTCTACTTTGATCTCGAGTCCTCGCATCGCATCTCGCATCACTCAGCGATACCACTTGTCATCTAGACTTACCTCGAGTCTCCACACTCACTATGGAATCAAATCTGAACGTCACTCATGTCCATCTAGGACTCTATCCAAACTACAACGTACTCACACTCTCGGGCACTCTCAACCCGACATACCGATTGATCACGGTCAATCCCATCATCCAATGTGCACAACACACCGATGAACCTATACCACAACAACATCGGGGCGCCCCCGACCTACACAAGGACTGCACTCCGACATCGTCCAACCACATACTACTGTCTGCACTCCAACCATGGTTCGTCACCAGGCGAACATCAACCAATACCTCGGACACTCACTCGTCACATCCCGTGATGCTAAACACCATCTACTCGTCAAGTCAATCAAAATTGACTCACAGCCTAGGTGTTCGGTCCTTACACTTTCTTTGAACACTTTAGCTGTCATATCACTCCTCGTCGTCCCACCTAGGAACGAATCCAAAATGATGACATCCAAGGTCATCCAATGTCATCCTCCGGAACTCAACACTATCTACCAAAGAGTCACACTCAGTGATCTCAGACTATCCAACTACATTACAGAATCAAGCACTCTTCTCAACGTCTCAGTCACAACTTCTCTTGATTCCGAAGTTTCAATCTCGTTGGAAACATGCTTCTTTTCCCAATTACTGAGCTCACTCATCACACGCGCATTCCCGCGTCCTATAGGCAAACAAGTTCCATGTCCTCAATTCAGGAGGTATGATCAACCGTAGTCAACCAAAACCAATCCGTAATGGACTCTTAAGTCCTCAACTCAACCGGACACCATCCATGCATCTGTAACCTCCAATTCGCCTTTCCGTCATAAGACGTCACTTACGTCATCCACTCGTACCTGGATCTCACTTTTCACCTCAAACGTTTCAACTTCTGGGCACACCCTCGCGACTCAATCTCACAGCACTGGGGGAACTAGTCTCCGTACCAAGTATTCCCGTACTTCGCACTGAGCCACTCGGGATCCTCTCTGTCCCACTTATAACAATCACCTGCACTAGAGCGTGGCAAGTGTGCCAACACCCAACGTCAACATCTCATTCTGCGATCGGACTCAGCCGTCACCGATTCGAATCCAGACTCATTGCTCATACTATGCGTCACTCACGCACCTCGTATCATCGTCACGACTGACGAATCCTATCGTCACAATCGTCACGACAACCTGAGTCCCATCCAACTTGATACGACTCGACTACGTCTATCGGTAGCAGTGTCTGCCACACCCTAGTGCAGACCAACTCAGAAACACTCTGCTACCGATACTCCAAAACCATGCGGTAGTCTCACCGCTGGTACTAACCTCTCAACGCACAAAATCCACTGATCGGTCCACCACAGGATCCGATCACAAGTACCACACTCCTGGTAACTTTTCCAATCAATCACTAACTAGGGTTATCACAAACCCGGCTGCCCGCTGCAGCCCTACCATCTAGACCGATCCCTCGATCTCGACTCCGAAGAATTGTCGTATCCCAATACTGGTACAAAACCAGCCAAAACTACACACTGAGGATCTCGTCCTCTCGTAACTCTACGGCTCTCAGCCGCTGGCCTCCACAAGCATTCAGCTATACTCCGTGCCTAACACTGCACAACGACCACACGTCGCGATCGTCAACTATCGTGTGACACGACATCCACTCCGACGTCTCCTGCCAGTCGACATCCCACTGGGATTCGACACACTGAAACATGGTCTCTTATGCCAATTAGGGTCAAACATTCCTATTCCCAACAGTCGTGACTGTAGTCGTACAGGGTCATCGTAAAACGGGCGACCCTGACCTCTGACCATCACTGGTCATACTCCGGACATCCTCTATCCGACATGACACTACCGTCGAGCGGTCATGACTCTCAAGTCGTCATACGGTCTCTACCGATCCACAGGATCCTACTCACCAGTAACGATATGGCTCTAAGCCGTCGGATTCACACGAACACTGATCCTACTCGGGATCCATTTCCTCGAACCACGTGGCATGCACGGCATGGAATGCCAATCGAAACTCAAACTAACTTATCACGTGACAAGCCTCAACTAACTGAGGTTCGATTCCACCGAAACCTCGTACTAATGCTCTAACTACCAGGTTGATGACGGGCTGTTACGACTTTAGAGACATCACATCCTCGACCTGCGCGTACTCCACGAGCAAAACATGCTCTGATACCAACTTGACAGGACCGGTCCCGAATCCCCTGGAATTAACGTGGGACCCGCCTGAACCCGTCTGACACAAAGTGTCAGACCAGGGAAAATTTCATCTCTAGCCTTCGCCGGGGCTGTCAGAGTGCGTTGGGATCGTAGGAGGAGGGGAGTGATGTCTCGTCTCTACTACAGCCCGCATCCGCGATTAACGTGAAGGGCATTAAAACACGAAAACTGTGAGTGGACAATTTAATATTTTAATAAAACATTTTCACATAAAGACGTTTATGCCCTTCAATAAAACATATGCATACATTCAAAAACCGTTTATCAAACATTCATAAAATCATTTATAAAACATGTACAAAACCTTTCAAGGGTTCATGCCCGATTCCCATAAACCGTCATGACCCACAAACACCTTTCAAAGGTTCATGCCGGTTCCCATAAACCGTCATGAACCGTAAATCCATTTCAGTCCTCGACCCGAAATCACCAAAAATTCGTACCTCAAATCATTAGGGACTCCGCCCAAATCACATCACGTGGGTCTCAGCCCAAAACCATTCTCAAAATATCACAAACGGGGTCTCCGCCCCAAATCACTTTCACAATTTCAAATACGGGGGTCTCCGCCCCAAATCACTTTCTGAAACACAAAACATAGGGTCTCCGCCCTCAAATCATTTTTCCATAAAATCTCATACGTACCGTCATATGTATAACCCATTCGAGGCACTTCCGAGAAGATGCCAACTCGGGGCACACAGCCCCTAGGGAACACATCCCCGATATAGTCACGATGTCACTCTCTATACTAGTGTGCACACTACTCGGGGTCTCACTCCGAGTCTTCTTCCAGGAATCTCAATCTGGGAGGCTCAATCACTGGATCTAGTCCGAGCTCTCTCTCTGGATCTAGTCCACACATCTCTCCGGAATCTGGTCTGGGACCACATGATATCTAGTAACCACCACTCCTGGAACGGGATCCCTATGGGGATACCCATTCTGGTATGTGGATCGTGACTCTCCAGGTCGACGTTTGGAGGAGACCATATAAACATATGAAGGGTTCATTCATTTCAAGTACTTTCTTTCTTTTCTCAAAATCATATTTCAACTAGGTCTCAAACCCGATACATCTTAACGGGATTCCTCGAATCCGATTCAAATCCATTTCACAGGCCTCGGCCTAAATCCTCAGTTCAACTGGGTCTCATGCCCAAATTCTCATTACATAAATCGAACGGGGTCTCAAGACCGATTTCGCAATCAACAGGGCCTCAAGCCCGATACCACGACTAACTGGGCCCTAAGCCCGAAACTATAAACCAACAGGACCTCATGTCTGATTTCACAACCAACGGGGCCTTAAGCCCGAAATCTCAACTATATGGGTCTCAGGCCCGATATCATCAATCAACGGGGCATCAAGCCCGATAGTACCATTAACTGGGCCTCAAACCCGAATCGTAAACCAAATGGACCCTCGGTCCGATCGTATAGATCAAATGGATCCTAGGTCCGATTCCTCGTCAAATCAAATGGACTCCAAGTCCGAGAGTTCATAAATAAATTGGGTCTCACGCCCGAGTTCATGTTTCTAAATCCGAAATTCATTTATTAAACTCTCGTTGAAAACCTAGAACGTATATGCATCGTATAAAACCGAAAATCTCGAAATACATGCAAATACGTAAATCCTAGGCTACCACAAACAAATGCACTCATGGCATCACAAAATATATTCTAAAACAATTATTAAACATTTATACATGCATCAATTTTGAAAGAAGGGTCCACTCACAGACTGTCCGAGTTGCCGCCTCGATCTGCGTGCCATAGGCTCTCCTGAGCCAATCGCTCTCACCGGGATACCCAAACCTGTCCAAATTTTAATAGAAGGTTACTAACTACTTAATTAACCTCCCATTAAAGCCCCGTAATTTTTCCGAACTTTTAACTATTTTTAAACCGATCCTAAACATTCCGATAGCCCGAAATCTATTGAAATGATGTCCGATTGACACGAGACCAGTTCCAAAATCTTCGTTACATCGAATAGAAGATTTCATATGTTGTACACTTCCCCAAATTATGGACCACGCGCCCTCACGTGCCCCTAGAAGGTTGAAAATACTATTCATCGTCTCCTACCTCCAGCTGAACCGGTTCACTGTTCATGGCACTGTTCGACCGGAACCGGCGTGAACGGTTCAGGGGTTTTCCTGCCCTATTTTGGTCCGATTTCAACCCTAATTAATCCTATAATTCATATATCTTCATTCCCTATCATTTTTACTAATTAAAACAAGCTAAAACTACACAAAACTCATGGTTCAATTCTTGAATCATACGGTTCAAGCTTTCCAAAACTGTACCATGGATGTACAGCCACCCAAAGCTTATCAAAACCTTCCTAAAACAATCCTAATAACTCATTTAATTCATTGGAAGCAACCAAAATGACCAATAATATATATATATAATTTAAATGGAGTTTGGAGCCGTACCGAGAACCCTCTTGGGTTCCTCCTGCTCTCGCCGCCGTGGGCGGCGGTTCATGCCTCCAGGCCGGTCACCTCAGCTCCCTCAGTCTCTCTGGTCCTCACGGCTGGTCATGGGTTAAGGTGGGATGGGTTTTGGGTTGCACAAAGATGGAGAAATGGTGAGATCGAGTTATGTTTTTTTAATGGAAGAAAGAATGATCGATGCATGTATGTGAAGGAATGTCCAGTGGATAGGTGACACTTGTCACTCATCCATTGGGCCTCCATTAAATATCTGGGCCCCACTAAAGTTCAAAAGTTAACTCGTTTCGTAATTCGTGCAATAGTACTTTTGTACTTCCGTGAACCGTAACTTCTCCGTCGAACGTCCGAATTCGACGTGTTGTCTGTCTACGGATTCGTATCGTCGTGATCTACGTAATGGTGCTCGGCCCTCGGCCATCGGACCTCCCGGTCAAAAAGTCAACTTTTGACCTCCTATTCACCCAAATTACCAAATTGCCCTTGGGCTTCCGAACGTCATAACTTCCTCCTCGGACGTCGAAATCGAGCGTGCCACCTGTCTATGAACTCGTGACGTCACGAACTACGTCACAGTCATTGGCCAAAGTCCATTTGACCGTCCGAAAGAAAAGTAAACGATTCGCCCAACGTAGGGGGCAAAATCGTCATTTCACCCGAACGTTTGCTAATCCTCGTCTAATCTCTGATTAGTCTTCGATTAGCGAGGCTAATCCGTCATTAATTCTTAATTAATCCCGTTAATTCGTGACGGGTTGTCACAATCTCAAATCTCAATCAATGAACCCAAACATAAATTTAGGGAGATAGTAATTTCTAATTCTCTGTCTTTTTTTTTTCGCTCATACTCAAGTTTCAATTAATGAACCCAACACAAATTTGGGGAGATAATATCAAAATACTAAAACAGAGAGTGGGAATTCTGTTGGAGCTCTATTTTCTTTGGAAATCGCCAAATTGGATAAAAAAAATATATGTTTTATGATTCTTTTGGTACAATGTGGAACAAAAAAGTTGGTGTGGGTTCTTGTTTTTGTCTTTAGTTTGAAATATTTTGTCTTTGGTTATAAACAAAACTAGATGATTTGTTTTAGACTACGTTTGGTACGTAGTATAAGAGACTGAATATGACAATATAGTACGAAATCAGTGTTTGATATCACTCGTATTAATTACCCACCATATAAGTTAATATGATTGAGTGTCCATATACGGTCCAGGCAGGCTTAATAATACTCTCCAAATTATCTGTATTGAATAGTCGGATAACTAATAATCGTGAAAAGTATAATAATAATAATAATAATAATAATAATAATAATAATAATAATAATAATAATAATAATAAAAAATAGTAATAGTAATAAATATAAAATAAAATTTAAATAAATAGAAATAATAATATATCAATAATTAATTAAAATAACTAATATAAATAAAATAATAATGTACATAATTAATATTTATATATAAATATTTCTTATCATCTACTAAAATATAATTTGTTTAATATAATATAGTCGATATTTTAATCCGATCGAATACCAAACGTCTGACTAAATAATCAGTCTATCCGACTGAAATAATCAATATATCCGACTGAAATAATCAGTACCAAACGAGACCTTTGTATTAAGAATTAGCTAGAACCTAGGACAAGCTATTGTACGTCCTCGGGTGTGGGAAAAATGGTCAGACACCGTAAAGGACTCAACAAGAAATAACAGATATAGTAAGAATGTAGGATGGTGAAACAGTCAGTAACTTTCTATTAATACAGAAGTAACATTAGTTGTTTAAAGCATTAGAAACCCTGGTAATTAATTTAAGATGGATGAAACAAGATGAATTAACGCAAGATAAAAATTAAAAAAAATAATAAAGCAAAACACAAAGAGAGAGTTCATCAACTCTTTATTTATATTATAGGTTGGCAGCAGATAGGTACGTACTAGGTAGGTTGTAGGTAGTAGAAGAAGGAAAGGAATCAATTAATGGAATGCAGGAAGCGGCATTGCATTTTTATTAGAAGGATGATCAGGCGGCGGAGATGGTAGCATGAAGAGTGCCAACACTCCACTTGCTACGGCGGCAATGGCTCCCGCCACAAATGCTGGTAAATTTCCACCCCCAAACAAAGCATCCCATGGTCCACTTGCGACTGAAACAAACATCTGCAAATCCCAATAATAAATAATTACCAATTAACCATACATAAATTTACTTCACAATTCACATTGCAATATAATTAATCTAATTTTGCCGCAAATAATCAGCTGATCTAAATTAACTAAAACACATGTTACATGGGGATATATATCATATCTCGTGCAATATTGTCCTCCTCCAAACGAAAGGCATGGCATACATTACCTGTGGTATAACAATTGCAAGATTCAAGACCCCCAAAGAAAGGCCTGTATGTATTTAAAGGCGCAAATTAAAATAGGTAAATATTTCCGAAAGCATGGGGATAAATGCAAAAGAATATATATGTCCTCCTCAGCTGGCGAGGCCACAATCCTAACATCGGCGCTCACTGGATGAGCTCTTGTACGCAATAAATGAGATCTCTCGTACGCAATAATTAATCTCCAGAGCAGCTTATGAATTAACAAAAAAGGGTAGAGATTTATTAAATAAATTAAATTGCCTTGGCCTGCACCAGAAGTGCTTGAGAATATGGACGCCAGAGCAAAGGGAATACTGAAGGTCACCTGCGCGCATGTGCAAAGAAAAAAATGGATATTACCGTAATTAAAAGAAGTTGTAATAAAAACAAGATCGATAATTCAAATATCAACAAATATATCAGGCCGGTGATATATACCTCTTATATATTCTCTTTAGTGGCCAGTAGAAAACCCCAACTATATGTATAGCACTTGAACCATTACAAACTTTAAGCTGGCTTACACGTACATCGGTAAATTACAATAGTTTGAATCTCCGCCGAGACTAGTACGAAATCTTTATACATGCACATTGATAATAAACCGCAATCTTTATGCTAGCTGAATAGGAATTAGGAGGCCACGTAATGTGTGGAGGTGAATAGCAATCAACCGTACCTACTCTTAGAGATAATAATTGAATATTGGCTCAACTTACTAATGAGGCATCTAGACTCATTTTAAATGCCAAGGAACGACTTGTAGCACAATTATTGACCTATTGTAGTAAGTTATACGTAGAACTATCCATTGATCGGCAATATTAATATTTATTTAAAGCTCCATTAATCATATTTTTTTCAAAATTTCAATTCTTAACCAACATAATATATACGTATTCAAAGACTTTTTTTCAAAGCTTTTAATCCTTATTTAGTAGCTTTTTTCCTTCTATTTTATGAACATATATATTACTCTCTCAATTATAAAACTTTTTTTTCTCTTTTATTTGTTCATTTTAAAAAGTAATGCAAGAACAATCCAACTTAAAATAAGGTAATTAAAAGCAAGAAGTCTACAAAAATACTTTTAAACTTCAAATTTGAAAAATCTTTATTATTCGATGTTAAAATATTAGGTTAATCACTTATGATTTAAGATTTAGTTTTTGAATTTTGTGGCAAAATCCAAGAGTGAAAACTCAACCCTCCGTCATAAGCACCACCACCCCTACCTAAACACCCCATATGAACCCCCTAATAAAACTTTTGACACCCTATGATTAAGCCCAAATAATACGGATTTCATTATTAATTGATTTCAAGAAAATAGATTACATTATATAAATTTAATTATAATTTTTTTAAGTTTAATTATAAAATAGGGGTTAAAAATCTTAATTATATATTCATAATACAAAAAGATAACAATGAATATTAATGGCTAATAAAAAATAGTGAAAGCAGCTTAGAGGTCGATGATGTTAAAAATTGCATAAACCGCAATAAATTTGCACTTAAAACAATCTCAGAACCTGCTCTATCATGTTATCGTACGTTAACCTTATCTAGCCCTGTTAATTGGTTCGGAAAAACCGACCGAAAAACCGAACCGAACCGGAACCGAACCGAAAAAAACCGAACCGAAGGAAAATCGAAACCGGTTGGAGAAAACCGAACCGAACCGAATCGAACTGGTTCGGTTTTGGTTTTCGGTATAATAATACCGAACCGAACCGAACCGAATAGACCTAAAAATCGAACCGAACCGAACCGTCCCGAACCGAAATGCTTTAGGTTACTTTGTAATGAACATTGATTAGTTATAATGGATCTTGATTAGTTGTAATAAACATTAATTAGGTTGTAATGGACATTAATTAGATAATAAATATTGATTATTGTATAAAAGTACAAAAAAAAATTGGTTTTCAGAGAAAATTGAACCGATTTAACCGAACCGATTCACCATAATTTGAAGGAAAAAAAACCGATTTTAACCGGAACCGAATCGAACCGAACCGAATAAGAGGAAAAACCGAACCGAACCGCATTGGAGGAAAAACCGAACCAAAAAACCGATTAACACCCTTAACCTTATCTGCATGTAGTGATCACTAATTAATGAATATCTATAAAATCCAAATTCATAAATAAATAATTGATAATTCTTCCATTTTTGAAAACCGTGTCAACGGAACTTACCACCTTATCATTTTAAATAATATTTATTCATCAAGAAGAAATCAATCACGATACATCAAAAGATTTTTGCACAAATTAGTCGTATTAATGGCTACAAATTACTCCTAAAATCAATCATTGGACAACTTCGTCTTCGTGTAGGGCCGGCCATAGCCTAGGGTGGCAAGGACGATCATTTTGGGCCTACGATTAAGGAGGGTCTAATTTTTTTTAATTTATCTTATTTTTATGAGAAAAAAATAAAAAAATATTTAAAATTTTGAAAAATATTTAAATTGAATTTGAAGAAATATTTTATTTTTATTAAAAACTTGGTCTTGTATTCTTGAAATATTATAATATTTATTCTGATTAATATATAGTTATCTAACTTGTCTTATAAAGTCATTAAGACTCTAACTCTACATTTTTTGATAAAATTTCACTGTTTTTTAAAAATATAATATTGTAAAAATGACTATATTTTCTATATATAATTTTTTTTTTTCCGAAAAAAAAAAAAAAAAATTATATATAGAAAATATAGTCATTTTTACAATATTATATTTTTAAAAAACAGTGAAATTTTATCAAAAAATGTAGAATTAGAGTCTTAATGACTTTATAAGACAATTTAAAAACATTATTAATATATATAAATATATATAAATATATATAAATATATATTATAAGGGTATTTTTATAATTTTCACAATAAGCTTCCAATTTATTGAACCGGTGGTTGTATGTCCATATATAATTTAGTGATTATCCAAAAATTAAGGGTTATGAATAAAGGTCACTTACCGCTTGCGGAATACCCAGCACTGCAAAAAGAGTCAACGCACCAGCCTTAATTCCCATTGGTGGAGGCGGTGGCTCAGCTCCGCTGTGAGCGGCGGCAGCGGCAGCGTGCCGACTTGACTGAGCCAATTTAGTGATTAAAATGGTGAGTGCCAAGCAGATCGCGAGCAAGAAGTTGACAATGCCCCATAATTTTTTGACCCCTCCAACCCAACGCCCGAGAGGCTCAATTCCCAGAGACATGAAGCCCAAAACGACCGCGTTTAACATGAGACCCAGCGAGCCAGCCCTCACTCCCAATTCGTACAACCGCCCCTTCCCAACTTCGCCTCCGTACACCTCCCTCCCCATCCAATCGGTGTCGAACAGCAAAAAGGGGAACCAAGCAATCCAATTGAGACACGTAACCAGAAGCAAAACTAACATCGGCCTCTTGAGCGCCTTGAAAGCGCCGTACATTTCACCAAAAAACGGCATACTCTGACTTGTCGTTGACTCGGAAGATTCTTTCTTATTCGGTGTCGTTTCCTTTACGGAGGTGAGGACCAAGACGGTGAGAGCAATGAGGAGAGTGATGGAGAGGAAGAAGCAGCTCTTGAGATTGGCGCAGTAGACGTTACATGCCTTGGTTACTGTGAAAGGGAACATCTTGTAGAGGTGGCTGTAGGCTCCGGCGGCGTAACCCAGGACGTTTCCGACCGCCATGAAGAAGGCGAACAATGCGTTGGCGGTCCGCATTCTTCTCGGGTCGGATCCCGAGATATCCGCGAGGAGAGCACAACAGGGTCCTTGCAGCATGTTGTTGGCGACGTCAAGGATCCAGAATCCGACGACGAAGACAGCGACGGCGTGGGGTTTGGTCTTCTTGTCGAGGGAGTCGCCGCTGAGGTGGCCGAGGTCGGCGGCGTAGCCGATGAGAAAGACGGCGACCGCGACAAGAGCAGACCCGGCGGCTATGAAGGGGCGGCGGCGGCCGAAGCGGGAGGTGCAGCGGTCGCTGTAGTAGCCGACGACAGGCTGGACAAGGAGGCCGGAGATGGGCCCACAGAGCCAGACGAAGGAGGCCCAGACATGGGGGATGCCGAGGGTTTGAAAGTAAGGGGTGAGAAGAGAGAGCTGTAGGGCCCACCCGAATTGGATGCCGGCTGCGATGGAGGCAACCAAGATGATTATTCTGAGTGGACTTGCCTGGGGAAGGGATGTTGTGTTGTGCTCATCTGGGTTTTTGCTCATGCTTTCAATTTCCATGGTTATTATTCAGCTATTTTATATCCCTGTTTTTTCCGGTCTGGTTGCATGCAAATTAATTTATTAAGGTTGGGGGAAGAGAGAGAGCGTGTGTGAGTTGCATGGACCATGGAGCCTGGAGAGGGAGATGGAGGGTGGCAACTGGCCAAACTGGAGGTTGCCCTTATCCTTTTGGCTTGGATTTGATTCATTTGAATGCGTTCAAAGTCTCGGTCGCGGAATTCATTCACTCATTGTTGCCAGGTGTACGAAACTGCCTTTAATACATTCTTCCATCTTCTTCCAAATTTCTAATTCTCGTCACTCGCCACGACCAGACGGACCTTCCCCATTTTTAATAATGCAACAATCGAAATCAAATCCACAATCCTTTTTATTTACCATGATTTACGAGTATTCTTGCTCACCAAGTCACTTTCAATTATCAATTGCTTATTGATATATTATGTTGTGATTGATTCAATTCCTTATCTCGAAAATCATACTAAAATACAAAGGAAATAAAAATTAAAAAATCCAAATTCATCCTTCTTTGCCATTCAACTGCAATTCAAAACTACGAAAAAATTCATATTTTAAGCCAAATGATCGCTACAGGAAAATTGTACTCGCCCGATAGATATCCGTCCGATCAAGCATTTTCATTGTCATATCTAATGTTGCCTGATGTTAATTAATGCATTTTTCATCTCCATCAAGTAAACTTAAAAATAACGACCTAATACTTTTGTCAGATAACATGTAATTAATATTGACCACATGTTACTCGACGAATCATTAAATATTAATCCGGAAAATTCCTTCGTCGGGTAACATGTAGCATTGACCACAATTCTCTCACATCTCTCTCTCATTAATTGACCAACAATCACTATTTCTCAATCACCAATATACCAATTTTGAAGATTTGAAAAATGTAATCTTTACCGTTTTGAAATTTTGATTTTTGATTGGAAACTAGTTATGGGTTGTGCTATAGGAAATTTGTGGTTGATTTGAAAGACCAATTATAAAAAGGTATGTGTGTTTGTCTCTCAATTTAATTTTGATAAGAATTTTGGAAATAATTAGATTTGGAACTTATGTATTTATTGTGGAAAAATGTGTAGAAATTGGTGGTAATTTGTGTAGAAATTGTGTATAAAATTTGTTAGGAAAAATATGAAAATAAAAAGATTTTTATGAAATTAGGAAATAGAAAATGTGTTAGGAAATTAGAAAATATGTTAGGAAAATATGAAAATAAAAAATAGGTAATGAAATTATTGAAATTAGAAAATATATTAGGAAAATATGAAACAATAAAAAGGTTATGAAATTATTGAAATAAAAAAATATGTTAGGAAATTAGAAAATTAGAAAATAAGTTACGAAATTATTAAAAATTATAAAATAAGTTAGTAAAGTAAAAGATATTTTAGGAAACAAGTATTTTCTGAAAAAAATAATTTCAAATACCCGGTGGTTTGAGAGTGATTTATACATCCTCGCTAGTATGACGAAATAAGTATTATATGTTGATGATCCAAAAATTGATGCTAGTTGGAGAGTAGTTAACATGGTCTATCATAGAAATATTTGAGATTAATTTGCACGACCAATACCATAAAGAAAATGCAGAAATAGACAATTGTCAATTTTTTTACTAGGTGGATTCCTCTATATCCACCATAAATGTGGATGGAGTACGCACCAACAACGTCATCCCACCAATTATAATTGACGGTATTTTTATTGATCTCGGGTTATCATAATAAATTGAAAGTGATTTTGAGGAGTCAATTATTCGCTACATCTCAAATGATGAAGGTGATTAGGAGGGGAAGAGAGAAACGGATCCAAATGAAAATTTTAAAATAAATGATTTCATTTATATATGTAATATCCATCTTCAAATCAATTATTGTGATTACTTGTATGTTTTGTGGTTTATATATCCATCTTCAAAACAATAAATGTGTATGAACATAAATAACTTCCAAAAACAGAAAAACTAAAAACAAAACATTGCCCGACGAATGTTGAAAATTATTTTTCTAGCTAAGAAATTATCACGTACGTGGCGTATTGACATGCATTAACAGGTCTCATCCCTAATCCCACTGGATTATCGTGGGATGACATGCTCCCGTCTGAAACCACTTGTGAGACAAGGGATAACACCATGACCCAAACAGGGATTCTAGGGTACGCAGCTTCATGTAATGTCTCAGTCTCTACTACAGCCCGCATCCTCGATTAACCTGAAAGGTACCAAAAACCATTAAAACTGTGAGAGGAAAAAATAAGCATTTTCAAATAAATTTCGGGAAAATACATTTATACCCTCCAATTAAAAGTATGCATGCATCAGAAAACATGTAATCTCAAATGCTTTTCTAAAATCAAATCATATTTCTTTTCTAACCAATATATGTGAAAACATCTGGATACAAAACAATACTCGAAAACATGACCAATCCTCATAACCCACATCCGTCTCATCTCATGTCATCATCAGTCACGTCATCCGTGTAACGCGTGCAAATAAACTCCAGGACAGCTCACGTCTGAGTACGTCGCCGTGAACAAATCTACGACCGACGTTCATATCGTCGTGAACAAATCAACGATCGATGCCATACATAAGTACTTCTGAGCCCAGCCTCCCACGGCTGCTCGTCAACAGGTAGTGCATTATGACTTGGGAGGGGGGGGGGGGGGCACAATGCATCCCAGAGGTGAGGAACATATCGTAGGGACTTCTCTGGGGAAACATATTCACAACTGGAGGCCCTCTCTGAGGAAACACATTCACAAACAGAGTCACATAAATATCTCGGAGGTTGGTCTTGGTGGAAGTAGCTGAAATACGTTTTCATAAACAGTTGTATTTTAAATCAAATCGATCGTTTCAAGTAGGGTTTTAGCCCAAAACACAGTTTCCACCAAATCTCATAAATTCATTTCACAAGCATTAATCTCAAAACCATCATAAAACAATGTCCATAACTCATTTCACAATACCCAAAATCATTTCATTGTCCAACTGGGTCTCAAGCCTAAAATGCCATTTTAAATCCGTAAAATTTTTCTAAAATCGACAATTAAATCCACAAATCATCATTCAAATCACTATGCAATCATTGCATTTCAAACCACTATGCAATCATTGCATTTCAAACCATGATCATAAGACATTTAAAACATTTATCCATGCAACACATTTGTAAAACAAGCTCCACTTACACACGGTCCACGCTGTGCACTCAAAACCCGCGCCGTAAGCCAATCCGAAGCTTCCAAAACCACTTGACCTGTCAAAGTCACACCTGAGGGTCAGTAACAATCCAAATGAGTTTGTATGTAAACACCCCCTAAACCTCAACACAGTAAATGTGTCCCGAACACATTTCTCGATGTTAAAACCTCCAAAACACTAACCAAACGATCTCCGATCAACCTGAAACCACCACTATTAGATTCAAAATGTTAAAACCTTTACCAAAAGGTTGGTTTGATCTTGATATTCGTGCCCAAGCGTCCTAACGTGCCGGTCTAAGTTTGGCAAACAAAAGTCAATGCTGATCAATGCTAACGTCCACTACTGGCGTCAGCCCTTGCTGATGTCTGACAATCTAACAACTTGACATCCTACCACGTGACACACCCTGACTGGTTCCACGTGTCACCCTCTAGCACGTGCCACGTGTTACATGATGATGTCATACTGACGCCACTTGATGTCATCACTGCCATGTCACCTGCCACGTCACTCTAACATCTCTGACATAATGCCACGTTGTACCACCTGACTAGTCCATGTGGTCTGATAGTGCTGGTGTTGCACTACCACGTCAATGTTGACTGGACCTGACACCTCGGAACGTGTGACCACCTGGTTGGCCACGTGGCCTGACATGATGATATTGCTTGCCACGTCATCGCCTTCAACCTTCAACCTGGTCGACCCGTTTCACTGTAAGTCCCTCAAATCTCAACCAAAATCTACCATTCTTTCACCAACCGAATCGTCTCTCACCAAGGAACAATCCTACGACCTCAAAACCAAGAAAACATACCTCAAATCCCTTAGAAAAAGTTTGAATCCTCTTGGCTACCTTCAAACTGGAACCCAGACCCGTCCAGTCGTCCATTCCTTGTGTTTCTTGGTTCTCCACACTCGCAAGGGCTCACAGAACACAACCAAGGCTTTAGTTATTACCCAAAACGCCCAAAAACCAAAGTTCCAAAATCCAACTTAAACGGTTTCTCGGGTTTACCTGGGTTTCCTGGGTTTTCCGACAGCCACCGCGGCTATGCCGTCCTCATCCACCTCTCACGGCCTCTCTGCCTCACTCTTACTCTCTGTCTCACTCTTACTCTCTATCTCTCTCAGCCAGCACCAGAAGAAGAAGAAGAAGAAGAAATGGGGAAGGGGTTTTCGGTTGTTCAAACAAAAGGGAAGGGAGATAGATGAGATGCATGAACTTGGGGCATGGGCCAATGGGATGGGAGACACTTGTCACTCATCCATTGGTCCGGATGAGATAGCTTGATTCCAACTAAAAATGAACTAAAAGTCAACTTCCTCGTGAGACTTGCCACTATAAAATTCAATCGAACCTTCTGTGACCTGTAACTTTCCCGTATGACGTCCAAATTCGACGTGTCGCCTGTCTACTTACTCGCAATCCCTCGAACTACATAATAGACCTCGTTCGGCGCTATGGTAAAAAATTAACATTTTTTCCTTTCAAGGGCAAATCATCATTTCACCTCGACTAATCCCAATTAGTCTCGTTTAATGCTTGATTAAATGTCGATAATCACAAAATTTCGGGACGGGTTGTTACATTCTACCCTTCTTAAAGAATTATTTCCTCGAAAATCACTATAGTAATTTCGTCGTCGAAATTCACACCGACCTTTGACCAAAATTTTGGAAATCCATTCCAATCTCCGAACCAAAAGTCTCACATGGTTACGTCCACGTCCAAAATCCATCCATAGTACGTACAAAAAAAAACGTCACTTGACGTTAACTGCAATCCAACGGTCATTGCTGAAACTGAACTCAATCCCCGTGACCATATTCGACACATGAGTGATTCAACTGTCACTAGAAACCTCTTAAGCTTAAATCTCAAGTCTCGCTTGAGACATTGACGCTCGTCGATCTCACCTCTCATCCACGCAGGTGCACTCAGAACCAGGTCTGACCTCTTTGCTACCACTGATCAATCATAAGTCCTGTGTCACTAGACGGTCTCCCACCATCAATCATAACTACGACAAACCGTCGTGATAAGCTGGTAACTCATCGGCTCTACTCTAAGCATTCAAGTTCCTTATCCACATCTAACTTGCACCAGAGTCTTCTTACAGTACCTCGTATCACTTAGCGACCAATGCTGTGATCCTAACTCCTCTCAAGTCTCGAACTTGCATCTCACTCATCCTGAGTGTATCTGGACCCCATCGAATACTTGCTATGGCGAGATAATCACAACTCAATTTCACTAGGGTTCCTCTAGCCCACAATAATCGAACTCTCTAAAACCACTCTACGCTAGCGCACAATAATCACAATATTCGATGCCCAGTCCTAGTCCTCAATGAACACTCAACATCAGATCCAATCCGATTACCATACCATGTTCGTCTCATATTTAATCTGATGGGGGTACCACATCAATCAGAGTTATCAACAGTCAACAATTACACCATCCAACATGCACTACTCACAGGTGCACACACATCACACAATCACATCGACATTACTCATAAGCCTGCTCAAGGAATTCACTCATGCAACATCCGAGCTATGTCTGGGGACTGGACACGCACCATCCAAACAGGTACTAGTATCCACAATCAAGTTCACACACCATATCAATCTCGGATCTAATCCGTCTATCATATGGCTACCATGCCAATCATGATCCAACATTGGAACTTATCTATCTTATCTCTGCTCTGGACAGATCGTACACTATAACTCAACGTCCTCTCCGAGTTCTCCTGGTCACCTGACCAACACTTGGGATGTGTCCAACATATACTCATCAAGAAATCCAAAGACCAGTCGACTTACACCTACTAAGACTTACCAATCCAAACCTCGACCCCTATCCCGATGATGCGAATGGTCGGGTCCTAAAGCTGTGATGTAAACCTCTAATCCAGTAATATGGGTCTCATGGGAACACTGCCCAACAACGCTCCACAGTCATCTACCTCTAGCAATCCTCTCAAACCAAATCAATTTGTCTCCCTCCCTTAACTGCACCAGTTGGAGTACTGGTTCGCATGTCACAACCCAATGGGAAGTTGATCCCAAGAAAAGAGTGTGTGAGTCCAAACTCCATCAACATTCATGAATTTCGTCCAAAGATAGTTAGGGTACCTGTCACCAATCCAGGCATACCTCATGGCTCCAGTAAACCAACTGAACTAGGAGGATACTGAAATCTTAACTGAGCCACTCGGGATCCTCTCTGTCCCGCTCATCGACCACTGTAATCGTACGATCGCCACTCAAAGACTCGAAACTAGAAACGTCTCTTTTCCAAGCTCCATAGAAATTACATCATCTAGATGCACTCAATTTTAATTGGAACCATCTGATCGCTGTTGGAATTCCATTAAAATTATCTCCAACTGAGATGCCACACCATCACTCGAGTCTCACTTCCAAGACCCGACACAAACCGACGAATCCTTACTGGATCAATCGTGTGCGATGGAAAATCTAAACCAAACCGCTCTGCTCATATCGAGTAATCTTCTTGTCCTCCTGTTCCAGACACAGGAACCTCACCTCTCGCCAACCCGACACGACTGAGGTGAAAAGATCGGTAATCTTATCCAACGCATAGATAGCAATGTCTGCCACCAAACACGTGTAAACCTATCCAAAAATTTCATTGCTATTAGTACCAAATGCTCAAGACTAACTGAACCATGTGCTCAAGAGGGAAACAAACGTCCATACAATCCGCTACAAGTGTAAGATCCACTGATCGGTCACCTCGTAACCCAATCCACAGGTACACGTTTTGGGTACTATTGTTCCATCGTTCCTGATCTAGGGTCATCTATACCTTTGCTACTAGGAACATCACATCCAAATTGGTCAACCATTGGTCACAACTCCGAAAAGTCACCATAATAGGGTCCAATCAACCAGTAACTCCACGGCTCCAAGCCGCTCGGTCCACACAAAAACTAATCCTATTCGGAACTCGAACCCCTAAAACACGGCATATAATGCCTAATCGAACCAATGGGTTGGTTCTTCCGGTTTAACTTTCCTATTCTTATCCTCACTCCTTGGTTGATGACGAGGCTTTTTTCATAGAGGCATCTCATCCGAAGAAAAACAATCGTGCACCCTCAGTGCGCGACACCATAAAAGCAACTTAGTGCTCTGATACCAAGCTGACAGGTCCCATCCCTAATCCCCCAAGATTATCATGGGATGATCTGCTCCCGTTTGACACCACGTGTCAGACAAGGAATAACACCGTGACCCAAACAGGGTTTCTAGAGTACGCTACTTCATGTGTTACCTAAGTCTCTACTACAGCCCGCATCCACGATCAACCTGAAGGGTATAAAAAAAAAATTAAAACTGTGAGTGGACAAAATAAGAATTTTCAAATACATTTTGGGAAAAATACATTTATACCCTCCAATTAAATGCATGCATGCATGCATGCATGCATTAGAAAACATGTAATCTCAAATGCTTTCTTAAAATCAAATCATATTTCTTTCCGAACCAAAATATGTGAAAACATCTGGACACAAAAAAATAATCGAAAACATGACCAATCCTCAAAAAACCCACATCTATCTCATATCATATCATCATTAGCCACGTCGCATCCCGAAGGTGAGCAACATATCATAGAGATCTCTCTGGGGAAACAAATTCACAACCGGAGGCCCTCTCCGAGGGAACACATTCACAACCGGAGTCACATCAATATCACGGAGCATGGTCTAGGTGGAAACAGATGAAATACGTTTTCATAAACAGTTGTATTTCAAATCAAATCAATCGTTTCACGAACGATCTTAGGCCAAAACAAATTTCCACCAAATCTCATAAATTCATTTCACAAGCATTAATTTCAAAACCATCGAAAAATAATGTCTAGAACTCATTTCATAATACCCAAAATCATTTCATTATCCAACTGGGTCTCAAGCCCAAAATGCCATTTCACGCAAATCCGTAAAATCTTTCCAAAACTAAAAATTATATCCAGAAATTATCATTCAAATCACTATGCATTAATTGCATTTCAAAAAATGATCATAAGACAATTAAGAAATTTATGCATGCACCGCATTTATAAAATAAGGTCCACTCACACATAGTCCACGTTGAGTGCTCAAAACCTGCGTCGTAAGTCAATCCGAAGCGTCCAGAACCACTTGACCTGTCAAAGTCAAACTCGGGAGTCACTAACAATCCAAATAAGTCCGTATGTAAACATCCCTTAAACCCAGAAACAATAAACATGTCCCAAACATGCTTTTCGAGGCTAAAACCTCCAAAGCACTAACCAAACGATCTCCGATCGATCTGAAATCACCAACATTGGATTCAGAACGTTGAAACCTTTGGAACAAGAGTGGGTTGACCTTGAAATTTGTGCCATTCCATCCTCACGCGCCGGTAAAAGTTTGGTCAACAAAAGTCAACGCTAGTAACGCTGCCGTCAGCCTTTGCTGACGTCACCTGATGACATCATCTTGATGTCTGACAACCTGACAACTTCTGACATCCTGCCACATGGCACACCCAAACTGGTGCCACGTGTCACTTGATGACATCATGTTGTTATCATCAGTGCCACGTCACTCTGACATGTTACCACTTAGCAGCACCTGACTAGTCCATGTGGTCTGATAGTGTTGACGTGGCACTGCCATGTCGATGCTGACTAGACCTGACACCTAGCCACATGTCACAACCCGATTGGCCATGTGGCTTGTCAAGATGATGTGGGTTGCCTTGTCATCGCCTTCAACCTCCATCTGCGTTGACCAGAACTGCCTTTAAACTAGAACCCGACCGTAACTGGACGGGTCCGCGTTGACCCGACCGTAACTTCCTCAAATCTCAACCAAAACCTACCATTCTTTCACCAACCGACTCGTCTCTCACCCAGAAACAATCCTACGACCTCAAAAACAAGAAAACATACCTCAAATCCCTTAGCCAAAGTTTGAATCCTCACAACTACCTTTAAACTAGAACCCAGACTCGTCCAGTCGTCAATTCCTTCTGTTTCTTGGCTCTACACACTCCTAAGGGCTCACAGAACACAACCAAGGATTTAGTTAAAAGCCAAAGTTCCAAAATCCAACTTAATCGACTTCTAGGAAGGGACTTCCGATAGCTACCGCGACTCCACCGTCCTCGTTCACCTCTCACGACCTCTCTACCTCAATCTCACTCTCTGTCACTCTCGGCCAGCACCAGAAGAAGATGAAGAAATGTGGAAGGGGCTTCGGGTTGTTGGAACAAAAGGGAAGGGAGAGAGACGGGATGCATGAACTTAGGGCATGGGCAAATAGGATGGGTGACACTTGTCACTTATCCATTGGTCCAGATGAGATATTTTGAGTCCTACCAAAAACAAACTAAAAGTCAACTTCCACGTAAAATGCACCTCTGTAAAATCCAATTGAACCTTCTGTGATCCGTAACTTTCTCGTACGACGTCCAAATTTGACGTGTCGCTTGTCTACGTACTCGTAATTCCTCGATCTATGTAATAGACCTCGTGCCACATGCAATTGACCACTTGGTTCAAAAGTCAACATTTTTCCCTTCTAAGGGAAAACTCGTCATTTCACCTCAACTAATCTCTGTTAGTCTCGATTAATCCTTGATTAAATCTCGATAATCACAAAATTCTGGGATAGGTCGGTACATGCATTTAATGGATGATTGTCGAAAATGCGTGCTGCCTGACTAAGGTGGGAGAAAATTTATCTGGTAAAATTTAAACTATTTTAAATATTATTTATTGTAAGCAATCGTAGATCGGCTACGCGAAAAGTTAGCATATTTGGAATTACCGATTTTAGGTAACAGTTCCGAACGCAGAGCATACGAGGGTAAGATTATCAAATTTGGAATTACTCGCTTGGGTAACGGGTCATAGGTAATCAATCATCTATATTTACTGTCCATATTTATTTAAATATTATTCAATCTTTGTACCTTCCACGCTAGTCGATGCAGGCCCTTTATTGGCACTTGACATTCCTAATCAAGGAGTATTCGTGATCTGATCTACTGTAATGGACCAGGCCTTCTTGAGTTGGGAAATGATCATTTTACCCTTGGTCAAAGTTTGACTTTTCTTGGTCAAAGTCAAAGGGTTGAGTTTTTAACGAAAATTTTTTGGCGATTTCGGGAATGCCCTTAGTAAGGTCTCGATCTCCCGAGTACTTTGACAGGTGGCACGTTGAAAATGAAGTTCGTATGGATTTGCTTTTGGTTTAGGACACGTAGGGGCAATTTGGTAATTTTGATAAGAAGGGTATTTTGGTAAATTTGACTTGAGTTATTATGTTGGACCAAATGGACATGGATAAGTGCCCCTTATCCCCTAGATTGGTGTGCTTCCGACCTTGTGAGGGGTTATTAGTATTGTGTTTTGGTTAAAGTTGATTGAAGTTGATATTTTTGGTGTTTTGATGGTTTTGGGCCGAGAAACAAAAGTTGGGAAGAGAGTGAACGAGATACAAAGGAGAAGCAGGTAGAGGGGAAGAAAGAGAAGAGAGAAAGAGAGAATGGACTGGGAAGAAGAAGGAGAGGTTGTGATTGTGTGAGCATGGGGTTGAACCTGTGAAGTTTTCTGGGTTTGAGTTGATCAAATCAAATTTTGGACAGGTAAGCTTGAATTCAAGCTAATAATCATGTTCTTTAGGTCTCTACTATCCTGACTAATGCTTTAGGTATAATTTTGGACGTGAGAAGTGCCCAGAAACCTAGAACGATCCACGACCGTGAGTCTCGAAGGGCGACCTCATTTTGGATAAGTTTTCATAAGAATGAAAACTTAGATTTGTTTCTTAGGGAGATTAGAGTAGGTTGGTCGAATTAGATTTGAAAAAGGACTAGAAACTAGGAAAAATAGGTTGGGTCGAGTCGTCGGGTCATGTGACCCGAGTTGTAGAAAAATTGGTCGCGATGGAAGGTTGAAGACGCTCCTACATTGCAGGCGTGTGGCTCCCATGCGCAGTAACTTTGGGTGGCGTGTGGGTGCTTGTGTGGGGGTATTTTTTGAAACGGTCAACATGATTTTCAATGAAATGGTTGTAACGACCATTTTGGCATAGGTTTCGAGGCAATTGGACACCATCTCAGGGTAGTTTAAGGTTTCCGAAGTATATACTTATTATTTAAAAATTAATAGAAACTTTTCGAAAGTTGGGGTTTGTGTCGGGAGGTTACCTAAAGGTTCGGGAAACCTTAATAACTTTGTATTGTGTTATTGGACATGAGACGTGACCCCCGGGATTAACAAGGAATGCGATTAAGCGACAAAATTGTACTGTAAGTGGACGTTTTATTTCATCAAAACATTGTGCATGCATATTTATGAGTTTTAAATTTTTCCTATGTGTTTTGGTGGTAATTATTTGATTGAGTATTTTATTCGAATTTCGGAGAATTTTAAGAATATTTAATTACACAATTTTCGAGACTTTTCATGAACTCTGATTGAAATGTGATCTTGGAGTCTGAGCATGCTTTGTGATTGAATGGAGTCTACTATTGAATTGTGAGTGAATTCATATGAAATTGAATGGTTTTGGAAACCTCTTGAGGGCTTGTTTTACGATGCGTTCTTAATTTTTTTTTCTCGATTTTTTATTTAAATTCTAGATTTGGGATGAACAAGGTTTGATTGATGAAATAAAGTGATCTTTCTATGAAACTATGTTTTATATGCTTTTTCTGAATGATTTTACGGAATTTAGCCTTATGGACACGTTTTACGAGAAATTGAGTATAAGCTGTGTTTCGGCTAAGGGCCGAGAATTTGTGGTTGTTCTGACATGTTGTGATGAGAATGCGTGCTTCTTGATATGTGTAGATTGTATTGTAAATGGAGATTCGGATGTCAAGCCGAGCGCTCCAGATCCTAAGTCGGATATTACCCGGTCGTCGAGTCAGGGATTCCAGATCCCGAGTGAATATGTGTGGTGACCTACCGGTAGTGTCTTTATGATGTGCTACTTGTGATACGATGACTGAGAATATGCTTGTATTCGAGAATGCTACAAAGCCATGATGTTGATGTGGTAATTGATGATGTCTATATGATTGGTTGATTGTGGCGTGTATGGATTTGTGTGATATTGGTTATGATATGGATACGTGAACATGTATGTATGATTATGGGTTGGTTGTTTCACGTATTTAGAGGTCATGGTTATTTATAGTTCACGAAGGTTTCTAACTTGTATGCATGCATAGGTTTCTAAAACGGAGGGTAAACTCGGTTATTTTTAAAAGAAAGTTTTTAAACTATTTCTTTTCGTCAACTTACACTTTCTATGGTTTTACTTGCCCTCCAAGTTGTGGCACGACGACTTCAACATGAATCTTTTGGAGCGAAGGCATAAGCGTGGTTGAGGTGTTAGTGTAAGAGTTGTGTTTGTATTTCATTTTCCAAACTAGTGCTTTGTGTTGTACATAATGGTTCTATGTATCCCTGGTTTGACAGTTGAACATTTGAGGTTATAAATTTTCCTTGTCTATCTTTGTCTTTTGAGATAGTAACTGTTAGACGGAAGCAGGATTCTTCGGGGTTGTCTAGTTGTTTCGGGAGGGGTCTTATCATATACATTCAACTTATCGATAACACTCAACGAAACGAGGGCAATACTGTAACAACTGTCACGGCCTGACCCATCCAGCACAATATTGTTCGCTTTGGGCCCAGCCCTCACAGTTTTGTTTTTGGGAGCTCACGTGCAACTTCCCAGTAGGTCACCCATTATGAGATTGCACCAGCCTCTACTCGCTTAACTTTGGAGTTCCCAAGGAATCTAAAGCCAGTGAGCTCCCAAAAGGTCTTGTGTTGGATAGATACGTGCCTACACATATAAGACACTTCACCTTTTCCCTTCCCGAGCGATGTGAAATTGTTCACTGATCTTGCCTTTCCAAGCTCATGGGTCTTGCTCACCGTTCTTACTTCTCAAGCTCATGGGTTTTGCTCACTGTTCTTGCTTCCAAGACTGGGTATTACAATCCACCCCCCTTAGGGCCTAGTGTCCTCGCTGGCACACTTATGGTCGGGGTCTGGCTCTGATACCATTCTCTCACGACCCGACCCATCTAGCACAATATTGTCCGCTTTGGGCCCATCCCTCACAGTTTTGTTCTTGGGAGCTCATGTACAACTTCCCAGTAGGTCACCCATCTTGAGATTGCACCAGCCTCAACTCGCTTAACTTCGGAGTTCCCAAGGAATCCAAAGCAGTGAACTCCCAAAAGGCCTTGTGTTAGATAGATACGTGTCCACACATATAAGGCATTTCACCTTTTCGTTCCCCGAGTGATGTGAGATTGTTCACCAATCTTGCCTTTCCAAGCTCACAGGTCTTGCTCACCGTTTTTGCTTCTCAAGCTCACGGGTCTTGCTCACCATTCTTACTTCCAAAACCGGGTATTACAATAACTCTCATCCCATATAAGAGTAGGTTAGAGCAGACGAACCAGAACACCCCCACACAACACTAATTACAAACACAGATATATATATATATATATATATATATATATATAAACAACTAAGTCAGTGGAGGAGATAAAGAGGGAAAAGTAAAGAAAATTCTAGATCCTTCTAGTTTCTTCATTCAAAATTACCAAAATACCCTTCATTACATAATTACCAAAATTTTCCTTTGTCAAATAATTTTATTTTAATTCATGTATGTGTGATTATAGACACATTCACGCCAAAGAGAAATGTTGTAATATAAATGGAGTTGAGTGGGTCAACTCAACCGTTTCAGAGTGTTAAGTAAACGAATAACCAATTCAAGGTGCAAATTGGGACAAATATACGAGTTCCTTTTGTTTTTCTTTTTATCAATATGTGCGAGTTTATGGTGTACTTAACCTAATAAGCCTATACTTTATGCCATGTTCTGTAACGACCCGGACGTTCAAAAAGGGGAAATTTGGAAAATTTGAAGAAAATGACGATTTTGCCCCGAGGTAATGGGTGAACGGTTGACTTTTTGCTCGAGCTGTCAAACGAACTTTGACCGATGACTGTGACGTAGTTCCGGACGTCACGAGTTCATAGACAGGTGGCACGCCCGATTCCGACATTCGAGGAGGAAGTTATGACGTTCAGAAGTTCAAGGGCATTTTCGTAATTCGGACGAAAAGGGGGAAAATGTTGACTTTTTGATTGACCACTAATTTTCACGCAATTCGAGGACCGTTAGGTCGGTCTCGATGTCCTGAGTACAATGACAGGCGGCACACTGAAAACGGACCTCGGACGGTTGAATCCCGGGTCTAAAAGCGTGAAGGGTATTTTGGTAAATTGCCAAAGTAAGGGCAAAAAGGTAATTTGACTGTTGAATTTGAAACGGCCGTGAATGGGACTTTGTTTAGCAAACTGAGTATATTGTTTAACATGTTTAGGAATTGTTTAACAAACCCAGTGATAATTGTCACTAATAGAGCTTGGATTAGTGGCCTTGAGGGCTGTGTGGGAAGCAGGCGTGCTTGGGTCTGTGAAGAACATAGCACGGGGGGAATAGTTTTATTCTGCTGAGTGTTTTGAGCAGAGCACTGTTGCTTTTGATTCTTTAATTGAAGTGGCTTGATTAGTTCCTGGGAGGGGTTGAGTGAGTGAACAGAGGTAGGGAGAGAGGGAAAGCACGACACACCATTTCTGTCCAGAGGGAGGGTCGTGTGAGATCAAAAGATGATGAATTTGGTCTGTGGTTTTGGTGAGGAAAAAACAGAGGAACAAAGGGATCATGAAACCCCCAATCCTCTCAAACTTGGTCGAATGGTGGTAGAGTGTGAGTGAGAAAGGGGATTTGGGCTGTACATAGTGTGACGGGGCTGACACGTTGCACCGTCATGGACGGTGGTTGAGGACTGGGGAAAATAACATAGAAGGGTCGTGGTCTCTGTTCTTGGAATTCGAAGTTGGACTTCTAGTTTAGGCCACTGAGGAGGGCTCTTATCGACTAGATGGTGATCATGAGGGTGAGAAGTGTCAGAAGAACGTGGAATGGTGGTTCACCATGGACGGTGACCGTGAAACGTAGAAGGGAGTTCGTGGGAAGTGAAACAACGGCCAACGGTGGTCGGAATGCCGAGGACACAGAGGAGGGAATTTCGTGGTTCAAGCTTCGATTGGAGAGGTAACTTACTGCCCAGAATGTTGTGTTTTATTTAGCAAAATCGATCATAGATGTTAGGACAAAGCAATAGAAACTAAAAGAAGGAAAAACTAAATGAAATTGAATGAAAACCGTGACCTCCGGTTTAGGGTTGGACCGAATTATAGTGAACCGGCCCGGACCCGATTCACCAGAGGTAGGGGATGACACTGTGATGGCGCGTGAGGCCCACGCGCAGCCCCTTTGGGTGGCGCGTGTGGGCGCCTTGCACACTATTTGAGGAAGTTGTCAACATGTGAAATAATCTAATCGATGTAACGAACACTTTCAAGTTGATTTCGAGTTAATCGGACACCGTTTCGATGTTGTTTCGAGGGTCCCAAGGTTTATGTTACGTTTTTAACTAACGTTTAATTCCCGGAAAATTATGGGAAATTAGTATGATGTTATTTGAGACCTTAGTGACCCTGAAAAGTGATTTCGGACAGGATTCGAGATTTCTGAAAAATGTCGAAAATTACGGAAACGCGTGCAGTGCGAAAACGAGCGATATGGACAGTGTGTGAGTGGACTTTGCTTTCTAAAGTTTAATGCATGCATAAATGTTTCTATGATTTTAATGATTATGATTATGACTTGTGATAACTTTGATTTCCGTATTTATACGTATTTTTTATATGCATACGAAATTACACGTATTTCGAGACTATGGTTTCTCTTATGCTTTGGTGGTGTGATGAACGATTTCACATGATTTGTGTGTATTATGTTTTAAGGATGTTTGATTATGATTGTGAGTATGATTTACGGTGTTGACACAGATTTCGAGATTTTTACGGATTTGCACGTTTTACGAGATTTCGAGTATATTGTGATTTGATCATGGATTTGATGTTTTGACCTTGGGATTTGAAATATGATGTGATTTCAAGGATTTAAAACGGATTTTGAAAAAGGTGATTTCGGGCTTGATGACCAGGGCATAAAAGTAATTTTGATGAACGAGATTTCGGCTTTCGGAAGTTTGAAGGTGAATTTCTGGTTTGGATTCGGAATGACGGTTCCAGATGCCGGCTTACGGAATCGTTATTGAGAATTCGAATTCGGGAATGGAAGACATATATGATTGGGGATTTGAATGTGAAATTCGGACATGAGTCCCATTTTGATAAAATGTGTTTTTGTAACGACCCGTCCCAAATTAACGGGATTAATTAAGTATTAATGACGGATTATCGAGGCTAATCGGAGATTAGACGAGGATTATCGGACGTTCAGTGCAAAATGACGATTTTGCCCCTAGAATGGGCAAAACGTTGATTTTTTGTTTGGACGGTCAAATTGACTTCGACCAATGACCGTGACATAGTTCGGGACGTCACGGGCTCATAGATAGGTGGCACGTTCGATTCTGACATCCGTGGGAGAAGTTATAACGATCTGAAGATCAGGGGCATTTTGGTAATTTAGGCGGAAAGGGGCCAACGGTTGACTTTTGACCCGGAAGGTTCAATGACTGACGACCGAGTACCGTGACGTAGATCACGACGATATGAATCCGTAGACAAGCGGCACGTCGAATTCGGACGTTTGACGGCGAAGTTACGGTTCACGGAAGTTCGAGTGCACGATTGCAATTTTTTCGAGACAGACGTTTATTTGGACTTTAGTGGGCCCCACCTTTTTCTCAGACCCAATGGATGAATGAAAAATGTCATTCATCCATTCCCCATCATTTTCATTCATGCATCAAACCCCTTCCCCCTGCATCCATTTTCTCCCATTTTTCCCAATCCAACTCGATCCCATTTCTCACCCAAATGCCCAAACCCTTAACCTGTGAGCTTAACTAAGAGGACAGAGAGATGAAGAGGACCGGATGGATGTGGTGGTTGGCCCAGGCAGCACTGCCGTGCACGGCGGAGGAGAAAAACCTGTGCAGGTATCGGTTTAAGCATTTTTCGATCCATTTTCCATTTTAATTGTTATGGGTCAATTTGGATGGGTTCAATGAATTAAATAGGTTGTTAGAAGGTCAATAGGAAGGTTTTGAGAGGTTTTGGACGTTGAGGAGCCCTGGGGTGAGGTTTTGGATTTTTGAACCGTGAGAACCAAATTGGACCGGTCGGATTTAGGGTGTTTTAAGGGGTCTAGGTTATTGGTTTAGGTTCCTAGGACAATTATAGGAAGGTTAGGATTGAATTGGATTGAAAACGGACCAAAATGAGAGAGAATGAGCCTTGAACCGGTCACGCCGGTCCAAGTTGCAGGCGAACCGGATCGGACCGGTTCAGACCGGTCGTCGCGAGGAGGAAGACGACACTGTTCACTGGCACGTGGCTCCCACGCGCAGCCACTTTAGGCGGCGCGTGCGGGTGCGTGCAGGAGAATCTGGGGAAGGTTCCAACATGTCAAATCATCTATTCGATGTAATGAACATTTTGGGACTGGTTTCGAGTCGACCGGACATCGTCTCGATATAGTTCGAGCTTTCCAAAGGTTTCGGTGCGCGTTTAAAAATAGTTAAAAATCCTGGAAAATTAGGGGGCTTCAGTGAGGGGTTAATTAACTAGTTAGTAACCCTCTAAAGTGATTTGGACAGGTTTGGGAATCCCGTAGACGACGGTTGACCCGGTAAGGCGTACGGCACGCATATCGAGGCGGCAGCTCGGACGGTCTGTGAGTGGACTTTATTTCTGAAATCGATGCATGCATAAATGTTTTATATATGCTTTAATATGTGTTTTGAGATGCCTAGAGTGCATTTTGGTGTGTGTTTACGTATGGGCACGTACTTCGAGGTTTTTGGGTTTTATACGTTCTTAAAACGACCCATTTGGTCTTGAGTATTCGGGCATGAGACCCATTTGGATTTGGTTTAACTCGGGCATGAGACCCTATTGACGACCCGTAGGTCGAAGTCGTGGTCGCGATGGGTGTTATGTGCACGGCGACGGACGATGTGACGCTCGCCTCCGGATTGGTATGCGTTCCTTCCGGAGAGGTCACGATGCACGTCCCGTTGTCGAGCAGCCACTGGAGGCTCGACTTCGGAGTGCTGACGGTTTAGAGGATCGATCGGTGACGTGTGCACCATGGTCCCGAGATGGTCGCGGCAGTGATGTGTTCACGACGACATACCAAGATTGAGAGCGGTCCTGGATTGATGGTTGCACGCATCACTACGATCGGGATCGTGACTGACCCAGAGATATCGGGCTCGATGCCCAGTTGATTTGAGTTCGGGCTCGAGGCCCAATTATGGTGAAATCGGGCGAGAGGCCCTGTTGAGTCGTATGTTCGGGCTGGAGGCTCAGTTGCTTTATGTTATCGGGCGTGAGTCCCGTTTTTATGGTTTTAGTATACTGGTATGTATATGCCCTCCTTATGAGCGTATTGATTGGTCTCCTCCAGCGTCGACCTGGAGAGTCACGATCCACAGACCAGAATGGGTATCCCCATAGGGATCCCGTTCCAGGAGTGGAGGTTACTTCTTATGTTGTGGTCCCGGACCAGATTCCGGAGGGATATGTGGACTAGATCCAGAGAGAGAGCTCAGACTAGATCCAGAGATTGAGCCTCCCAGATGGAGATTCCTGGGAGAAGACTCGGAGTGAGATCCCGAGTAGTGTGCACACTAGTATAGATATGATATCGTGACTATATCGGGGATGTGTTCCCTAGGGGCTGTGTGCCCCGAGATGGCATCTTCTCCGGAAGTGCCTAGGATGGGTTATATATGTATATATGTATATGTGTGTGTGATTTCACTGAGATGGCGTTGGGCTGTGACCCACGCGTATTAGTTTTGGGCTGAGACCCTTATGAGGCGGTTTTGGGATGAGTTCCCATGTGTTTTGGTTTGGGCAGAGGTCCCATGATTTGATTGATAGATTTCGGGCCAAGGCCCAAATGGTTTGACGGTTCATGACGGTTTATGGGAACCGGGAATGAACCCTAGAAATGGTTTTCAAGTGCATGCATATGTTTTTAATGAAGGGCATAAAGGTCTTTTATGAAATGTTTTAATAAAATATTTGTTTTGTCCACTCACAGCTTTTATGCTTTGAATGCCCTTCAGGTTGATCGCGGATGTGGGTGTAGCAGAGACGAGACACCACATTCCTCCTTCGGATCCTGGCGTACTCTGATAGCCCCGGTTGGGCAAAAATCGGAAATATCCCTGGTCTGACACTTCGTGTCAGACGGGAGCAGGTACGTCCCACGCTAATCCCGAGGGATTTGGGGCGGGTCCTGTCAGTTTTTGTATTGGTTTTGGAATTTGGATCACGATGAATCTCGAGTTTGTTGTGATTTACAAATGGTTGGGTTTAAAGATGCGTTGGAAACTGGTTTTGGGTTTAAAGACCCGGTGCTATTGCTGGATTATGTTTTGAGTTTAAAAACTTGGATAATTGAGGAAGGGGGAGGGCCCTTGATGATTTAAAGACTCGGTTACTGTTTTGAGTTTAAACACTCGGTATGATACCCCCCGAGGCCTATTGATTGTGTTCTGAGTTTAAAGACTCGTTGATATCCAGGGAAGGCCTGATTATGCGCATGATTTGAGTTTAAAGACTCGGGCGCACTTGAGATCCAGCAGATTGATTGACTTGTGAATTACTGTTGATTTCTGATGTTTCAGATGTGTTGGGCAGTGGCCGGTTTATGTGGTTTTGATTATGTCACGTACTGAATTTGATTCATGATTTTGGGCGGAGGCCCTGTGTTTATGATTGCGGGCTAGGACCCGAAGGTTAAGAAAGGAAAAATGATTTTTATTTTCATACACGATTTTTATATAATGGAAATGCAAAGGATTGCGAAATGATTTTTGAATGCATGCATTGGTTTTACGTGGAAGGTAGAAATGTATTTCTGTAAATGTTTTATAAAACGATTCATTTTTGTCCACTCACACCTTTTGTGTTTTTATTGACCCTCCAGGTCGTGGCGCGTTGATCGAGCCTGATCGAGAGGCGGAGGCATGAGTGAGTACGTGTGTGACTATCCCTGGTTTGGCAAGTACCGAGGGCAATTTGGGATTTTCAGTCGACTTGCCAGACGGGAGCAGCACCGGACACGATTATTAATGTCCCTTCGGGGGCGGTCCTGTCATGTTCGGAGGACAACCAATGGTGTTTCTCATCTCTTAGCGCGATATGGGCTTGGGCTTGATGTCGCAAGTTTATGGGCTTGATGTGAAGGGGTGAAAGGTACATTTTCCATAAAAGGGAATAATATAAACTTGAACAGAACTTTACAAGAGAAATAATGACAGATGGTCAAATCATATTTGTGTTATGTGAATAGTCTTTAGGTTTTTGTGTAAAAATAAAGAGAGGTTTCGGTTTTGGTTTCTTGGTTATTTGTTAGTGTTGGGGTTTCCTTACTGCTTCTATTTAATTAACTTTCACAATTAAAAAAACCCAATCTTGAAACAATTTGATAATTAGATTAAAAACTGACGAAGTGGCCTGTGCCATGAAATTTAGGATCTCTAGTTTATAAATTTGGGATCCTTAATAGTACGTCATAAAAATAGTTACATAATATATTTAAAAATAATTATAGTTCAAATTAACTTTCTCTCCCTTAAAATATTTGTCAAACTCAACAAAACTCTTCCATTTAATGAAGTCTACAACATTCATTGATATTTTGAATACACCTAAACTTTTTCGGAGTTATGAAATATCATGATTGATATATCTCAAGATTTAATAATTTTATAAATCTCTATAAAAGTTGTAACGACTCAAAAATTCGAGAAAAGGGAATTTGGAAAATTATAATATAAATTACTATTTTACCCTTATAAGGACAAAAGTTGACTTTCTGACCTACATACTTTTTTGGGAATTTTGTGAGGACTGTTACGTAGGCATCGACATTATCAGTCTGTAGATAGGCGGTATGTCGAAAACGGAGATCAGACGAGTTCGATACGAGTCTTAATTAGTTAGGGGCATTTTGGTAATTTGAGCATGAAGGTTATTTTGGTAATTTTACAAAGGACATTCTAGGGTAGTCTAGAATTTTCTTTCCTTCCATATCTCTCCTTGCTTCCATCCACTTAGCTAATTATATATAGGAGTGTGGGTGTGCGAGTATGGAGTTTGGAGGGTGATGGCCGAAAGCAAAAAAAAAAATGAAAAATGGGAGAAAAGAGAACAACCAGGAAAAAGAAGAAAGGAAGCGAGAAAAAGAAGGATGAAAGTCTAGGATAAACCCAAAACCTAAACCCGTGGAATTCAAAAATGACCTGAAGACCATCACACTGTTTTTGAGGCTGTCCAAGCTCAAACTAAGGACCCTAGTAGGTTATGTGAGTTCCTACAATCATCTTGTGCTAAGAAGATAAAGGTTTGAATGGAGGGAAGGCTGCTGAGCTGTTCTTGGAACAATGGCCGAAAGTTGGGGCCTTACACATGGTTTCGAGGTGAGCTTTTTCTTCATTTTAAACTCGTAGATCTTCTTTTGGGCTTGTTTAGATCTAAATAGATAGTTAAAAGGTTAAAAATGGACGTAAGGATCGAGTTTTAGATTCGAGTCATGGCTGCCAAGTCGGGCCAACCAAATTGCAGGACTGCTGGAGGTAAGTGGCGAGTGGCATTGCGACTACACCTGCAGTCGGGCGGGATGCCCAAGCGCAGTGAGGTGAGGTGAAGCGTGGGGCATGTGCCACGTCATCTCAAAGTGTGATCAACATGAAATTTGATGTATTTGATGTTTTGAATCCAACGGTACAGTTTTTGAGACAAACACACATATAAGTTTATTTAGGACGTTAGTGATCTTAAATTTAATGACCCAGATCTTGAGGAAACGTGAAATTGGAAAATTTAAGGATAAAATGATGATTTTTCCCCTAAGTCAAAAGTTGACTTTTCTTGGTCAAAGTCAAAGTGGTGACTTTTGGCTGAGACCTCGTATATGTGATTCAACAAGGTCATTACAAAGGTCTCGGCTTCCCGAGTACGTCAGCAAGTGGCATGCTGAAAACAGAGTCCGATTGGATTCGTTCATGGTCTAAGATGATTAAGGGAATTTTGGTAATTTTTTCAAAAGGGCATTTTTATAATTTCTTTGTGACATATTTCCTTGCTTGTGGCTGAATTTGATTGGGACAGGTGTCCCTTTTCTGTTAGAGGAGAGTGCCACCGCCTCTCTATATGTGTGTGTATTAGTTATATTGTTGTGAGTGTTGTGTGTGTGTTTTGGTGCAACTGGCCGAGAGAAAAAAACAAGGAAAATGAGGAAGAAGAAGAGAGAAAAGAAGAGAAGAGAGTGAGACCAGAGAGAAGAGAAGTGAGAAAAAGGGAAGAAGGTTGTTCGTGGCTTGCAAAGGCGAAAAACGAAGTTAAACCCGTGAGGAGTAATTCCAATTTGGAACTGGATAATCCAAATTTCGGCCATGACGTTTGGAAGTAAGGTCACTATCGACTCGCTTGAGGTCCTGTTCCCTTGATAAGATCTTTAGCCTGCGAGTTGGGTTTTGTAACCACTAAAGATCGAAAATTGTTGGCCGAAAGGTGAAGGTTTGATTAGTGGTTTTATAAATGTTTTGTTCACATTTTGTGTATATAGATATTCTCTTGAGTTAGATGAGGATGTGTTGGTCAAAATAGGAGTGAAAAATGTGGAAAAAAATAAGTGAGAATGGACCGGGTCAGACGACCCAAAAACCAGATATTCGAGCGAGGAAGAAGACCTACTGTACCTGGCGTGTGGGTTCACACGCAGCCGCTTCAGGCAGCACCTGGGGGTCCGTGCTAGGGAATCTGGTGGTGTGTCCAACACGATTCTCAATTATTTTTTATGTTACGAACATTTTGGCATAGGTTTCGACTCGGTCGGACATCGTTTCGGGGTAATTTTTGGTGTCCGAAAGTTTAGGCTTCATTTTAAATTCGTTTGAAAATTTCAAAAAATTAGGGGATTAAAATAGAGGATTTATGGGATGACTAGTGACCTCTAGATGTGATTTTTGACAAGTTCTAAGATTTTCAAAATTTACGAGAATGTGTGCAAAGTGGAATTCGATGTTACAGACGGTGTGAGAGTGGAATTTCTTTCTCACTACTATTATGCATGCATATTTACATGATTTAAATGTGTCTCCATGAGTTTTGATGTCATTGGAATGATTGAAAATTTTATATGGGTTTTCAACGATTTTATGAATATTTTATTATTATTTTATTACGCATTTTTTGAGGTTTCCGTAAAATATGTTTCGAATGGAATATGGTTGGTGGCATGAATGGCACTGAATATGGTTGGTGGCATGGAATAATTTGATTTTGGAATAATTATGATTTTTGTATGATTTTTGGACGATTTTTACGAAAGTAGCATGATGGCACGTTTTACGAGAAATTGTGTTTAAGCCGTGCTTGGGGCTTAGGCCTTTGATTCTGATTATACATTTATATTGTGTGGTTTGAAATGTGATATGAGTATGTGTTATTGGTATTGGTGTTGGGATGGTTGATGGATGTCTCAGATGTCGAGCCCGGGGCTTCGAATCTTGAGACGGGTATTATTTGTGGTTTTGATTGTGAGTTGTGATGTGGTTATATGTGGATATGTTCTGGTAGTGTGATGAGTGGTCTTAGACATCAAGTAGGGTTCTGTATCTTGAGACTAGTGTGTGATGGTGACTCAGACGTCGAGCTAGGGGCTTTGTATCTTGAGTCGATTTATAGTCGGATGTCGAGTTGGGTTCTGTATCCTCAGTGAGTATGTAATGGCCTACCGGTAGTGCACTTACGATGTGCCGACTGACATGATGATTGTTGTCGTGCCTTGTGATGTGTTGATTCATGTTGTGCATATGTATTGACGATAAGTTGACTATGTGTGAGTTCTATGCTGGTGTTGATTATGGATTGATTGTGTGGATTGATATGATGGCTTGTGAGACTGTGTTATGATGACTCGCACGTCGAGCTGGGCTCTAAATCCCGAGTGAGCTTGTGGTGTACCTGCTAGTGGAGCAGTGGTTTCATGTACAACGTTGTGATGATGGTGTGTTGCTTGTTTGTGATCGATGTGCTATATTTGTAGAGATGGTTATATTGACTTGTCATGGTGTTAGATGGTTTAATGACTTTTGATTTGAGAATTATTTTCATGTATTTCTAGATGATGAACTGAATTTTTTTTAACCAAAAAGTATGGTTTTTGAATGGCTTTTCTAGTATGCATGCATGGGCATGGAAAACGGAGGGTAAATATCGGTTATTTTCAAACTATGTTTCAAACTCTTTATTTTCATCCACTCACACGTTTTCTTGGTTTTTGCAACCCTCCAGGGCCGCTGCACGAGAATCGAGGCTCGAGAGGCGGAGGCATGAATTAGCGGGATTTGTGTTTAAATTATTATTTGTGATTTATGATAGGCAGAAAAGGTCCCAAAAATTACAGAAAGGCTTGCAATCTGGTATTCAACTGTATGGACGGTATGTGAGTGAGTGGACTTTTCATTTTCTTTAAATTATTATTATGCATGCATATTTAATTATTTTTAATCTCTTTATTACATGATTATGTGATGTTGGTTCGATTATGATTTTTAAGTAATTTTTGATGCTTTTACAAAAATTATTGTAACGACCCATCCCGAATTCCGGGATTAGATTAGAGACTAATCAAGGATTAGTGAGGTTAAACGGTGATTAGTTGAGCGAAATCGACTGGACGGTGTAAAATGACCGTTTTGCCCCTAAGAGCGGGCAAAATGTTAACTTTTGACCTGGGAGGTATAATGGCCGAGGGCCAAAGACCTTTACGTCGATCGGGTCGATACGAATCCATAGACAGGCGGCACGCCGAAATTAGACGTCAGACGAAAAAGTTATGGTCACGGGAGCGAAATCGGGGATTTACGTCTCGGGATTCGTATTAAATATTATTTTAATCTAATTAGGCAGAAATTTTTTGTGGGGCCTTTTGTAACGACCCGTCCCGAATATCGGGATTTAATGATATTTAATTGTGATTTACTAATCTGGGATTAGTTGAGCGTTTCGGACGAATTGTGCAAAATGACCGTTTTGCCCCTGGGCGTGGGCAAAACGTTGACTTTTAATTCGGATGGTCAAATGGACTTTGACCGATGACCGTGACGTAGTTCGGGACGTCACGAGTTCATAGACAGGTGGCACGTTCGATTCCGACGTTCGTGGTGAAAGTTATGATGTACGGAAGTCCAGGGGCATTTTCGTAATTTGGAAGAAAGAAGGGGAAATGTTGACTTTTTGACCGGGATGTCCGATGGCCGAGGGCCAAGGACCGTTACGGAGGTTTCGTCGATGCGAATCCAACGACAGGCGGCACGCCGAAATCGGACTTCGTACGAGGAAGTTATGGTCTGGAACGTGAAATCGGGGAAGTTACGTCTCGGTAACTGTGTGGATTATTTTATTCTGGAATGGTGGTTGGAGGACACTTGGATGAGTGACAAGTGTCACTCATCCAACGGCTAGATTGGATCTGGATCCACTAATCATAAACTATATGCTAAAAGCTTCCACTACATAATAATCTAAAATTTAATCCCTGCTTTTGATCTGAGCCATCCATTCCACCCCCCTGATTTCATCACAGCCGTCCATCTCATTTTCCCCCTTCCATTTCTGATCATTCCTCCCTCACCGTGAACAAACAAATTGAGAGATTGGGTTCTGGCCATTGCCAATCTCTCTTCCACAATTGATTGCACAAATGTTTAATTGGTGAGTTGGGGAAGGTTCTGGCTGAGGGAGAGCACGGGGGACTGAGTGGGGTGGTGTAATTCGAGAATCAAAGTTTCGGGGAATTGGAGGGAATTTCGAATTGGAGTATTTGGGCCGTGTCGATCAAAATGGGGATTAGCTTGAGTCTCCTGGGATCAAAACGTGAAGCTTTGGAGCAAAAACGACGGGAAACCATGTCGGATTGAGGGAGGACTGAGCTTCCATGGCAGCTCGAAATCGAGCTTGGGTTCAGTAAGTTTAAGGTATGTAATTCTCAAATTGACCTTGTAGAAATGTCCCTTACACTCTCACGATGCTAACTGAATGAATCAATTTGGAAATCAGGGACGGAATCGGTGAACCCGAATTGGAAACCCGTCAAGAATCGATCGAGAGTCGTGAGGATTTGGACCCTGAATTGTGTAATTCAATCTACAGAACTTAATTGGTGATTAATTACAAGGGATCAGTGAAAAGAACGGATGGATTTGATGTCGAATTGGGTGTAATTGGACCGGGTCTGTTCGCGGGTTTTTCAACCCGTTTTACAGACAAACGGGTGAGAGGGATGACTGTGCGGGTACTGTAGCAGGCGCGTGGCTTCCACGCGCAGCCGCTTGCGGTGGCGCGTGGGGGCGCGTGAGTGCGAATCCCGAGGTATGATCAACATGACTTTTGTCCTATACATTGTAACGAACATTTTGGGATTGGTTTCGTGTCGATCGGACACCGTCTCGATATTATTCGGGATGTCCGAAGGTTTTAAATCCAATTTAAAAATACTTAAAAATTCGGGAAAATTACGGGACTTGAATAGGATGTTAATGATGAGGTTAGTGATCCTCTAAATTGATTTGAACAGGATTGGGAGTCCCGGTGATAGTGAGGTGGCCCGGGAAGGCCTATGGCACGCGTATCGAGGCGCTCGGTTAAACGGTCTGTGAGTGGACATTGGTTTCATAAATTCGATGCATGCATAACTGTTTTATGATTGTTATAATTATGATTAAATGATTTACTTTGGATATCGGTGAATTTAAAATGATTTCACGCATTTCGAGGTGAATTACGTATTTGCACGAAAACCGAGATTTTCTGGATTTTCACCGATTTCCATAAATGTGGTTGGATATGATTTCATGAAACGGTTACGAACTTGAATAATGTAAAATCGGGCCAGGGGCCCAGTTGAACTATGAAATCGGGCCAGGGGCCCAGTTAACATGTGAATCGGGCCAGGGGCCCAGTTAACTTGTGAAATCGGGCCAGGGGCCCAGTTGATTTCTACATGTGATTGCGGGTCGGGGACCCTAAATGGAATTGAATAAATGTTTTCTGGTTTACATTTTATATATATTCACATGCTAAAAACAATAGTGGTTTTGATGATATGGAAAATCTGGTTATGGCACGTTTCACGGTATTTGGGCTTGAGACCCGTCTGATGAAACTTAATGATTGGTTTGGATTTTCATCCATGTATATATATATGCCTTGCATGTGGATATCGATAAAATGTATTTAGTACTGCACTGTATAGATCCTTCCATATTATATTGTCTCCTCCGGCGAGGTACCCCGGAGAGGTCACGGACGTCTAGAACGTCCAGCGTCTATGACGCTAAGCATCGGGGATGCTGTACCCGAACGGGGTTCGGGGATTGAACTCGGAAATTGAGACCCGAGTGGCACGCGTAGCCTTGTGATTGTGACCTTATTGACGTCAGGGACGTCAGACATCAGGGATGTCGGATTGGAGTGTATAGTGCAGTGGCTAAAATAATGGTTATGGTTTATATTATATGCCTTATGGTTCATATTACTGGATTTATGAAATAACTCTTGGATTTACTTTTGGAAATTGAAACTATGCTTTGGTTTCCGGGCTAAGGCCCTAATGGTTATTTCTAAATAAATATGGGATTATTGGTTTTGGTGCATGCATATGATTTTACTGAGGGGCATAAATGTCTTATAAATGTTTTAAACAGACTTGTTTATTTTCGTCCACTCACAGCTTTTGTTTTCAATGCCCTTCAGGTTGATTCCGGATATGACTGCAGCAGAGACTTGAGCATCGCACACCTCCTCCATCGATCCTTACGCACTCTGGAAGCCCTTTTGGGCAATGGCAATCGGTTATCCCTTGTCTGGCGCCTCTTGTCAGACGGGAGCACGTCACATTCCATGGTAATCCCGGGGGGATTGGGATGGGTCGTGTCAAGTGGTATCAGAGCAGGTTTTGCTCTTTTGTGCGCGAAGGACGAGGGTGTGATGTCTCTTTGGGCTGCAGTTCCGTTGTCAACCTGATAGATAGTTTTGGTAGATTGGGTGTGTTTGGCCCGATACGCCGTGCATTGTTGCGATTCAACCCAAATGGGTTGTATTCGATTAACTGGTAATGTGGGACCGTCGGTTCGGTCATGTGATGATGGATTGTTGTGCCACTGGGCACAGTTAGGTTCAGGGAACCCCATTTGATTGGAAGTGCGAAACTCAGTTGAGTATTGGTCTAAGTTTTGGACCCTGGTAGTGTTGGCTAGTGTTTGGGGGTTGGTGCATCGGAGTTAGCCGATGACCTTCGTGGTGGAACCCACGATGGAACCCACGTGGAATTGACGATTGGATTGGATTGGACGTCTATACGACGTCAGGACCGCGGGGTCGGTCAGGTTGTGGATTTTACTGCAAAAGGCAGTTGGGTTCGGTGGAACCCTAGGGTGTGACCTTGGAACCCTAATTTATAATTGATGGACCGAAAGGTGAACCTTAAGTGAGAACTTGTGCTGCGACGAGCGGCTGAGGTCATGGATGACCATGTGGATGACTCTAGTGAGTCTAGTCTGGATTATGGGATTCGATCCACGGATGCGGTTATGAGATAAAATATGGAATCCCGTGTTGGATCGAATAGTAGTGTGATGTGTGGATGCGGATCTTGACAACGATGACTGTTGGTCGACAGTTGTGTCGAGATAACTGGCTATCGAGAGTATTTAGTGTGGCTTTCACACTTGTGGATCAGGGGATGTTCAGGGAACGTCCATTATCCTGATGTGCCAGTGGTCAAATTGGAGGTACCCATAGTCCTGGGGTACGAGTGGTGTTACGGGATCGTCGTTCGGAATGAACGGAGATCCAGGGTAACAACTTTGCACACTGTGTGCTAGCATGGATGTTCGTGTGCTAGCATGGGTGTTCGTGTGCTATGTATGGATGTTGGTACCTATATGCCAATACTAGTATGGATGCCTGTGTGCTGATACTGGTATTGATGATGGTGCGTGGTGCTGGTACCGGTGTCGGTGATTGTGATGACGAGGAGCCACCATTTGGGGTGTGACTCTGTCATGATGGACAGATGATTGGTATCTGCGACTCAGTGGTGGTTGAGTCTTGGACTGGATGGGATCCAGTGGAGGTTGTGTCGTGTTGGGATAAGTCCTAACAGATATATGACGACAAGTGATGAACGGATAAAATGGTGTGATTGAAACTTGGGGAATCTAGGGACGATGTTCCCTATGTCATGCGAGTTGGTGGATTTGGGGAGTTGTGGTCAACTCCGAGATTGGTAAGTTTGTGTACTGCTTATATCCCCTGAGAGTACAAGGAAATTATTGAAATTTGAAAAGTCGGGGAAACCATTCGTGGTGGTGATGTGGGATTTTGTGATTGTGAATCACTTGGAACCTGAGGATTGAACCTGTTTAGGTTGAGATGTGAGACGGAGGCAGTATGGTATGCACATTCAGGCAAAATTGTGGATATTCCGTTCGGAATCGGGGTGTGTGCATACATGATTATTGACGGACGTGAGGTCCGAGTAATGAATCGATCTTGGACACGTGGTGGTCCAAGTAAGGTATGGACATGGGCAGTCCAGTGGTTGGACTTGACATCTCATTTCCAACATGGTTGGAACTCCCGTTTCGGGGAGAGTTGTGATTGGGAGACGAGAGGAGTGCTCGTTTCCGAATCAGTGATTGGTATTCCGAAGTCATTAGGGTTGACTTCATATTTTCCTGCCGTGGCAGATGATGATTGTTGCTACCAGTACGTTGAGCGTGTATTGGTAGGTGGACCCAAGTTTGGCCTTGGGTCATTGGACACAAGAAGTTTTGTATGAATTTGGATTTGGTGGTGTTATGCGTGGTCATCTCTCCACCAAGGGAAATCTGGCGAAGGATTCAATTGAGGGTGTAAGACCCTACGATCAGCTTTCGGATGGACTGTTAGCTATGTGAGCATGTGTGGATCCTAGGTGGATCTGATTTGCGATGTTGTCGACTTTGGTCGATGTGACGATCTAGGATCGTGATATTACTTGTCGGGTGACGTAGCGATGGATATGGATTGTGATCTTGATGATCCAGATGGGTGGAGAGTTTATCACTCTTACCTTGGTATGTGAGTCGTAGATGACGGGACTGAACTTCTTTTCGGAGTGAAGTCCATATGGCTTGTTACTCGGTTGAGTAGGTTTCCGATGTGGTCGGATTTTGTCAACCTTTGACGTGTGGATATTGGGATTGGCTTCCCTATGAAGTTAATCGAGTATTTTGAGCGGGTAACCGATAGGATCGGTTATGTTACGTCTTGATGGACGTAAACGAGATTTTGGGTTTTGGAATCGAATTTCTGGGTGACGATTCAGGATTCGATTGCGAAGCTCGAAAATGGGTTACTGGATTTGGGTGCGGAATGATTATTCCAATGCTAGCTTACGGAATAATGATTTCGGATTCGGATTTGGACATGGATTAAAAACATGATGTCTGGGTTCGGATTCGGGATTTCTTACGAAATTGCGAATTCGGATTCGGAGTTGGGACTAGATGACGGGTGGAGTTCGTTTTGTCTCATGTTGGTTTGGGCAAATGTACTCCATTACTAGAATGTGTTTGGCTATGACCTGGGTGGCTATAGTCAGATTGATGGATTGAGGTACGTACAGGGTACGTTGTACGATGATTGATACTGGTTAGGCTGAGTGGTGCCTAATGGCGGTACAGGGGATGTACCAGTGGTGTGTAACTAATGTGTTGGTAATCGGATTGGTTCTGATATCATTTGTTTGGCTATATTGTGGACTGGACATTGGATACTGTGCGCCGGGCAGAGTGATTTTGTCTGGGTTCAATGATTGTATGAGCAGGAGCTCTTGGCCACGGATGGCTAGTGGAACCCCGGTATTGATATGTGTGTTCACTGCTGGGCTGGTATTCAATGTGTTCCAGTTACACCACTTGATGGAGTAAGTTGACGGTATACGTACACTCAGGATGAGTGAATTGGTGGTCTGAGTAACCACGAGTAGCCTTGTGTGACTTGATCACACCGTGATTTCCCAGCATTTTGGTTCGCTGAGGGAGTCGGCGATTATGGACATTGAGATTATTTTGTGTCGCAGGATTGGGCTTGCCCTGCGAATTGAGATCATGTGGTTGATCTTGCGCTACATCGAGAGTGATGTAGTACGTGGTGTTGTCACGGATAGACAGATGGTTGGGGCTTTACTAGGGTGGTAAAGCTTAGTGGTGACAGTTTGACTGGTGGTGTCGGCATGGACTGACAAATGAGATTTGGTGACTCCCAACGGGAGCAAATGTAAGGATTTATTGTTAATGGAAAGGAACCATCTAGCTGAAGGAGTCAGCTAAAGGGGTTAGGCGATTTTATCGCGGATCAGGTGATCATTTCCACTCCAGGTGGTCGAGTGTTGTTGCTATTATGACGTATGACTGAGATGGCATGTCTGGGTACAAACGAGGCTCGTGTTGTCCCAGTATGTGGGTGTACAAGTGTACACAGATGTGTGGTCGCATTGTTTTCCACAAGGTGGTTGTGGAATAAGGTGATTGGTAATTTCGAGGACGAAATTCTTTAAGGAGGGAAGGTTGTAACGACCCGTCCCGAATATCGGGATTTAATGATATTTAATTGTGATTTACTAATCTGGGATTAGTTGAGCGTTTCGGACGAATTGTGCAAAATGACCGTTTTGCCCCTGGGCGTGGGCAAAACGTTGACTTTTAATTCGGATGGTCAAATGGACTTTGACCGATGACCGTGACGTAGTTCGGGACGTCACGAGTTCATAGACAGGTGGCACGTTCGATTCCGACGTTCGTGGTGAAAGTTATGATGTACGGAAGTCCAGGGGCATTTTCGTAATTTGGACGAAAGAAGGGGAAATGTTGACTTTTTGACCGGGATGTCCGATGGCCGAGGGCCAAGGACCGTTACGGAGGTTTCGTCGATGCGAATCCAACGACAGGCGGCACGCCGAAATCGGACTTCGTACGAGGAAGTTATGGTCTGGAACGTGAAATCGGGGAAGTTACGTCTCGGTAACTGTGTGGATTATTTTATTCTGGAATGGTGGTTGGAGGACACTTGGATGAGTGACAAGTGTCACTCATCCAACGGCTAGATTGGATCTAGATCCACTAATCATAAACTATATGCTAAAAGCTTCCACTACATAATAATCTAAAATTTAATCCCTGCTTTTGATCTGAGCCATCCATTCCACCCCCCTGATTTCATCACAGCCGTCCATCTCATTTTCCCCCTTCCATTTCTGATCATTCCTCCCTCACCGTGAACAAACAAATTGAGAGATTGGGTTCTGGCCATTGCCAATCTCTCTTCCACAATTGATTGCACAAATGTTTAATTGGTGAGTTGGGGAAGGTTCTGGCTGAGGGAGAGCACGGGGGACTGAGTGGGGTGGTGTAATTCGAGAATCAAAGTTTCGGGGAATTGGAGGGAATTTCGAATTGGAGTATTTGGGCCGTGTCGATCAAAATGGGGATTAGCTGGAGTCTTCTGGGATCAAAACGTGAAGCTTTGGAGCAAAAACGACGGGAAACCATGTCGGATTGAGGGAGGACTGAGCTTCCATGGCAGCTCGAAATCGAGCTTGGGTTCAGTAAGTTTAAGGTATGTAATTCTCAAATTGACCTTGTAGAAATGTCCCTTACACTCTCACGATGCTAACTGAATGAATCAATTTGGAAATCAGGGACGGAATCGGTGAACCCGAATTGGAAACCCGTCAAGAATCGATCGAGAGTCGTGAGGATTTGGACCCTGAATTGTGTAATTCAATCTACAGAACTTAATTGGTGATTAATTACAAGGGATCAGTGAAAAGAACGGATGGATTTGATGTCGAATTGGGTGTAATTGGACCGGGTCCGTTCGCGGGTTTTTCAACCCGTTTTACAGACAAACGGGTGAGAGGGATGACTGTGCGGGTACTGTAGCAGGCGCGTGGCTTCCACGCGCAGCCGCTTGCGGTGGCGCGTGGGGGCGCGTGAGTGCGAATCCCGAGGTATGATCAACATGACTTTTGTCCTATACATTGTAACGAACATTTTGGGATTGGTTTCGTGTCGATCGGACACCGTCTCGATATTATTCGGGATGTCCGAAGGTTTTAAATCCAATTTAAAAATACTTAAAAATTCGGGAAAATTACGGGACTTGAATAGGATGTTAATGATGAGGTTAGTGATCCTCTAAATTGATTTGAACAGGATTGGGAGTCCCGGTGATAGTGAGGTGGCCCGGGAAGGCCTATGGCACGCGTATCGAGGCGCTCGGTTAAACGGTCTGTGAGTGGACATTGGTTTCATAAATTCGATGCATGCATAACTGTTTTATGATTGTTATAATTATGATTAAATGATTTACTTTGGATATCGGTGAATTTAAAATGATTTCACGCATTTCGAGGTGAATTACGTATTTGCACGAAAACCGAGATTTTCTGGATTTTCACCGATTTCCATAAATGTGGTTGGATATGATTTCATGAAACGGTTACGAACTTGAATAATGTAAAATCGGGCCAGGGGCCCAGTTGAACTATGAAATCGGGCCAGGGGCCCAGTTAACATGTGAATCGGGCCAGGGGCCCAGTTAACTTGTGAAATCGGGCCAGGGGCCCAGTTGATTTCTACATGTGATTGCGGGTCGGGGACCCTAAATGGAATTGAATAAATGTTTTCTGGTTTACATTTTATATATATTCACATGCTAAAAACAATAGTGGTTTTGATGATATGGAAAATCTGGCTATGGCACGTTTCACGGTATTTGGGCTTGAGACCCGTCTGATGAAACTTAATGATTGGTTTGGATTTTTATCCATGTATATATATATGCCTTGCATGTGGATATCAATAAAATGTATTTAGTACTGCACTGTATAGATCCTTCCATATTATATTGTCTCCTCCGGCGAGGTACCCCGGAGAGGTCACGGACGTCTAGAACGTCCAGCGTCTATGACGCTAAGCATCGGGGATGCTGTACCCGAACGGGGTTCGGGGATTGAACTCGGAAATTGAGACCCGAGTGGCACGCGTAGCCTTGTGATTGTGACCTTATTGACGTCAGGGACGTCAGACATCAGGGATGTCGGATTGGAGTGTATAGTGCAGTGGCTAAAATAATGGTTATGGTTTATATTATATGCCTTATGGTTCATATTACTGGATTTATGAAATAACTCTTGGATTTACTTTTGGAAATTGAAACTATGCTTTGGTTTCCGGGCTAAGGCCCTAATGGTTATTTCTAAATAAATATGGGATTATTGGTTTTGGTGCATGCATATGATTTTACTGAGGGGCATAAATGTCTTATAAATGTTTTAAACAGACTTGTTTATTTTCGTCCACTCACAGCTTTTGTTTTCAATGCCCTTCAGGTTGATTCCGGATATGACTGCAGCAGAGACTTGAGCATCGCACACCTCCTCCATCGATCCTTACGCACTCTGGAAGCCCTTTTGGGCAATGGCAATCGGTTATCCCTTGTCTGGCGCCTCTTGTCAGACGGGAGCACGTCACATTCCATGGTAATCCCGGGGGGATTGGGATGGGTCGTGTCACCTTTGGATGAGTGACAAGTGTTACTCATCCCATTGGTTACCTTTCCCTAATTTGTGGATCTATGTCTATTGGTCATTAATTAATTAATTAAACAAACTCTCATCTCTCATCCTAACCATTCATCTCATCTAATCACTCATCCTCACCGTCCATTTCTCTAACCAAACTATCATCTGATTATCATCATCGATCTTCATCATTTTCCCATTTTTCTTCAATGAAACCCGAGCACCCAAACCTCATCCATAAACATTCTGATCCACAGCTAATGCAAGTAAAGTGTGAATGGAAAAGTATGAGTGCGTGGTGAGGAACGTAATGGTGCCACCGTGGAGGGCCGCCATGTGCGGTGGTAGGAGTAGGCAAGTACGCCGTATACTCTATTTCATTTGAATTCGAAAATGGTGGGTCTGGTCTACTGATGATGGACGGTTTTGGTGGTTGTTTTGAGGTTATAGAGGATAGGACGAGGTTAATGGTGGCCATGGAGGTGCACAAATGCGACAGTGAGCATCTAGGAGTTGCAGGAATCGATCGAGACTAGTTTCAGGGTCTAAGGTGACTTATAGTGGCCGGAGACGACGAAGGAAAATGGAAGCTTGGATAGTCGATCGGGGAGGTTTGGAAGTCCCGGTGATAGTGATGGGGCCCGGGATGGCTTATGGCACGCGTATCGAGGTGACAGCGTAGGGCGGTCTGTGATTGGACTTCATTTTCTAAACTGTGATGCATGTATAACTATTTTATATGTTTTACATACGTGATTTCTATGATGATGAGTGTGGCACTGGTGGTTTACATGATTGCACGTATTTCGAGGTAATTCTGTATTTACACGTATTTTGCGGTTTACGAGTTTATTCTATTGCTATGTGGTTGTGAGTTTAATAATGGTTCTATGGCATGGTTTTGGTTTTAGAAAGATGAATTCAGGCATGAGGCCCATTTGAATTATGTGATCGGACCAGGGGCCCAGTTGGTTTACGAAATTGGGCTGAGACCCTTTTGAATTATGTGATCGGGTCAGGGGCCCAGTGGTTTACAAAATTGGGCATGGGGCCCATTTGAGTTTTATAAATGTTATTTCAAGGCTGGGACCTTATGTTTCATAAACGTGATTTCGGGTCGGCGACCCTAAATAGATTTGTGATGTTTTATGGGAATTTCGGGTAGAGCCATTGAGATGTTTTGAAATGGCTTTGTAAAACTATTTTCCATATACCATCTTGATACGATAATATGTGATGGTCTCCTCCAGGTGTCTGGGACACTGGGAAGTCACGGTGCGTTGCTTGCGAGGGGTCATTATATGGAGTTACCAGACCGTATAGTGACTCAGGAGCAAGATTGCTATGATTAGACGTCTAGGACGTTAGACATCTGGGATGTCAGAGATATTGACCCGGAGAGACCCCGGGTAGCACGCGTTGCTTATTACCGTGAGATATGAAGTCTGGGACGCTAGGCATCTGGGATTGCGAGGATGGTTATGTGGTCAATATGGATTATTGGATTCATGAAATGGTATTTCGGTATTTGTGGATTTGTGGTTATGGATTTGGGAAGTGGCCCACTTGGACTTTGGATTTATGGACTTTGGTATTCTACAGTTTTGGGCTGAGTTCCCACACTTGGTTTTGAGTTACGGTTTTTGGACTAAGGCCCTAATGACTCATTGAGTAAATGTTTTGATTACTGATTTTCGATGCATGCATACTTTTTAGTGAAGGGGATAAATATCTTTTCATGAATGTGTTTTTTATGAATTTATTGATTTTCGTCCACTCACAGTTCTGAATGGTTTTAATGCCTTTCAAGTTGATCACGGATGAGTGCTGTAGCAAAGACCGAGACATCGCACTTCTCCACCGTTCCTGGCGCGCTCTAGGAGCCCCGTATGGACTTCTTGAAGCCCTAACCATGTTAGTTTGTTAATTAGATTTTTGGCTCTTGATTTTGATTATTATGCATGATTGAATTTGTTGGATTACAGCGTTTCATGGACTCAATTTATGCTTATAAGTTTAGCCAACTTGTTTGTATATAATTATTGATGTAATGCTTGACGGATCATCGTATGATCATGCAGCTTGTAGCATCAAGTTTAAGGGGTGGACTCTTATTCGTAATCTAAACTCATGACCTACTAGAACTTCACAACACTTTTATAGGGAAAGTGACAACCTAGGATTGTGCACACTTTTCTAGGGATAGTGTAGTGTCATTAAATATTCTTTGTGTTTTATGCATTATCACGCATCGTCAATAATAGACGTTTTACAATGGATAACACGCTTAAAACCTGCAAACTAAGAGAGGATTAGGTGTGGGGTGAGCCTAGTTGGACCTTTACACGGGCACTTAATTCAGAATATGTATAGTAATTAGGTCAAGGAAATCTGATTAGCAACTATAATTGGTTAGTGGTGGATAGAGTGCCTTAATCTATTTATTTATTTATTTTTATTATTTGTTTATGTTAATGATTTTATTTGTATATTTAATAATCTTTAAATCCCCCCCCCCCCCTCCAATGTGTGTGTGCGCGCTTTTTTTTACTTTATTATTAATTAGTATATGAGTTAATTAATTAATCTAAAGAATATTGTGTGATTAAACGTTAAGATAGGTCCTTGTGGGATTCGACTCTTGCTTATTTGAAATGCTATCGTCACGATTTGTGCACTTGTAAGGTTAAACTGAATAAAAATAGATTTCATATGTATTTATGTTGTCTATTTTATCCAACAATTTTGGTTATATTTTGTGTTAAGCCAAGTATTAGTGTTAAATAAGTTTTGCATGGCTTTAAATACAATTATGTTTTGGTACCTTGTGGAAATGGTACTTGGGTTTAATTCTGGTTTGACAATGTCTTAACTTGGATTGCGAGTCAAGAGTTTGTATTGTATGATTTATGATTTAATCCATGGAATATGTCATTGTTGTGATAATGTGTTTTCCCAGATGGGTGATGTTTAGGGTACGAGTTTATGTATAGTATTGTTGTTCATCATAACAAGTTTCCGAGTTGATGATAAGTTATATTTAGCTAACAGAGGCCAAGCCAAGAAGGATGTGATGAGATTTTAGACATATCAAATGTAAGTGAGTGTAGCTCGTGGACATGGCCCGTGAGATGCTGAATTCAGCTCCAAGGGTGCTTATGTGATTTAGTCAGATTACCCTTCCAAGGAGAGTGGTCGACGCTTAACTAGTATCACTTGCTATTTAAATTTCAAGAACAAATTTTTTTTTACGAGAGGTAGGTTGTAACAACCTAGAAATTCGAGAAAAGTGAATTTGGAAAATTAAAATAGAAATGACTATTTTTCCCTTTTAAGGTTAAATGTTGACGTTTTGGGTATTTTTTGATGACTGTTACATAAGCATCGACATTCTGAGCCCGTAGACAGGAAGTATGCCCAAAGCGGAGATTGACCGAGTTGGATATGGGTCTTAATTAGTTAGGGTCATTTTGGTAATTTTAGCATGAAGGGTTGGATATGAGTTCTTACGATCATATTAACCTAAAAAGATAAAGGTTTAGACGCAACAAAGGCTATTGAACTGTTCTTAGAACCATTGCCTAAAGCTGGAGTCTTCGACATGATTTTGAGGTGAGCTTTTTATTCATTTAAAACCCGTAGGTCTTCTTTTGGGGTTTTTTAGATGCAAAAGGATAGTTAAAACGTGAAAAATGGAAGTAGGAATCGAGTTTTAGAACCGGGTCATGGCCACTGGTTCGGGCGACCTGAATTGCAAACTCGTTGGAAATAGGTAGCGAGTGGCATTGCGGCTGCACTCGTGAAGCCCACGCGCAGCACGTGGGGGCGCATGCCTCGTTATCTCAAAGTTGGATCAACAAAAATTTTGATGTATTCGATGTTATGAATCCAATGGTACCATTTTCGAGACTAACAAACATCGTCTCAGAGCAGTTTTGCCTATCCTAAGGCTTATTAGTCATTTTAAATTCGTTTCAAATTCTAAAAAATTAAGGGATTAAAATTTAATTTAATTTAGGAAGCTAGTGACCTTAAAAGTATGACAGAAAAAAGAGGTCCCGAAAATTACAGAAATGCGTGCAATTCGGTATTCGACTGCATGGATGGTGTGTGAGTGGAATTTTCCTTTTATTTAAATTATAATGCATGCATATTTAATGATTTTAATCACTTTATTGCATAATTATGTGATGTTGGTTCGATTATGATTTTTAAGTGATTTTTTAAAGATTTTACAAAAATTATTCTAAGTGCACATTTTACGAGGTTGTGAAAATTGTTCTTTAGGCTTTGTCCTGGATTTGAAAAGTGGATTTGGTTTGAAGGAATTCATATATATATATATATATATATATATTTGTTTTCTCGATATTTATGAATTATTGTGTTTATGAACAACTCTCCTCGGATTGTTGGTTAGCACTCAGATGTTGTATCCCCGAGTGGTTGGTTATGTAGTTGGCGCTCATATGTTGTATCCCTGATTTGACACTCGGATATTGTATCCCCGAGTGGTCATATGACATGATGTATGGCTAGCACTCAGATGCTGTGTTCCGGAGCGGATACTCAGATGTTGTATCCTCGAGTGGTTATATATGATGGTCGACATTCAGGCATCGAGGGTGGGTTAGTTGTGTGTGATTGTTACTATTTATGCATTGGTATTTTCGTATATGATTTGATTTACTGATTTTGATTGATTTATGGGCATTTTCACGTATTTCAAGATTTATGAACTCTATTCTGTTTTAAACAAGAGTTGTCAGTTTTATGTATACATGTATAGTTTTTATAAAACGAAAGGTATAAAGTTATGTTTTCCAAATGATGTTTTTAGAGTGTTATTTTGTCCACTCACACATTTTTGTGGTTTTGATAACCCTTCAGAGCTTTTGCATGGAATTCGAGGCTATTCGAGAGACAGAGATATGAACTAAAGATTAGTACGAGTATCTCTTATCTGATAAGCGTCGAGAGTAAATTTAGTAATTTGGGTTGCTTGTTAGATGGGAGAATGACCGGGCGTGGTTGTCAATGAAATTTAGGAATAGGTCCTATTAGCTATAGACTAAATACCCTCAAACATTTACCAGCTCTCTAAAAATCCTAATTATATATCTTTAAACTTTTATAAACATTTAAACTCATTGTAAGTCTCAATGGATACGCCCCCTTAGTTTCTCTTTCTTCTTGAAATTCTAAAGAGTTATTAATTAATTTAGAAATGTTAACCATGGTTAGTCTAATAGATACTATTTAATCCAAAAATGGGCTAACGAGTCCGTGAAGACCACACACACACAAGAGACATGAGTACGTACGTGGTTCACCTGAATTGGGCCACGTCCATGGTGGTATGCTCTTCTAATTGTTAGTATAGTGTTTGTACATGATACATTAGACATTAAGTCTTAGGTGAAGTTTAAGAATTTAGTCTTAGGGGAAGACTAAGAATGTAGGCTTAGGAGAAGACTAAGAATGTACAGAGAGCTGAGAGCTCTAGTCTAAAGAGAGAATGTGTGTCGGCTCCCTCCCCATTATGAGGAATGAAGGATCCTTTTATATCAAAAAGCACCTAGGTTGAGGTCATGAGCCACAATGGTGGGATTTCATTATGGCCTTGATGGTGGGCCTGTTCTTGGTCCAAGTGATCTTTCAGGTCTCCCGTTAGGTCTGTTACTTGGTGAGAAATGGAATCAACATAAGTCCACCAAGTTCTTACTGAGAGGGACTTCTTGGTCAAGGACTTGTACCAAGAGTGTATTGAGTGAACAACTCCTTTATTTCCATCTACTGATTTACACAATGCACCATTCTCCCAGCCCACCAAGTCCTCGGTTAAGGTGGGGTGTCGAAGGAAACTCACATGGTGTTGTTGTAAGTGTCTAAAGTGTCAATAGGGTGAGGGTCCTGTTGGCGAGAGTGAAGAAGACTGAATACTCTACATTGTGATAGCCTGGACTTATTTATGTTGATGTGGAGAAGCTAACATTTGCTAATTGTAGCATGCTTCTCATTGGTGTAATGCGTTTAATTAGTAGCTAGGTGTAGCATGTGTCGATTGGAGCTGTGCTTGAGAGGATATGTCGAATGATGCCTTCAATCGATCATCTCATACAGGTTTACTAATTGGAGCATATACCTGAGGGGATACCTTGAATGATGCTCCAATCGGTCACCTCATATGGGCTTGCCGATTGGAGCATATATATGAGAATATAGCTCAAATGATGTGTTTGATTGGTATCTTTACCAGTAGCATTTGTTGATCGTATCATGCTTCTCTGAGGAATGATCTCGAGCAATGCATTTGATCGGTAGCGACTGGTAGCGTTTGCTGATCATAGCGTGCTTCTTTGAAGATGGATCTCAAGAATACATTCGATTGATAACTATTACCAGTATCATTTACTCATTGTAGCATGCTTTCCTGAGAAAGGATCTTGCACAATGCGTCTGATTAGTGGCTACTGGTAGCATTTGCTAATCATAGCGTGCTTTAATAAGGAAGGATCATTGATGAAAATATCGGTAAATATCGCAGAAATTTCGGTATTTTAACCTTGCGGCACATAAAAAGGGAGAAAGGGAAGGGGGGGGGGGGGGGGGGGGGGGAAGAAATTCGCCTAAATATCGAACAATTGTCTTATTTTGAGCCCCACAGATCCTTTCCTAAGATCAAAACGATGAAAATGCACTATTAATCGTGGAAAATCGGACGTAAAATGAAGGAGGATTGAGTCGAGTCATGCCGCCGGGTCGAAAAACCCGAGTTGCAGACCCAGCTGAAGGTTAGGGATGATTGTTAATGTATAATAACAATAATGAAAGGTAGCAGAGATGGCTTTAGCTGTTTATTGAGTTAAGTTTGGGGGTGTCACGGGTTCAACCCCCACCTTGTCCAAATGCAAATTTTTTTTTTCTCTCCTACTTTTTATTCATTTTTCCAATTTTTTTTTCTCTCTCCCTTTTTATTCATTTTTTTTTTCCAGTTTTTTCCCCTTCCATTTTTATTTATTTTCCCAATTTCTTTTTTCCCCTCCCTTGTTATTCATTTTTTCCAATTCCCCCCTTTATTCAATTTTTCCAATTTTTCAACAAAGGTTGATCTTTTTTTTTTTCATTTTTGTCCAATTTTAAATATATTCATTATTTCCAATTTTTTTAAGAAATTTTGGTCATATTTTTTTTCCAATTTTAAATATTTTTAAACTTACTTTATCATTTTCTTACAAGAATTTTTGTATGTTTATTGTTATGTTTTTAACTATTTTAACTTTCAATTATAGTAACTCACTTCAATTTATGTTTATATTAAGATTTTATATTATTAGTTATCGTCAGAATCATATTACATCATATTATTCATAATATATTTATTATATCAAAGTTATTTTATAATTTTATTAGTTATATATAACCATCATTGAACACTTAAGATTTTCTCAAAATTTCATTCTAAATTTCCAACTTTTAGATCGAATTTCCGTCATTTTTGTTGACCGTAAACGATATCGTTATCGATATCGATATTTGGGGCGAGATATCCGTAAATTCGGCGAGCGATATATCCGTCAATATCGATATTTTCATCCTTGAGAAGGATCTTAACCAATGTGCCTATCGTAGTTATTGGTAGCCCTCACCATTTTTCCTATTAGCATATGAGCTTGTAGGATACCTGTTTGGCTTGGTGGACAAAAGGTTCAGCCCAACCTACCATGGGTTGTGGGTCAATCCAACTTGAAAATGAGTGGGCTGGGCTTGAACTTAGGTTTTTAACCCGATATACCCGATAGGCTCGACTCGATAAATTCTAATTCGATCTGTCCATATAAGTCCTGTCTCATAAACCCAAATATGAAAAATCTATTATTAATTAGGCGATTAAGCACCCATCCATTTTTTTTTACTTAGCCCAAAGCTCCAAACCCATTTACAAATCCAAGTCTTCAGCCCAAAGGGCACCTTGAACTATTATTTATCTCTCAAAATGCACTATGAATTCGTTCTTGTGCCAGGATATATCCTGAAACCACATTTTTGTTTAAGTTACTGCTATTTGTTTAAGAATGTTAAATTTAGAGGAAAATTTGTCAATTCGGACAACTCAGCAATTAAGTTGGTTTGCTTGATTTTCAAAGAGAGAAATTGATTCGTCAAACACCAAAACGACGTCGCCTTTTTTTCCCCCCTTCTTTGATCTTCCCGTCTCAGTAATTTGCAGACCCACCACCACTAAAAGCCATCACAATAAATGGGCATCTTCTCTTGTTTTAACAAACACAACCACCTACAGGTGTTGAATGGAGGAAGAGGATATGCCCATCAGTATTTGTTGGGGCTGGTGTTTGAAGTCGTTATATTAGACTAATTATTTATTTGGTGGAGCTGGTGTTTGAAGTCAGAATTGAAATTTGTTTTCAAGAAAACATTTATTATATGAAATTAGTTCATTTAGCAATTGGCATAGATTTTGTAGCTGCATTTATCGGGGGATTCTGATCTTGTTTCGTGGAGCTAGTGTTTAACATATGGGCTTAATGTTTGTCTATAGCTGTCAGGGCCTAATTAATAGAAGACTTTGCCTTGGTTAGAATTGAGGTAAGCAAATCAAGTTAAGATTTTGCTGGTTGATTTTTTTTCTTTTAATTTCCTTTGTTGTTAATGAAGCTTCTCCAGCTTAATTGGTCGCAAAATGCATCTCTAAGTGATTTGGTCTGCTGGAGATTCAAACATGCAGTGTTCAAGTCAAAACTTGTTGTTCTTCCCCTTTTTTCCTTTCTGCTTAGTGTTTGGTTAGTTGGTGAGGTTATTCATGTGAACCATCAAGCATTAGCTTGTTTTGTCAAGTAGGACTACCTATTTGATATCGACGATTTCTGTGTCGGAAAATTTTTGGTGAACTGGAGAAGGACTCTTTTAGTAAATGTTGATACATGGTGTTCTTATATCTGCCTTGGTTTTGGAACCTAATGCAGCATTGGTGAAACTCTAGCGAAAAAATAAAACCCGTGAGACTAGGATTCTCTAGAGCCACATTTTCAACCGTGATTTTAGTCGTTGGATACAATTGGAAGCTACGATTGGGAAGTTGGAACTTAGGGATTGGGGTTGGTTGTAGTATTGAACATTTGAGCCGATGATATAAAAACTTCAAACACCAACCCCAACAAATATTGATGGGCATCTCTTCTTCTTCCATTCTGGACCTCCAGGTAGTTGTGGTTTTTCGGGTTTTGATGTTTATGGAGATGCCCATTTATTGTGATGGCTTTTGGTGGTGGTGGGTCTGCAAATTGTAGAGAGAGTAAGAAAAAACGGGAAGGAAGAATAGAGAAAAGAAAGAAGAAAACGATGTCGTTTTGGTGCTTGATCAATCAATTTATCTCTCTGAAAATCAAGCAAACGAACATAATTGTTGTGTTGTCCAAATTAATAAATTTACCCTTAAATTTAATGTTCTTAAGTAGAAAAAAATTAACTTGAAAATAAAATGTGGTTTGAGAGTGCACCATGGCACAAAAATGAATTCAAGGTGCATTTTCAGATAAAAGTAATAAGGCCTTTTGGCTTAAATGTACCATAAAGTCGCACCTTTGTTACATTTTGCCCCTTGTACTTGTTATTCGCTCACTTAACAGCATCAAACGGCCTAGTGATGCCACTTAGCTCCTTTTCCCTCACTGTCATCACATTTGTCGGGTGAAAAAATCTATATGGCACTTACATGGGTTAAAATATATTAAATTGGAAAAGAGAAATTGTGGAACTTTACAATTGACCCTTTCAATTTCGAATTCCAAATTGAGAAACCCTAAATCAACGCGACCCAGTTCCTCCTTCCCCTAGGCTTCAACGCGAACAGAGGCTTCGACCCGAACCCAGGCTTTGACGCTACCTTTTGTCCCTCACTCATTGTCGCGACCCAGTTTGTAGTAGTACAAGACTCTAATCATCCACTCGACCTTCGAAGAAGAATAGATGGAGGAGCTTGAAGTCAGAAGTTGCTACTGCAGGAAAAAATGTAAAATCCTGACTTTGTGGATTGACAGACATCCTGGGAGGAGATTCCAAGTGTATCCATGTTCTGGGGTAGTGAAAAATCTAAGATTTGTGTTCTTTGTTGAAATTACGATGAATACGCATGAATTTCTTCATATGGTAACCGTGTAATCGAAATTAGGTTTAATACTTCAACTTTTAGATGAAAGATGTTCAAACTCCATTCAATTGCTGGATTGTGTGTAAGTTTATGCTAATTGAGTTTGTTTTGATGCAGGAAAGCAAATGTGGGTTTTGGGAATGGTTTGATCCTGAAATGTCTCATCGGTCTAAGACAATCATATCTGGATCATTGAGGAAAACTGGTAAATTGGAAGTTGATTTGAAAAGGTACAGAGCTAGGACAAGGAAGCTTTGGGTTGCCCTAATTGTAGCCTTTCTTGTGGCGATTTTTAAGAATACTGAAGTTTAGGTTTAGGGATTGCCTAACAATACAATTTTGTAATCGATGCTAAAAACATGACTTATAATGGAAATGTAATCTATGGATTGTTTTGGCAATATAACAATGGTTATTTAAGCCTTTCTGTAATGTAATTATATGGATTGTTCTGTCAAATTGGGCCAATCAACCTGTTAGAGGGTGCAAATTTGGTAGTACATGGTGTAATGTGACACATACATTAGTAGTACAAGGTGCAATGTGATACAAAATTAGTAGTACAGGGTGCAATGTGATACACAATTAGTAGTACAAGGTGCAAAGTGATACATCCTTAGTAGTACATGGTGTAAAGTAACTCACAAATATAGTAGAACAGCCTTCAGGTGCATTAAACATGACTCAATTAATCCTGAAATATTTAAGGAAGAGATATTAAAAGTGAAAACATAATTCATTACACAAATAACAATTGAAGAAGATGAGATATAATAACACTGTCAAATAGTGCATAAGTAGGTTGCTTTGTCTATTACATGGGGCAATTAAACACAAAGCTATAGTCCAGGGTGCAATTAATTAAATAGTTGTAGTCCAGGGTGCAAAGTGACATATAAATGCAAGTAAATCAAACAAAACATTCATCAATCAGCATGCACCTACTAGCCTATACCCACCAGCCTACTCCTATCAATCTTGCATTTGATGCTAACACCTAACCTAAAATAACACACAAACTAGTCTACAAAACCCTATGCCTCATTGTTGATGCTACTTTTTCCTCCTTGCTGGAGATGTGAACCTGAGTTTCTTACAAGTAGAGGGTTCCGTCAGTGGAAGAGGATTTGGTGTAGGCTATGTTTGTGGTTGAGGAGATCCAGTGATCTAAGACAGGTTTGGAACAGCTGGAAGGGGTTGCGATTCGGTCTGGAGTTGAGGTTGGGGTTCTGGTTGGGGTTGGGGTTCTGATTGGGGCTAAGATTGGGGCTGGGATTCTATTTGGATTTTGGGCTGGGATTATGTTTGGGCTTAGGGCTGGTATTAGGGCTGGGTTCTTTCTTGCTAACTTGCAATTAATCCATTTTCCATGGCTTGTTCCCTCCTTTCTTTAGCTTCAATTATTTTTCTTCTCAAGCTTTCAGCCTTTTCTATAATAGGTTCTTGTAAAACAAACAACAAACCAGCAAGCAAACAAGCATCCAAATGTGGTAAGCAAGAATTATGAACTAAAGTGATTTATACCTTGCATTTGTTAAGCCTATGCCCCAATTGACCACAATTCCTGCATTTCATCTCAGTGTGGAACCTGTCAAGCGTGGTTGGATTTTGGGGTAGGTGTGCCTCACCAGTAGACTTCTTCCTGCTTTTCCTTGCTCTGTCTGGTTGCCTGTGGTATGTTGGGGGCTTCAAGGGAGGAAAACCCAAGGACTGCCATTGATTTTCACTTTTCATTCGCTCAATGATCTTGTCATAGTATCCTATGTAAGCCTCCTTATTATAGCATTCATGAAGATAAGCTTCTGGTTTCCCAAGCAAAAAAGTTATTGATGCACAAGCATGGGGGGCATAGGATACCAAATAGGTTCCATTTTCTACATGAACATTTTTTTCAATTTCAACTCCACTCTAAATTGCCTCCTAGTTTGATAAATGACTTCAAAAACTTCATTCCCTGCATGCCTTGTAACATACTAGTGCCCCTCTTTCCGTTTCTTCTTTAAAATCGGCCTTATCCTTGGACCTGTTTGGTGACCCCCCCCCCCCCCCCCCCCAGTTCACAACTGCCTGCTTCCTTGTAGAGTGAAATTATTTTCTTCATCTCAGTGTGGTACCAGGCCATAGTGGTGCATCTTGAGATATTTTCGAACTGCTCCTTCAGTTCTAACCCCTTGTGAAGGGCATTGAAGTTTGCATACATGTGTCTGGTACAATGCCTATGTTCTGCTCTTGGAAATAACTCCCCAGCCACCTCAAGTAAGCGTTTCTGCTTATCAGTGATGAAAAAGTATCCTCTACTATTTTGAATCAGCAAGTCCACTGCCAACAGTTCAAGGAACCATTTCCAGGAAAAGTATGACTCAACCTCCACAATGGCATAAGCCATAGGGAATTTGCCATTATTTGCATCAACTGAGATAACACTCAATATTTTCCCATTATGGGGATGTTGAATAAGAGCACCATCCAGCCCAATGAATGGCCTACAACTAGTCAGCCAACCTTTTTTGGAAACACCCAAGCAGACATATACCCTTTCGAATCTAAACTGTCCATCATTTTCCATCTCTACCTTGATTTTCACTGTACTCCCTCTATTTACCTTAACAAGCTCCTCACAGTAGTCCATGAGTGTCTCATATTGGGACAAGTAGGTCCGCTCTAGAATCTAAAATGCCATCCTTCTTGCCCTATAACATTGAGTCCTACCAGGCCTATATCCAGCTTCTTGAACTACCAAATCCATAAATTCACCTACAACCTACTTATTTCTTGTGAGCTGCCTCATATACTTCTGCTTCAACCACATTACATTGGCGCGATAATTGACAGTACCTTTTTAGCATATATGCAAGTCATTATAAGTTTTGACTTTGTAACAACCCGTCCTGAAATTACGGGATTAATTAAGGATTAATTGCATAATAATCGAGATTAATTGTGGATTATCGAATGATCGGGATAAAGTGACGATTTTACCTTTGGAATGGTGAAAATGTTGACTTTTGATCTGAGAAGTCAAATGCAGGTGGAACAAGGTCCATTACGTAGATCGAGACGATACAAGTTCATAAACAGACGGCACGTCGAAATCGGATATCGTACAGAAAAGTTACGAGTCAAGAACGATGGTACGTACTATTTACGATTGCACAAAAATCGAGAACCGTTGACTTTCAGTTTGTTTGCTAGTGGGCCCAAAATATCTAGTTGGACCAATGGATGAGTGACAAGTGTCACTCATTCCATTGGCCTATCACCCAAAAGCATGCATCTATACCCTCCCCCTTCCTTTGTTCGAAAACCTGAAACCTATAACCCTTCCATTCCACCATCTTCCCCTTCCCCTTCTTCTGCCTGAGAGAGATGGAGAGTGAGGTTGAGAGACAAACAGAGACGGTGGAGGATGGAGGAGCAGTAGCGGTTTTCCAGCGATTTCTGGAAAACCCAGCAATCAGGTAAAACCCGTTAACCCACTTTGTTTCGATTTTGGATTCTGAGTTTAGGACGTTGCAACCCTAAACTAACACCGTGGGCGTGTTTCTTATGGTTGTGCAAGTGAAATGAGCCGAAAATCACAAGATGGGACTGTTGGAATTGTTCTAGAAGGAAGATCAAAGCTCAGCCGTGAGGATTCGATTTTGGCCAAGCTCTTCAGGTTATTTCCCTTGATTTAAAACCCATAGGTCGATTCCTAGGTAGATTTGGAGTAGATTGGAAGAAAAATGTCAGGATCCGTCCCAAATATGACCTCGATACCCGGGACGAACCCTGCTCTCGTCTGACAATCACACTTACAGTATCAAAAACAAACAAACAACCTTCACACAACTATAAGCATAACTATCAGACGAAGGAGTAACATATACACAAAAGTCAGTCAGAGCATAGTTCTACAAAATGGGCACAAAAGTCCTACAATGCTAGTCTCGCAACGGAAGAACGTCGGAAGCTCTATGCCTCGATATCTGCCTCAACGTTCACCCCAGCGCTATCACCACGACCTGGAGGGAAAGTTTAAAACCAAAAGTGTGAGTGGACTAGAATAACCAAAGGTTGTAAAATCAGTTTTATCACTAATTTGAGGTTAAGGAAAAATAAGAATCAGTGTTCCCTCCGTTTTTAACACAGCATGCCCAACGAAGTACTAGAAAATCATAATATGAAACATCATAAGAAATAGAAACACTATAAAATCTCATAAGAAACAGATACACTAGAAAATACCATAAGAAACAGAAACACTATAAAACGAATATAGAAATCATAGTTTCAGCATCAAATCATCATTTTCGATCAAACCTGCTGGACCTATCCGAGTCTTTAAACTCAATCAGGCCTTAAAGGAAATCCGAGTCTTTAAACTCCCGAGTCTTTAAACTCAATAGGCCTGTGGGGGTAATGTCAACATATCCGAGTCTTTAAACTCCCGAGTCTTTAAAATCAATCCGGGCCCGTCCCCCGTCATTATCAATCCGGGTCTTTAAACCCAATATCCAGATCCAGCAAATCCAATCCATATCCAGTGTAAAACCAATTCGAAATCGATCGCCAAACTCGAATTCGAAATCCCCGGTTCGAAGCCCTTCCGGCGTTCCGAACCGACATTCCGAACCCAAATCCGGAAATCCATTATTATACCCAGAAATCACACATAATCACAAATCATATTTCCTAACCCATGTATCATCATCAGAACACATTTATAGGTTGCAATTGTAATTATGGCATCAAAATCTGAAAAATCAGTTTTTCTCGAAAAACGTGCAAAATCTCGAAAATGTCTCTAAAAACGTGCAAACTCATCAATCACATAAATCATCATTCAAAAGCATAAAAACATATTTAAGATCATAAAACGTTAATAAAACAGTTAGGCATGCTTGAAAGAAAGAAAGAGTCCACTCACAAATCCAGAACGAGTCACTCGCGCTCCGTGCGCTCCTCGACTGTCTCGGGTGCCTCCCGTCCTGTCAAAAAGCACTAAATAGGGTCATAAAAACATCAAGGATCCTAATCCTAATTTCCCCAATTTTTCGGGAATTAAATAATATTTTAATCCTAAACCCTCAACCGTCTGGATTCCCGAACAACTCCGTCACATCGTCCGATTCACCCGAAAATCACTCCAATAAACTCCTTAGGACAATTAGAATCAAACTCATGTTGGAAGCTTGGCCGGATTCCTCTCCACGCTCCTCCACGCGCCGCCCAAAGTGGCTGCGCGTGGGCCTCACGCGCCTGCTACAGTGCCCTTCAACCTTGAGCAGACCCGGTTCAGCACAGTAGTCTGCAAACTGAACCGGCGTCAGCGGTTCTCCGCCGTACCTGCACGATTCCTCTCCCTTTCTTCACCTAAAGCTTCGTCCAGTTCCAACCTATCCATTCCCCAGCTCCTCAGACCTCAACACCGCCCCAATCCCGTCGACTAAAGCTCGAACCAGACGGCCAAACTCCCCCTGTTTCACGATCCAGCCACTCCGGTCATCCCCCGTCACGGTGGCAACACCAGACGGTTCCTAGGGCCCTTCTACGTCTAACCTGACTCACCTTGACCGTCGACTCGTGCCCAAACGTCACGACTCGCCGTTTGAACCCACGGCCAAAACAGAGCACCAGAGTACTCACCGTCGACTGAACTCCGCCGTGTACTCCCCCGTCACGGCAACTGTCTTAAACGACTCCTAGGACCTCCCTAAACCTCACTTCACTCACCAATCCCCTCGACTCTAGCTCTAGGTCCACGACTTTGCAAAATAAGAAACACGGGAAAAACAGGGGAATTGGGTATACCTTTCGATTCAGTCTCCGCCGTGTGCACCGCCGCATGCCACGGTGTTCGTTGGGTTCCTTGCAACCACCTGGACCTCCCTCTGCCTTGGCTTAAGCCACCTCACGGTGTAGCCACCACCACGAACTCACAGCCTCCCTGTTTCCTCAAACCTTCGCAGCACCACCACCGTGCCGCCGTGCACGATTCCAGTCCCAAAACACGATCAACACCTCACCCTCGTCTCTCTAACACTTTCACAGGTCATCAACTCACTCACCCTTGCTCTGAATCGATCGAACTCTCTCAATCGCTCACTCTCTGTTTTCCTGTATTCAAAACGGTTGCACGGTACAAAATGGACGATTTGTAGCCGTGCGTATGTGAGACTCACCTAGAACCCTCTGGTTCTCGCCCACGTGTCCAATCCCTATGGACCAACTGAAAAGATCCCAATCCACTACTGCCACTTGCCCTTATCTGATTGGGCTGAGGGAAATGACCAAAATACCCCTCTTGCACAAATTACCATTTTACCCTCATACTTTCCAGACCCGTAACTATTTCATCCGACGTCCGATGACAGCGTGCCGCCTGTCGTTGAACTCAGGACGTCGAGACCTATCCAACGGTCCTCGGTCTAGGTGAAAATCACAAGTCCTCCAAAAAGTCAACCTTTTCCTCATGTACTCAAAATTACGGTAACGCCCCCATCCTTCCGAACGTCATAACTTTTCCCCCGGTTGTCCGAATCGAACCTGCCACCTGTCTACGGACTCGTGACGTCCTAACCTACGTCACAGTCAAAGATCAACACTCATCCAATTGGTAATTCAAAAAGTCAACTTTTCGTCTCCTATTCACAAGGGCAAAATCGTCATTTATATACAAAACTTTATAAAATTACATTTTTACCCTTCCCGAAGGTACGGGTTGTTACAAAAAATGGCAAAGTTTGGTGGTTAGAAGGCTGATAAAGGACTGGTTCAAGGTGATAGTGACCTTTGGGTATGATTTGGATAGGTCCGAAAGTCCCAAAGATTGTGGATTAGCCTCGGAGTGGCTTACGACACGGGATTTGACTGTGCAACATGGACGATCTATGAGTGGGCTTTGATTTCTAAATGGTGCATGCATATATGTGTGTGTGTGTGTGTGTGTGTGTGTGTGTGTGTGTGTGTGTGTGTGTGTGTGTGTGTGTGTGTGTGTGTGTGTGTGTGTGTGTGTGTGTGTGTGTGTGTGTGTGTGTGTGTGTGTGTGTGTTTTAATGTTTTATGAATATGGTTTGAAATGCGATGTTTGCATAAGGTTGGATTGATAATATGCTTAAATGTTTTATATGTTGGTTGGATCATGATTTGATCAATGTTTTAATTTGGAAATGAGATTTTGGACTTGTGACCCTATTCGAAACACATTGGACTCCAAAAGTGAGTCCATGTGTATTTGAAAACCGTGTTTCGGCCAAGGGCCCTATCGAGATAATTTTTGAGATTGATTTTGGGCTGAGACCCTACGTGATTTGAGATGTTTTCACTTAGACCATCCTCTTGAGATTGATATGACTCCAGCGTGACTATGTGTCCCCGGAGAAAGCCTCTGGTAAGAATGTGTTTTCCTGGAGAGGACCCTATGATGATAGCCTCGGGACGTCGACCATCCTGTGTGATGTGTGATCCTGGAGAGGATGTAGTGATAACCTCAGGACGTCGACCAACATGTGTGATGTGTGATCCTTGAGAGGATATGATGATAGCCTCCAGACGTCGACCACCCTGTGTAATGTGTGATCCTAGATAGGATATGATGATAGCCTCTAGACGTCGACCATCCTGTGTATTGTGTGATCCTGGAGAGGATATGATGATAGCCTCCGGACGTCGACCATCCTGTGTATTGTGTGATCCTGGAGAGGATATGATGATAGCCTCCGGACGCCGACCATCCTGTGTTATGTGTGATCTTGGAGAGGTCACGATGCATTGCCTATTGTCATGCATCCGAGGGAGGCTCGACTCAGGAGTGCTGATGTTATATGACATCAGTCGTGGATATGTTCACGACGATATGTGGAATGTCGGCCGATCATGTGTTTACGACGACGTGCTCAGACGTGAGGAGTCCTGGAGCTTATGTGCATGTGTTTCTTGGACATCGTGACTGATGATGATTGAGATGAGACAGATGTTAGATATGAGGATTGGTCATGTTTTCGATGAGTGCTTTACACACGGATTATTTCATTATTGATTGATAAGAACCGTATATTGATTGATTTGCATTGGTCTTACGATGATTGCATCGGTTTTCTTATATACAGTTTTGTTGAACAAGAATGGTTTTTAAATTGATATGCATGCATGGTTTTAAGTGAAGGGTATAACTGCCATTTTCATAAATATGTTTTCCAACTATTTATTTTGTTCACTCACAGTTTTAATGTCTTTAATACCCTTCAGGCTGATCGCGGATGCGAGCTGTTGCGGAGACCGAGGCATCAGATGCAGCTGCGTACTCTAAAAATCACTGCACAATCTGGTAACCCCGAGCGGGTTACAGTGTTATCTCTGGTCTGGCACGTGGTGTCCGACGGGAGCAGGGCACGTCCCACGATAATCCAGGGGGATTGGGATGGGTCATGTCAGACTTGCAGTTACTCCCTCATGTTTACCTTAGAGGCATATATCACAAATGGACATCCTTTTGCTTCGACACACTTGTCCCTAATCTAGTCTCCCTTATTCACCTTGAACACAATCCTATTCTGTTTATTAACAGAATATGTCCTCACAGGTTCTCTAAAACTGCACCACTTGAGAACTTCATCCCAAGAGTAAACTTTGGATTTTTCATATCCACCTCATTAATAAACTCCCTAAATGGCCAAACAGACTTACTCCTCCTTGACAGTTTTTGAGGAGGAGGAACCAAATCCTCCTCCTTTCTACCAGCTGGTTCTAAATCAAATGCATTGAGCCTTGGTGAATTAGGTGCTTCATCTTTTTCTTGAGCTGCCTCACCACCATCCTCGATATCTTCAACATCCACATATGATGAAAATAAGTTCTCATCATACTCATCCATGTTTACCTCAATCTCTTGCCTAAAGTCATCAGCAACCCACTTAGGATCTTCACTATCTTGATCATCTTCATCTTTTTCCTCATCACCAATCTTTGAATCAGATTCAGTGGAAGAAGACTGAATTTTTCTCTTTGGGAAACTTCTTCGTGCACTCACCTTCCTCATATCCACAACCTCACTTCCAATCTTCACATGCCTTGGAAGTAGGATTCCATCACGCCTCCCTTTTGCATACAGAGGGATACAACCACTACTTTTTTGTATAGTTATCAAAGAGTTTAAATAACTGGCCATCAGAGGTTATTTTGACCAAGATTTCACTATCTATATCATTAGAGTACAAAAAATTCAGAAGGTAGATAGCCTAGATTATTTTCTATGTACTTCATTTCCGAAAGAGAAATCCAATCTACTGTAACAAAGTCATAGAATATGACTTGTCCCCCTATGTAATTCCAAAAATCCTCATCTTCTATCAGTATTTCACCTCCATAGTGAACTTTCATAGTAAATATATCTCTGGCATTTACATGCATATACCAAATAGCAACTAAGAAACTAACCAACTAACTAAAAACTGTGACTGATTAATGAGCTTAATGTGCCAAGTGTAACAACATATATAGTACATAATCCAAGGTGTAACCAACATTCAAAGTACAGAGTGCAAAATGTAAGACATATATTTAGTACAGAGTGCAACGTGAAACCAAGTCATCGAGTTCAGGGTGCAAAGTGAAACTGAACATCGAGTTCAGGGTATATATTAGCTAAATGGTTTATCCCTTGCAACAACAACAACACAAACCAATTCATGGCACATAGTCAATCCAGATACCTCATCTCTCAACGGATATGCCAAAACCAACGAGACAAACTAAGCCTACATATCCTCTTTCAACATGCACATCAATTTGAGCATACATTTAAAACTAAGGAGAAAATAGGAAAATAAAGACAAACCCTAAGCATATAACATATTGAAGCATAGAGGAAACAAAGAAATATAAAGCCAACAAGCATATTCCATGGATAATCAAAGACATATATACCCAGAAGCATGGAGGAAAGGAAAAATAATCGTAGACAGGCTGCTATGCTCCAGGCTCGCTAGGAATCATATTCAAAATTGTCTGCACCTACTTGTTCGCACCTACGCGTCAATTACACTCGTTTCCAGTCCTCAATTCAATGCTTAGTGATTCCCCAATTTTAATCAAACTCAAACCCTAGAAATTTAACCTATTCCACATCGCAGTTGACATGGCAAAAGGGTGTCAGCATGTTAAAAATCCTTATTTTACCCTTACTTTTCACGGCCACTAAACACATTGGACGGAAAAGGAGCTGAGTGTCACCACTCAACCCTTTGATGCTGTTAAGTGAGCGAGTAACGAGGACAGGGTGCAAAGTGTGACAAATGTGCGAGTTCATGGTGCATTTAAGCCATAAATCCAAGTTATAATTAATAGTGCACTTTGAGTAAAAAGCCTTAATTTAAATACCTTTCTAAATTCTCTCTTTTCAGCCGCACTAACTAAGTGAGTTAAGAGTACACAGGATCTCGACATTATCTATATTTAAGGGAAGTAGTGACAGAACCAAAAGAAAATGGTAAGTTAATCATTTGAAGCAACTTCGTTGTCTAATTTGAGTTTGAACGTAAGATGAGATTATACTGAAATTTCGAGGACAAAATTATTTTAAGGAAGGTAGATTGCCAAAAATTTGAGGAAGCAAAAAATGATAATTTTTCCCCTATAGGGTCAAAAAGTTGACTTTCTGATTGAGAGACCTTCTGAAAATTTCGTGAAGGCCATTATAATGATCTCAAACTCCTGCGTTCATAGACAGGCAGCATGCCAAAATTGAAGATCAAATAGACTCGTTATGGATGAAAATAGCTATGCGGACTATGGTAATTTTGACTTGGAGGGTAATTTGGTAATTTTACCAATTTGACATATGAATCAGGTGTGATTTCTATAAAATTCACCAATTTTCCCTCCCAATTTTCTTGCACCAACCTGCAGTAGAATATAAGGAGTGTGTGTAGCAACTTTAGTGGTGCTAGACCGAAGAAGAAGAAAAGCATGAAAAGGCCACCACCGTGAGAAGGAAAATCTAGGGAGAGAGAAGGGAAAGTAAATGGAAGGAGAAGATGAAAAAGAAGGAGAATGGAATGGAATGAGTGGGAAGAAAAGTCTAAGCATGGAGGCAAACCCTTCCTAGCCATGAGCTAAAAAAAGCCCGTGAATCGTCCCTCTGTTTTGAGGCATTTTAGCTCGAAAAGAAGGACCTTAGAGGGATATGGGAGTCTTCAGAGTCATTTTTGGGTCAAAGGAAGTCGAAGGGAACGCAAGGAAGCATGGGGAAAACCCAAACGAAAAAGTGGTAGTGAGTGGTGGATTCAAACCAAGGTTGTGAGGAAAGTTTTCTTAGTTTGGATTTTATAGACTATCTCCTAGGATGTAACTATCCATCCCAAATTTCGGGATTTGATTGGTGAGGAATTTGAGGATTAGCATGACTAAGGATTAGCATGAATAATCGAGAATTAGTCGAGAAATCGCGGACGGACGATGTGAAATGGTAATTTTGCCCTTAGAAATGGGCGAAAAGTTGACTTTTGACCAGGGTGGTCAATTGGAATTTGACCGATGATCGTGACATAGATCAGGACGTCATGAGTCCGTAGATAGGTGGCACGTCGAAATTGGACATTCGACGTGAGAATTACGAGTCTAAAACGGAAATCGGCACTATTCAAGAAAACCGAGGATTTTGACACGTGGCAGGATTTGATTGGGGAAAAATTTTGGGTCCTTATCCCCATCAGTTTCAGTCATCTTCATCCTCTTTTGTATCCCATACCCGTGAAACCCAAAACCCGTGTAACCCAATCCTACACAAACACCCTCCCACCATCATCTGTTGCTTTTGCACCATGAATGGAAGTTTAAAGGGACGGTGAGACGATCAAGACGATGGCCACGGTGGAGCAATGACGGTCGGGGTAAGGAAACCCAAAAACTCTGTTTCTAGTTCAAAAATGGTAGGTTTGGTTTCGTCAATTTTTGATCATTTTGGTGGCTTGGACGAGGTTCTTGGAGGTGAAGTGAGTCAATTGGGCTTGGAATCGAGGATCGCAGTGGCTGGAACAGAGAGAAAACGACGGAGGAAGTTTGGCCGTGCTGCTCAAGGGTTTGCAAGTAAAATCTCAGCCTGGTTTCATGTTTTTGAGTCCATAGATTGACTAGGATGGATGGGACGATCACATAGGATGAAACAAGGATTAAAACGGATTGAAATCGAGGGTTTTAAGGTCGAGTCGAGTCGCGGGTCTATGCAACCTAGTTGTAGGTAGTCGGGTTAACCCGGTTGTAGGTCAGGGAAGATGATGACATCAGCGGGTGATGTCATCATTTGACAACTATCAGAGGAGGACCAATGGTGGCTTGACACGTGTCACATGTTAGTGCATAGAGATCGTTAGGTTGGTCAAATCGAGATTTTTCAACTCGGGAAATGTGTCCAAGACACGTTGACTTTTCCGAGAGTTTTGGAGTTTTATCCTATAGACTTGTATAGATAGTTAGTGACATTCAGGTATGATTTGGACAGGATCGGAAGTTCTGGAGATGGCAGATTAGCCTCGAAGAGGCTTATTGTACGCATATCAAGACGACAGTTAGGAAGGTCTGTGAGTGGACTCTTGTTTTCAAAATATGATGCATGCATAGTTGTTTTATATGTTTTATATATGTGATTTCTATGATTATGATTGTGGTATTTATGATTTACGTATTTTCACGTATTTCGAGGTTTATGATTTTATATTGTGTTTATACGTGTTTCAGTTTTTGATGATGGTTTAATGGAATGGTTTTGGATTTGGAAATATGGAAATCAAGCATGAGACCTATTTGATTTGGAAACTATCGGACTTGGAGTCCATTTAATTTAATGAGATATCGGGCTTGAGGCCCATTTGGTTTACATGATCGAGCTAGAGGCCCAGTTGATTATGATACCGGGCATGAGTCCCATTTATGGTTTATAAAATGTGATTTCGGGTTCGGAGACCCTAAATGGATTTGGATTTATGGATTTATGATGGACTTATGGAAATTCTAGGGATGGCCCCTTTGAAAGATTTTGAAAGGTTTTGAAGGGATTTTATAAAATGTTTTCCATATACCATCCTTATATGAGGATATGTGGATGGTCTCTTCCAGATGTCTGGGACCCTGGGGAAGTCACGACGCATTACCTGCGAGGGGTCATTGCACGGAGCTACCAGACCGTATAGTGACTCAGGAGCAGGATGCTATGATTAGACGTCTGGGACATCAAACATTTGGGATATCAGAGATAGACCCGAATAGACCCCGGGCAGCATGTATTGCTTAGACCGTGACGTCTGAGACGTTAAGCGTCTGGAACGCTAGGCATTTGGGATGCCGAGGATGGTTATTTGGTAAACATAATTTATTAGATTGATGAAATGGTATTTCTGTGTTTATGGATTTGGGTATTGGCCCACTTGGATTTGGATTTACGAATTTCGGTGTTTTACGGTTTTGGGATGAGTTACGACACTTGGTTGATTTTGTGGTTTTTTGGTTTTATAAAGTTTTTATTATATTTAATGTAACTGGTTGATGAATGCATGCATAGTTTGAAGTGAAGGGCATAGATGTCTTCTTTATGAAATGAGTTTATATTAAATTATTTAGTTTCATCCACTCACAACTTTTATGGTTTTTATTGCCCTTCAGGTTGATCGCGGTGCGGGCTGTAGTGGTGTCCGAGACATCACACTCCGCCACTGATCCGAGAGCACTCTGGAAGCCTGAATGGGCTGTTGGTTTAGGTTATCCCTTGTCTGGCCTTCGTGTTACATGGGGGTTAGACGCGTGTCTAGCCTTCGTGTCGCTCGTGGGTTAGACGGGAGTATGGCCCATCCAGCGTAATCTCGGGGGGATGGGATGGGTCGTGTCAAGGTGGTCTTAGAGTGAGGTTGGTCTGTTTGGAACCAGAGTATTAGGGCAGGTGCTGCGGATGTAATGTCTCTATGAGGATCAACCCATCATCAACCTGAATTTTAGGGTAATAGTAAGGGTAACAGTACCAGAGTTAGTAGAAAGGAATCGTGGCGCAGCTATGTAGTGTATCGATGCCATAGGTCGATCGGTGCCATGGTTTAGAGTTGGACCTGAGAAGGGTCGTATATAACGAGATTTCAGAGTTGTGACCATTTCTTGGTCATGCTAGGCTAGTTTTGCTACTCACAGCAGTCGAAGTCGTGAGAATCGGTTAGGTCAAGTTGGGAGTGTACTGCACCCAGTAGTCGGGTTCGAGGAACCCTAGTGGAGTTTGATGGTAAGAGGAACCCTAGTTATGACTGATGGATTGGAGAATATGATTATAACAGAGTTAGTAGATGCCCTTAGTGGGTAATGCAAGTTCGAGTGGTTGGTCTGGAATCTGAGTTGGACGGTTGGATTAGGGTTGTGACCGGGGGGATCGGTCAGGTTGGCGATTGTGCTGCAGAGTGTAGCAGAGTTAGTGGATAACCTTAGCGGGCGACTCTTGTTGAGTCTAGTGAAATGGTGGGATCTGATTCCCGTGTACCATTAAGATGATGTATGGGGTCCAGGGTTGGACCGATTAGTAGTGTTTGGGGACCTGGTGAGTCCAGTGAACCTAGTGGAGTTAGTTGAGGCTGGTGAGAATTAGGTGACGTTGAGGGAGATTCCCCGTTCTCTTTCTGGATGGTTTGTCAGAGTGGTTGTACCTAGAGTTGTGGGGTACGAAGGAGGCAAGTTCCTCCAACACGAGTATAGATTAAAGGATTCAGCTCGGTATAAGCAGAGATTCAGGTTTGGTGGGATGCAAGCAATAGATAGGAGATGATGAGCTATGAGATGAGGATGTGACTCTGTAGTGATGTGCTCATGTTTGATGTGGACCAAACGAGGATATCCGATAAAATCTGGGCGTCTCATTTTCGTGTATGCTTTGTCATGGTGGTTTTATCAGAGTAGTGCAGCGAAAGTGTGGTGGGCCCAAGCTTGGCTTTGGGTCATTAATCAAGGGAAATTGGTAAGTTGAGGGAGTACGAAGAAATAATTTGAAGTTGGAAGAAACTGAAGAGAATCAATGGAAGTGTTTAGCTTTGAGAAAATGATTAAGCATTATAGTAATTATCAGAGAATACTCTTAGTCGGAAGTGGTGACTTCTCTTTTTCCGTTTGATTGGTCAGAGCTTCGGGCTTGGCTGTTTATAGAATTGTGAGAGTTAAGATGCCATAACGGAATCTTGGATAGAGAAGGACTAGATGGAACCCAGTAGTGGTTGAGATGTGTTCGGACTCTTCCCAACAGTGATTGAAGGGACATATGTGATGGAGATAACTAACTGGTGATTGGACGAAACAGTATAAAGGGATGACGCAAGTAATGTCATGGGAATTAGTGGTCGGTTTGTCAGATATAGTGGTAGGTAGAGATTTGGCTTTAGATCACAGCAGGAGTCTGTTGTGATTCCTTAGTCGAGCGGTACATCAAGTAACGTTGGATTGACATCCTTTTGGATGTCCATAAATGGTCTTAAATGGACAGGAGAATTGGGTATTAGACAGTTTACGGGACGCATAGGTGGATGTTATCTGAGTGAGTTGGGGACTGGGAAGTTCAATGGTTGGAAAAGATGGATATGCTTCCAACATGGTTGGAACTTCAAAATCAAGAGAAGTTTTGAGTGTGATTCCGAAGTCAAGGAGGGTGACTTTTCATTTCTTGTTAGCTTGTGGGCATTAGACAAAAGAAGCTGGGGTTGTGATTCCGAATTGGAAGGAGTGGTGTGTGTTGTGAGCGTAGCGAGTGTAGCGGGGATTGTGTTAAGCTCATGTAGGATGAATTTTGATGTCATCGTCTTGGAGCATCCTTGATTTTCCCTATGTGCGGTGACAGGGTTGATCTAACATATGGCATTATGACGAGGGAGTCTCAATAGGTAAGGATGACAAGGAGTGACTATAACTAATCGTTATGAGGTAATTGTAGAGAACCCACAATCTACACGTGTTTCGTCTTTGATTGAACTGTTCAGGTGTGGAAAAGGTGATGAGTAGTGGTGTGACAGCAAGGGATTCAAAAAGGGTGTAAGACCTTATGAACCGAAGTCTGGTCGTTATCTGAATTAATTGCCTTGCTGATTATGCTAAACTAGGAGCAGAGGAGAATCGTATTGTAAGAAAAAATTATTATCCAACCTCTGTCTTGGGTATGTGTTGGATATGTGAGTGAGTATGGATCCTGGATTCAGTCACTCAGATTGGTGGTGTTGGTAATGAGAGTGCATCAATGAGATTGGCTCTCTTTCGGAGTCAATCTAGTGAGATTGTGTAACTGGATGAGTAGGATGTGTTTGGGCCTGGAGTGGTGATTTGTCTGGTATTGGATTGGATAGATGGGCTCCAAGATTGAAGCGTGATTGGCTTCCCATCCAATAGAGGATGAGTAGACTGAAACTTTATGGAACGACTACTCTGTGACTCTGGTGGAGTCAGAATGGATCGCTGAGGGAGTTGACTGATGTGAGTATCGAAGTCGATAAATGTTGCCATTTTGATCTTGGCTCAGTTAGGTGAGATTCGTGCCATTGTGACGGTAGAATCTTATGCTACATTGAGGGAGTTGGTACGAGGTACCCTTAGTATGACTCCAGTGTGGGTGGAGGTTGGTGTCATGACTCGAGTAGTGGATTATCAGGGTGATATCAGTGACTGAATGCTGGTTGGAGGTAACTGTTGAAGCTCTGATACCAAGGTGGTATTGTCAGGTAGTGACAATTTGGGGAGGTATCCGTATAATAACAGAATTGTCAGGCAGCGTGCATTAAATGTGAAGCCCAGGTGTGTGGCAGGTTGTGTTCCATGATTTGGAGGTGGAAAGGCGAACCTTTGGGAATGAGTTGGAGATGTGTTAAGCCTCAGTGGGAGTATGTATTTTAGTCTAACGACTAAAAGTTAGGAAGTATCAGAATGACAGACTAAAAAGACGAGGAGGGTCAGTCTGAGTTACAGAATGTCGTTGGACTCAGCATTGTCAGGTGGTATCAGGTTAGAAGGTGTGGTTAATTTGCGAACTCCTAATTGGGATGTGGAGTTCCACGGTTTGGATGTGGACTTGGCGTAGTTGGAATTTCGAGGACGAAGTTATTTAAAGGGGGAAGCTTGTAATGACCCATGCCAAATTTTGGGATTTGATGTAATGACCCGGAAATTCGAAAAAGGAAAATTTGGAAAATTTGAAGGAAATGACAATTTTGCCCTTGGTTATAAGGGCCAAAAGTTGACTTTTTGATCGGAACACTTTTTGGACTGGCGGTAAAGACCGTTAGGTAGGTCTCGAGACGCTGAATCCGTAGACAGACGGCATACGTCAATCAGAGTTCGAATGACAAAGTTACGAGTCTCGATACATGAAAGGCATTTTGGTAATTATGTGGTGTAGGGGCAAAATGGTAATTTGGGGCAGCAAGGTGAATTGGACGGGTAATTGGCTGATTCAGTCCTGAGTGATGACTCACCTAGCCCAAGCAGTGGCATCTGTCATTCTAATAGCCCAATTAGTGGCTTAAGTGATCGTGCAAGTGTGAATGGGCGGTGCGGAGGTTTAAAACTGAGAAACAAAGTAGTGTGTGGGTGTTTGAAAAATAGAGCATGATCTCAGGTGACAATTGAACCCTTAGGCTGGGACTGTGAGAAACTACATAAAATCCAGAGAGAAAAACGAAAGGAAATTGAAGGATGAATAATGGGCTTCGAACCCAGCTAGACCCACACTTAAAACCGCCCGTCGTTCATGTTTTCCAAAATTCGAAATTGGAGTTTTGGGCGGTAAGGAAGGAAACTGAACATCAATTGCATCTTGTGAGATTGATGGGGGTGTAATCATCTTAAATTTGAAGAGGATTGACACATAAATGGGCAAGAACACAACTGGCGACTGTTCTGAAATCCCATGGTTGAGTTCGCATAATTACGGGTAAGATGGACTCAAATTGAACTGGAATTTTTGATTAGAATGAAGATATGATACTTCCTATGTGATTAATTTAAGGAAATGGCTTGAAATTGGGTGGAACCCGATTAAGAACCCTTCGGGTATGCACTTCGAGTCGAGTGATTTGGGACCCAATTTCATGAAATCAACGATACAGATCTTGAATTAAGCTTACTTCGATGTATATTAACATTTGAATTGTCAAAAATGAAGTCAAATTGACTAAGAACTAACTGGGTCAACACGCGATCTAAAGGACTCGTTTTGTAGGTATTCGGGCGAGGACGGTACTGTAGCAGTTACTGTAGCTAGCGCGTGGACTTCACCCGCAGACGCTTGCGGCGGCACATGAGGGCGTGTGGGACCGATTTCCAAGGTGAGGTTGACATGTGTTTTATTCTATGCAATATAACGAACATTTTGGCACTAGTTTCGGGGAAATCGGATATCGTTTCGATAGTGTTCTGTGTATCTGAAGTTTTAATATACGTTTAAAATACGTATTTAAATCCCGAAAAAATTTGGGAAAATGATATGAGGTATATTGGAGTGTTAGTGACGCTCGATATTGATTTTGGACAAGATTGGTGACTTCCGAAATTTACGGAAAAACGTGCAGCTCGGAAAGCGAGCGATATGGACGGTGTGTGAATGGGCTTTTGTTTTCTACCCAGAATGCATACATATATGTTTTAAATGCTTTCTTATATGATATGAAATGATTTGGCATGATTAATGTTTCGTTATGATGATTTCTGAATTTTGGGAATATTATATTGTTTTATATTGTTTTGGGCACGATTTTTTAGAAAACTATGATATTGCTGTTTTGGGCGAAGGCCTAGGATTTGAAATTGGTTTTGACTCGGATTATGAGTCAGTGATTGATTTTATGGATTTGTAATGCTTTTTGGATACATTTTACGGATGCATGTGAAAATGGTAATTGAGGTTGCGATTGCACGGATTTGCGTGAAAATGATATTTTAGGCTTGAGACCCAAATGGAAATGTGATTTTGATTGGATTGGTATTTCCATGTGATTACATGATGATATTGATGGTTTTCGGATTTATGAAATAATCGGGACTCTAGTTTTACGGATTTTGAGGAAACTATGTTTTGGGGCTGAGACCCTATGTTGAAAATGGTTTTGATTTCAAATGCAACTGTTTTTCACTGGTTTTCATGGTGATGATATGTTGCGGATATTTAGGGCTTTCGGGGTGGAATATGTTTCCCCCGGAGTGCACCCTGTGTTATGGATATTAGGGCTTCCGGTTGGGAATGTGTTTCCCCGGAATGAACCCTGGAGATAACGCTCGCCTCCGGGATGGGATGTGTTCGCCCGGAGAGGTCACGTAGCACGGTCTGTTGTCGTGCAGCCTAGGGAGACTTGACGCAGATCAGATGTGCTGGATTATATGGAGATCGGTCGTTGATGTGTTCATAACGATCTGGATTGTCGGCTGGTGATGTGTTCACAGCGACGTATGCTCGGATTTTGAGCGTTCCTTGAGCCTTTTGATTTGCACGCGTTGCAGGGATAACGTGACTGTGAGATTGGATATGGAAATGAGTCTCATGGTTTTATTGAGATTTTTGATTTATAAACATTTGTGCCCAGATACATTTTACTCATGGTTTATGATATGCATGCATGTTTGTGAAACTGGAGGGTAAGAATGTATTTTGATAAATGTATTTCTAAAAGTTTGTTTTGTCCATTCACACCTTTTCTGTTTTTATTGACCCTCCAGATCGTGGCGCGATGATCGTGGCTATTCGATAGGTGGAGGCATGAGTGGGGACAGGTGCAGTTATCCCTTGTTTGGAAAACGATGAGGGTAAATTCGAAACTTCAGTTGACTTGTCAGACGGGAGTAGGACTGGGCATGGTTAACTATGTCCTTCGAGGACGAGTCCTGTCATTTGATTTGTGAGGTATTTGAGAATTAGTGTGACTAATCGAGGATTAGTCGAGAAATCGCGGACAAACAGTGTGAAATGATGATTTTGCCCCTAAAAATGGGACAAAAGTTGACATTTTGACCCGGGTGGTCAATTGAACTTTGACCGATGATCATGACATAGATCGGGACGTCACGAGTCCGTAGACAAGTGGCACGTCGAAATCAAAAATTCGATGGGAAAGTTACGGGTCTAAAACAGAAATTGGCACTATTCACGCAAACTGTGGATTTTGACACGTGGTAGGATTTGATTGAGGAAAAATCTGGAAGGACCCACTGTTCATGCTCAACGTTTGAGTGAGAACTGGCTCAGGAACTAGAGCCCATCTCGGTGTATGATACTAACCAACCACCACCCACCTAGGAACTAAAGCCCAGCTCGGCGTAGAGCCCACGCAAACTGGAGCCTAGCTCGACGTCTAAGTGGTCATCCCAGAATACCAGACTCAGGAAAGCGGCCCAGCCCGATGTTTGAGACCAACCACTACTAACTCAGGAAAGGAGCTAACGTTTAACTCGTCACCATAATACCAATCTCAATAAATAACCAACACAATCATACACAGAATCATCACAAATATCAGATACAATCACCCTATCCTCGATACCTGAGTACCAATCATAGCCTCATAGAGCTACTACGAGATACAGAATCCAAGTGTCCGCTCTGGGATACAGCATCCAAGTGTCCACTCTGTGATACAGCATATGAGCATAATCCGAAGAGGGTTATTAACAACATAGCATCACACATCAGGAGTATCAAGAAAACATACTTTATAATAAACAATTAACTCTTCAAACTAAAATCCACAACTAGAACCATGAATATCGAGACATCACATACGTCTAACACATATCAACTTCATAAATCCAATCCACAATTCGAAACTCGGGCCTACGTCCAAAACACACTTTACATAAACATACTTTACACAAAACCTCATAAACACATATTCGAGATTCATTTAAAATTCTCAAAATCATTAATAATCATTGAATTCTAATAACTAGTCAATAATCATTGGAAAAACCAAATCCGAATCATTTTCAAACCAGACTTTAGTCTATACACCAATTATAACAAATCTCGTAACATAATTTCATAATATTATCAAATTATATTAAAATCACAATCGACCAATATCATATAAATCATGAAATAAAACATTTAAAATAGGCTATACGTGGGGCTCGTATCTCAATACATAATTACTTAGTACATATGCTCTAATACCAAGCTGAAATGACCCATCCCTAATTTCCTTGAAAATCAAACTGGTCCTACTCCCCGTCTAACAATTATTGTGAGACAAGGGATTTTACTAAATATATTCATGTTAATCTTTTATTAGATTAACCAAATTAAATGCACCATCGCAGGGTTAACAATTATTATTATTATTATTATTATTATTATTATTATTATTATTATTATTATTCATCACAACCTGTCCGAGATCATCCACAACCTGTCCAAAACACAAGAATACCATGCCAAGTAGCATATACCAATTTCACAATCACAATATCATTCATCACATGAGCCATACATCTACTGAGACCATAATTTTGTAACATGCATATATTTCTTCATCTCACGAACATCCATATCCTTCTTACTCATATCAACTTCACAAATCCAATTTACCATTCAAAACCTGGGCCTAAGCCCGAAACACATTTACACCATTCCAATATACCAATTTACCATATTCTCAAAATTCTTTTAAATGTCTAAATCATAAAACAATTTAAAATTCCCAAAAATCTTTGATAGTTAAAGGAAAACTAAATTCAATTTATTGTCAAAAACCTACTTTCAAGCCATATAAAGTATACCATATCTTTTTGTTTCCAAATCCAAATCGTCAACCAAACATTTATTTCCAAATTCATCATTGATCATTGAATTCTCATAATACGTCAATAATCTTTCAAATTTCCAAAGTTTAATATCAACACAACTTCGGTAAAATCTAGCAAAATGTGCAAAATTATTTTCCGTAAAATCGTCAAAAATCATATGAAAACCATACTCAACCAAAATCACACAGAGCCATTAGACATCACGAATATCGACAAAACATGTACTTATAATACATATCAATTTTATAAACAAATCCACCATTTGAAACTCGGGCTTAAGCCCAAGCACAATTTATGCCAGTACCGAAAACATAACTTTAAATACAATCTTCTTAAAACGCATAATCAAAATTCATTTGAACATCACAAAATTATGGACGGCGTCATTAGGAACCCAAATTCAAATTGTCATCACATAAATCATTTGAATGTATAACTCTCAGTTCCAAGCAAACAAAATCCAATTCATATTTTTTGACCAAATCTTGTTTATAAATAAAATCTCCTAAACATAAATTTCAATGGTTTTATCAAAATTCATCAAACATAATCAATTCATGAATATATGAATCATATTAGAAATAATGAAAAAACGAAACTCGCATTCTAAAAAACCAAAATATCCACTACCTACACTCTGATACCAATCTGGCAGGACTCGTCCCAAATTTTAAGAGGAACCGGACCGGTCCTACTCCCATCCGACAACCCTTTGTCGAACGAGGGATTATACAATTTCTTTCTCGACCCAAAATCTTAAATTAGACAAACTCAATTTCACCGTGCGGAGTTACCGCCCACATCCAACCCACTCCCCGGAAGTGGTGGAATTACTAATTTACCCTTGTCGTAATGACAATTAACTCATAATGTAACTAAATAACCTTTAAATGCTTATAAATCTTTAAATCATGCTAGATCCACAACTCACATCTCATCATGTGATTTACGTAAATTTCCCGACGCATATTAAACGTGTAACAAATTAACATTAGAATTTGTGTAGATATGTGATTATAATATCTAAGTGGTATTTCTTCCATGAACACGATTTATGTGTGATCAATCTTTTGTTTGTCCAGGTTCATCAATACTAATGTATACCCACATATTTAATCCATAAAATAAACCAGCAATTTCCATAATTAAAAAGCCATTAAAGAGTAATTTAAAAAATACTTAACTTATTACGAAATACATTTGATAGCTAGAACTATAACCAAACGATATCCAAAAATTTCAAAAATTATATAATAAAACGTAGAAAAATAAATTAAAAATAATGCATGTTGATCGGCCGGCCATCTGAGGCTGCATTCGCCGTCACACACGGCGGTGGACTCCCTGCGCTTGGAACCCATGCGGGGTGAATAGTGTCACCCCTTACTTCCCAACTTTATCTTCCTCATCTCACGTTAGTTTCTAACGAATCCTTCATCAAATCTATTCATATTATACCCAGGAAGAGAATTATAGGATCATAATCAAGAAAACTTACCTCGTGGTCGTGGCTCAAGCTTCCTGGATCACAATTATGGCTGCCAATGTTATTCCTCATCCTTCCAGGCTCTATTTCTTATTTTCTTGATCCCATACGGTCCTCCCAACCTCACTAATCTCTCAGGATTCTCTGGTCGCACTTGAGATGACTTAATTCGAGCTCCCTGACCTACGACCCAAACTTGGCTCACAGTCCTTCTTGAGTTTCTATATTTTTCGCTTCCTTTTCTATACTATCATTCTCCTCTTCTTCTCCTTATCTTTTTCTTCTTTTTCCTCCCTTTTCCTTGGCCTTCCTTCCCTATAGTGACAACCTACTCAGAATATTTTTCATTTCGGCCTGCTACCACCGAGTGCCCTTAATACCCACACACACACACACACACACACACACATATATATATCTTCTATAGTCGGTGGGAGAATTGGATGGAAGAAGTTTGAAGAACGTTCTGGATTTGGACATGTGAATCACTTGTCCAAAAGTCAAATTACCTTTTTACGCCTTTTTATACATAATTACCAAAATGCTCTTACCCATTTTAGGCCTATATCGAACTTATTCGAACTCTGATTGTTTTGTTCCACCTTTCTACGTATTCAAAAGATCAAGACCATCGTATCGGTCTTCTCGAATTTCGTAACCAAGGCCCTAGTTAAAAAGTCAACATTTTGAATTGGAGGGTAAAATCATCATACTTTTGTTTTCAAGGTCCGTGGTGTTACAAATAAAACTGTAACATATAGAAACCCATGCGTCCAACCCAAATCACATAAAACACATAAAATGTGACGACCCGGAAATTCAAAAAAGGAAAAATTGGAAAAGTTGGAAGGAAAGGACGATTTTGCCCTTGATTATAAGGGTCGAAAGTTGACTTTTTTATCCGGACCTTGTTTGGACTTTCCGAAAGGACCATTGAATAGGTCTCGAGACGCTGAATCCGTAGACAGGCGGCATGTGTCAATCGGAGTTCGGATGTGAAAGTTATGGGTCTAGAATTGTGAGGGGTATTTTGGTAAATTAGAAGGTAAGGGTAAAATGGTAATTTTGGTTGGGCTAAGGTTTGATGAGTCGGCTGCTTTGGTGAGTCATGCAGGTCTGTGAGTGACACATGTCACTATACAGATGACCATTAGTGGCTATGATAGCAATCTGATATTGGATAGGATATATGTGTGTGTGTGTGTGTTTAAATTGTAAAACGTGTGTGTGTTTGAAGAACAGAGATTGTGACCTTGCTTGATTGATCTCCCCAGCAACCAAAACCAATTGAGAAACTGATGCAATTGAGAGTGAAATTGTGAGGAATTATAGAGAAGAAAAAGGGAAGAAAACCCAGAGAAACCAAAACCCAAAACCTATGAAAATTCGAATTGATTAAGTTTCGAATTTGAAACCAGGCACCACGATTTTTGAAATTGACCTTGGATTAAGGTTATGGAGCTTAAGGCGATTCAAACCTGATTAAAAATGAAGAGAATTGATGTTGTTTTGGCTCTGAACGGACCTAGTGACAGAGAAGAAATTCGAGGTTTGAGTTGTGATCTTGGAGGGATTGAAGGATGAAATTGAGGTTGGAAATATACTTAGAGGACTCCTATGAAGCTATTGGCTGGATCAATTGAAAGAAAACGGGTCGAATTGGTGGACTACGATGGATGAACAGAACTCGATTGTTCTTCGAGAAATTGATATTGAATTGAGGAATGAAGGTAAGTGTTTATGTAATTGGATTTACATAACCTAAATTGGGTCTATAACGATGCTAATGGACGATTAAATTGTAGGAATTGATGTCGAATTGATGGAGAACTAAACGGGTCACGTCGTGGCTCGCAGGGATCCGTTTGCAGGGAATCGGGCGAAGGAGACAACATTGTAGCACGCGCGTGGGTTTCACGCGCAACCACTCATGGCGGCGTGTGAGGGCGCATGGGCATGATTCTCGAGGTGAGTTCAACATGACTTTTGTTCTATGCAATGTAACGAACATTTTGGCGTTGGTTTCGAGTCAATCGAACACCGTTTCGATATTGTTTCGAGGGTCCGAAGGTTTATGTTATGTTTTAAAATAATATTTAATTCCCGAAAAATTATGGGAAATTAATATGATGTTAATTAAGTCATTAGTGACCCTAATTATTTTAGACAGGATTCGAGATTCCTGGAAAATTTCAGAAATTACAGAAACGCGTGCAGCTCGGAAAGCGAGCTGTTTGGATTGTGTGTGAGTGGACGTTTGTTTTATAAATTGATATATGCATGCATAGTTAAATGTTTACATGATTTATTGCATGAATTGAATTGCAATGATTTGACATGATTATTTCTGGATTTAATGATTATTTTAATTAGTGTTTTGAGCACATTTTTCTAGAAACTGTGAAATTGATGTTTTTGGGCAAAGGCCCTGGAATTGAGATTGGTTTTGACTTGGATTATGAGTTGGGAAAATGATTTGATGGATTTGTAATATTTTTCGGATATTTTATGGATTTATGAGAAAATGGCAACTTAGGTTGCGGTTGCAAGGATTTGCATGAAAATGAGATTTGGGGTTGAGATCCCGTGATAAATGGTTTTGACATGGTTTTAATGATGATTTTGAAATAAAGATTTTGATTTTTTATTTACGTTCAGTGCCCTCAGATGTGTAATTCTTGGGTAGACTTCGGATGTGTAATTTCCAGAGGGACTCCGGATGCGTAATTCCCGGAAGGACCGGATGTGTAATTCCCGGTGAGGATGGATGTGTAATTCCCAGCAGGGCTGGATGTGTAATTCCCAGTAATATGATAACTCTGGATGTGTAATTCCCAGAGGACCCTCGGATGTGTAATTCCCGAGTTATATGCTTTATTGTATGATAAAATGGCTTTATAAAATGATTCATGTGTTTGGCTTGAGAGCCGGGATTTGATACTTTTCATGTGATTTAGCTTGGAAGCCGGTGATTCATGTGTTTGATCCTATACATGCATGGTTTGATAAACAGGAGGGTAAATGATATATTTTTAAATGTATTTTTAACTGATATTATTTTTGTCCACTCACACCTTTCCTGTTTTGATGACCCTCTAGGCCGTGGCACGATGTTCGAGGCTGATCGAGAGGCGAAGGCATGAGCGGAAATCAGTGTAGTTATCCCTTGTCTGACAAGTGCTGAAGGGTAGTTTCGGGACTTCAGTTGACTTGTCAGACGGGAGTAGGACCAGGCATGGTTATCAAAGTCCAGTTAGGACGGGTCCTGTCATAAAAGACATAAAGGCCCCTGGCCCACATTTCCATGGAAACCCTGGTTATAAATTTTCATGCAAACTTCTGAACACAACAAGCAATAAAGGTCTATTCTCGTCTCGCAGGTCCAACCAGCCTCCTAGTCCAACTAGCATCCCCATAATACTACTAGTAGACAACTATGGATCCTACAGAGTCCAACTCCACCGGCTCATGTCGAGTTCAACTTTGACCACGTCTGAGTCTGTCGGTAATCATCGAAGTCCAACTTTGGATTAGTATTCCAATCACATGAGGATGACCATACCAGAAAAAATAGTTACCAAAAATACTGTAAATATCATTTCTAACTCGGGCACCGGGCCAAAACATTTACCTCTCGGACACCAGCCCAAAATATGTTTTCAAAAACCACCAATAAAACTTGTGTCCAAAAAACCACAACCGAATATCCATATATATATATATATATATATATACTAAAAACCTAGAATTTATTCAAAAATCATATAATACCATATAACCATATCATAGATATCCAAACCATGTCATAAAACCAGGAAATATGTAAATATGCATGCATTACAGTTACAAAAATCAAATGTCCATTCACAGTACCGTCGCTAGCTCTTTGAAGCCTCCGGGATGTTCTGGCGTGCCAAATTCACACCCGGGGGGTCACTAACAATTCATAAAAGTCCATACATAAAACCCCAAAATTCCTGAAATCGAAAACACGTCCCAAATACGCTTCCCACGGAGAAAAAACTCCAAAACATCAATCAAACGATCTCTGATCGACTTGAAACCACCACCATTGAATTCAGGACGTCAAAATATTTTGAAAAAGACTGGTCTCACCTCAAAATTTGAGCCCAAACGCCCACACGCCTCTGTCAAAGTTTCCATGCGCTTGGTAAACAATGATGACATCAGCCAGTAAAGTTAGCCATGATGACGTGTCACCAGACAGAGTTAGACAACACTACCATGTGGTACCGACTAACATGTGCCACGTGGTACCACCTGACACCTACCATGTGTCACTTGCTAACGTCATCATGACGTCACGTGCTGACGTCACCCTATCATGTGGACCATTGACAACCTATGACAGCTCGCCATGTGGTACCAATTGGCCACGACCACGTGGCCTGATATGATGTAGTGGACTCCCACGTCATCATGTCCTACCTCTAGCGGGTCGACCAGCAAGACTATAACAAGTCACTCGACCTAAATTCAAAACCCGGTTTAATATTTACTAATTCACATCTAGTCTTTGCCCAACTTTCACTAATCGATTCGTAATCCACCAAGGAACACGAATTTGACCTCTAAATCGAATGAACTTACATTCAACCTCCCACGCTACGGTTGATGCTCACGGCCAACCTTCAAACTTGACCCCAAGTTAGTCCCTGCGTCCAATTCCTTCCATTTTGTCTCTATAGACTTGCATCACCTTGTAGAACATGAATAGGGTCTTAAATCAAAGTTCCAAAGCTCAAATTAAAAACATGAAATCCAAACTTTCAGGTTTTACCTGGTTTCTAGGTCCCCATGGCCCCTGCTTCCTCCATCTTCCTCAACTGGTCTCTCAGCCTCTCATTCTCACTCTAGACTTCTCACTACAAATGGAATGAATGAGGAAGGTGACAAAATGAGGTGGGGGTGGGTTTCGGGTGTAAGTTTTACAAAGAGAGGGAAAAGGGCAAGAATGTAAGGGATAAGGATTAATAGGGTGGGTGACACTTGTCACTCATCCTATGGTCCCAAATTAGATATTTTGGCCCTAGTATCATACAAACAAAAGTAAACCTTTCTTGACATGCGTGCAATCGTAAAATTTAACTAAATCCGTCCTTGACCCATAAAATATTCTCACGACATTCAAAATCGACATGTCGCTTGTCTAAGTAATCACAATCTCGCGATCTACGCAACAGACCTAGGTAAACATGCAAATAAACTCTCAGGTTAAAGTTAACATTTTCCATGTCTAGGGGCAAAATCGTCATTTTTCCTCGAATAATCTCGATAATTCTTGTTAAATTCCAGATAATCTCATAATTACAGGCCATATCGTTACAACAATTCAGTATCAACCTTGCTCTAATACCAAGTTGATAGGACCGGCTCCTAAAATACTTTGTTAATCGCACCCAGTTTTGCTCTTGCTTAACAACGATTGCAAAATACCGTAGCTACTCTCAACTCTTTGTTAGACAAGGGATACTCGTACGACCTTTCTGTTCATGCCTCATTTTCTCAATCCGCCCTGATTTCCGTGCAATGGCCTGGAGGTCAATAAAACCATAAAAAAATGTGAGTTGAAAAAAATAAATATTTAAAACATTTTTTTCGAAGAAAATGAACAATTACCCTTCAGTTTCTAAAACATACATGCATAGAATAAAAGTAAACAATCGAAATTAAAATCAATCAGTCACATCAAATCAACCAATCCAATATCAATAAGTCAAACCGACTAATCAATACTCGTAAATCAGACCATCAAATCCAATACCAATCAACCAACCAATCCAATACAAATCAATTAATCAATCCATTGCCAATCAATCAACCAATACCAAGTAGCCAACCAATACTAATACCAATTAACCTGGCCTCTGCAAGCTAAATATCCTAGCCTGTATTGGGTGAATATTTTGTCTACGTAGAAACCTTCACAACCTTAGACTCTGCGGAGCCGAGCTCTGGATATCTGAGTCCCATCTTCCGGAATCAACGACGTTTGGGAAGCCACCCCGGCTCAAGCTGCCATCATCTGTAAGACATCATTTCACAGTTCTCAAGATCTGCGAAGCCGAGCTCCAGACGTCTGAGTGCTAACATCATCGAGGACGCATGACATGAAAACTTTTTTCACATAATCCTTGAATCAAAACCAAGTCAAAATCCATACAAACTCAGGCCTAAGCCCAAATTATCATTTCCACAAATAATCGTAAAGTAGGTGTCCAAGACTCTAGAAAGTCGTCATATAATCATTTAGAAAATCATATTCGCACCATTATCACATCAAACTTGCAATAAAGTAATTAAAATATTTAAATATAATAATTTATATAAAGAAAGTACACTCACATACTGTCCATGCAGTTCGATTCTGAGCCTTAAGCTCCTCCGTAAATCCTGATAATTTTACCGTCTGTCATGAATCACCACTAAAAGTTACTAATGTTCCGATCAATCTTACATTTAAATCCCCTAATTTTTCAGGATTAAATATGAATTAAAAACCTAACCATAACACTTCAGACACCAAAAACTCCCTCGAGATGGTATCTAATTGACTCGATACCTACACCAAGATTGTCTATAACATCGAAAGCATTGAAAGTCGTGTTGACTATACCTCAAGATATGGTTGCTCGTGCCCCCATGCACCACCACAAGCTCCCTGCGCATGGTGCCCACGTGCCTGCCACAATGCTTCTTCTTCCTCCCGCAGGTCGACCTGCGGGTCTGTGCAATCCAACTTACCCAAAATCACGGTCCAATCCTCCCAAGTTTCGGCCAAAAACCAAGCTTCATGTTCCAGACTTCCTGCGTCCAAAACCTCCATATTTTCGTCTCAAATCCATCCTAAGAACTCCACTAAGAGCTTAAATAACTTAGTCACAAGTTAGGAAGCTTCAAAAATCCAAACAACTAAGTTTTCAATTTTACAATTTTTCGAGTTTCCTCCTCCCTTCTTCTCTTGATTTTCTTCCTTTCTTTCTCTCTTTCCATTTTTTCTTTTTCTTCTTCTTCTTCTTCTCTTCTTCCTTTCCTGGTTCTCCTTTTCTTTCTTTCCACTTTTCCATTTTTCCTTCTCAGCCGCACATCTTACACACACACACACACACACACACACACACACTAAGTTGGTGCACACACATATGAGAGATAAAAGAGGGAAATGATAAGGACACGTGTCACCTTCTCATGCAATCCACAAAATATCTCATGTCCAAATTGCCCCTAATGTTAAATTACCAAAATACCCCTAGTCAATTTAGACCCATAACAAATCGAATCCATCTCTAATTCCGACATACCGCCTGTTTATGGACTTAGGATGTCGAGACCTACCTAACGGTCATCTCGAAAAGTTCAAAAAGTACTCGGAGCAAAAGGTCAACCCTTGACCCCAGGAAAAATCGTCGATTCATTTTTTAAATTTTCGAAATTATCTTTATCGAATTTTTAGGTCATTATAGCCTAGTCTCTGACTGATCTCCCTTATTCATACTAACTTAAGCATCAAAGTCTTCTAGACTGGTGCTTCATCTTGGTCAAATACTCTTCTTATTATTCTGGTGGTCTCTTAATCCACGAGTAGAAGGTATTTCAGCTACTATATTCCGTTAGTTCCATTTCTGCATAAAAAGACACATAACAGATTTTGCTCATCACATGGTTGCAAAATGGTCCCAAGGGTTATTACGTTGCCCAAATTGAATTGTTTCTACAATCTAACTAACTACGATAATAGCAATGGGTCCAAAAAATAAATAGATAAAAATAATAATAGCAATTGCCAGTGGGTCCATTCCTAGTATGAAAATATTTTTAATCCTTTTAGATTTAGTTGTAGAATAATCTCATTCTTCTGAATAGAGATTATCTGAACGAATTTGTATTGCCTTTTATATGGATGTCAATGTTACAACTATAAAATATAGAAATTTTATATATCGATAAAAAAAAGAATCTAAATCTTCAAGCAAAAACACCAATACAATTCATGATTCAACTTCACAGACGCAGAATAAAGTGAAGTTGGATCGGACTTTCGAATAAATTTTCGCCTTTCTGCACGCAATTGCGGTGGTGGAATTGTTTTTTGTGTTCTTTGTTACGTACAGTATAGTTAATGGAGGATTTAGATTCTATGTGGGTTGTGATTGTGATAGTGGTATATGGAGTTGGATCGGACTTTCAAATAAAGTTTCACCTTGGAAAAGCAAAACCATTACTTCTCTACAACTAAAAGTTACCTAAGACTAGCCCTCATCATTTGGCTCAAAAACCCATAAGTTTATGGAGCCCCGATAAGTCCGATGGACAAAAGCCCGGTCCGACCCGCTATGGGCCGTGGGCCGGCCCTGTCCGAGAGTTAGTGGGCTGGGCTTGAACTTATGGTGTTCAAACCCGATAGACCTGAGCCCGATAAAACCTGGTAAGCCCAGTCCGACCCGTCCGCAATAAACCCGACCCATAAGGCCGAAAATATAAAATACTTATTATTTAAAAATTAATACTCAACTCATTCTTAATACTAATATTTCAACCCAAATCCAAATCTCAGCCCCATGCCCACCTAATTTATTTTAAAAAACTCAATATTCAATACCCAATATCCAATACAAACTTTAACTACTTCTCCACCTACTTAATAGGCCTAACGTTTTTGCACCCTTGAGTATTTTTTTTTCATGCATATATTTTTTTGTAACTTTAAAATTTGAGACATAGTTTATTGCAAAAGCCCATGTAAGCCCGATCCAAGTGGGCTTAATAGGCCCGATCCGAAAAACTCGATATAAACCCGGCCCGATAAAAACCCGTGGGCTTTTTTTTTATGTCATTAAACCCGCCCGGCCCGGCCCGCAAGTTTAAAAATTATTTAATAAACCTGACTCGACCCGGCCTAAGCCCAAAAAAATTGGGCTGGGCTTGCCCGGCCCGACCCAATGCCAAGGGCTACCTAAGACAACCCTATATCTTAAAAATCTGAACTACACTTTCTGTTGGTAGTAATATTTTCTATATTGCTAATGTAATAACCCATATACATACAACGTTTCGTGAGTATGATTTGATTGGATATAATAGGGCAACTCTTCTTATTTATAATATTTTTTGATTTTTTGATCGTGAAATGATTGTGATTTCATTACACAAAGATTAGATAGGTTTAACATGGAAAAAAAAAACTTACTTTTTAGTTTTTATAATACTACTAGAAGGTGATTGGTTAAATTTTCTTCTATTTTTATTTCCTTTAATCCCTAATAATAAAACATATTTATTTTTATATTCAAAATACATGTATACAATGAGTTCTCCAATCTAATTTAATCACGCTTACGAAATTAGTCGTTGATTTATAGAGTTTTTTTAACAAACACCCTATGATTTTTTTTTTTGTGTTTTCACAAACACCTTCTCATATTTTAGACCTTATATAAACACGCCTTAGGTTCAAAAAATATTACACATAAAGTGATTTGTTAAGTGATTATCAATTGAAAGCCGGTATCAACCTAAAATTTGAAAAAATTGACCTTGTATTTACACGCCTTAGTATTTACAAAACTTATTACATTTAACTAAAAAATTTTCATTTTTCATATTTTATGAATTATATGTAATGTTTTTGAAATATGAGGAAAGTGTTTATATAATATCTAAAATCTAATGGGGCATTTGTGAAATACAAAAAATCTTAGTGAATTAACTGTGTAAATAACTCTTAAATCATACATACAACAAAAAAATAATTATTTTAAAAGAAAACAAAGAAGTAATTGATCTATAAAGGTCATCTCACTTAGGTAAGAAAAACTAAAACACATCGGGGGGGTTAGTAGGTTACTTAAGCTTTAAGAATGACCAATCCAATAAATGAAAGTCTAAATAATGTGTTAATGATCCTAATTATATAGGCTATAATTATATGAAAAATATGTTAATGACGTCAAGTTGTACACTCTAATGCTTCATGTTAATGTTAATACTTGTCTTAGTTAAAAAAATACGTCATGCCATCTGTCCATCTCCGATTCGTTCTTAAAGATTTAGAGGCATTGTTTAATATAATAATTTTGAATTTCTTGTTTTACAAATTGGATATTGACGTCACTCTTTATAAAATACTAGATAGTGATAGACTAATAATAATATTAGTAAATCCATGTGGTCCTATTTGGTGAGAGAACGAGATTGGATAACACTTAAAATTCAATGTGTTATGAATGTAAAAATAAATTTACTTTTTTCATTTCTACTATTTTAAAGGAATTATATTAAATAATTTTTTTATGTCTACTTTCTCATTCACTTATAATGTGATTACATCAATTTTTATATTTAAAAATATTAAATTAATAAATTCAATTTAATTATCTGCGTCATACAATTCGTATATAGTTATATACTATATCCCTAGAAAAGATGAGAGCCCTGTCCAGAAAATGACTGATAAAAAGTAAAAACCCATCCCTGTCTTGGTAATATCTCACCTGCTTTGTAATTACTACTGGCGGGCTTGAAAGTTGATCCAAGATTCTCCATCTCCATGGGCTATAACTACCGACCATACCTGGACCGCACAACCACAACCTTCCCTTTCTTCTTCTTCTTCTTCTTCTTTTTCTTCTCCTTCTCCTCTCTCTCTCTCTCTCTCTCTCTCTCTCTCTCTCTCTCTCATATCTCTGTTGAGTATGGAGGCCATGGAAAAAACAGGTTGTGTTGGGTTTCCAGAATTGGTAGTTAGTCGTTATCCGTTTTCTTGCTCGTTAGCTGATTACTATAGGCCCTTTTTTTCTTTCTGTTAATATCAGATAATCAGATATGGTCCCCATACTCATATCTGCCACAACAAAAGATTCAATTTCAAACCAGCCATATTTGTCCTTGCCAGGCACCTCAGTACTAATACCATATATCTCAGTTTTCAAGTCTTAGTTTCTGTTTTATATCATCATCTCTCACCTTTTTAAATCCACCATGTTGCCCTTATTTCATTTGATTCTCTTCATCTGGGTACTTCTGACAGTGGGCTGTTTTGTGAGTCTCGGCTCTGCCTCATGGTGCCAACACCACTTTCTCCCACAACCCAATGATAATACTAGACAATTTGAGCAGAAAACAGATAGGTTCTGGGAATTCAATGAGCAAAGCCACAGCTGGGTTGAGGTTGAATTGCCTTATGATTTGGTGTCCTGTGTCAATGAAAACTGTACCATTGTGGGGTCAATTGAGGGAACCACAAATAAGAAGAAAAACACAGAAAACCCACCTGATGATGTTCAAGTGGAGACCTCAGAAAAGACAGATGGCCATGGAGGATTGGAAGAAAAGAAGAAGGATTCTGATGTGGGTGTAGGTTTACCCGTGAGAAAGAGGGTTTCTTTGACCAGAATGTCTGATATGTCCATCTGGGTCACTGCTGGAAGTGGGTCTATCTATGAGAGGTTTTGGAATGGGGTCCAGTGGGTGATTGCACCCCATGATTTACCAGCATCAGAAGCTCATGCAATCTCCGTTTTTATCGTCAATCAAACTATTCTTGCTCTATCTGAATCAGGAAACCTATATCAGGCAAAACCATAATTCACAATCATCTCTATAATATCTTACACATATGTACTTGTTTGTCATATTCTTCTTGCTTCGGTCAAAATCTTATTTGGGTATTCATTCATATGAAGATCATATTTGACCTTTGTTAATTTTGGAGATGGTTTTTTACTTATTTTGTTCTTATGTCCAAAATTATATCGTTTTCAAGCATGGAAGTTCCTCATGATTATTGAAATATATATGTTCCTATGGTTGCAGATGCAAATCAGTGAAAGTTCACAGCCTAGTTGGGTAGATTTTACACCTACACTCGGTCAAAGCACAGAAAAAGGAGAAAAAAGTTCTGTGATTTTAATTAAGTCTGGTCTTGTTTCATATGATGGAGAGTGAGTATAAATTTCACTTTTGGAGTGAAATTTACATACTAAGAAAGCTTACCCGAATTCCTTCACTGGAATTATTTTAGTAAGTTGAGTATCTCCTAATTGCTACTTGATTTTGCTGCATTGCTGCCAGGAGAGTCTATTTCTGCACACAAGAAGGGGCTCTGTTAGAACTTAGAGAAATTGAGCCTCCAAGGTAAAGAGTCAGATATGGACAACTGAAAAACGAAGCATCACAGCCAATGCTATGTCTTAAAGTTTGAATTTTAGTCTCTATTTATACTGTAGATATCAATGGGGAGACACTAATTTCACTTGGACCGTTTGACATAGAACAGATGGGTAAATCATGGACAACCTCCCGGTGCAAATGTTGCAGCAATTGCAGATGCTGCTAGTATTAGAACAGATGTTATTTATACCATTAGGTAATTCCTGCTTATACGAGTGACTGCATATCTTCGGTTACTCAAAGTATCATTTTAGTGAGTTTATCTTTAGACCTGTCCTCTTGGCAGCATAACATGTAACTATAAAATGCAGTTCTGCAGGTGATCTTTACGAATTTGATAGAGGCTCAAAACCATCATGGAAGAAACATATATGGGGAGAAGGAACGGCTTATGATGCTTCCCTAAAACCATTAACCGGAAGTACTTTACATGGCTCGAGTGGAGATCATTCTATTTCTCTGTTTCTTCTAACAAAGGTATTTTCGTTTCCATATTATGACTTCTAAGACTTACTTTCTGCATTGATGTGAGTAACTATTTGAAATATCTGAGAAAATACTAAAGCATTTTCGTCATTTTGCTATGATCTGGAGAAATTTTTTGAATTAAACTAGCAGTAGCTGCTAATTTTCTTGAATTTTGAAGATCCAAGCAAACTTTTTTTCATTAGCAACTTTACATTGAGCTATTTGTCTCTTTAAGAAGACGATTTGTAGCAATACTGTTAACTTTTCAAGTAAACCGAACTTTTAGTGTCTTTTATTTCTTTCCGAATTTGAAACAAAGCTCTGACAGCATTTTGGATGTAAGCAGGATGGTAAACTGGTAGAGAGACGACTACAGCAAAGGAAATGGAAGTGGGTAGTCTATGGAAGTCCAAAGGATCAGCGCCTGACATCAATCACACCAGCGCTGCAAGATGACACAAAGGAAAGATTGTTCTCGTTGTTTTTCACCACATCTACTGGATCAGTTTTCGAATATCGAATTCCAAAGCAATCAGGTGAGTTTAGGAGGAGTTACTGAAACATCAATTATTTAAACCTTCTAAAATAAGTATACAAGTTGAAGAAAATTTGGCTTATTCAAATCTTCCCCATCTTTGGTGTTCAAGAAGATATCAATGTGATAACTGCCCATGCATATTGCATTGTTTTCCACACAACAAAAGATTGAGTTCAATTAGTTATACTTTCACTCTGGGAATGAGCTGATAAACCAGTTTCAACATGAAAGCGGTCAACCTAATTCCTGAGTTAATTATAGAAGTTCCATTAGAGGTGGCAAGGAGCATGCAGTTTAGAAAAAGTTCCACTTGAAAATGTGGTTTATGTCAGTCATTCAGACAACTACTAAAGCCAATGACCACCCCTCCCCTACTCCAAATAATTCATAAACATAAAACTATCCACACAGCAAAAGGAAATTAAATAATTAGCCTATAAAATTATATGTGCCCTTCAAAATCCTCTGTTACTATTTAAATTTGTTCCTTTTACATGGAAATATTGTGAGTGACGAAAAGAACTGACCATAAAAAATTATAAGAGACCATGATGTTCTGCAGAGCCTGATAACAACAGATGGTTGAAAAGGTTGAGAAGTTGCATGTGATCGCCGATCGCACAGCACCAACATATACTAACACACTGATTGCACAGCACCAACATATACTAACACACATGCAATTGAATGAAAGATCAGCACTTAGAAATCTTAGATTATCATTTGTCTATTCAATCAGGAAAAATTTGAAAAGTGGGAAAGAAAGAAAGCATCATGTGAGGCAGAAAACACAAAGATTATACCATTACTACTTATTGGAAAAATGATAAATAAGAGATCTATTGCTTCATGCAGCATATTATAGACATTCAAGGTTCAAATTTTTATTTCTATAAGAGAAGCTGGTAAACTTTTTGAAGATATGGAACTCATTTCTGAATGTACCTCCTAGATTTAAGAGTTTTGCACATTAATACAGGCATAGCTCTGGAGCACCAGATTCAAGAACAATGGGTAAGTCATATGCATCCGTTAGACGCAAAAGTTGCCAGAGGTATTTCTGGACTACAAATTCAAGTTGGTAGGATTCTGTTCCCACTGGATGATGGAAGACTTGCTGAACTGCATATATTGGGCTTAGGTGGTGAAAACTCTGGTCCATATCATCAAGTAATGTTCCGAAGAAAAGGAACAGTCAAGCATGTGTGGTCAATATTAGATGCCCCAGAGACAGAAGGGTGGAATGCAGAGTACTGCACAGAACAGCGTGGACCGACAAATTGCATCACAGGCATAAAAGATGAGCCAAATGATTTAGTATCTGCAAGAACAATGACAAGAAGGCGAAAAGGTAGCCAGAAAATGCAACATTACTTAACTTCAGGTGCATCAAGTAGTCACCCAACAAAATCCTTGGAAGAATATACTTATCCGGACAACTGGATTAACGAAAATTTCCATTTGAGAGCAATGCATGGTGGCGGATCATTTTTCCTCATAACGGATGGAGGTTTCACTTTTGAATATCTTTATACTGAAAATGTATGGATATGGGTAAGGCATGAGCACTCAACGGCCATCAGAGGTGCAATAGGAAACTACAATGGAAGTTTGTATGTCGTGGACATGTATGGGAGTTTGCTTATAAGGGAAAGGAGCAGTAATGATCTAGCATGGATAAATTGCACTGCCTTGAGGAAAGGAAGGCAAGTTATCGGAGGTCCTCCGTGGGATGGAATTCCTGGTAGAAGTATGAAAGTGACTGCAGAAGATGCCCTCTTCTTTGTGGGCAGAAATGGCAGACTCTTACAATTCACTGTAAGTATTAAAACAAACAAAAATTGCATATGAACTTCTCAGAAGATTTGGTCAACATATATTTCATAAAGTCAATAACATAAACAGTTGGGCTACAGTATATCAAATATCCAGAGCCTTTTCTTAAGTCAGATGCGTATGTCATGAAACTAAAGCAAGAGGTCTTTGATCGTGATTGATAACATGACTTTCATACATTAGATTTTTATTGCCACTGTCATCATCAGAGTGCAATTGAAGAAACCCACTGTTATGCATGTATGCGGATTTAAACTATATATGTGCATGAGATTTCTTCTTTTTCAATTATGCTAAAGATGAGATTGCCACTAATGGCTTATATTCTTCCGTAGGTTGCGTTGAGGAAATTCAAATGGAAAGCTTGCCGAAACCCTCCAAATACCAAGATTGCCTCTATTGTAGATCAGGAAATATTCAGGGAAAACCTAGTGTTTGTCGTTGGAAGGAATGGTCGGCTATATCAGTATAATAAAGTGACTGAACTGTGGCATGAGCATTACCAATCTCAGCACTTGATTCTATCAAGACTTCCTGGAACTGCCATGAGACCTTCTCCACTTTCTCTCACTGGTTCAATTTTCATGCTTTCAGTGGATGGAGGACTAGTTGAGTATCATTGGAACACATTGGATGGATGGAATTGGGTAGAGCATGGAAGTCCACATAAAGTTGTGACGCTGGTCGGTTCACCCGGTCCATGGTTTGAAGGAAATCAGCTGTTTCTCATTGGCTCGAATGGAAATGTTTATCTGAGGTACATGGATGAAATGGCATGGAGGTGGAAAAACTGTCGTTTCCCATTTTCGAGAAATGATGGAAGACAAGAGGAAGGAAATGACAAGGAAGATTTCTGTACTGGTGTAGATTTTTCAGCTAGTGCACAGAAGGATTCTGAAAGAGCTAAGGACCTAAGCAGTGATTGTAATTATGAGGTTAGTAACAAGCTGCGGTAATCCTTAATGTATTGGTGATTTGAAGTTAATGATGATCATTGGTTATTTTATGCAGGTTGCACCAATACGACCAATTCCCTTTGCTCAAGATTCAATAGTCTTTGAGCTAAGAGATGGCAGAGTAAGAAACCACTATCATAATTTACTTGTGTTAACATTTTCCTAATCAAGAATCAAAATGAGTTCAGGGCATAATAGTTATACAGATATACAGATATCTATCCAGTTTTATCGCAACCAGATGAGAATAATATTCTATAGGTAGTGATGGAGCGCCCTTTTCCATTGACGTAAGCTCGTGTGGTGGGGAATGGATTGGATTTGTTAACTCATAAAATCCAAGGTGTTTTCATTTTGGGGTTTGGCAGAGATCTGAGATAAATAGAACTTACCTCTTTCAATCCCAACATATTTTAGGGCTTGGATTGGATACGTTTTACTTATGTTGAACTCTCTCGCAAGAGACAATTATTCACTTCCACCTTTAAAATACCTTCTTTTTTTTCATCAAAACTTTGAAAATATCTTGAACTTTATGAGTTATCAATTATCGCAATTGAAATTAAACCGATTAGATATATCTGAGCTTGATAATTGATCACAGTTGGCTGAAATGCGACGACTAGAAGGCACTCGTTGGGCGTGGTCCCGGATCATAGGCACTCCAACAAGCTTATGCACAGCAGGTTATTGGACTGCCTTGGCATCATGAAAGAAAGTATAGCACTTTTTTGTACAAATCACACCCTGTACACACCTACTTTGTTTACATACAATGTTGTAAGTCATAGCATAGACAAGTAGTGTAGTCACGAGTTAATGTAGAGAAAGCTTACACCTTAACAACAGAACAATCATTGTATAAAGCTGCAAAACCCGTAGTGAGCTGAAATAAGTTATCATATTCAGTAAATGCGATTGTATTAGCTTTTGTGAGCTCTTGACAGACGTGGAACCACCAACTGATTTCTCATGCTTTTTAGAACCTCGAAGTTGAAGCTATTCCTAGCATTCCATTACGCACCCTCGGTAGCTCTGCCGACGGGATGATATGGCACTATGACCGCAATGGTTGTTACAATGTGTGGAGTGGATGTTGATTGGCTAGCGCAATTCGGGACAGATATGATTGTTCACTCAGGGTGTTCAACGCTGCATGGCACCAATATATAGCTCACCATTTGGAAACTCAACGTTGCTCCTGAGGTTAACTTGTTCTTATGGCGTTGCATGCACGGCATTCTTCCAACAAGTGGGAAGCTGAATTATCGAAAAATCTGTCAAAATCCCGTTTGTGCCACGCTTTGTTTTCGCACTTTGGAGCTTCAAAACAACGAAATTGGTTTGGAAGAGCTCGATATTTAGGCGGTTTTGGCTGAATTCGTAGACGGGCCCTCTCGATGATTTGTGTTCCTATGCCATTGCAGCAATTCGAACAAACGACCTGCGCTATTTCGCTTGCATTTGTTGGGGTCTTCGGAAACATCGAAATGCCCGAGTTTTCAATCAGGCTATGACTTTTTCTACCATCTTGTTGCCAAGATGGGTGGCCAAGGATGATGTGTTCACTGCTGCATCAGCGGCACCACCAGGAGTGGCTCAGGCGGGATGGTTGGGGAGTTCAGTTTCTAGATGAGAATGGGCAACAGGGATGACCTGCAAAATAAACGTTGATGAGGCTATGGACGCTGAAAGTCTACGTAGAGGTTTGGGGCTGCAATTTGTGATCCAGAGGCAGTTTGCTGGTTGCTAGGAATCTTAGCCGGCCCTTTCCTTCTAGAGCTGTATGCCATTCGGTTTGGCGTTAGCCTGGCTCTCGATGTGGGCTGTTATCAGATCATTGTGGAAACCGACTGCATGGCAGCTGCTCATGCTGTTAATGACGCCAACGAAAGAAAGTTATGGAGTAGAAGATGCAATCATCCAAGATATTCGTCAACTAGCGGATGGTTTTGTTTGAGTTTCATGCCAGCATATGCCATGCGCGTGCAACAGGGTCGACCATGATCTCGCCTGTTAAGTAATTAAGCTTCTTGAAGCTAGTATTTGGATTGAAGATGGCCCGGGTGGCTTACTAGTATGTTAGATGCTCATATGGTTAGATTTTCTGATTGTTAGATTTTGGTTTTGGTGTGCGACACTTTTATTCTTTTGTGGGGTTGAAATTACAGGCAAGGTTTTAATGAAGCCATATGATGCACCGTTGTAATTTCTTATTATTGTTATCAACGAGAATTATCTCTTCCCTTGAAAGAAAGGAAAAAAAGAAAAAGAAAAGAGAGTACACAAGTTGGATAGAGTGGATTTGCTTCTCCCTCATTTGGTGGTGATAGTGTTTTGAATGCTCTGATACCACCAATGATGGTTTAGGAAGTGTTTAGGTTGAGTTTATGAATGAAAGAGAGGTTTAGGAAAGGATATCAAATAAACATAATTTTATTAATTCAATGGAGGAGTACAAGACTTTCACTTAGGGGGGCAGTGTTTAGCTTCTCATCTAAGACCTAGTTACTTTTTTGCTAGTATCACTCGAAGCTCTCTTTGTACATCTCGGTTCACTTTCACTTTGATTCTTCTTCACTCTTGCTCTCTTTTAATCACCACAATTATGTGGCACCACACCTCTATTTATAGAGGTTAATGGCCACTAATGTTGGCTTGTGTTCTAGAGGTTTCTGCATTTATGTATTACAATATCGTGCATAATCTTCAACTTTTCCTAAAAATCACTAAATTATTTTCCTAGAAACCACCATATTCTTCTAGATTTTCTCTAGGTCTATATGTCTCCAATATTCATTTCTTTTGTTCTTGAGTTGTCTAGAATATTCTAGACAAATGTGCATTAATTCCAACACTCCTCCTTAATGCACATTTGTGATTCTTTGATCTTTGTTCATGATGTCTCGTTTCTTTGTCTTGGAAGTGTCTTTGTGTAGATGTATCCTCATCGTTCTTCTTGAGTTTGATTTAGACTCTTTATTCATTTGGCTACTCCATTTTCGCGGCGCTTTCTTTTTTCGGTTATAGACTACTCGGCCTTGGGACATTATGTGCTCCTTTTTGTACAAGCCTTTCTATTGGCTTCATTTATCCTTTTACTGGCCTTCTCCATTGATCTTGTTTCTTAGCAACTTCTAGACTTTCTGGTTCTATAGTTGTGAAGGTGCATGTTTTATATGTTCCTTTTACAAGCCTCTGTTGTTTTGACAGAGGAATTAATCTTGATCTTGGTGGAGCTGTTTGTACATATGGAGTGTCTGAAGCCTTTTCTGCTTCAGCTTTATCTTCCTCTCTGTTTCTCCTTGTAACATTGTGTGCCTTCTTTGTTTGGGCAACAATCTTCCTTATTGCCTTTGTAATAGTATCTCCAAGGAAGGTCGATTGAAAATTTCAAATTTCCATCTCCACTTTCATAATTATTTTATTTTTTTGCAACATATATTGTGCACAAATTTCTAGAAAAATATAGAGAGTATCAATTTTCGAGCATTTGACTAATGCTCAATAGATTATGCTCCAGATTAGGAACTAATAAAATATCGTTTATACATTTCGTTCCTTCATCAATTTGGATAAATATTGTACTTTTCCTTATGCCTCCACCACGACGCCCTTTCTCATCTTGACTTTGCCTCTGACGGACTTGTCTACGGTGGTGAAGATATTTTCGTCTCCTGCCATGTGGTTATTGCAGCCGCTGTCTATGAACCACTTCCTTTTTTTTCGTCTTAAACTTGACGAGCATAGAACAGATGCTCGTTCTTTTCACTTTCTTCTGTAAAGGTGGCTTGATAGTTTTTCTTTTGTCAATAATCTCTTTCTATGTGCCCAAATCTTTTAGAGTTACAACATTTGGGTTCCCAAATATTTTATTGGGATTTTCTCCTCCTCACTTTTCTTTCATTTTCCTTTCGCCTTCTTCAGACTTATGAGACTTAACAAGAAGACGCTCTCAACTGGACTTTCATCTCGCCTACTCAGTCTTTTCTCATAAGCTTGTAGTGAGTCCATTAGTTTTGTCACTGAAAGAGTCGAGATGTCTTTTGACTGTTCAATGACAGTAACTATTGCATCATATTTATCATTTAAACTGATAAATATTTTTTCTACTATTTTAAGCATCGGCGATTTTTTCACCATATGCTCTCAACTGAATTAAAATTTGTTTCACTCTTGCATAATAACTTTATTGTCTCATAATCCTTCATTTTATATTTTCTAAGTCTCTTCTTAGAGTTTGTAGTTTTACGGAATGTACCTTTTCGTTCTCATGAAACTCCTCCTTTAGTGTTTCCCATGCTTCCTTTGATGTTGCTGCTCCATGATCCTCAAGAAAATTGTGCAATCCAAGACTAGTTGGAAAGCATATAGAGCCTTTGCATCTCATTGTTGATCTTTCTTTAATTGCCTCAATTGTTCCATGGTAGGATTTTCTGGAATAAAGAAACTATTTTCTACTATTTTCTACTATGTCCCATAAGTCTTGAGGCATATAAAATATATTCCTCTTTATGCTCTAGAAGCCATAGTTTTCTCGAGGAAATATTGGAAGCGAGACTGAACTCTAATTTGAGGTAGACATGGTGGAGGATTCAATTGAATCCAACACCCAAACTTGCTCTGCTAATCGAACAAGCTCTGACACAACCTACTCTTGATCGAACTAGCTCTGAGACCACTATTAGGGTTTTGAATGCTCTGATACCACTGATGACGATTTAGGAGAGTTTAGGTTGAGTTTATGAATGAAGGAGAGCTTTGGGAAAAGATATCAAATAAACACAATTTGTTGATTCAATGGTGGAGTACAAGAGTTTCACATAGGTGGGCTGGTGTTTAGCCTCTCACCTAAGACTTCGCTAATTTTGGCTTGTATTACTCAAAGCTCTCTTTGTGGAGCTCACTTCAATCTCACTTGATTTTCCTTCACACTTGCCCTCTTTTGTTTACCAGAATTACATAGCACCACACCTCTATTTATAGAGGTTAATGGCCACTAATGTTGGCTTGTGTTCTAAAGCATTCTACATTTATCTATTACAATATCTTAATCATGATATTTCTAGACAATGCCTTGGTAGACTATTCTAGTATAATCTTCAACATCATTTTATTTCCTGGAAATCATTATATTCTTCTAAATTTCTCTAGGTCTATCTGTCTCCAATATTTAACTCCTTTGTTCTTGAGTTGTCTAGAATATTCTAGAAAAATGTGCGTTAATTCCAACAGGTGTATTTTGAATGGACGTTTGTATGCTCCCGTTTGGTGGTAGTGTCGCTCACAACCTTTGGAAATCTATTCTCTCATCTAGTTGATTGAGTCACCCATTTTCCACTCTTTTCTGCGGTGGTGGTGGCAGTAATAATTTTTCGATCATGGAACTTGAGTTTTTGGAGGTGATTGGTTCTAAAATTTTCTACCGTTCCCGCATTATTCTTATGTTGTCAGTTTTATTTATGAGGCCTAAATTGGAAAATTATTCAGGGTATCTGATACACTGTTAGTTTTATATGCACCAATAAAAATTCACCATAAAAAAATGAAACACCACATAGTTGAGAGAGATAGGTTCTCCTCCTCTGCAACCGTTTTCCCTCTGGATATCTTTATCTGATTGTCCTCTATACTCCCTCATCTCCCTTTGGGGTGGCACTAGCACACCTTCATCCCCAAGGCACTAGCACACCTTCATCCCCAACATTTGATGCTCCACCATTTAAAGGGGGAAGGGGTAGGGGTGGGGGTGAGGTGTGTTTTGCTCTATTCGCCGGGCGAGGGGGGGGGGGGGGGGGGGTGGACATCAACAACCCATTTCCACTTTCGTTAGTTTTAAGATCTTTAGAGACCCTATGGATTGACTGGGTACGTAGATTGTCGATTGTTTTTTGTTTGGGGGGGGGGGGGGGGTGCTGTGGTGTTCTGCTCCATTCTTCGTGGTGGTTGAGCTCACTAATCCTTGCTTCTGTAAATGCTCCATCGTCCATAATTTCTGACTAATCCTTGCTTCTATAAATGCTCCATCATCCATAATTTTTCTTTTACCCAAAATCCCAAGGGCAAGAACCACCCAATACACTTACTTCTCCCTTCATCAACAACCCATTTCTTCTTTTGGATGTGTTAGTTTTAAGATCTTTGTAGACCCTATGGATTGACTGGGTACGAAGAATGTTGGTCGCTTTTTGTCCCAGCACTATCCGCTACAGATCCCCTTTCAAAGCTCTCCAAGTTGCTAGTTTCTTCTGGGTACAGACAGTTTCAAATTTGATGGCGATAGCTACTAACTTGGTTTCGTGGCAGTAACCCCGCTCCTTATTAGTTCACCGGTTATAAGGTTTTGACATTTTGGACTTTTTTTTAAAGGGCCTATTTAAATTGTATGTGGATTGGATTTTTATTTTGTTTGTATTTTTCTTGATTGATCCTCTTTTTATCTTTGCCGAATCATGTAATTAAGTGTACATTGAATTGGATTAATGAAACTATCCTATGAAAAAAAACCAAATTTAAAAATTTCCATATGTATATTTAAAAAATTAAATTAGGGATTTAATTGTAACGCCCCGGAAATTCAAAGATTTCAATATTGTAAATTAATGTATGAATTGACGTTTTTACCCCTGTGAATTGTATTGCCCAATTTGTTGACTTTTTGATTGGTGGGTTAAACGGACTTTGACCAATGACCGTGATGTAGTTCGGGACGTCACGAGTTCATAGACATCCAATTCGGACGATCAGAGAAATTGTTATGACTATTGGAAGTTCAGGGGCATTACCGTAATTTGGACGATAGGGGCGAAAATGTTGACTTTTCGTTTGGCAACTAATTTTCACACGACTCGAGGACCGTTAGGTAGGTATCGACGCCCTGAGTCCGTTGACAGGCGGCACGCTGAAATCGGACGTCGGATGGCGGAGTTACGAGTCTGGAAAGTGAAGGGCATTTTGGTAATTTCTGAACTAAGGGCATGTTGGTCATTTCACCCCTGGTCACTGTAGAAACCGCGGGGGAACAATTGCTGCACCACCGTGTGCGGTGGTTATGAGTCCCAATTGTTTAATTAGAGAAAACCATTTCTGGAAAATTAGAGGGAAAATCGGGTTTTGATTTCTGGTGCTTGTTGGACCAAACCAAGGCTTGGTTTAGTCTTCTGGGAGTATTTGGAACTCAATCACATCGAAATCGAGGGGAACCAGCCACGGTTGAGCTAGGACGGAGGCTGCCATTTTCAGAGAAGTTGCAGAGCTTGGGACGTCAACCTTCAGGTACTTTCAGGCACAATTGATCATTCATTTTAGTTCGTTTTGATCCTATTATGCTTCCTATGAAGTTAATTGGAGAATGGGTTTGAAACCAGGGAGTTCTGGTGATTGACCCGTTTTGTTGATCACGGGTCGAAGGGTCGATTGGGGACATGTCGAGGCTGATTAGTGTCTCAGAACCTAAATTGGATAGTTAATGAACATGTTAGGATCAAATACGAGTGAAATCAAGTGGAAATTGAGGGTTAATTATCTGGGTCTGGACGCGGGTTGATGATCCGAATAGCAGGGCTATCGGGTGAAGAAGGTGACACTGTAACAGCTACAGTGTCAGGCGCGTGACTTTCACGCGCAGCCACTTTGGGCGGCGAGTGAGGGCGCGTTGGGCCTTATCTCCGATCACGATCAACATGACTTTTATTCCTCTCATCATTCTGAACACTTTTGGTGAATTAACCTTGTTGATCTGAGATAGTTAAGAGGGTCAGTTTTAGGGCCGGTTGTCACGGGGAACGTGTTGGACGGTTTCCCCGAGCCGGTTTCTGTTTCGAACTTTTTAGATAAATGTTTAAGACTTGAAGTGACCCTTACGTGTGATTTGGACTGACAGGAATTGTACGATAATCCTAGTACAAGTCCGTACGCACAGATTCACCGCGGGATCGTACTGTGAGTGGGCCCGATTTCATTAAACCCTTGCATGCGTAAATGTTTTCTGATTTACTTATATTCACATGCTGGAATCAAGAAACGGTTTTGATGATATTGAAATTATGATTATGGCACGTTTCACGGTATTTGGGTTTGAGACCCGTTTTGGTGAAACTTAAAGATTGGTTTGGATTTTATCTATGTATATATGTTTTGCATGTGGATATCAATAAAATGTATTTGGTACTACACTGTATAGATCCATTCTTGTGATACTGTCTCCTCCGGATGTGGTACCCCGGAGTGGTCACGACGCATTGCCTGCGAGGGGTCATTCTACGGAGGAACGGGACCGTAAAATGACTCAGGAGCAGGATTGCTTATTTGACGTCAGGGACGTCGAGCGTCTAGGACGCTAGGCATTTGAGATGCCGTACCCGGACAAGGTTCGGGGATTGGATTCGAGATTGAGACCCCGAGTGGCACGCGTAGCCTTGGGACTGTGACCTTATAGGACGTCAGGGACGTCAGACATCTGGGATGTCAGGATTGGAGTGTATAGTGCAGTGGCTATAATTATGTCTATGGTTTTATTACATGCCTTATGATTCATATTATATGATTTATGGTTTTAAATTCTGATGCATGCATGTTTGGAAAACGGAGGGGTAAATTATATGTTTTACTTATTAAATGGTTTTATAAACTTGAGTTTCGGCCCACTCACCCTTAATGTTTTGGTAACCCTTCCAGGCTGTGCTACTGAGGTAGAGGAGGATCCTGAGACGGATGCATAGATCTACTTCTGCGTATCTGAACCCTTGTCGGGTGGTTTGACTCGCAGGATTATTTTAGAGTCGTGCTCGCAATTTGTAATTTGGTTTTCATCCCTTGTCTGACATCTATTAAATTTGGATTTGATGTATAACTTTATTTGGTTATTTATTAATTTGAACGTTCGAAGTTAAAATTGGTATGTTATTTTGGGTGTCAGACGGGAGCAGGGCACGTCCCCTTGTGGTCCCCGTGGGATCGGGGCGGGTCCTGTCATTAATTGAGATTTTCATATAGTTTTAAATGTCTCTAAAAGCTTAGATGTCTTGTGGATTCCCTTATTGATAGACAACTACCATATTTCGCAGTTAACTTGGTAGCTAGGAAAATATAGGCCAACAGATGTCTTGGGGAGGTATGGACAAACAACAAAGTTTTTTTTTTTTTTTTTTTGTTTTTTGAAACAAATTTAGTGATGAAGAGTCATGCATTGGTGTTCTTGAGGATGGTATGTGGTATTTATTAGGAACGTCTCTATTTCTTTCTCATTGGCTTGCAGGTATTGCTTGACTCGAGAAGCCAGTGTTAAAGTCCTAGTCTGGGTTAAGTTCTACAATGTCCCCTTGAACACAAGAATCCTGATGGGTTCTCTCAATTGCTAGAACAATTGGGAAAGCTCTCCTCATTTATTATAATATGGGATTGCAAAAACATGTATCTTATATGAGAATATGTGTGTAAATTGATGCTACCAAATGATAGATGTTTTATCAAACAAAGAATAATGAATGATAAACTCTAATGTTATACTTTGCAAGTGCACAAAATCATATAACGAGTATAGTGAATTACAAAGGGTCAATCCCTCGAGGACTTGTCTCAACGTGATTCCACTTAATTCAGAACTAAACAATTTAGTTACTAAGTAAATACGATTGGGGGGGGGGGGGGGGGGGGGGGGGGGGGGTTGGGATGAAATTAAATGGTGAAAACAAAGAGTAAAGTGATGAATACTTGATTGATTTATTTAAACGAATTAGGGTTTATTATCCATTTTTACCAATTATAGTTCTTCTATATTTTCCTTGATCTAATTACTATACATGTTCCGAATTAAGAGGCCGTCCAAGAGTCCGGCTAAGGCTCACCCCACACCTATTATATTCTCTTAGTTTGCATGCTTTAAACGTGATGTCCACTATAAAACGTCTATAATCAATGGTGCGTGATAATACATAAAACACAAAGAAGATTGCATGAAATTAAATGGAGAAAACAATGAGTAAAGTGATGAAAACTTGATTGATTGATTTAAACGAATCAGGGCTTATTATCCATTTTTACCAATTATAGTTCTTCTTATATTTTCTTGATCTAATTACTATGCATGTTCTGAATGAAGTGGCCATGCAGGGGTCCCACTAAGGCTCACCCCACACCTATTATATTCTCTTAGTTCATGTTTTAAGCGTGATGTCCACTATAAAATGTCTATTATCGATGGTGTGTGATAATACATGAAACACAAAGAAGATTTAATGACACTACACTTTTCCTATAAAAGTGATGTGTAATTCTAGTAGGTCATGAGTTTAGATTACAAATAAAAGTCCTCCTCTTAAACTTGATGGTACAAATTGCAAGATGATATAGTGGTCCGTAAAACAATTACATCAACAATTATACACAAATAAGGTGATCGGGCTTATAAGTATTAAATTTAGTTCATGAAGCGTAACAATCCAACAAATTCAGTCATGCATAATAATCACAATCAAGAGCCATAAATCTAAATACAAACTAACATCGCTAGGGCTTCAAACAACCCCAATCCTTAAAGGAACTACTCATACATACTTAGAATAACAAACATCATAATTGAATTCATAAAAATGGAAATAGAATAAGTGATTAAGAAAACACAAATACTAAGGTGTAGTATGAAGTAGGAAAAGGGGCTCGAACTCTCTTCTTCTCCCAAGCCTCACGTCCACCTTGGTACAAGACTTGAAACCAAAAGCTTGAAAACTAGTAAATTGCGGCTAACTATGTGTAAACTTGAGTATGTATTTCGACATAGTTTTTGCACCTCAGAAGGTAAAAACGAGCCCCCTAAACAATGGAAAAAACCAAGGAATCAAGTCTTGTACCAAAGGTGGACGTGAGAAACCCTCCGTTTAAGAAAACGTGCATGCATATCCAAGAAAACCTTGCTTTCAAATAAAACCGTAGTTTCTATATAAAATCTAATTCCAACCCAAAACCACATAAATATAAAAGGCTCTCAAGCCCACGTGCTAATGAAATCATCGGCTCTAAGCCGCTTTGAAAACCTTTACACATAAGCATTAAATATACCGCGAATCAAAGTACATGCCAAACCTGATCTCGCTAGCCCAGCCAACTCAATGTCAAACCTCATCTTGCTGGTCTAACCAGCTGCTAGTCCAACTAGCATCCCATGTGCACTACTGGTAGGAGAGTACGTAATCTATAAGGTCCATCCCCGTCGGTACGTGTGGGGTCCACCTGTGTACGTCCTAGCCCGTCTTTGGGAGTCTCTGGAGTCCAACTCTGGATATGGCAATCCAATCACCTGAGGATAACTACTCCAGTATACAGAATCTAAACCAAAACATTTATTATGAGGGCACCAACTCCAAACACGGTTTTCCAAAAACAAACATATATAACTATCGGGAAATATAATCATAGAGTAATTTAAATCCAACAAGTATCCAGCAATAGAAATCATATTCATAATCCCGAAAAATCATATCATAAAGCCAATAAAAACATATAGATATGCATGCATTAGAGTCATGAAAGAAACTATCCACTCATAGTACTGCAGCGCTCGAACCATGAGCCGTAAGCTAATCCAAAGCCTCCAGGACATCCGGGCCTGTCCAAATCACACCCAAGGGTCATTATCAACCTATATGAGTCCATATGTATTGTAACGCCTTGAAATTTTCATTAATTGTAAAATCGAAAAGCTAATGTGAAATGACCATTTTTCCCTAGTTAAGGAAAAATGTTAATTTTTGACCCGGGACACTATTTGGACTTTGATCGAGGCCCGTTACGTAGATTGAGACGTCATGACCTCGTAGACAGGTGGCACGTCGAAATTGGACGTTCGACGGGAAAGCTATAGGTCATAGAAGAAAATCGGAATTATTCATGTATATCGAGGACGGGTACAGTTGGCTGGATTTAATTGGTCAAAAAATCAGACCTGGACCAATTGATGAGTGACAAGTGTCACTCATCTAATTGGTCTAAGCCCCCAAATGTTTGGGTTCAATTTATTACCTTCATTGTAACGACCCGTCCCAAATTTTAGGATTAATTAAGATTAAATGAGGATTAGCCTCGCTAATTAGGGATTAGTCGAGGATTATCGAACGTTCAGGGCGAAATTACGATTTTGCCCCTAGACGAGGGTAAAAAGATGACTTTTGACTTGGAAGGCCCAATGCACAAGGACTGAGGACCATTACGTAGATCGTGTCGATACGAGTTCGTAGATAGGCGGCACGTCGAAATCGGACATTCGACGGGAAAGTTACGGATCACGGATGATTTTAGAAACAATTTACGACGACACATTTAATAAGGCAAGTTGAGTTTTTCCTTTTGTCTTATGTGGACGAATGGCACGAATGTGAGGTGCTGAAGTGATCCCATAAGGATTGGGACGTGCAAACCCGTATGCTAATGGGGATAGTGATGGAAGAAGCCGAAGAGAATCAATGGAAGTGTTTAGTTCAGAAGAAAAAGATTAAGCATTATAATAATTATCAGAGAATACTCTTAGTCGGAGAAGGAGACTTCTCGTTTTCTGCTCTTTAGCAGATGGTGTTTGGTGGTAGAGATTTTACCAAACACAAAAGACGTACTAGTCAAAACCTCTACGTGTAATAAACTTTGCAAACGCACAAGACATTTAGATAGTATAGATGCAAGCAAAGGTCGATCCCACGAAGACTTGCTCAATGATATCCAATTCTGTTTAACTCAATTGACTTAAGTGGAGTAATTAAATTGCAAACATGGGGGGGGGGGGGGGGGGGGGCGGGGGATAGGACGTTAAATACGCATTATTTTATATTTTTTTATACCATTTATACTTGACTTTTAATATTAAAATATTAAATAAATTGATAAAATAAATTATTTTGTGATTTTTATGTTTAGATAAATAAAGTTTGTAATTTGGAGCATTTTGGCGAAAGAATCGTCTCGATCGGAATTATAACGAATAAATTATGGACGAAATTCGGTGGAATAATTAATTTAGTTATAATTAAATTAAATTAATTAATTCTGTTGCAGCCCGCCCCAGAATTCGGTTTGCAGCCCAAGCCCATTGGATAAGTGCAGCCCAGTGGAATAAAAAGAAAAAAAGAAGAAAAAAGAAGCCCAATCCGTGCAGCCCATCGAAAGCCCAAAACCAATCAGTGCGGCCCAACCCAAAAATCTGGCCCGCTAGGCCCAGCGCGCCTGCATACTCCCCGTCCAGCACTTCGGCGCGCGTGTACCGAAGCCCACTTCATCTGCTCGGTGCACGTGCGCTGAACTTCAGGTTTCCTCTTCAGCAGGCTCCTGCCGACCGCCACAACGTCTCTTCAGTGGCTTCTGGCTGAAATTTTTGATGGATTTTCAGCTGCTCTCTGCTGAATTCTTTCCAGCAGTTTCCACCCAATTTCCAGCCACTTTCCAAGCCACTTTCCAACCCAATTGTGCAACTTTACAACTCAAACCACTTCTAAACATCATCACAAATCTTTATTACTCATCATTCCATTATTCCACATTTTTTATTGTATTTTTATATTATTTTTGGTAGCTTTCTCCACCTATAAATAGGGTTTCAATTCACTTGTTGAAACACACCCTTCTTTGAGGCACACATTTGAGCCTTCTTTGAGAGAAACTTTGGCAAAGTATCTCCAATACAAAGTTTAGAGTTTGAGTCCATATTTCCCAAGTTTATTCCCTCCATCTTCATAAGGTTCCGTCCGCTGTCGGAGAATCGTATGAATAAAAATCCATTGTTTTCATCCACCTTGAAAGTATAACAATTACTCTCCATTTACTCAAACTCTCATTTTTGTTATTGGTTTTGATTATAGTTCAATATATGTGAGGTTTTTCTTACTAATATTTGTAAGTGTTAAATGCAATCTCCATGTGTCTTACTTTATGAATTTTAGTTATTTTATACATTTTAGTGCTTCATACTTCAATTCAATGTTAAGTGTTTTATCCACTGCCGGTGCATTTAAAGTAGAATTGAAGAGACTTAATGTTGATTGATGTCGGCGCATTCAGTCAAAAACAAAAGGTGAATCATATTGTAAGTGTTGTCCGCTGTCGGTGCATTTATAGTATTGAAAAATGTATGAAGGTAATTAAGACGATTAAGGTAAAATTTCGTGATTGTTTTAATCTTTACAATTATTAGAGTGTTGGTAAGATTTGTGTTTTAAGAAGGTCACTTGTACATGAATTAGAATAGAAGTAAAATTAGTTTATCTATGCTTTTACTTATTTACATAATCACAAACCTTTTCAAAACCCCCCTTTTTATTCTTTATTCTTTTATTCTTTTATTCTTTATTCCTTTATTCTTTTTGTTCTTTATTCTTTTATTCTTTTATTCTTTCATACTTTTAGTTTATTAGTCTTTGATTCTTTCATTTCTTTATTCTTTTATTCCTTTACTCTTTAATTTATTGATTCTTTGATTAGTTAATTCTTTAATTCTTTAATTCTCTATTCTTTTATTCTTTAAGTCATTAATTCTTTAAATTGTTAATTCTTTGATTATTTAATTCTTTAATTCATTATTCTTTTATTCATCTCCCACTAACACATTATTAATGTCCCTAATTTCCCCGGTTAAGAACGATCCCTATTTATCAATACTACATCTACACAAAAAATGTTTAAATTGCATAACACTCGAATTACGTGTTTAATTTAATGCGTAGTTTGGGCGTAGTCAGGGGGGGGGGTGGGGTTTATGTTGAATGAATGTAAGTAAATTAACTAAGATTAACTAACTAAGTCGAGCTAGAGTTTTTATCCACCTTTACCAATTATAGTTCCATTAGATTTCCTTGATTGGATTACTATGCATGTATCTGAATTAAGTGCCCTTGCAGGGGTCTGGCTAAGGCTCACCCTACACATATTATCTTCTCTTAGATTGCATGTTTAAGCTTGATGTACCCACCCTTAAACAACTATTACCGATGGCGCGTGATAATGCATGAAACATAAAGAAGATTTAATGACGCTACACTATCCCTAGAGAAGTGATGTGCAGACTTAGGAAGTCATGAGTTTAGATTACGAATAAGATTCCCCCTCTTAAACATGATGCTACAAATTGCAGGGTGAACACAAACATCGAGGTGAACCGTCAAGCAATTACATCAACAATTATACACAAATAAGGTAGCTAAACTTATAAGCATAAATTGAGTTCATGAAGCGCAGTAATCCAACAAATCCAGGCATACATAACAATCATAATCAAGAGTCAGAAATCAAACACGAACTAACATGGCTAGGGCTTCAAGTACCCCTAGCCCTAATTACACTACTAAAACATTATTGAATTAACGAATAACATAATTAAATGCATAAGAAACATAAAATGATAAAAGAATAAATAAACTCAAATACTAAAGAATAGCAAGGAATAGGAAATGGGGCTCAAACATTCTTCTTCTCCCAAGCCTCACGTCCTCCTTAGCACAAGCTTGAATCTAAAAGCATAAAACAATTATAAAATGCGGCTAACTATGTATATAAACTGAGTATGAATTTTGATAGAGTTTTGGGACCTAGGAAGGTAAATTCGGCCCTTTACAATAAACCCTAATGCCCCTATTTATAAGAGAATAAGTAATCCTCTTAAAAATAGGAGTTTTAAATTCAATTCTATAAGGAAAAGGCTTTCTAATTAATTGAGAAATCAAATTAAAACCTTTCCTACAAGTAAAAGAATTAAAAATAAGAATACAAAAGGAAATAGGACTAAAATCCCTATACAATATGGAGAATAAATGTGGAAGGAACTTGAAATTAACCTAAAAAATGAGGAAAATCCGAAATTAAAGCTGCAAAGCCTTCCTATGCAATCTTTTTTCCTTTATAACTTCTTCGTTTCAACTCCGATTTAGGTGATTCTTTCGCTTAAATTCTCATAATTCCAAGACCTATTTGATCTACACATTTCTCCAAAATATATTATTTTCTCCAATTTCATAGAACGAAATATTAACAAAACATACGTAAAAGGGTATTAAATCATGGATAAAACATGCACAAATTATGACCTATCATTTGGTGCGATAGGATGACATCGAATGAACTTTGATGTCATCGTCTTTGACTTTCCTTATGTGGGTCAATGATGAGTGATATGACAGTCAAGGGTTCAAAGAAAGTGTAAGAACCGAACACCTGGACTGTCAGTCAAATTTTATTGACTTGTTGAGCAGATGGTGTTTAGCGTCACCGGAAGTGACAAGTGAATGTCCGAGGAGTGGACCCTTGTTGGTGTTATGGGTCATGTTACGTTGACTGTTTGAGCTGGTATATATCTTCCTAGGATCAAGTGGATCGAGGCGAGTTCGGATCGAGCCGTGTAGTGACGATTGAGAGGATCGAAGTGATTGAGATGATTGTGGCGACCGTGAGTCGAGTAGACCGAGGTCTGGTCATCATTGGAGAGAATCGTACTGCTGAATATGATAAGCTAGGAGCAGAGGAGAATCATCTTGTAAGACAGTTGAAAAATCTCTTGGCATAGTTAGTGAGAAGACAAGACAGAAGTTGGATATGGGAGTGTATGATTTGTCTTGGATATGAGAGTAGAGATTGTGACAAATTGATGTTCGCATGGTGACGGACGGTTGAGGTCCCAACCATGTTTGGAGTGAGGACAGTAGTGTGTGGTTGCACGTTTCCAGAGTGTAGTCCTTGAGCAGGCCGAGTAGTGGCTTGACGATTGATATGATAGGGATGCACCGGAGAGTAGTGCACGTTGGATGATGGGATTGATCACGGTCAATCGGTATATCGAGTTGAGAGTTACTAGAGATGATGAATAAGTGGTTTAGTGGATAGAGTCCTAGAAGGACATAAGTTGGTGACAGTTTGACGATGATTATGATCGGATATGTTCCGATATGATGACTGGACGTCGACTACTGTGTGCTAGAGCAGAGTCGATTAAGAGGGTTCAAAGATTATGAGAGCCGAGAGCTTAGGGCCATGTGGGCAAAGGAACCATAGTGAGATTTTTGTGACTATCTCTGTTGAGGCAAGTATTCGATGAGGTCCAGATACACCCAGGATGGGTGAGATGTCGATGTATTGACAAGAGGAACGATCTATCAGTTCAAGACTCAAGACGAGTCGGGAATTCAGAAGAGGTCGTTGAAAGACATGAGTTACGATGTGGGGACTCGAGAGCAAGTCGAGATCAGAGTAGCGCGATGAAAGCGCAGTGGAGTTGGGTGTTGCTGGCTGGTCACGATAGTTATAGATGGGATTGGTTTACTACAAAGCCAATTTGGCATTCTGTGGGAATGGAATGGATCGGTATCCGACCGTTTTAGATTGGTGTGTAGTGATGGGACACTAGCAATAATCAGTATGAGTATGAGAAAATAAGAGTCGACTAGTGTGATTATTGAGGCCGATATATGCCGCAGAGTTGAGTATGGCCTGCAAGTAAGATTTATACCATTGTGATGGCAGGATCTAGTGGATCGTTTCCTGATCGGATGCTAGGCAGGTTGTCAGCTCCAGTTATCGGATGAGAAAGGTCGTCAGGCTGAAAAGCCGACTTGACGACTCGAAGTTGGAAAATGTCAGAGTGGTACACTGAAAAACTAACTATGATGTCAACTTCGGTTGTCAACTTAGAAGAACCATCTGGCTGAAAAGCCGACTTTGACGACAACTTAGTATAACTGACCTGTCAGAATGGGTGACAAGCGAGACATCGACATTCTGTCTAGAGTGAGACTTGTGAACATACATGTGGTTTCTCAAGAGTAAGTTGGGCTTTGGAAGCCCAGGTGGCAGTGAGTACCGACGAGTACGGTGGTTGTGTCGAACGTGTACGCTTACACGAGAGTGCCCCGAGTGGGAGGCAGGCCTAGATTCCCACCGTTAGTTTTGGAATTGGGTTAGTTTGAATTTCGAGGACGAAATTCTTTAAGGAGGGAAGTTTCTAACGACCCGTCCCAAATTTATGGGATTAATTAAGATTAAATGAAGATTAGCCTCGCTAATCGGGGATTAGTCGAGGATTATTGAATGTTCGAGGTGAAATTACGATTTTACCTCTAGACGAGGGCAAAAAGTTAACTTTTCACTCGGGAGGACCAATGCACGAGGACTGTTATGTAGATCGTGTCGATATGAGTCCGTAGACAGACATGTCGAAATTGGAAATTCGACGGGAAAGTTACGGGTCAAGGAAGATTTCAGGAACTATTTATGACGACACATTTTACGAGGCAAGTTGACTTTTTCCTTTTGTCTTATGTGGGCCCAGATATTTGTGCAGGCCAAGGGATGAGTGACAAGTGCCATTTCTCATTATGATCATATACATGCTCCCACTCCCTCATCTCTTTCATTCATTCGACCAAACTCGAAACCCCATCGAATCACCACCCCAAACTTCCCCCCTCCCCCCCCCCCCCCTCTTCACCTGTGCAGACTGAGAGAGATTGGGAGTAAGGTTGAGGATGTGACGATGACGGCGAGGAGGCAGCAGAACTGCCGTGGACGGCGGAGGAGCTCATAGGGAAAAGGTAAAAACCTGAACCCATGGTTTTTAAAAATTCAAAATTGGGCGTTGGGCGTTGTTAAGGGCCTAGGTCAATTCTAACTTGTTTTTAGGGTACATGCGACCCATTTGGATGGAAATCGAAAGTGGAGGACGGCTATGTGGTGCATGCAGGAAGCTTAAAAAATGGCCGTGCGGGTTCTCGATTGAACAAGTATCGTCTCGGTCGTTTTTCCAATTTTTTAGTTCATATATTGGTTACATAGGATAGGACGAAGAGTTAGGAATTGAAATGATTGAAAATAGTTGAAAATTGGAGAGAATTGGCCTTGCCAGTGCGGTTGGACCGAAAAATTAGAGAACCGGTTTGGACCGGTTCGTCTGGTGGTTAAAGATGAACAGTCCCCGGCGCGTGGGCTTCACACACAGTTCATTTAGGCGGCGTGTGGAGGCACGTGGGGCAGAGTTTGGGGACACGGTCAACATGTGAAATCATCCTTTCAATGTAACAAAAGTTTTAGGAAAATTTTCGAGTTGATCAGACACCGTTTCGGGGTAGTTTTGGATGTCCGATGGTTTAAAGTTGAGTTTAAATACGTTAAAAATTGGGAAAAATTATGCGGATTTAATGAGAGGTTATTGAAGTATTTAGTAACCCTCTAGTATGATTTGGACAAGTTTGGGAGTCTCCTTGATGGTGATTAGCCTGGAGAGGCTTATGGCACGCGTATCGAGGCGTAACTTGGACGGTCTGTGAGTGGACTTTGTTTTATGTATTGATGCATGCATAAATGTTTTATATGTGTTTTATATCAATGATTTGAGATACCTTGAGTGCATATGGTTGTGGCATTTAATATTCACGTATTTGCACATATTTCGAGATTTATGGTTTTAGACTGTGCATATACTTGCTGGTGTTTCTATGATAGGTTGATGGAATGGTTTTGGATTTGGAAATGTGGAACCAGTCATGAGGCCCATTTGGATTTGGAAACCGTCAGACTTGAAGTCCAGTTGATTTATAATATAGGGCTCCAGGCCTAGTTGATTTACGATATCGGGCTTTAGGCCCATTTGGTTTACGATATCGGGCTTGACGCCCAATTGGTGTATGATATCGGGTTTGAAGCCTAGTTGATTTATGATATCGGGCTTGATGCCTAGTTGATTGATGGTATTGGCCTTGAGGCCCAGTTGGTTTATGGTATCGGGCTTGAGGCCCAGTTGATTTTGATATTGGGCTTGAGGCCCAGTTGAATTGTGATATCTGGCTTGAGTCCCAGTTGATTGTGATATCGAGCTTGAGGCCCAGTTGAATTGTATTATCAGGCTTGAGTCCCATTTATGGTTTATAAAATGAGAATACCCTATTGAGATGTAGATTTGGGCTGAGTCCCTGTGAGATTTGGATTTGAATCGGATTCGAGGAATCCTGTTGTGATGTTCTGGTATGAGACCCAGTTGAACTATGATTGGAAAGAAAGTATGTGAATATGTATATACCGTCCTATATGAGCGGATTTGTCTCCTCCAGACGTCGATGATCCTATAGTGTCACAATCCACTGCCTAGGATGAGTGACTTCGAAATGGAGCACATGCTCAGGAGTGAGAGATATGATATAGTCTCGGAAATGGTCCAGAGACAGGTTCTCCAAGACATCGTAGATCCTGGGGGTAGACTCGGAGATGAGACCCGAGTAGTATGCATACTTTATAGAAATCGTGACGGGTTTTGAGTAGACATCAGGGATGTCAAGGATGGGTTATATATATATGTATGTGATGTTTCACCGAGATTGATGTGGGGCTGGGACCCCGTGTTTTCTAATTTGGGACATTGATTTTAGGCTGAGACCCTACAGAGTTAATGGCATCGATTGAGAAACAGTTTTCACAGTATTTTGATTTGAAAAAGAAAAGTGTCTTACTTTCTAGAAAGTACTTGAAATGAACTGGTTTTATGATGCATGCCTGCTTTTACGTGAATGGTATAAATGTATTTTCGGTATAAATGAATTTGTAAAACTGTTGTTTTGTACATTCACAGCTTTCATGGTTTTAATACCCTTCAGGTTGATTGCGGATGCGGGCTGTAGGAGAGACGGAGACATCACATGCCACCACCGATCCTGGTGTACTCTGATGGATTTTGAGCAGGTGACGAGTTTATCCTTGGTCTGACACGCGGTGTCAGACTGGAGCAAGCACGTCCTAAGTTAATCCAGGGGATTTGGGACGGGTCATGTCATTCATCCACTCTTTGTTCTCTATTACCCGAAACACCCACAAACACCAAACCCACCCCAAAACTCACTATACTTCATCCTTTGCTACTGGAGTGAAAGCGAGAGTGAGAGAGTGGGACCAGAAGAAGAGGACGGGGGCAACGGGTTGGACAACCATGCATAGTGGCCAGAAATCTATGAGGTAAGTTTTTTGAGTTCAAAATTGAAATTCAAGTTTTAGGGTTTGTTGGTCGCATTTAATGATCGAAAATGATTCCTAGGAGTTGTACGATCACATAGGGACAAAAAGAAAGGATTGAGGTGGCTGGAATCGCCCAGAAACTGAGCTGGAAGCTTGCTCGAAAATCCTCAAGCTTGGAATGTAATTTCTAGCCCTTTTTAGCTAATTTCGAGTCCATATATCCCTTCTTGGGATCATGATGATCATATAGGAATGAAAATGGTTGAGTAATGAGTGAGATTGAGCCGGGTCAGGTTCGTGGGTCGTTTGACTCGTTACAAAGAAACAGGTCAACCCAGCTCATGGTTGACGATGATGATGTGGTAGTCCACATCATCATCTGTCAGAAGATGTCAGTCCACGTGGCCAATTAGGTGGTTCCATGTGTCACCATGTGGATGAATTGGGTGGTGCCACGTGGCAGGATGTTAGAGGTGTTAGGGGACACATGGTAGGACACGTGGACCAATCAGAGGGTGACACGTGTCAGGTGTCAGACTTGTCAGGTTGACGTCAACCATTGTCCATTAACCGTTGACCGTTGACTGATGACATAAGTGTTAATGTTTCTGATGTTAGCGTTAACCGTTGACAAGCGTTGACCGTTGATGAATTTGGAGGTCAAATTGGTCTTGATCAAATTTTTTTGACGTTTTGAATCCAATGGTGGTGGTTTCAGGTCAATCGGAGAGCGTTTGGTTGGTCATCTAGAGATTTTTAACCTTGGGAAGCGTGTCGAGGACGCGTTTCCGGTGTTGGGCTTTGTGAGGGTTTAGTGTATGAACTTGTATAGCATATTAGTGACCCTTAGACATGATTTGCATAGGCCTTGAGACTTTGGACTAGCTCGATGATAGATATAACGCTGAGGTTTAGCACGCAGCGTGGGTCGAGTGTGAGTGGACTGTTTGTTTTAGAACTGAAATGCATGGATAACTATTTTGAATGCTTTATTACACCAGTTAAGTTGAAATGTTTTACGGATTTTTGTAAAAACGAGGTTTTGGGCTTGAGACCCGATGGAATGATGATTTTATTTAGATTTAGAGTCAATGGGAAATTAAAGGAAAAGAATACATTTCAACTGGATTTGAATAACGATAAATTAGGATTTATAAACAAGTTTTGGACACGGTTTTAAGGTGGATTTTGTGGAACGGATTTGTGAGAATTATGTCTCGGGCATAGGCCCAATTGAACAGTGTTTAAACCGATTCGAGACATAAACAATTTTAATATGATCTTTTTCACTGGATTTGGTTATAGTTCCACATATACCATCATGGGTGAGTTGGTTAGTCTCTTCCAGACGTCGAGGATCCTGGACTAGTCACTGTGCACTACCTGAGATAAGTGGCTCCGATGAGAGGCTCAGGATCAGGAGTACGACTTTATGATATCATCCCGAACATGGTAGATCCGGGGTAGGCACCCCATGTTGACATCACCCCAGATGACGTTGAGTTGGGTCTTGGAGAAGTACTCGGAGATGAGATCCTTAGTTGCATGCGTACTATTGGAAATCGTGATTAGTTTTGATATAGACATCGCGGATGTTGAGGCATCACGGATGCCTGAGGATTGGTTAGATTGTGTGTGTTTTACTGATGTGTGTGTGTCCAGATGTGTATGTATATATGTATGTGTCTGATTTGACTTGTTTTCATACGATTTATCTCAAATGCATGCATGTTTATAAAACGGATGGTTAAACTATATACGTTTTCAAAATGAGTTTATAACTTATTGATATTTGGTTACTCACTTGTTTTATTGTTTTATTGACCCTCCAGGCCATGATACAGAGACATGGGCGAATACAGAGGCTGAGGCATAGATAGTATTGCTGCGTACCTGACACCCTACGAGTTAGGTTTTAAGTACTTGTTTGTACTGACATATATATATGGTCGATCAAGTATTATAGATACTTATCCCTTGTCTGACAATGGAGTAGTGTCCTCTGTATGTTTATATTTGAACCCATAAATGGTATTTTTGGTATTTTGAGAATGATTGTCAGACAAAAGCATGGCATGTTCCCCTATGATTTCTAGGGGATCGGGACGTGTCTTTTCATGTAAAACCCTCAAAAATCCCAAAATTGAGAACGTGTCCCGAACACGCTTCTCGAGGAGAAAACCCTCCATATGACCTATCAAACGATCTCTGATCCACCTGAAACCACCACCATTGGATTCAGAATGTCGAAAACATTCGAACATGCCCATGCGCCCGCACGCATTTGACCTCGAAATTCATGCCTATGCACCCGCACGCGCCGATCAAAGTTTGGTCAACGAAAGCCAACATCGATCAACACGGGTCAACCCTGTTATCAGCGCTGACATCATCTGCTAACGTCAGCCCTAGCTAACATGGCACTGATAATTTCTGACATTGGTCGCCACTAACACCCAATGACACGTGTCTCGTGGCACACAAATCACCTGCCACATGGCACGTGGCACATGTCAGACTACGTCATCGTGACATCACCTGGTGACATCATCACTCGCCGGAGAAGATGGCCAGCGCCGTCGTGGGCCATCGTCCTCGCCGCCGCCTCGTTGGCTGGAAAACTCAATTGAAGGTCCAAACTTCAAACCTTCATAACTTCTTCAGTTCTCAACCAAATTGGACGTTCTAATAGTCAAAATTCATATACTTGAGCCAAGGATTCCAAAACGTAAACTAGAAATAGGAAATAGTCCCTAGATACAAAGATATTGCCCTCCAAAGTTTTGGCCAACCATTGTTCTCTTACACCGTCCACTCCCAAGCTATTCCTCCTTCAAAACCTAACTTATCTTGCTCGTTGAAGTCCAGGGAACAGGATCCCAGCTCTGATTTGGTCCATAAAGGTCACAAAATGAAGATGTGATTTTGTGGTGTTATGTGTGTTTGTGTTTGGGGTGGGTTGCACGGGTTTGAGGGGAGAGAGTGAGAGATGAGAGTGATGATGAAGATGATGAAATCCTTATCCGAATATCCCAAAATAACCTAACTTTTCCCTTTCCAAAAATACCCTTTCCACAATTAGAAAGCCAAGGTAAACTCGAGGGACAAAATCGTCAAGTCCGCTAAATAATTTTCATAAAATCCTAGAAGAACTTCCAATAATTCCCGTAAATCCCAAATTTATAGGTCGGTCGGTTCATTACAATCTACACAAACTTCAAAAAATAGATCATTTCTCCTATTGATTGAGAAATTATAGTCAAAAGACAAGTTAAAGGGATAAGGAAAAACATTGAATCAATACTTAATTCGTGACTTGTCACCAAACCTCTTGTGGATTCTTTTCATCTGGAAGTCAACCGTAAGAAAGAGGGTAAAGTGTAGGTTCTCGTGGATGTAAGAGATAAATACCAGGGTAGACCACTTACTTGCACCATTTGTAGTACTTTTGGGCATAATGAGCCTAACTGTTTAAAGGTTACAAAGCCCAATTTTGATCTGGTGCACAATTGTGATGGGCATTATATTACTTCTCCTTTAAACGCACCCTTGATATCGAGTAGTGGTTTGGTTATGGTTGATTATGCTTTCATCACCCCAAAGAAGGGCCATTACAAAAAAAAAAGGAAAAAAAAGTGAGGATTGTTGAGTCTTCTAGGAAGAATGAGCCCCTCGCCCTAATACGTGCACGAGTTCCTTAGTGGCCACCACATCCAATACTTTTTTATCCCTCATTCTATAGAGTCTGGGTCTAGAAGTAAGGTGATGTCTCCATTGAGATTATTGCCTCCACCACAATTCTAGGTAGCCAAAAAATTATTGGGAGGAGCAATGACGCATTCCTAAAAATGGATTTCAAGGCAAAGAAAAAGAAGAAGAAGGAAGGTAGAAAAATCCAAAAGACAAAGATGGGGAGGATGTAACGACCCGTCCCTAACTTTAAGGATTAATTAGGACTAATTATGGATTAGTGAGGCTAATCAGGGATTAGCCATGGATTAACAGACGTTCAAGGTGAAATTACGATTTTACCCCTAAACGAGGGCAAAAAGTTGACTTTTGACCCGGGAGGGCTGATGCTTGAGGGCTTATGACTGTGACGAAGATCGGGAAATCACGAGTCCGTAGACAGGCGGCATGTCGAAATCGGACATTCGACAAAAAAGTTACGGTTTACGGAAGATCTGAGGAACTATTTATAGTGGCATATTTTACGAGGAAAAAGTGGACGTTTGTCCTTAGTGGGGCCCAGATATTTTGAATTGGCCTAACGAATGAGTGACAAGTGTAACTCATCCATTACCTAGCACCCCAAATTCATGAACCTTCCTTCATCCATCTGCTCCATTCATCCAAACCACCCCGAAACCCAAAAATTGTGCAACTCACCCCTCACAAACACCCCTCAACCTCACCCGATGAGCATGAACCATGAATGAAAAAGGAAGAGGAGACCGAGACGTGCTGGATAGTGGCTGGATCGGGGGCCGTCATGCACGATGGTCGGGGAACCACTGAGGTGAGTGTTTACGTTCAAAAGTTTGGGTTTTCAGTTTTGAAAGTTTAGGAATGTTTATAACGATTTGGTGGTGTTTGGGAGGTTCATAAGAGAGTGTGATGATGATTTTTGAACTAAGGAGGACGGCTGGGAGCCCAGAGAATGGACGGGAAAAACAGAGCCGTGAGGTTCGATCTCCACAAGTAATTTCTATGGCCTTTTCATGTGTTTTGAATCCATAGGATGATAGAAAATGATGAGATAGAGAGATTGGAATTGGAAGGGAAGAAAATGGACCAAAAATGAGAGAGAAATAGGCTTAGACCGGTTACGCCGGTCTAGCCAGACAGGAGTTGCAGGGTTAGACCAAACTGGCCAGTTTGCGCGAGGTAAGGGATGACAGTGCCAGGTGCGTGAGGGCGAGTGAGCCACCTTTTGGGGAAGTTTCCAACATTTTTTTTCATCTAGTCAATGTAACGAACATTTTGGGACAATTTTCGAGTCAATTGGACATCGTTTCAATATAGTTCAGGATGTCCGAAGGTTTAGGATCGAGTTTAAAAATAGTTAAAAAATTAGGGAAAAATATGAGGCTTCAATGAGAGGATATTAAAGTAGTTAGTAACCCTCTAGTATGATTTGGACAGGTTTGGGAGTCCCGGTGGCGGTGATTGGCCCAGGAAGGGCTTATGGCGTGCTTATCGAGGCGTAGCTTTGGACGGTCTGTGAGTGGACCTTGTTTTCTAAATTGATGCATGCTTAACTGTTTTATATGCTTTAATGAATATGTTTTGTGATGCCATGAGTGCATTTTTTTGTGGTATATTAGTATTTATGTATTTGCACGTACTTTGAGGTTTTTGGTTTTATAAGGTGCTTATACATGTTGTTGTTTCTATGATAGTTCGATGAAATGATTTCGGATTTAGAAATATGGAACCAGGCATGAGACCCATTTGATTTACGAACTCTTGGACTTGGAGTCCATTTGATTTGATGAGAAATCAGGCTGCAGGCCCATTTGAGTTATACGATCAGGCCGGGGGCCCCGTTGGTTTACGAATTCGGGTTTGAGGCCCAGTTAGTTGTAATATTGGGCATGAGGCCTAGTTAGTTGTAATTTCGGGGTTGAGGCCCCGTTGATTGTGAAATCGAGCTTGAGGCCCCATTGAATTGTGATATCGGGCTTGAGGCCCCATTGAATTGTGATATCGGGCTTGAGTCCCAGTTGTGGTTCATGAAATGGGAATTCGGGTTTAAGACCCTATTGAAATATGAATTTGGGTTTGAGTCCCTCTGAAATTGGATTTGAATCGGATTTGAGGAATCCTATTGAGAGGGTCGGGTATGAGACCTAGTTAAATTGTGATTTGAAAGAAAGTATTTGAAAATGTATATGCCCTCCCGTATGAATGGTCTCCTCCAGACGTCGTAGATCCTGGAGAGTCACGATCCACTACCTGAAATGAGTGACTCCAAGAGGGAGCACATTCCAGGAGTGAGAGATATGATGTAGTCCCGGACTGGGTCCGGGGACAGTCCTCCAGACGTCGTAGATCCTGTATTTTGGACATATCCTCCCAGACGTCGTAGATCCTAGAGGTAGACTCGGAGTGAGACCCCGAGTAGTATGCATACTTAGATATATCGTGACAGGTTCTTGATTGGGCATATAAGATGCCGAGGATGGGTTATATATATGTATGTATATGAGATTTCACTAAGAATGGTTTTAGGCTGAGACCCACATGTATTGGATTTGGACTGAGACCCACTTATTGATTTTGGGCGGAGTTCCCATATACTTTGTTTACGGCTTTGGGCCAAGGCCCTAATGAATGATTTTAGAAATGGTTTTTCGAATGCATGCATGCTTTTTAGTGAAGGGCATAAATGTCTTTTTGTTAAATTGTTTTTATAAATTATTTGTTTCGTCCACTCACAACTTTCGTGGTTTTTAATGCCCTTCAGGTTGATCGTGGATGCGGGATGTAGCAGAGACCAAGGCATCAAATTCCTTCTCTGATCCTGACGCACTCTAGAAGCCCCAAGTGGGCTGAGGCGGGAACTTATCCCTGGTCTGACACGCGGTGTCAGACGGGAGTAGACACGTCCCACATTAATCCCGGGGGATTTAGGAAAGGTCCTAACATAGGACAACTCCCATGGTAATACTTTAACTAATTCCCAATGATCAACCTTATTTCATGGAATGTTCGAGGGCTAAAGGAGCCTTTGAGGTAGTAGGAGTTTAGTCATTTTCTTAAGTTAATATTGGTTTCGTTGGCTTTATGGAAACCAGAGAGCTTTGTACCCTTGGTAGGATCAACGGTCTACCTTGGGAGGAATTAGGGTGCTACTAAAATTACAGCAATCATTGTAATGGAAGGATTTGGGTGCTTTGGAAAAGGAATTGGGGGGCTACTAAAATTACAGCAGTCAATAAAATGGAAGGATTTGGTGCTTTGGAACCCTACTTTGTTCTCAGTCTAGAAGTGTGAGTTTGACCAGGTTATTGAGTGCAAAATTTTCATTTTTGCTACTGGCCAATATTTCTAGGCTTATGTGGCCTATGCTGCTAATGACCTAATCCAAGCAAATATTTCTAGGAGAATGTAAGGGCTTTTGACACAGGATTTTAAAGTGAGCAATTAATCTTCTAAGCCACATGGATAATTTACTTATCCTTGATCCGTATTGCATTCATCCTATTAATTATAGTCTAGAATTATGTGTTTTCAAATTCATAAAATAATTATGTCATGTGTGATTTCTATAGGTCATATGTAAGGTTTCAAGGAGTCGTATGTATATTTTCCATAAGTAAATCATGTACCTTATTTAATAGGGAGTCAAACCTATTGATGGGGATGTCCATGACTAGCCTATAACTACTCCCTCTCATTTGGAGTAAGAGATCATCTCAGAATTATTCAAAAAAATTTCTAAGTGAAGAGTGTTCTTCCTAAACTATCTTCACTTATCTCTTTGGTGGGTTCCATTGAGTGCGAGTTTGTCAAATCCTATCTCTAAGGTAGATTCTTTAGAGTGGCAAGTTTCCTATCCAAGAGTGTTCACTTGTGTTATCTCCCACAATCTCCATTAGCTCCATGTCATTTTGGTATTAGATCTTGCCATCCATGGATGGGCGTTATGGTTGTCGTCATCGTCAAAGAGATGATGGTCATGAAGAGCGCAAGCATAAGCTTCGTGACATAAGTTGGATTATCTCCAGAGAAAACTGCAAAAACTCTAGCAAAGTCCTGAGTGCTCCAAAACTTTGGAACATGGTGATTTTCATCATGATTTAGAGGATGAATCTGAAGGGGCCAATCCATTTGGTCGTGATCTAGCATCAACACATACGAGTGTATGTCTAGACGTCGACGAAGAAAATACTAATCCTAAAGTTGCTTTAACGTGAAGGTTAATATTCCAGAGTTTGAAGAAAAAATGAAACTAGAAGGATTCATTGATCGGATAAAGAAGGTGGAGCGAGTCTTTGAGTACAAAGATGTGAAAGAATATCACAAAGTGAAGATAGTTGCTCCAAAATTGAAGATATGTTCTTCAATTTGGCGGGAGCATTTGAAGAGGCAGCGTGCATATGATGGCAAGAATCATGTAGTGACATATATGTCCCTTTTTCTTGTTGCCTTAATCCATTTTAAAGCCAAACATTTCAACCTTTCTTTCACCACCTAAATCATAACTTAAGCCCTAGATAGGAAGCCTTCAAAATTGGCCATACCTTACAGCCTAGGTTGTGTCAAGGCAACATCAAATGATGTTCATGACATGGACATGAAAAACAAATTCAAGTGTTTAAAATCAAATCCAAGCAGTGGATTTCCTAGGGCCAACTCATAAGAACTAAGATCCCATAAATGTGAAATGATGGCTTAGACATGCCAAGCGACAAAAGTCCTAATTTGGAAAGAAACAAACACAATGTAAGCCATTGCATGATATGGGCTTAGTTGGGAAAGAAAAAAAAAGTGAAAAGAAAAATAATAAGAAATACTAGGCTTATCCAAGTGAGCCAATGAGAATAGCAGTCATAAATCATCATCATTTAAGAATCCAAGCCTTAAATTGAGGAAACTATTGAGATATAAAACCTTCTGAGAGCCACAAAAAGTTTAAGAAGAAGATCAAGTTCAAATCATGCTACTTCATACCTTGTCACAACCTAGACTTTTGATGTTGAATCATTTTCTTCTAAACCCTTGAGCCTAGCGCCATTACAACTTTTGAATGAAGACCTAGCTGATTTTACGGGAAGTCTTACTTGGAGTCAAGATATGTCTCTATGTTCTTAAAATTCAAATCTTTTATGAGATCCATATTCAGAATTTACTATTTTTTCATACTATTTCATATGTGATTATACTTGATTCCTTTACATAACCTTATCACATATGCTTGCAGGCCTTATATAAGCAATATTACCTTTCATAGACACCAAGGACAAAACCTCCACTAGCCGACATTGAGTTGAGTGTTGCTTAGTGACATTGAGTGTTGCTTAGTGATGTTAGAGTCAAGGCGAAATCATTATAAGGCATTTAAACTTTTTTTTTTTGAACATGAAATCTTGAAGTAAGATGTAACGACCCGTCATGAATTTCGAGATCAGTTTAGTACGTAATCGCGGATTAGCTTGACTAATTGGGGATTAGTCGAGAATCGCGGGCGGATGGTGTGAAATGGTAATTTTTCCCCTAGGAATGGGCCAAAAGTTGATTTTTAAACTGAGTGGTCAAATGGACTTTGACCGATGATCGTGAGGTAGATCGGGTGATTACGAGTCTGTAGACAGGCGGCACGTTGAAATCGGACATTCGACGAAGAAGCTATAGGTCTAGGAAGTTTTATAGCACTATTCACGGTAACCAAGGGAAACCGACACGTGGATAGATTTGATTGGGGAAGGTTCTAGAAGCACCCCACCAGATGAGTGACAAGTGTCACCCATCTGTCAGGCCCAGACCCCAATTAATTGGGTCATCACCCTTATCTTCTTGAGTATTCAATCATCTTCTCTGTTTGTTCCATAAACCCGTGAGACTCCATAACCCGTACACCCAAAACCCACACAAACACCCTCCCATCATCATCCGTTGCTACTGACCCATGAACAAAAGTGAAAGGGGAGGCTTGGACGATTGTGGTGGTGGCCACGGCGGAGTAACGACGGCAAGGTAAGCCCAAACCCATGAGCTCCGGTTTTGGGTTAAAATGATGGATTTGGTTTCGTTTGTTGCTGATTGATTTGGTGTTTGGGATGATGTTCCTAAGGTCAAGACGAGTCGAGAGGACTTGGAATCATGGTCAGAGGCAGCCGGAATCGAGAGAACTCGAAGGAGGAAAGTTGGCCATACTGTTCAAGGCTCAAAGGTATGAATCTAGGCTTGGTTTCTTGGTTTTAAAATCATAGAGATGTTACTGGGGATTAGTCGATGACATATGAAGAAACGAGATCATTTTTGGGTCAAAAACGAGAGAGAAGGAGCCAGGTCAAGTCACGGGTATTATACAACCAGGTTGCAGACCCGGGCTGAGGAAGGAGGCGACAAGACATCAGCGATGACGTCATCATGTCAGGTCCGACAATGTCAGATTGACATGTTAGACAGGGGACCAATGACAGACCAACCCGTGGCACTGTCAGATCTAACAGTTGTTAGTGTAGACGTCACGATCTATGTCAGTAGATACTGTATACGCATTGACCGTGTGTTGACCACTCATGTGGGGGCGCGTGGGCTCGAATTTTTGAGGTGGGCCCAACGTCATTTTTAAGGATTTCGGGGATCCAAATCCAATGAGGGTGGTTTCGGGTTTGAACAAAAATCGTTAGGTTGGTCAAATTGAGGTTTTTCACCGTCAGGAAACGTGTCCGGGATGCGTTGACTATTCAGGGAGTATTGGGGATTATCCTATGGACTTGTATAGATGGTTAGTGACCTTTGGGTGTGATTTGGATAGGATCGAAAATCCCAGAGATGATGGATTAGCCTCGGTAAGGCTTATTGTACGTGTATTGAAGCAGTAGTTAGGACGGTCTGTGAGTGGACTTTTGTTTTCAAAATATGATGCATGCATAACTATTTTATATGTTTTATATATATGATTTCTATGATTATGATTATGATTTTTGGTATCTATGATTTACGTATTTGCACGTATTTTGAGGTTTATGATTTTATACTGTATTGATGTGTGCTGTTATTTCCAAGATGGTTTGATAGAATGGTTTTGGATTTAGAAATACAGAATCAGCATGAGACCCATTTGATTTGGAAACTATTGGATTTGAAGTCCATTTGATTTAATAAGATATCGAGCTGGAGACCTATTTGGTTTACATGATCGGGCTAGAGGCATAGTTGGTTATGATTTCAAGCATGAGTCGCATTTGTGGTTTATAATGTGATTTCGGGTTCGTAGACCCTAAATGGATTTGGATTTGAGTACTTGGATTTCTGAATTTATGATGGTTTTATGGAAATTTTGGGCATGACCTCTTTGAGATGTTTTGAAATGATTTTATAAAGATGTTTCCCATATACCATCCTTAGATGAGGATAGGTGGATGGTCTCCTCCAGATGTCTGGGACAGTGGAGAAGTCACGGCGCATTTCTTGCGTGGGGTCATTGCACGAAGAGACCAGACCGTATAGTGACCTAGGAGCAGGATTGCTATTATTAGACGTCTGAGACGTCTGACATCTGGGATGTTAGAGATTGACCCAGAGAAACCACGAGCAGCACGCGTTGCCTAGACCGTGAGATATGACGTTAGGGACATCAAGCGTCTAGGACGATAGGCATCGTGGATGCCGATGACTGGTATTTGGTAAACATGATTTATTGGAATTATGAAATGGTATTTCTGTGTTTATGGATTTGGGCAATGACCCATATGGATTTGGGTTTACAGATTTCAGTGTTTTAAGGTTTTGGGCTAAGACCCCAATTATTTGAGGGAGAAATGGCTTTGGTTTTCTAAACTGTTTTTTATTATATTTGAATTAACTCATTTTCGTATGCATGCATGGTTTTTAAGTGAAGGGAATAAATCTTCTTTTATCCAACATGTTTTATTAAATTATTTATTTTCGTCCACTCACAGTTTTTGTGGTTTTTAGTGCCCTTCAGGTTGATTGCGGTGCAGCTATAGCTGAGACCGAGACATCACACTCCTCCATTATTTCTGGTGCGCTCTGGAAACCCGTCTGGCCTGTTGACCTGGGTTATCCCTTGTCTGGCCTTCGCGTTACACGGGGGTTAGATGGGTGTCTGGCCTTCATGTCACACGTGGGTAAGACGGGAGCATGGCACATCCCACGTAATCCTAGGGGGATTGGTATGGGTTGTGTCTAGGTGGTATCAGAGCAAGGTTATTGCTCTCAAAGCGTGGTTATTACTCCTAGAGCGAGGTTATTGCTCCTAAAGAAAGGTTTTCGTGTGGTACCCTGATACCAGAATGGTGTCAGAGTGAGGTTGTTAGTTTTAAGACCAGAGCATTGGTGCGCGGGTGCTGTGGTTGTGATATCTCTATAAGGATTAGCCTGTCATCAACCTTAACGTTAGGGTAACAGTACGAGAGTTAGCGGAAATGAATAGTAGATGGGTTGTGATTGCCCGATATGCGGTGAATCGGTGTGGTGAACCCGAGTGGGGTTGGATGACGAAATTGCATTATGGACCATGGATCGGTTAGGTTGGCGACTTATGCTGTAGAGTACGGCGGGTTAGTGGATACCTTTGTGGGCGACTCTGGTTGACTCTAGTTGAGGCTGTTAAGAATTGGACAGGATGTTCGGATAGTGACTTGGGAGACCTAGTGGTGGTCTACCTTAGAGATATCGAGAGGGGGGACGTCTTTTCCTAGTGTGGTCATACAGAGTAGCGCAGGAAAAGCGTAGTGGACCCAAGCTTGGTTGGCCAGAGAGGAGGAAGTGACTTCTCTTTTCCGTTTGGTTAGCTAGAGCGTCGAGCTTGGCTGTTAATAGGATTGTGAGTCTTGAGATTCTACAGGGGGATCTTGGATAGAGACTGACTGGATGTAATCTAGTTGTGGATGAGTTATGTTGAGACTCTTCCCAACCGTGATTGAGAGGACGGATGTGATGGAGATGATTAAGTGGTGATTAGATGAAATAGTATATAAGGGACGATGCAGGTACTGCCATGAGGATTAGTGGGTCAATTTGTTAGATATGGTCGTATGCAGAGATTTGGCTTCAGATCACAGGAGGAGTCTGTTGTGACTCTTCAGTCGAGCGGTACATCAAGTTAGGATGAGTTGACATCCTTTTGGATAGAGACGACGGTACCTTTTACGAATCAAAAGTGGACTTTTATCCTCAAGTGGGCTCAAATCTTTTGAAGTGGCCCAATGGATGAGTGACCCAATGGGATGAGTGACAAGTGTCACCCATCCATTGCCCATTTTCCCTTCATTCATGCAATTTCACCCCATTTCTTTGTTCGTCCAAAAGAAAACCCGAAACCCCCATTTTGTACAACCCACACTCCAAAACCCCTAAATCTAATCTGATGCTGGTGGCACGTGAAATAAAACAGAGAGGATGAGGTGAGATAGTGATGATGGGGCTGACGGGGTCGACCGTCGTGGACGGTGGCCAGAGACCCGACAAGGTACAGTTTTGGATTCAAAATCCCATTTTCATGTTTAGGACATTAGGGGTGTTTTTATGGTGATTGGATGATGTCTATTGGGTTTGAAGGAAGATCTAGGGGTGGTTTTTGGTTGGTGGGAAGTGGCGGAGCCACGCTGGGAATGGACGGGGGAGTTTGGGCCGTGAATGGGGAAATCGAACCAGGGGTTTTATGAGGTTTTCCTTCGTTCTAATTACATGGTTAGGTTCCTAGGATTGAGACAAGTAGATTAGGATTGAAATGGAAGAAAAAGGAAGAAAATTGGTTGAGTTATGGGGGCTGGACCGGACCGGACCCAGTCTGCGCGAGGTAGGGGACAACTGTTCCCAGCGCGTGTGGGCGTATGGTCCACTTTTTGGGGAAGGTTCCAACATGTGAAATCATCTATTCGATGTAACGAACATTTTGGTACTAGTTTCGAGTCAATCGGACATCGTTTCGATATAGTTCGGGATGTCCGAAGGGTTTAGGACCGGGTTTAAAAATAGCTAAAAATCTCGAAAAATTACGAGGATTTAATGAGGGGTTATTTAAGTAGTTAGTAACCCTCTATTACGATTTGGAAAATTTTGGGAGCCGCGAAGATGGTGATTGTCAAGACCCGTCCCAAATCCCCCTGAGATTAACGTGGGACGTTCCTGATCCCGTTTGACACAAATCTAACTTTATTCCCATCGGGCTTCCAGAGTGCGCCAGGATCTGGATGAGGAGTGTGATGTCTCGGTCTCCGCTACAGCACGCATCCATGATCAACTTGAAGGGCATTTAAATCACGAAAATCTGTGAGTGGACAAAACAAAGAATTTGATAAAAACCTTTTCATAAAGATAAGACAGTTATGCCCTTCACTAAAAAGCATGTATGCATTCGAAAACCATTTATCAAACCATTTCTCAAATCATTAAACCATTAGGCCTTAGGCCAAAATCGTAAATAAATCATATAGGAACTCAGCCCAAAACCAGTCAAACTAGGTGGGAACTCAGCCTAAAACCAAATCACGTGGGTCTCAGCCTAAATCTAGCACATGTGGGTCATAGCCCAAAACTGATACCAATGGGTCTCAGCCCAAGAACAAATCCTCGACATCCCTGATGCCTGACATCAGAGATATCACAATCACACTTGTCACACTTGTCATGGCATCCCAAATCCAGTAATGACCCTCCCTGGGGGGAGGTTTTAACCTCTGAGAATCCCTGCTCCTAAGTCACTCTACGGACCGGTCGCTCCGTGTAATGACCCCTTGCAGGCAATGGCCCCGTGACTACTCTTGGATACTACGAGACGTCTGGAGGAGGAAATTAGCCACTCCAGGATACTACGAGATGTCTGGAGGGCATCCGTTCATGAGGATGGTATACGAAAAACCATTTTCATTAATTCATTTCCAAAACCATTCAAAGGGGCCACGCCCAAGTTTTCCATAAACCATCGTAAATCCAAATATGGGGTCCCCGACCCGAAATCATATTTATAAATCATATCTGGGCCTCAATGCCTAATTTCATAACCAACTGGGCCTCAAGCCTGAATTCGTAAACCAACAGGGCCCTCGGCCTAATCGTATAGCTCAAATGGGCCTCTAGCCCGATTTCTCATTAAATCAAATGGACTCCAAGTCCGATAGTTTCCAATCAAATGGTTCTCATGCTCGGTTTCATGTTTTCAAATCCAAAACCTTTCCATCAAATCACCATAGAAAACACAGCACGTATAAGCATGACATAAAACCGTAAATCTCGAAATATGTGCAAATACTTAAAAATACTAACTACCATGACCTTATGCACTCAAGATATTCCGAAACATGTATTTAATCTCATATAAAACATTTAGGAATGCATCAATGTAGAAAACAAGGTCCACTCACAGACCATCCAAAGCCGCACCTCGATACGCATGCCATACGCCTTTCCCGAGCCAATCACCATCTCCGGGGCTCCCAAACCTGTCCAAATCATAATAGAGGGTTACTAACTACCTCATTAACCCCTCATAAAAGCCCCCTAATTTTCTGGGATTTTTAACTATTTTTAAACTCGATCCTAAACCTTCGGACACCCCGAATTATATCGAGACGATGTCCGATTGACTCGAAAATAGTCCCAAAATGTTCACTACATCGAATAGATGATTTCACTTGTTGGAACCCTCCCCAGAATGTCGGCCACTCGCCCTCACACACCACCTGAAGGGGGCTGCGCGTGGGAGCCACCGTGCCGCTACAGTGCCTGTCTTCAACCTCGCAACTGAACCGGTCCTAACTGGTTCTGCAATTCCGGTCTGCCTGGACTGGCGTGACCGGTCCAAGGCCATAATTCCCTCTTTTTGTTCCATTTGTTCCCCTTTCAATTCTAATCTCTTAGTCACAATCCTAGGAACCTAATCATATGACTAAAATGAAGAAAGAACCCCCTAAAACCCCTAGTTCGAATTCCTTCTCAAGCCCAATTTTTATAGTCGAGGGCCTAGGCTGTTCAGCCGTCCCCCGCCGTCCTAAATCGATCCTAGCCCCTTCATACAAACCCCATCAACATCCCCTAAACAACAGAAACCATTCCGAACGTAAAAAACCTGAATATTTGAATTGGCAACTCACCTCCACGGGTTGGCCGTTCCTCTGCCTTCCACGGTGGCTCAGGCCACCCTGCTGCCACCTCTCAGTCCGTCACTCACTGTGTCCTCACACACAATCGAATGGGGGAAAGGGATATGGATTTGGGTTCAAGGATTTTTGGTGCGATCGGGGAAAACATACGAAATGAGGAAATGGGGATATGCATGTATCAATTTGGGTGGGCATTGGATGAATGGAAAGTGTCATTCATCCATTGGCCCTGCCCCTAAATATCTGGGCCCACTTAATGCCAAAAGGCATTCGTCTCGTAATTCTTGCAATAGTTCCTCGGAACTTCATTGCACTGTATCTTTTCCATCGAACGTCCGATTTCGACGGGCCACCTGTCTACGGACTCGTCACGTCCCAATCTACGTCACGGTCATCGGCCCTAAGGCACCCGACCTCCCAGGTCAAAAGTTAACTTTTTGCTCTCGTTCAGGGGTAAAATCGTAATGTTGCCCTAAATGCTCGTTAATCCTCAGCTAATACCTGATTAGCCTCACTAATCCATCATTAATCTTAAATAATCCTAAAAATTAGGGACGGGTCGTTACAGTGATTGGCCCTAGAGAGGCGTTTGGCACGCGTATCGAGGCGGCAGCTCGGACGGTCTGTGAGTGGACCTTTCTTTCTAATTCGATGCATGCATAAATGTTTATATGTGTTTATAAACATATTTTATGATGCCACGAGTGCATTTGTGTGTATTTACGTATTTACACGTATTTCGAGGTTTCAGTTTTATACGGTGTTTATACGTGTTTGTGGTTTCGGTTTAAACAAATGGGTTTTGGGTTTGAAATAAAAAATCGGGCATGAGACCCCATTGGTTTTGTCTCAGGAATATGGCCCTATTGATGACCTACGGGTCTGGGCCGTGGTCGCGGCGAGTGTTGTGTGCACGGCGACGGGCGATACGACGCTCGCCTCCCGACTTGGATGTGTTCCTTCCGAAGAGGTCACGATGCACGTCCTGTTATCGAGCAGCCACTGGAGGCTCAACTTCGGAGTGTTGACGGTTTTGGAAAACGATTGGTGATGTGTGCACCATGATCTAGATGTGGTCGCGTCGGTTGATATGTTCACGACGACATACCAGGATTGAGAGCGGTCATGAACGGATGGTTGCACGTATCACTACAATTGGAATTGTGACTGACCTTGGTATATCGGGCACGATGCCCAGTTGAGTCATGAGTTCGGGCACGAGGCCTAGTTGGTTTACGTTTATGATTTCGGGTAAGGGACCCATAAATGTATTTCTGGGTTCATGCCGGTTTATGGGGACCGGGCATGAATCTTTTGAAAGATTTTAAGAATGTTTTCGAAATGGTTTCTCATATACCGTCCTTTATTTATGGATTGTCTCCTCCGGGGAGGGTCGTTGGCCTGGGTACAGCCCGGAGTAGTCACGGAGCACTAACTGAGTGGAGTCGCCCCCGTTTGGTACCTTACTCTCAGGAAGTCTTATGAATTATAACCCCCAGGGAGGGTCATTGATCTGCTGACATTGACCTGGGTGGACCTTGGGGAGACTTGGGATTTGAGACCCCGGGTAGCACGCGCGTTGCTTTTGGAAACCATGACAGGATATGTTATATGTTATATGTTATATTATATGATATTCTGGTTATGGGCTAAGTCCCACATGGAGTTGGGCAGTGGCCCTTATGCTTGGTTTCATCATTGATTTTGGGCCAAGGCTCTAATGGTTTGATAAATGGTTTTTGAATGCATGCATGCTTTTTAGTGAAGGGTATAAATGTCTTTTTGTGAAAATTTTTGTATAAATTCTTTGTTTTGTCCACTCACAGTTTTTAATGTTTTGAATGCCCTTCAAGTTGATTCGGATGCGGCCTGTAGTAGGATCCTCCGGATCCTGGTGCTCTCTAAAGCCCGAGTGGGCTAAAGTCATAATTTTCCCTTGTCTGAAACTCCGTGTTAGACGGGATCAGGCGCGTCCCGCATTAATCCCCGAGGGATTGGGACGGGTTCTGAAAGTTGGGGATTAAGTTCAATGGTTGGAAAAGATGGATATGCTTCCAACATGGTTGGAACTTTGGAATCAAGAGAAGTTGTGAGTGTGATTCCGAAGTTGGTGAAGGAGACTTATCATTTTCTGCCCTGTAACCGATGATATTGGGTGCCACCAGTATGGTGATCATGTATTGGTCGGTAGACCCATGATTAGCTTTGGATCATTGATCACGAGAAGTGGTGAATGTGATTCCAACTCGAGAATAAGTGGTGAGTGTAGCGGGGATTGTGTTGCGCTCACGTAAGAGGAATTTTGATGTTATCATCTTTGATCATCCTTGATTTTCCCTATGTACGGCGTCAAGGTTGATCTGACATAGGGAATGATGACGAGGAAGTCTCGATAGGTATGGATGACAAAGAGTGACTATAACTGATCGATATGAGGTAATTGAAGAGAACCCACAGTCTAGACGTGTCTTATCTTTGACTGAGCTGCTCAGTTGTGGACAAGGTGTTGAGGAGTGTTGTGGCGACAAAGGAGAATCGTAGGGAAGAATTACCTTGCTGATTATGCTAAGCTATGAGCTAAGGAGAATCGTATTGTATGACAGTTGAAGAATGTTTTGGAATAGTTAGTGACAGGACAAGATAGAGGTTGGATATGTGGGTGTCGGAATGGCTTTGTCATGTGCGTGTATTGGCTATGGGAACATTGAGGGTTGACTTCTTTTCGAAGTTCATCCAGTATGAGACGGTAGTTGAGTGAATTGGAGTATATGATCTGTCTTGAGCATGTATTGGATATGTGGGTATCAGAATGGCTCTGTCTTGAGCATGTATTGGATATGGGAATGATGGTCTGTCTTGGATATCTGGATATGAGGATGAGTGTTGTCTTGGATATGTGGATGAGTTTGGATCTTGGATTCACTCATTCCGACTGGAAGTGTCAGTGACTGTTAGGCGGAGGCTATCTCCGCGCTAGAAGATAATTAATGGGGATTGGCTTCCTTTCGGAGTCAATATGGTCCAATATAGTAATTAAATGAACAAGATGTCAACATGGTATAGAACAGGTTTGGGTCGGTACGTCTTGGAGGACATACATGTTGTTGGGTACTCATTGAGCGTGGTGTTCGAACATGTTGGGCTGGTGCATCTTAGTGGACATGGTTAGAATAGATAGGCATTGGATGACGTGAGTGAGTTACCGCTGGGAGTAGGCCCTAGCCATGTTGTGGACGTGGAATGGAGGATATGCAGACTTGAACTATATGGAGCTAATGAGTGGGCAATTTAGATACATGGTGCATAGGATGCACCAGTTGGTGGACGTGATGGAAGTAATGGCTATCGAAGAGGTTCCGATACCGTTGGGTCGTGGGTTGGACATTGAATACTGTGTGCAAGGCCACAGTGACCTATTAGGGTTCAGTGATGGTATGAGCAGTGGCTCAGGGTCGTGGAATGTTAGGACCCACCCCTAATCCCCCGGGATTAAGGGCTAAATCCTGCTCCCGTCTAACTTACGCATGACACAAAGGCTAAACCGACGTCCAACCTCCATGTGACACGTAAGTCGGACAAGGGATTCCCGATTCGACAGTCCAAACGCATCCAAAACTTCCCAGAGTGCACCGAATCTACTGTGGATCGTACGTGTGATGTCTCCGTCTCTCTCGACCAACAGCCCGCACCGCAACAACCTGGAGGGTATCGAAAACACGAAAAGACTATGAGTGGACAAAATAAAGTATAGTTCAAAAACAGTTAGATAAAACAAGTACATTCATACCCTCCATTTAAAAAACCAATGCATGCATATCAAGCCAAGTCATGAAACCATTCATATAAAAAAAAACCATCATTGAAAACCCGTATCAAAACCGTTATTCAAATCCAAGCCTCAGCCTCAAATCACAAATCAATCTTAAATCCGGGAACTCAGCCCCAAAACTCATCAAAACCAATTCATCCGGGCCATTGCCCAAAATATTGGAAAACCAGTGAAAAACATCAATCATACTAGTTTACTGGATCTCAAGTGCGTCCGAGTCTTTAAACTCAATACCATGCGCAAATAACTAGTCCTTCTCGGGATATCAACGAGTCTTTAAACTCAAAACACAATCACATGCCTCGGGGGGGGGGGGGGGGGGGGGGGTATCATAACCGAGTCTTTGTACTCAAAACATATACCGAGTCTTTAAACTCAAAACATTTCAATCTAGGGCCCTCCCCCAGTCAATCAATCCGAGTCTTTAAACTCAAAACCAGATCCAGTGGGTTTTTCTCTTTTTCCGGGTCTGTAAACCCAAAACCATTTTTCAAACAACCATGAAAACCATAGAAAATCCTCACCCGAATTCGCAACAAAGATTACATAGAAAATCAAACTCACAGATAACTCACCTTACCACCCTTCTCAAACCATGCCTTTAAGCCCGCTGGGTTCCTCTCAGCCTCTTTATCATTTTGGTTTCACAAAACATGTGCAAGTGATGAGACTTGGAAGATTGGAGTTTAAATCACATTTCCCTCTCTGTTTCTCTAATTTGAAAACCACCGCCCACGGTGGCCCTTGTGACGGCACCATCACCATCTCACCGCCTGCTCTGTCACACCTCTTCTCTCTCACAACTCTCATCTCAGGTGTAGCTTATGGCGTTGTGTGTGTGTGTTGGGATCACAGATCCTCTGTCTCGGTTTCTTTCACAGTTTAACTCACAGGTCACGATTTCTGGCCACAGCAACGGTTGCAACAAAGCCACCAACAACCTTCTTCCTCCTCGTGCTTTGATTCGTATTCCCATATCACGGCAAGTGACAGTATTGGGGAAGATTTGTGAAGGCTAAAGCACGGGTCCCTGTTTTCTGTTCTTAAATCGTACACGAAGTGCACTTGATTTTTTAAAGATAAACGAGTTAGACGGCAGAGAGGTTCTACAACCATCCAGTTAAGGCCACGCGTCCAAAATCCTGTGGCACCCTTCCAATCAACAACCAAGTGTCCAACTCTAAGTGGGCACAAATCCTAATGCAGGAAATGTCTAGAATGCCCCAAAGAACAAATTACCATTTTGCCCTTCGTAATTCCTGACCCGTAACTCTATTTCCTGAACTCCAAATGATACATGCCGCCTGTCATTGGAATCAAGGACTAGAGACCTACATAACGGTCCTCGAGATGCATGAAATTGATTTGCCTTCCGAAAAGTCAACCGTTTGCCCCTATTTCAACAAAATTACCGAATTGCCCTTGAACTTCCGAATTTCATAACTTTTTCGTCGAAGGTTGGGATCGGACGTGCCACCTGTCTATGAACTCGTGACGTCCCTAACTACGTCACGGTCATCGGTCAAAGTCCATTTGATCGTCCGAATGAAAAGTCAACATTTGGGCCCATTCTAGGGGCAAAATCGTCATTCTGCACCGTCCGTACAAAATCGTCCAACTAATTACTGATTATTCTCATTAATCTGTCATTAAACACTAATTAAATCCTGATTTCCGAAACGGGTAGTTACATGGAAGGCTAGTGTAACCCTACAGTGGAGATGTACTGTCACTGCTGGGCAAGTATTCGATGGGGTTCAGTTACACATAAGTAGAGTGAGACGTGGGTGGTGTACCATAGGTTGGGCGAGTTGGTGGTTCGCGTAAGCACAGACGAGGCGAGAGGTCAGGTTGCTTTGCATGAAACGACCGTTCTTTGACTCTGGTAGAGTCAGCGTGGATCGCTGAGGGAGTTGATTGAAGTGAGTACCGAGACCGATAAATGCCGCCATTTTGAGCTTGACTAAGTTAGGTGAGATTCATGCCATTGTGACAGCAGAATCTTACACTACATTGAGGGAGTTATGGTACGAGGTACTAAGGGAGTTGTGGCACGAGGTACCCTTAGTATGACTCCAATGCGGGTCAAGGTCAGTTTCGTGACTCTAGTAGTGGATTATCTGGGTGGCGTCAGCGACTGAATAATAGTTGGAGCTTTGATACAAAGGTGATATTGCCGGGCGGTGATAGTTTTGGAAAGTGTCGAAAGGGTAGACTGAAAAGACGAGGAAGGTCAGTCTGAGTTACAAACGTCGTTGAGTAGCAGCTGTCAGGTGGTATCAACGTGGGAAGTGTGGTCAATTAAGGACTCCTACGTATGACGTGGATTTCCACAGTTGGATATGGACTTGGGGTAGTTGGAATTTCGAGGAAAAAATTATTTAAGAGGGAAGCTTGTAATGACTCATCTCGAATTTTGGGATCCGTTTAGTGAGTAACCACGAATTAGAGTGACTAATTGGGGATTAGTAGAAAATCACAGACGAATGGTGTGAAATCACGATTTTGCCCCTAGGAACGGAAAAAGTTTGATTTTTAAACCGAGTGGTCAAATGGATTTTGACCAATGACCGTGATGTGGATCGAGTCACTACGAGTTCGTAGACAGGCGACATGTTGAAATCGGACGTTCGACGGAGAAGTTACGGGTCTAGGAAGTTTTACATCACTATTCACACAAACTGAGGAAAACCGACACGTGGCATGCTTTGATTGGGAAAGGTTCTAGAAGGACCCACTAGATGAGTGACAAGTGTCACCCAATCTGTGAGGCCTAGACCCCAATTAATTAGGTCATCGCCCTTATCTTCTTGAATATTCGATCATCTTCTCTGTTTGTTCCATAAACCCGTGAGACTCCATAGCCCGTACACCCAAAACCCACACAAACACCCTCACATCATCATCCGTTACTACTAACCCGTGAACAAAAGTGAAAGCAGAGGCTTGGACAATCGTGGTGGTGGCCACGGCGAAGCAACGATGGCGAGGTAAGCCCAAACCCGTGAGCTCTATTTTTGAGTTAATATGGTGGATTTGGTTTTGTTGGTTGCTGATCGATTTGGTATTTGGGATGATGTTCCTGAGGTCGAGACGAGTTGAGAGGACTTGGAATCGAGGTCAGAGCCGGCCAGAATAGAGAGAACTCGAAGGAGGAAAGTTACACGTACTATTCAAGGCTCGAAGGTATGAATCTAGGCCTGGTTTCTTGGTTTTAAGATCATTGAGATGTTGCTGGGGATTTGACGATGATATAGGAAGAAACAGGATCATTTTTGGGTAAGAAACGAGAGAGATGGAGCCGGGTCGAGTCACGGGAACTAGCGACCCTGTTGTAGACCTGAACTGAGGAAGGAGACGACATGGCATCAGCGATGACATCATCATGTCAGACTGACATGTTAGACAAGGGACCAACGATAGGCCGACACGTGGCACTGTTAGATCTGACAGCTATCAGTATTGTTTGTGCTGACATTAGTGATGACATCAGTAGGTACTGTTCACATGTTGACTGTACGTTCACCACACACATGGGGGCGCGTGGGCTCAAATTTCGAGGTGGGTCTAATGTCATTTTAATGATTTTGAGGTTCCAGATCCAATGGTGTGATTTTGGGTCGATCAAAAATTGTTAGGTTGGTTAAGTTGAGGTTTTTCACCTCGAGAAACGTGTCTGGGACACGTTAATTGTTCCGAGAGTTTTGGGGATTTATCCTATAGACTTGTATAGATGGTTAGTGACTTTCGGGTGTAATTTGGACAGGATCGGAGGTCCCGAAGATGATGGATTAGCCTCGGGAAGGCTTATCGCACGTGTATCGAGGCAGCAGTTAGGATGGTCTGTGAGTGGACTTTTGTTTTCAAAATATGATGCAGCATAACTGTTTTATATGTTTTATATATGTGATTTCTATGATTATAATTTTTTGTATCTATGATTTATGTATTTGCGCATATTTCGAGGTTTATTATTTTATACTGTATTGATGTGTGCTGGTATTTCCATGATGGTTTGATAGAATGGTTTTGGATTTAGAAATATGGAATTGGGCATAAGACCCATTTGATTTGGAAACTATCGGACTTGAAGTCCATTTGATTTAATAAGATACGTGTTGGAGACCCATTTAGTTTACATGATCGGACTAAAGGCCCAGTTGGTTATGATATCGAGCATGAGTTTCATTTGTGGTTTATAAATTTGTTTTCGGGTTTGGAGTCCCTAAATGGATTTGGAATTGACTACTTGGATTTCTTGATTTATGATGGTTTTATGGAAATTTCGGGCATGACCCTTTTGAAATGTTTTGAAATGATTTTATAAAGATGTTTCCCATATACCATCCTTAGATGAGGATATGTGGATGGTCTCTTCCAGATGTCTGGGACACTGGAGAAGTCACGGCGTTTTGCCTGCGAGGGGTCATTGCACGGAGAGACCGAACCGTATAGTGACTCAGGAGCAGGATTGCTATTATTAGACGTCTAGGACGTTAGACATCTAGGATGTCAGAGATTGACCGGGAGAGACCCCAAGCAGCACGCGTTGCTTAGACCGTGAGATATGACGTCAGGGACGTCAAGCGTCTGGGATGCCAAGGACTGGTATTTGATAATCATGATTTACTGGATTCATGACATGGTATTTCTATGTTTATGGATTTGGGTGTGACCCATATGGATTTGGGTTTACGGATTTCAGTGTTTTAAGGTTTTAGGCTAAGGCTCTAATTATTTGAGGGAGAAATGGCTTTGGTTTTCTAAACAGTTTTTATTATATTTGAATTAATTCGTTTTTGTATGCATACATGGTCTTTAAGTAAAGGGCATAAATCTTCTTTTATCAAACGTGTTTTATTAAATTATTTATTTCCGTCCACTCATAGATTTTGTGGATTTTAATGTTTTTAGGTCGATTGTGGTGCGGGTTGTAGCTGAGACAGAGACATCACACTCCTCCATTGTTTCTGGCGTGCTCTGGAAGCCCGTTTGTGTTGTTGACCCGGGTTATCCCTTGTCTGGCCTTCGCGTTGCACTGGGGTTAGACGAGTGTCTAGCCTTCATGTCACACGTGGGTTAAACGGGAGCATGGCACATCCCACGTAATCCCGGGGGAATTGAGATAGGTCGTGCCATAAGAGCATTCACATTTAATGCATGGTACTTACTTGGAGTTGGCATGTACTTAGTTTGGTATGACTTGATTTATTTGTTCTATTCCTTATTAACATGTGAAGCATTTTGTTAAGTTTGTTTAGTTCTTGTTTTAGTTGTTAAGTAAAGGGAGACACAACTCCTCCTACTAAGTGAACCTTGAGGTTTAAATAATCTATCCTTAATTTGTTTGATTCTTTTAATTTTTACTCTAGTTTTACTTTTTGTTTTGCTTGAGGACTAGCAAAATTTAGGTTTGAGGGTATTTTTTAGGTCATAAAATCTAAATGTATTGCATGCCATTTCATGTCGCTTTCATTGTTTTTGTTTGAATTGTCACCATCCATAGTAGAAAGTGATGCCTTTTGTGAGGCTTGTACAGGCTCTAGAAGATAATTTCATTATAAGAATGTAGGAAAAAATGACTTAAATTAGAGTTCGAATGTAGGAGATGTGCTCATTCCAATATCAGATCCTAAATTAGGTCCTGAGTGCGCCAATGCACCACATTTTGGGTGCAAACTATGTTCCTCAGTTCAGGCTATCCAGGACCCAAAGTCGGGTCTCGTGACACCATTGTCACGTACTTGCTTGTGTTTAGGACATGCTAAGAGTGCGCCAAGTACATGTCCCCACCAAGTCCCGGATGAGGTTCCCACTGAATACCCAGGGGAAACTGCGCCAATGAGGAGTCTTAGACTGTGCCTAAATCATGTCCCATGACATGTCTCAATTTTGCAGAGTGGACCTTCTTTCATCCTATAATTCCTTAACACATTTTGAAGCACTTCAAGTGCCCAAGCGCACCATGGCTTGACTAAGACATCCTGAGAACCCAGTTCCTAATTTTTCAGGCCCTGACTAGTTTCCTGCCCTAATTCCAGCATGTCTATCTAGCAGCCACGTTGTGTTTACATTGCCAGCTTGCATTTGCACGCCAAACTTGTTCTGATTGGTTTTCATAGTATTTTAGGACTTTGTTATTTAATTAGGAGTACCATTGGCACTGTATAGAATTTTAGAGTAGGACTCTTACTCTTAATCATTGTAGGACACGGTTTTCTCCTGCCCGTAAAAGAAGGCCTCTGTCCAACATTTTAGACACCACTTTTTACACATTTTTCATTCAAATCACTAGTTAATTGTTTTAAGCTATTGACGTGATGCTTGTTCACGAGGACTCAGTTGTGTTCTTGAAGTTATGCTTGCAATTGCCTTTAAGAGTATAATTGGGTTTATTCTTCTATTTTTTCTTTAAATTCAATTAATGTTTATGTTTTTTAGTATGCTTAGTGAGTAGTTTACCCTAGGTTTAGGGTTGGTCATGAAGGACTAACCGTGACTTAATTTTGGCGCTTGATTTGATTATTGTGTTTGCATTGGTAGATTTATTCACTATGTTTATTTAGACTATATTTGTTGTGTTGATAGAAATTGGCAACTTCAGTTGCATGATTTGATGATGAATTTTCATCAAGGATTATAACAAATGTAATCTATGAAGAAATCCATGACATTCCTATAGTTACTGACGGGACCCACCCCGATCCCCCTGGGACCACACGAGGATGTGCCCTGCTCCTGTCTAACACCCAATTATAACATGCCAATCTTACCCTTACTAAATTCAAATGCATAAATATCCATAATAAAGTCATACATAGAATCTGAATACAAATAGTTTCCGACAAGGCATAGTTTCCAAATGCAGGTTATTGAGCACGACTCTAAGATACTCTACGTGCCAACCTACCCAGCAGTAGGGTTCAGGTGCGCAACGTAAACCTATGCCTCTGCCTCAAGATTCTCTTCTGCCTCAGTAGCACGGCCAGGAGGGGTCAGTAAAACAATAAGGGTGAGTGGGTCGAAACTAAAAGTTTATTAAACAGTTCATCATATCGAAAACATATAGTTTTACCCCTCCGTTTTCCAAACATGCATGCATCAGTATCAAAATCCATAATATCAAATCATAAAATCGTAATAAAAAATAATATAAACATATTCATAACATCAGTTACTGCACTATACATCCCAACCCTGACATCCTAGATGTCTGACGTCCCAGACGTCCAATAGGGTCACAGTCCCAAGGCTACGCGTGCCACCCGGGGTCTCAATCCCGAGTCCAAATACCGAACCCAGTTCGGGTATGGCATCCCAGATGTCTGACGTCCCAGATGTCCAATCATAGCAATCTTGCTCTTGAGTCACCCTACGGTCCGGTCCCTCCGTAGAATGACCCCTCGCAGGCATTGCGCCGTGACCACTCCAGGGTACCCACATTGGGAAGAGACAGTATCACAAGGGTAGATCTATAAGTGCAGTACTAAAGATAATCATCGAAATCCATATACCTATATATGACTCAAAAAAGTGCATAAACTAACCAGACGGGTCTCATGCCCAACCATCGTAATACGTGCCATGATCATAACTCAAGGCAATCAGATACTTTTGCTTGAATCATGTATATATATATATATAGAAAGGAAAACAGTTATGCAAGTAAGGGTTACAATCCTACTGCAAAACCGAGAGTATAACCCTGCCCTTGTGCTAATGTACGATTCCTGTCATGTCCAAAGTACACGTAAGGGTCACTACAAGTCACTACTATTCTACCATGAAACCCTAGACTGAAACCGGCCCGGGAAAGCCGCCTGAATACGCTTCCCGAGGCAATAAACTCTAATTTGATAAACTTAACGATCTCCGATCAACTTGAAACCACCGCCATTTGATCCGAATCGTCGAAAACTAAAGAATGGTGGTGGTTCCACCAGAAATACTGTTCACACGCGCCCCACGAGGCGGTCAATGCTGGAACAGTGCCTGCTGACGTCAGCCCTGACAGTGTCAAAGGACACGTGTCACAATCTAATTGGTCTCTGGTCTGACAGTTTCTGACATGATGACGTCATTACTGACGTCAGCATGATGATGTCATCATAGCTACAGTAATCGGGTCAACTCGAAAACCGGGTCATTGTTGACCCATGGCTTGACCCGATCCCAAATTTCGTTTCCGGTCCCCCATTTTCGATCAGACTTGGCCCTAGAGACTCGTCACAACCTACCCTACAGTTCTGCGGATTCAAAATTAGGTTTTAAGATGGAAGAGCTACCTAAAACTCAAAGGGGAAGCCGACTTCAAGCTCCAATCGTCTTCCCTAGTGACTCACCCTGATTTCTGCTTCGAATACCAATCCAACCTAGTCGTCTAAGTTCCTAAGACACGTCCCAAAAGTAAAGAATAAAACACAACGTAAAAAATGGGTCGTTTCGAAACAGGGAAGAAAATGATCCTCTTGGGTTTTCTGACTCACCGCCGTAGGTCGTCTCCTCCGGTCTTCAGCTCTCCTGACGGCCTAACATTCCTATCCCTACGTTGGTTGGTCATGGGTTTTGAACATTTGGGTGCTTGGGGCTGGTTTTTCCTTCTCGGGTCAGTGGGTGTTTCGGGTTTCACAGACAAGGGAGGAGTTCAGTGGTGGTGATGGCTTGTAACTGGTGATGGGTGGTGAGGTCGTGTTTGATTGTTATGTGACTGGGGAGGAACAAATAAGGGAGAGTGGTGAGGGTGGCTTTGTGTGTGTTCGAGTTTGGGGGGGGGGGGGGGGGGGGGAGGTGGTTCTCCTTCTCGGGTTGCAGATGAAAGTTAGAGAGAGAGAGTGGTCTGATCAGATAAATGGGAAGAGAAATGGGATCAATGGTCCAGATGCAATCCACAAACTGAGATGAACGGCTGGGTTTTCTTGAGGGAAAATAAATATTAGAATAAGTGACCAATAGGGACAAGATCCTAGATTTAGGGAAAAAGGGAGTGTGGGATGAGTGTCACTTATCCAAGGGTCCAGATTAATTTGGTTTTTAAATCAGATTACATTATTATATTATTATTTTAATTAAACCCTTGGTTCGTATGATTAATCGATTTTACTCTCGTGACCATAACGTTTTCGTCATACGTTCGTTTTTGACGTGCCGCTGGCCTACAAACTCATGATGTCCCGATCTACGTCATGGTCATGGGTCAAAGTCCTAAATATTTCCCGTGGAAAAAGTCAACTTTCCCCCTCTAGGGGCAAAATGGTCATTTTACAATAAAATAATAATTACAAAAGTTTGGGTCATTACAACCTACCCTCCTTACAAGAATTTCTTCCTCAAAATTTACTCAAATAAATAGGGATACTATTCCCTCATTAAGTCTTCAGTTTCTCACGTTGCTTGCTCGACGTCATGGTTCCTCCACAACACTTTCACCAATCGAATCGTCTTGTTTCTCAGGACGTTGTCCTTCCAATCCAGAATCTGCACTGGTTTCTTTTCAAAACACAGATCGGTCATCAATTCCAATGGTTGCTCCAGCAAGGCATGTGAATCGCCCCGTAGGTACTTTCGTAGCATGGATACATGGAAAGCATCATGCACTCTAGCAAGTTCTGGAGGTAATACTAACCGGTATGCAACAGACCCAATCCTCTCCTTGATCTCGTATGGTCCAATGTAACGAGGACTCAACTTCCCACATCGGGCAAAACGGATAATTCCTTTCCATGGTGATAGATTTAGGAACATAAAATCTCCAACCTCAAAATCAAAGTCTCGAATCCGTCGATCAGCATAGCTTTTTTGGCGATCCTGCGCCACTTTCAATCTTTCCTTGATGATTCAGACTGTTTCCTGAGTCATGTCCATAAAATCTGGCCCCACAACCGCACGCTCTCCTACCTCCATCCAGCAGATAGGTCTCCTGCACTGCCGACCATACAGTGCCTCATAGGGTGCCATTCCGATACTCGTCTGATAACTGTTGTTTCATGCGAACTCCATCAAAGGAAAATGAGTATCCCATGAATCCTGAAACTGTAGCACACAAGACCTCATCATATCCTCCAGGGTCTGAATAGGCCTCTCCGATTGTCCATCGGTCTGTGGGTGGAAAGGTGTACTGAAATGTAGATTTGTACCCAAAGTATTTTGTAAACTCCGCCAGAACCTGGAAGTGAAACGCGGATCTCGATCAGACACTATCGACTCCGGTGTACCATGAAGTCGAATGATCTCTTTCACTAATAGCTGAGCCAGTCGATTTGGCTTATATGTCTCCTGTATCGGTAAGAAATGAGTTGACTTGGTTAATCGGTCTACAATCACCCAAACTCCATCGAAGCAACTCCGAGTCCTCGGAAACTTAAAGCCAAAATCCATGGCAATGTGGTCCCACTTCCACTCGGGAATCGGAAGTGGTTGCATAGCCCCATACAGTCACAACCGCTCTGCCTTGACCTGTTGACAGGTCAAACATCTGCTCACAAACTCTGCACTGTCCATTTTCATTCCTGCCCACCAATAATGATTCCAGAGGGTACGGTACATCTTTGTACCTCCTGGATGCATGGCATAGGCTGAACTGTGGGCTTCCTCAAGAATCTTTTCTCGTAACTCTACCACTGCAGGTACACACAAACGGCCCAGTTTTACTAGAGCTCCATCACCTCGGATGGTAAAATCCTGCCTCTCACCCACTTCGACTTCCTCTCACCCGCTTCGACTTCGATCTTGTAGATACAAAGTGTCGGATCTTGAAATTGTGCCTCGATGATCCGATCGACTAGCACATGTCGTACGTGAAAACTGGCTAACAAATCTCCCTGCTTATCCATCCCGAGAATAACTCCAGCCCTTCGGAGTTCCACTAGCAAAGGAAGATGCACCATCCTCAGGTGTGCAACTAATCCCGCTGACTTTCTGCTAAGTGCCTCCGCCACGACATTTGCCCTTCCTAGATGATACTCAATTGTACAATCGTAGTCCTTGATTAGTTCCAACCACCGTCGCTGCCTCATGTTCAGCTCCCTCTGAGTGAACAAATGCTTTAGACTCTGATGATCGGTGAATATCCTGCAAGTCACACCGTACAGATAATGTCTCCAGATCTTTAAGGCATGGACCACTGCTGCCAACTCCAAATCATGCGTAGGGTAATTCAGTTCATGTTTCTTTAGCTGCCTCGATGCATAAGCAATAACTCTGCCATTCTGTATTAGCACGCAACCCAAACACTGCAATGATGCGTCACTGTAGACTTCGAACGCTCCGCTGTTATCAGGTAAGGCAAGAACAGGCGCGGTAGTCAACCGATGTTTTAGTTCCTGAAAACTCTGCTCGCATCGTTCATCCCAAATAAACCTTACTCCTTTCCTGGTCAAACAACTCAACGGTATGGCGATACTAGAGAAGCCCCCAACAAATCTCCGGTAGTATCCTGCCAAACCAACGAAACTCCGTACCTTAATTACGGTCGTCAGTCTAGCCTAATTTTTCACAGCTTCGGTCTTCTGGGGTCCACACTGATCCCGTCCACTGATATCACATGTCCCGGAAAACCAACACTGCTCAGCCAGAACGGGAACTTACTCAGCTTGGCGTACAACTGTTTCTGCCTCAGTCTCCCTAATACCAACCGTAGGTGCTTCTCTTGTGCCCTAGCACTCCTCGAGTACACTAGGATATCATCAATGAACACGATCACAAATTTATCCAAATAAGATCGAAAGACCCTGTTCATCAGATCCATGAACGTCGTCGGGGCATTCGTTAACCCAAAGGGCATCACTAGGAACTCATAGTGTCCATATCTGGTCCGAAATGCTGTCTTCGAAACATCCTCCTCAGCAATCCTCAACTGGTGATAACCAGATCATTAATCAATCTTCAAGAAGTTCCGGGCTACTCACAGTTGATCGAATAGATCATCAATCCTAAGTAAGAGGCACTGGTTCCTTACCGTTACCTTGTTGAGTTGTCGATAATCAACGCACAAGCGGAGGCTCCCCTCATTCTTCTTCTCAAATAACACCAGTGCTCCCCACGGTGACGTACTCGGTCGAATGAATCCCAAATCCACCAAATCTTGCAATTGGGTTTTCAGCTCCCGCAACTCAGCCAGTGCCATTCGATATGGTGCCTGTGATATAGGTCGTGTATCAGGTAGTAGTTCAATCGTGAACTCGATCTCCCGATGTGGTGGTAATCCAGGCAAATCTTTCGGGAACACGTCTAGAAACTCTCGCACCATAGGTATATCATCGGCACTCGAAGTATCAATCTGCGTCGCCACAACATGCGCCAGATAATCCTGGCAACCTTTCCGTAGAAGTTGGTGGCAGCAAGTGAAGAAATCACTTCAGGTAGCGAACCATCACGCCCTCCCTCAAAAGTAACTTCTGGTAAACCCGGACTCCACAGAATTACTCGTCTATTACCACAATCAATGATCGAACCGTCCTCCGACAACCAATCCATCCCCAAGATAACATCGAAGTCATGAATATCCATAGTGATTAGATCGGCTAATAAATCCACATCCTCCACTCTCACCGGGCATCTCCGGATCACTTGATTCACTATGTACACAACTCCCATCGGTGTGCCAACACCCATCTCACTATCCAAAGCTGATACCTCACAATCTAACATGCCCGCACAACTCCTCAAAATAAAGGAATGAGTAGCCCCAGCATCCATCAATACACGTACAACAAGATTTGAGATATGAAAAGTACCTGTAACCACACCTGGTGCTGACCTAGCCTGCTGCTAAGTCACTGCAAATACTTGAGCCCTGGGCCCAGAAGTCTGTCCGCGCCCACGCGCACCACGCTCAGTACTACGATCACCTCCCTATCCTCAGCCCCGAACAGTGTTGGAAGCCGAACTCTACACTGCACTGGTGCCTCCTACATTGTTTCCCCTGGACAAAGTTGGGCAATGTCGGGCATAGTGGCCTGCTCCTCCGTAAGTAAAACAGTTAACTGACCTCGGCATGTCCGATGATCCACTAGATGCGCCACTCCATGATGAATGTTGTCCTGACCCGGACCTCGATCCTGACCTCTGAGAGCTCCCATGTCGACCCTACTAGCCACGACCCCGCAAAGATGAAGGTGAACCTCTGTAATGTCCTCCCCTCGAGCCCTGATGACCCATGGGTCCAAGGTATGGGCGATCCCGATGTCGTCCCTCGGCTGAAGACTGTCGTGCCTAGTATGTCGCCAGACTCGCCTCGACACGGACCTCTGCGTCAACTATGTCTCCTAGAGTAGCATAGCTGGTAGCTGTCACACTTGCCAGGATATCCCCTCGGAGTCCAAGCTCAAACCGCTGGCACTTATCCTTTTATGTGCTCACAAAGGCTGCTGCTAACCAAGAAAGTCTCACAAAGGTCTGCTCATAATCCGTCACTGAAATATTGCCTTGCTCAAGCTATAGAAACTCTGCCTCACGGGTAGCGCGAAAGGATTGCAGGTAGTACTGGTCTAAAAATCTCGCACGAAAGACCTCCCAAGTAGTGGTGTGGACGGACCAACCCGACATCTCCAGGCCGTACCACCACTGGTAGGCCTCGCCTTCCAGTAAGAAGGTCGCCAATGTCACACGCTCGCCCGGTGGGCAATGCATCACAGTAAAGATCCTCTCCCATATAGCTATCCATTCGTGAGCATCCTCGGGGTTTGATCCCCCACTGAAGTGTGTGGCTCCCAAACGTTGAACCCGTTCGATACTCACACACTCCATCTCTCTAGCTACTTCCTCATCAATCCGTACATAAGGAATTCTCCTTGGAGGCATAACCAACTGTTTAAGAGGCATAGATTTGATAACAACATCTTTAAAAGTCAAAAGTACCAAGTACTGACCGCTAGTCTAGAATGCTGACCACAACCTAGTGCTCTGATACCAAGTTGACAGGACCCGCACCAATTCCCCTAGACCACACGGGGACGTACCCTGCTCCCGTCTGATACCCAATTATAACATGCCAATCATACCCTTAATAAATTCAAATTCATAAATATCCATAATAAAGTCATACCTAAAATCCGAATACAAATAATATCAGACAAGGGATAGTATCCAAATGCAGGTTATTGAGCACGACTCTAAGATACTCTACGTGCCAACCTACCCAACAGTAGGGTTCAGGTGCGCAACGTAAACCTATACCTCTGCCTCGGGGTCCTCTTATGCCTTAGTAGAACGGCCTGGAGGGGTCAGTAAAACAATAAGGGTGAGTGGGCCGAAACCCAAAGTTTATAAAACAGTTCATCATATCGAAAACATATAGTTTTACCTCCCCGTTTTCCAAACATGCATGCATCAATATCAAAAACCATAATATCATATCATAAAAGCATAAAAAGAATAATATAAACATAATCATAAATCAGTCACTGCACTATACATCCCAACCCTGACATCCCAGATGTCTGACGTCCCAGACGTCCAATATGGTCACAGTCCCAAGGCTACGCGTGCCACCCAGGGTCTCAATCCCGAGTCCAAATCCTGAACCCAGTCTGGGTATGGCATCCAGATGCCTGACGTCCCAGACGTCCAATCATAGCAATCTTGCTCCTGAGTCACCCTACGGCCCAGTCCCTCCGTAGAATGACCCCTCGTAGGCATTGCGCCGTGACCACTCCGGGGTACCCACATCCGGAGGAGACAATATCACAAGGGTAGATCTATACAGTGCAGTACTAAAGATAATCATCAAAATCCATATACCTATATATGACTCAAAACAGTGCATAAACTAACCAGCCGGGTCTCATGCCCAAACATTGTAATACGTGCCATAATCATAACTCAAGGTAATCAGATACTTTTTCTTGAATCATATATATATATATAAAGGAAAACAGTTACGCATGCAAGGGTTTAATGAAATGAAAGGCCCACTCACAGTACAATCCCGCTGCAAAACCGAGCTTATAACCCTGCCCTGGTGCTAATGTACGATTACTGTCATGTCCAAAGTACACGTAAGGGTCACTACAAGCCACAACTATTCAACCATGAAGCCCTAGACTGAAACTAGCCCAGGAAAGCCACCCGAATACGCTTAATAAACCCTAATTTGACCAACTTAACTATCTCTGATTTACCCGAATCAGCCCTAACAGTGTTAGTGGACACGTGTCACAATCTGATTGGTCCTTGGTCTAACAGTTTCTGACATGATGACGTAATCGTGGCATCATTGCTGACATCAGCATGATGACGTCATCAAATATATAGTAATCGGGTCAACCCGAAACCCTGAAACAGGGTCATCGTTGACCCGTGGCTTGAACCGATCCCAGATTTTTTTTTCTAGCCACCATTTTTGATCTGACTTGGCCCTTGAGACTTGTCACAACCTACCCTACAGTTATGTGGATTCAAAACTAGGTTTTAAGATAGAAGAGCTACCTAAAACTCGAAGGGAAATCCGGCTGCAAGCTCTGGTCGTCATCCCCGGTGACTCACCCTGAATCGGGCCTCGAATATCGGTCCAACCTGGTCGTCTAAGTTCCTAAGACAAATCCCAGAAGTAAAGAATAAAACACAACGTAAAAAATGGGTCGTTTCGAAACAGGGAAGAAAATGAACCTCTCGGGTTTTCTGACTCACCGCCACCGTTGGTCGTCTCCTCCGGTCCTCAGCTCTCCTGACGGCCTAACATTCCTATCCCTACGTTGGTTCGAGTTCTAGTCATGGGTTTTGAACAGTTGGGTGCTTGGGGCTGGTTTTTCCTTCTCGGGTCTGGGGATGTTTCAGGTTTCATAGATAGGGGATGAGTTCAGTGGTGGTGATGGCTGGTGACTGGTGGTGGGTGGTGAGGTCATGTTTGATTGTATTGTGACTGGGGAGGAACAAATAAGGGAGAGTGGTGAGGGTGGCTTTGTGTGTGTTCGAGTTTTGGGGGGGGGGGGGGGGGGGGGGGGGGAGGGAGAGGTGGTTCTCCTTCTCGGGTTGCAGATGAAAGTGTGTGAGAGAGAGAGAGTGGTCTGATCAGATAAAGGGGAAGAGAAATGGGATCAATGGTCCAGATGCAATCCTCTAATTGAGATGAACGGCCGGGTTTTCTTGAGGGAACATTAATATTAGAATAATTGACCAATAGGGACAAGATCCTAGATTTAGGGAAAAGGGGAGTGTGGGATGAGTGACTTGTCACTCATCCAAGGGTCCAGATTAATTTGGTTTTTAAATCAGATTACATTATTATATTATTATTTTAATTAAACCCTCGGCTCGTACGGTTAATCGATTTTACTCTAGTGACCATAACTTTTTCGTCATACGTCTGTTTTCGACGTGCCGCCTTCCTACGGACTCGTGACGTCCCGATCTACGTCTGGGTCATGGGTCAAAGTCCTAAATATTTTCCTGGCGAAAATTCAACTTCCCCCCCCCCCCCCTCTTGGGGCAAAATGGTCATTTTACAATAAAATAATAATTACGAAACTTCGGGTCGTTACAGTTACCGTGTAATGCTTAGTGCTAGTATAATGTCATTAAATTCGTTTTGAACTTAATGGCTGAATAATTGACTAGATGTCTTAGGTACCCATGAGGCCTAGACATACTAAGTAAGAAGAGATAAATGTGTAAGAGTGAGCTTAAAAGACCCCTTTCATGGGCACTAAACCAATAAGGAAATATGATAATTGGACTTTCCAAACCACGTTGTAAAACAATGTGGTTAGGTGTGGATAAGGGAATGCATTGACTTGCCGTTAAATTGATTACAAAATTGTGTTGTTTCCTTTGTTTCTTGCAATACAAGTTTTATATTGTTTCAAGCATATTTTAACTTAGAGCCCCCTTTTTCTGTGTCTTTATTTGAAGTGTTTTGTTTAAGAGCCATGCATATGTAACTAGTGCTTGAGTACCTACATGTGAACTATTCAATCTATTACTTTGGTTACACTGTTAAGTCAAGCCCTTATGGGACTCAGCCTTTTCTTGTACCACAATATTATCTATTAATTAGTGCACTTTGTCGGATATATTTGTTAAGAATTTTATGTACTAACTCGTCATACTTTTCTTCCAACAACTATCTTTTTCAATCTTCATTAGTTTCGTGTCCCTTTTTGTCAAATTGTTGATGATTCCTCATTGTGTATGCTTGGTAACTAACACTGTAAAGTTTCTCTTTGTGTAGGCGGCCCTGGACTATGAGCTCCAACCATAGTGGAGTTGAATCTTTGACTTCAAGATGTAGGGATGGATGACCTAAATTTCCCTGGTCCTCTGCGGACTTGGTCTAATAATCAACATAAGGGTGATCTTATTTCTTGTAAGTTGGACAGGGTCCTTATGAACCTCGGGTGATTGGCTAGCTTACCTAATAACTCATCCTCGTTCCATAACTATGAAAGCTCTTATCACACCCCTGCTATTTTGGATTTGCACATCCACCTAAATCTTTTAAGTGTCCTTTTAAGCTTTTTACTTCATAGTTGACTATGTGCAGTTCATGCCAATTGCTGAGTAGGTACTTAATATGGAAGTGGTATGTGCTTTCAATTTCAGCTGGCAAATAAGCTCAAACGGGTGAAGGCTAAGCTTAAGTTTCTTAGTAAAGGTGTTGATGTATCCTAGCTTATACACTACTATATTAGTAATGATAATGCACAAGTAAGGGTGACGAACCACATAGACTAATTAGGCTTCACAATTACCTCAAATTAACCCTGCAATCACTCAATTCACTAGTGGAATAAAATGAACTGAAAATAAACAGATTTGAGTTTTGATTTGTGATATGTAAGGATGTTAAACAAAAATTAAGTGTTTAAGTAAATGAAGATAGATAGCAAAGATTGAGAAAAGTATGGAGATGGAAGCTGGGGTCTTGACTTCACCAATGTAACCTCTATTCTATGCAAACAACGACTAAATTACTTTGATCTTCCAAACCTGCTCTAAGGATCGTTTTCAATTAAGTAAGATAGGCCATTGCTTGTGGGATACGATCTAGTCCTTCTAATTGCAACCTAAGTATGGCATGTACTTTAGATTACTCCTAGAAAGCCTTTAAGTATAAGAAAGAAATAAAATTGACCAAACAGATTCAGTGGCATGGCATGTACTCACTAACCATATTCTTTCATTCATAAATCAATTAAACTTAGTCATGACATGTGCTCTAAATCTAACTAGGCATATGGAACCCTAATGGTGATCAAGCACTAGAATCACAGATGAATCAATAAATTAAAATGAATGAAACGAAGAAGAGTTTGTAAAAATCAGAATACTTCAATCATAACATAGAATTGAGTTTACATGATTACATCAAGAACCCTAGATGAGAAATTAACTACACATGTATCTAATCAACATAAAAACATTATTTAAAGACATGGATGCAGCAAACTCTAAGTAAAAGGCAGTATTCTTCTCCATAACTAAATAGGGCTTCTTCTTCACACAACAAAGATGATGGATGACGAATTTGATAAAGGAATTTTGGGGCTTTTATGATGAGATATTGAGGCACATGACAAAGAGATGGAAAAAGATGGAAGAGAGAAGATGGTTATGGAAGGGAAATAGAAAGATGAATTTTATTTTTGAGGTTTTCTCAATGGAAGAGAAGGAGAATGAAAATGAAGAGTATAACTGATTTCTTTGTTATATGGAGGCTAGGGTTTATTTTGAGAGTGAAGATAGCTTATATAGGTAAGAAAGCATGATGGAAAATAAGGAAAGAAAGGGAATCAGACTCTGTTCATGTGAACAGTGTCTACGTGAATAGTGATGCACGAATAGTGACAGCTTCTTATTTTCCAAGTTATTTTCCTTGCTCCCTAAATAAACTCAGTCAACTCTGAATTTCTTCCTTTTTACGCCGAAATCTTTGTAATTCGATGTAATGTCCAATCCTGCACGACTCTCACAAAAATTATCATTTTCTCCTATGTAATGAAAGATATAATACTATATCAAAGATATGAATGCACGGCAAAATGCATAAAATATGACCTAACAAAGACCCCCCAATTCTATCATTTGCTAGTCCTCGAGCAAACAAAATACAAAAACACAATTAAAATAATGACTCGATCTTCCTAAGATAGAACATTTAAACCCCTAGGTGTGCCTAGTAGGAGGAGTTTTGTCTCCTGAGGCTTTAACAGAGGTGACGCCCACAAATACCATCTAGACTCTATTGAAAACAAGGGTTAAAACATTATGGAAACAAAGTAATGTGAACCAATGAAACTTTAGTCATACCTTCACCTTCTTGAATTCACCATGTCAACCAACTAATTAGTGTGCAAGTGAACACATATATTCTTAGTTTCATGGCTTCATAGGTATCATTCTCAAACCTGAAGATAGAATTCGTCTCAACTCTAAGTCTCACAGATTCACTCAATCACTCGAACCTAAGGTTTAATCTCTCCATCAAACATATGCGAGTGAAGTTATGTAATTTGAAAGAAAGTATTCTCACATATGAAGTATAAGAAAACATGGCACAATTTCAGGATAGATCTCATGAAAGAATTGAAAACTAATAATTAGATAGAGCACATACCTCCTAGCATTCATGTCATTACCCAAATGATCTACATAGGTCTTAATCTTTATAGGTTGTAATGGGGCTTGGTTGAGGGCAAAATGAAAGAAGGATAGGAAGAACAAGTAACTTAGAATCATACCAAGGGCTATTGAAACATTACTTTGCACAGCTTGATGTCATTCCCAGCATCTGCTCACTTTAAGTTGAATGGAATGAACTTTCCATTAATGCACTTTTCTCATATCATACTTGAACTTTTTCTTTTGCTATTTTTTTTCATATTTTTTTTTCTCTGTAGTTTTACTTCATATAAGTTCTCTTTTCTTTTGATATGAACTTCTTTTAACATGAGCTTCTTTTTATTGTCCATGAACTCTTGATTTAACAGTGGCAATACTTCTCCTTGCATCAAATTTCCACTTTCAACAATCATGGCACATTCCAAGCTATAGGGTATGGTCACAATTAAGCTAGGTACCTCAAAGTGAGATACAAAAGGGAAGGAGTGATGTAGGTTATGAAAGAAATGGCTACATGTGTTTGGCTGCAAAATGGCTAATGGAGCACATAAATGTAGGATTGAGAGAAGACGTTTAGAAGGTTATACACACAAAGCTGAGTATCACTTCATAAGGGCTACTCCACAAATTAAGGGCATGTGATATCTGAAATTATGATAAATTCTTAGTAATCAACCAAAAATGATAATGTGACCAGATTAGAGTGAGCTAGAAAGAAAGAATTGGAGAAGAAATAAATTAAACCCTCTCAAGAAAGCAAGTAGGCTCAACACATCACAAGGGTAGTCTCCACTATTCATCTTCATTTGTTTGATCAAGTACCTTATTCACCATGTAGGTCAGAAAGAACACCTAATCAAAAGACTATTCAAGGCTTCCTTCTAAATGACGATTGGATGCCTTATTTTGCATAAAGATTTCATTGCAATGTTTCAACAATGCTCTAACAGACTGACTCTTTAGCACCCAAAAATTTTCAATTCCCTACCCTCAAACCTAAACTAAACATAGTCCTCAATGTATAAAATAGAAAAGAAGGCATGCAATGCAAAGGGAGTATGAAAGAAGAGAAAGAAAAGAAGTAACTAAGATAAAAGGTTAAAAAGATAGAACCTGGTTGGGTTGCCTCTCAACAAGCACTGAATTTAACATCTAGGCAAGACATGGTAGCAAATGGACTTAATGGAATGGAAGAGTATCCACCATATGTGCAATGGGAACATCCATATCAGCCATCAAGTACGGCTTTAATATGTGGACATTAACTTTGAAACTGTTACCATTGCTGAGATTCTTTATTTCAACTGCTCCATGAGGATACTCTTTGATCACTTTGAAAGGTCCAACCCATCTAGACTTAAGTTTACCTAGAAAGAGACGTAAACGAGAGTCATATAATAAAACATTATGATCAAGGAAGAATACATTTCTTACGAGAGCTTTATCATGGTAAAGCTTTTTCCTTTCTTTGTAAATCTTCGCGCTTTCATAAGCCTCATTCCTTAGCTCCTCAAGCTCATTGAGTTGCAGCTTTCTTGACATTCCAGCTTTTGTGAAATCGAGGTCAAGCTTCTTGATTGCCCATAAAGCATGGTGCTCCAACTCCATAGGCAAATGGAAAGCTTTCTCAAAAGCAATTTTGTAAGGGCTCATCCCAACAGGAGTCTTATAAGTTATTCTATAAGCCTAAAATGCATCATGTAACTTCGTGGACCAGTCTTTCCTTGTAATATTCACAGTCTTCATTAGAATATTCTTGATCTACCTATTGCTTATGTCCACTTGGCCAGAAGTTTGGGGATGATATAGTGTGCTCACTCTATGTGTGATTCCATACTTCTTCATCAAGGCTTCAAATGGCTTGTTGCAGAAGTAAATACCACCATCACTGATGATAGCTCTTGGCATTCTGAACCTTGAAAAAATCATATCCTTGAGGAAGTTAATCACCACTCTATGATTGTGACGATCCGCCCCGAATTAACGGGATTAATTAAGGATTATTGACGGATTAGCGAGACTAATCAGGGATTTGACGAAGATTAGCGGACGTTCGGGCGAAATCACAATTTTGCCCTTGGAATGGACGAATCGTTGAATTTTCGTTCAGATGGTCAAATAGACTTTAGCTGATGATTGTGACGTAGTTCGGAACGTCAGGAGTTCATAGACTAGTGGCACGCTCGATTCCGACGTTCGTGGAAAAAGTTATGACGATCGGAAGCCCAAGGACATTTTGGTAATTTGGTCGAATAGGAGCGAATAGTTGACTTTTGACCCAGGAGGTCCGAGGACCAAGGATCGTTACGTAGGTCAGGACGACACGAATCCATAGACAGGCGGCACGTTGAATTCAGACGTTCAACGGAGAAGTTACGGTTCACGGAAGTTCGAAAGTACCATTGCACGAATTACGAAACGGCTGCTTTTTGGATTTAAGTGGGGCCAAATATTTTTTCACTGGACCAATGGATGAGTGACAAGTGTCACCCATCCACTGGCCACCCATTTTACACTCATGCATATCACCCATTTTCCTTGTTCTTTGTTTGTGCTTACCAAACACACCCAAACCGATCAAACACCCAACCCCAATCAAACCCAATCTCCCTTACGACCATGACTGAGACCAAGAGAAGGAAGAGTGGACCAGATGATGGTGATGGCCGTCCAGGTTGGCACCGCCGTGCACGGCTGGGACCAAAACTCGAGCATGTACCCGGTTAGTCCCAAATTCCCTTCTTTGTCGATTTTTATGTTATGGTCGATTTTGGGTGATTAGGAAATGATTATTAGGTTGCTAGGATGTTTCTAGGATAGGTTTGAAGGTGGTTGGATGGCTGTGGAAGCCGTGGGAGGAAAATGAAATGTGGGACCGTGAGGTCCTTTGTTCATGAATGGGTTTTGGATGGTTTTCCTTGGATTTAAGGATTAGAAATGGTAGGAAATAGGAAAATAGGAAGATTGGGATTGAGAAGGAAGGAATTGGATGAAAAATGAGGATTGGAGAGGCCTGGACCGGTCACGCCAGTCCAGTTGCAGGCATGAACCGAACTAGCCGGTCTGGACCGGTTCAGCCGTTAGAGAAGACAAACAGTGCAGGGCGCGTGAGCCCCATGCGCAGCCCCTTTGGACAGCGCATGGGACATAATTTGGGGAAACTTCCAACATGAAATTTCATCTATTTGATGTAACGAACATTTTGGGACTGGTTTCGTGTCAATCGGACATCGTTTCGATATAGTTCGTGTTGTCCAAAGGTTTAGGTTCGCGTTTAAAAATAGTTAGAAAATCAGGAAAATTATGGGACTTCAATGAGAGGTTAATGATGCTATTAGTAACCCTCTAAATTAATTTGGATAGGTTCGGAAATCCAGGAGGCGACGATTGGCCAGGGAGACGCTTATGGCACGAGTATCGAGGCGCGGCTTCGGACGGTCTGTGAGTGGACCCTTCTTTCGAATTCGATGCATGCATAAATTTTTTTTAAGTGTTTTAATATTTGTTTTGTGATGCCTTTGTTTGTTGTAGCCTAGGATTTACGTATTTGCACATATTTCGAGATTTACGGTTTTATACGATGCTTATACGAGCTTGGTTTTCAATGAGGGTTTAATGATTTGGTTTTAGATTTGGAAATATGAAATCGGACACAAGACCCATTTGATTTAGGAACTCTCAGACATGGAGTCCATTTGATTTGACGAGGAACTGGACCGAGGGTCCATTTGAGATATACGGTCGGACCGAGGGTCCCGTTGATTTATGATCCGGGCTTGAGGCCCATTTGAATGTAGTATCGGGCTTGAGGCCCTGTTGGTTGTGAAATCGGGCCGGAGTTTGTGGTTTTGGGCTTAGGGCCCAGTTAGCTGTGGTATCGGGCTTGAGGCCCATTTTATTGTAACATCGGGCTTGAGTCCCAGTTCAGTTTGTGAAATGAGAATTCGGGCATGAGACCCTATTGAACTGTGGATTTAGGCCGAGGCCTGTGAAATGGATTTGAATCAGATTCGAGGAATCCTGTTGAGATGAATTGGGTATGAGACCCAGTTGAAATGTGTTTTGAGAAAGAAAGAAAGTATTTGAAATGTATGAACCCTCAATTTGATTATATGGTCTCCTCCAGACGTCGACCTAGAGAGTCACGATCCACATACCAGAATGGGTATCCCCGTAGGGATCCCGTTTCAGGAGTGGGGGGTTACGATTTATGTTGTGGTCCCGGACCAGATTCCGGAAAGATGTGTGGACTAGATCCAGAGAGAGAGCTCAGACTAGATCCAGAGATTGAGCCACCCAGATGGAAAATTCCTGGGAGAAGACTCGGAGTGAGACCCCGAGTAGTGTGCATACTATTATAGAGACGATATCGTGACATTTATCGGGGATGTGTTCCCTAGGGGTTGTGTGCCCCGAGTTGGCATCTTCTCGGAAGTGCCGCGGATGGGTTATACGTATGAGTACGTATGTGGTTTACAGAAAGTGATTTGGGGTCGGAGACCCCTGTTTTATGATTTAGAAAGTGGTTTGGGGCGGAGACCCCATATTCGATGTTTAGTACTTCACTGAGAATGTTTTTGGGGTGAGTTCCCATGTATTGATTTATAGTTTTCAAGTTTGTGATTTCGGGTCGGGGACCCATAAATGGATTTACGGTTCATGACGGTTTATGGGAACAAGTATGAACCCTTGAACGATTTTTATGGGTCATGACAGTTTATGGGAACTGGGCATGAACCCTGGAAAGGTTTTGAGAATTTTTGACAAATGGTATTATGAACGTTTTGATAAACCGTTTTCGAATGCATGCATATGCTTTTAGTGAAAGGCATAAATGTCTTTATGTGAAAATGTTTTTAATGAAATGATTGTTTTTGTCCACTCACAGTTTTCGTGTTTTAATGCCCTTCAGGTTGATCACGGATGCAGGCTGTAGCAGGGACGAGACATCACACTCCTCCTCCTACGATCCTGGCGTGCTCTGGATGCCCTGGTGAGGGCTAGAGATGGAATTTCCCTGGTCTGACACTTCGTCTCAAACGGGATCAGGCGTGCCCCACGTTAATCCCGGGGGATTTGGGACAGGTCCTGACAATGAACATTGGTCTTTGATGAAATTGCTTCCACCCATTTAATAACGTAGTCTACCGCCACCAGGATGTAATTATAGCCAAAAGAGGGTGGGAATGGTCCCATGTAATCGATGCCCAAAACGTCAAAGATCTTCGCCACCAAAATGTTATTCAAAGGCATATGATTTCTGCTGTTGATGTTGCCTATTCTTTGGCACCTATCACACTTAACACACAAGTTAAAATCATCTTTAAACAAAGTAGGCAAAAAAAAAAAAACCAGATTGAAGAACCTTGGATGCTATGGGAACCGGGCATGAACCCTGGAAAGGTTTTGAGAATTTTTGACAAATGGTATTATGAACGTTTTGAAAAACGGTTTTCGAATGCATGCATATGCTTTTAGTGAAAGGTATAAATGTCTTTATGTGAAAATGTTTTTAATGAAATGATTGTTTTTGTCCACTCACAGTTTTCATGTTTTAATGCCCTTCAGGTTGATCGCGGATGCAGGCTGTAGCAAGGACGAGACATCACACTCCTCCTCCTACGATCCTGGCGTGCTCTGGATGCCCCAGTGAGGGCTAGAGATGGAATTTCCCTGGTCTGACACTTCGTGTCAGACGGGATTAGGCGTGTCCCACGTTAATCCCGGGGGATTTGGGATGGGTCCTGACAATGATCATTGGTCTTTGATGAAATTGCTTCCACCCATTTAATAACGTAGTCTACAGCCACCAAGATGTAATTATAGCCAAAAGAGGGTGGGAATGGTCCCATGTAATCGATGCCCAAAACGTCAAAGATCTTCACCACCAAAATTTTATTCAAAGGCATCTGATTTCTGCTGTTGATGTTTCCTATTCTTTGGCACCTATCACACTTAACACAAAAGTTAAAATCATCTTTAAACAAAGTAGGCAAAAAAAAAAAACAGATTGAAGAACCTTGGATGCTGTCTTCTTGGCACCAAAATGGCCTCCACACACAAACTCATGACTGAACTTGAGTATGCTTTCTTGTTCAACCTCAGGAACACATCTCCTAATAATCTGATCAGGTCCATATTTGAAAAGTTAGGGCTCATCCCACATGTAGTGCTTCACTTGAGAAAAGAACCTTTTCTTCGCTTGAAAGGTTAGATCATCTCTAATAATACCACAAGCAAGAAAATTAACAAAATCAGCATACCATGGTTCTTCATCTTGGATGGCAAGAAGTTGTTCATCGGGGAATGATTCATTCAAGGGCAACTGTGCATTTCTATCAATTGCTTCACTTTTCAAACATGATAGGTGGTCAGCAACTACATTCTCTTTGCCATTATTGTCTTTTATTTCCAAATCAAATTCTTGTAATAAGAGGATCCATCTAATGAGTCTTGGCTTGGCATCCTTCTTTGTCATTAAGTATCGTAGAGCTGAATAGTCTGAGTATACAATGACTTTTGATCCTACAAGATAAGACCTAAACTTCTTCAGAGCAAAGACAATAGCAAGCAACTCTTTTTACGTTGTGGAATAGTTTAGCTGAGCATCATTCAATGTCCTGCTTGCATCATAAATCACATGAGGGAGTTTTACAAATCTTTGGCCTAGTATTGCATCAATAGCAAAATCAGATGCATCACGCATCAATTCAAAGGGTAAACACCAATCTGGAGCCATGATAATAGAAGCATAAGTTAGTTTCCTTAGCTAACAAGTTACATAACGGACATTGTAGCAATAACCCTCTAAATCTTTCCCAGCATTCCCTAAAAGTTTCAGTGTCATCTTGTTTGAAATTTAAAATTAGTGCTCTTAGGGTTGCTATCTTTTGGGGGAAAGGAACTTGTCCATAAACTTCTTTACAACATCATCCCACGTCTCCAAGGACTTAGGCTTCAAAGTCATGAGCCAAGCCTTGGCCCGTTCTTTCAATGTGTATGGAAAGATTCTACACCTCATATCATTCTCAGAAAGTCCCTGCAAGGGCAATGAATTAATAACTATGTAAAACTCTTTAATATGAGCCAATGGATCCTCATTAGGTAACCCAAAGAATGAAGGAAACATAGAAAAATATGAAGATTTAAGTTCATAGTTCCTTGCTGCCTGTGACAGCACTATGCATGAAGGCGAATCAGGGATTATTAGTTGAGCATAAAACTCCAAAGCATGGGTTGCTGCCTCAACCATCTTTTCTTAAATTTCTTCTTCTAACTCTTCTGAATCTTTTGAATGAATTGAGACATAAGTTTTGTCCTGAATGATTTCTTGAAATGCTCTTTTAGCTACAATTTTTGTAGTAAGATTTCCTCTTGTTGCTCTAGATCCTTATAGCTACAGCAACAAATTCTAGCAAAGGCGTACTAGATATTCAAAACTTGACACACAAAGATAAGAATAACTCAAGCATAAGTAAAGAAACTAAAAGAGAAAACAAGTTATAGGGCTACGTCAGTAACTAATTGCAAAGGACTGAAATCAGTCCCCTAAAATGGCGCCAAAATTGTTGTTGTATCCTAGCTTATACACTACTATTGTAGTAATGGTAATGCACAATTAAGGGTTTCGAACTACAGAGACTGATTAGGCTTCACAATTACCTCAAATTAACCCTATAATGACTCAATTTACTAGTGGAATAAAATGAACTGAAAATAAACTGATTTGAGTTTTGCTTTGTGATATGTAAGGACGTTAAACTGAAATTAAAAGTTTAAGTAAATGAAGATAGATAGCAAAGATTGAGAAAAGTATGGAGATGGAAGCTAGGGTCTTGACTTCACCTAAGTAACCTTGCTTCAATGCAAACAACGACTAAAGACTTTGATCTTCCAAACCTACTCTAAGGATCGTTTTCACTTAAGTAAGATAGGCCATGGCATATGGGACACTATCTAGTCCTTCTAATTGTAACCTACGTAAGGCATGTACTTTAGATTACTCCTAGAAAGCCTTTAAGTAAAAGAAAAAAATAAAATTGATCAAACAGATTCAGTGGCATGGCATGTACTCACTAACCATATTCTTTCATTCATAAATCAATTAAACTTAGGCATGGCATGTGCTCTAAATCTAACTAAGCATATGGAACCCTAATAGTGATCAAGCACTTGAATCACATATTAATCAATAATTAAAATGAATGAAACAAAGAAGAATTTGTAAAAATCAGAATACTTCAATCATAACATAGAATTGAGTTTACATAGTTACATCAAGAACCCTAGATGAGAAAGTAGCTACACATGTATCTAATCAACATAAAAACATTAATTAAAGACATAGATGCAGCAAACTCTAAGTAGAAGGGATTCTTTTTCTTCAGAACTGAAAAGGGCTTCTTCTTCACACAACAAAGATGATGGATGACGAATTTGATGAAGGAATTTTGGGGCTTTTATGATGAGAGATTGAGGTACATGACAAAGTGATGAAAAATGATGGAAGAGAGAAGATGGTTATGGAAGGGAAATAGAAAAATGAGTTTTATTTTTGAGGTTTTCTCAATGGAAGAGGAGGAGAATGAAAAAGAAGAGTAGAACTGATTTCTTTGTTGAACTGATTTCTTTGTTATATGGAGGCTAGGGTTTATTTTGAGAGTGAAGAGGGCTTATATAGGTAAGAAAGCATGGCGGCAAATAAGGAAAGAAAGGGAATCAGACACTGTTCACGTGAACAGTTCTTCACGAATAGTGATGTATGAATAGTGACAGCTTCTTATTTTCCAAGTTATTTTTCCTTGCTCCCTAAATAAACTCAATCAATTCCGAATTTCTTCCTTTTTACGCCAAAATCTTTGTAACTCGATGTAATGTCCAATCCTGTGCCACTCTCACAAAAATTATCATTTTCTCTTATGTGATGAAAGATATTAGTACTAAATCAAAAATAAGAATGCATGGGAAAATGCATAAAATATGACCTAACAAAAGGCCCTAATTTTGAAGTACCATTGACGCCTTGCATACCAAGGAAAATATTGACCAATGTCAATGTTTGGTTAGTGCTAGGGCTCTTGATCATTCTCTTGTTAAGCAAGAGGGTCGGCTACTAGCTGATACTAGTTGTCTCTTGAGGGAGGAAAGCTTCTTGAGGTAAAAATATAGGGTTCGTTGGATGGGTGATGGAACCTTAGTACACTTTCTTTCATAGGACAGTTAAGAAGAAAACTAGCAATGATATGGTTGCTCATCTCCAGTGGCCAGATGAATCCCTTACTAAGATCGAAGCCAAAACCAAAGCTGACCCAAAGGCTTATTTTCAGAATATCCTTAGGGCTATGGGGAATGGTAGGAGATTTCATGGAGATATGGATCAAACGTTTTACCCCTTTGTGAAGATAATTAAATGTTTAAGGAGTTTTTAGTGGATGAGATCAATAAGGTCTTTATTGGAATGAATGCTACTGGATCTGGGCCTTCATGGGTTCAATGCTCTTTTCCTTTAGAAATCGTGGAGTATTTTGGGAGCCTTGTAACTTTAGCAGTTAATGAGTTCTTCAACTCTAGGAAATTGTTGAAGGAGTTCAACAATATGATCACTACCATTGTACCTAAAGTCCCTAACCCCACCACCTTGAGCGACTTAAGGCCCATTTCCTATTTTATGTACAATGTATAAAATTATAGCTAAGCTTCTAGCGTAATGTTTAAAGCCACTACCTTTGATTGTTAGATTTTTCTAGTTGCCTTTTATTGGGGGGTGAGGAATAGGGATGATGTGTTACTTGTGCAAGAGGTTATGTGTGGGTACCATCTTAACCATAGCCTTAACTAATACACCAACAAATTTGATATAATGAAAGCATATGATACCTTTAACTGGGACTCTCTCACTAGCATTATAATAGACTTTAGGTACCATCCTCACATGATTGCTTGGGCCTGTGAGTGTATTTCCACCTAATTACTCAGTTGTTGTTAACGGGAAGTTGGATGGCTTTTTAATGGTGGGAGGGATCTGAGACAGGGATAGCTACTATCACCTTACCTATTTATTATTTCTATCGAGGTCTTCTCTCGTATTATCTCTTCAAAAACGGAAGCATCTATAGATTTCCAATCTTGTTGGCATTGTGGGTCTATTCGTTTACACCATATGGCCTTTGCTGAAGATCTCTTTGTTTTCTATCATGGTGACTTGGAGTCCATGTTGGTTATTAAGGAAGCGCTTGATTGCTTTGTTTTGGTGTTTTGTCTTACCCCTAAACCTCCCAAAAGCAATGTTTTTATGTTAGGGTGGATAGTGAGGAAGCCCTACCATATTTTACAGAAACTGGGTTTCTAGGTTGGCATTCTTCCCATTCGTTACCTTGGGGTTACACTTATTACTTCCAAGCTCCTTTTTTTTTTTTTTTCTGATTGTTGTGCTTCACTTGAGAAAGTAGAAAACCACATCCTAGTACAGGAGCATAAGTTCTTATCTTCTGTAGGGAGGCTGGTTCTTGTTAAGTCCATTATAAGAAGTAGGCTTCCCAACTTTTCCTCCCTTAGAAAGTTCTTTTCGATATTGAGTGTATGTTTTGTAAGTTTCATTAGGTAAGTCCTGATTAAGGTACTTACAAGGCTAAAGTGGCTTGGGCCATGGTTTGTAAACTAAGAAATAAATGTGGTCATAGCATTCAGAGTCTTCAATAACATATGGAGCAAGTTCTTATAACTCAATATCCTTGGAAGGTCTTCTTAATGGATATCGATAACATATGGGCTAAGTCTTATTTTTTTTTTTAGCCAAATACCTTTGGGCTGCCAGAGTTCCCTTTATTTGTTCTTAGAGCTAGAGGAAGCTTCGAGAGGTTCGTGATCTGTTGAAGTCCCTTATTAGAGTTAAGATGGGTATTGGAAACTATAAAGCTTGTAGCACGATAGTTGTCTTACTAGTATAGCTCTCATTGACCATTAGGGTTTTCTTATTATTCCTAAGTCTAGAGTTTCTGCTTCCTTGATACTTAGTATGTTTATTAACAATGGGTATAAATTTGGCAACCCTATCCTAGCTGGGTTATACATATCATTCAATGGGAGGCCATGGAAAAAAACCCTGATGTCTCAAGGTTGGGACTATTTTTTCTAGAAACTATAGAGTGATTGTAAATATAGTGCTTCCACCTCATAGGACTCTCTAAGAGTGCTTCACCTAATGGTGGATTGGAACAAGTTCACTTGGTTCTAGATGGTGATCTGTAAGTCCAATTCTATCTTATGACTAGCTATAAACTGTAGGCATTCAACATATGCTCTGGTACCACGTGAATAGAGACAACCCCGCTCTGATAAGCAATCCTATGCTCTGATACCACGTTGACAGGACCCATCCCAATCCCCCCGGGATTAGTGCGGAATGACCCTGTTCCCATCTGACACAAAGTGTCAGACAAGGGATATTTCTGACCTTTGCCCTCCCGGGCTATCAGAGTACGCTAGGATCCAGAGGAGGTATGTGATATCTCAGTCTCTGCTACAGTTCACATCCGATGTCAACCTGAAGGGCAGTCAAAACATTAAAAACTGTGAGTGGACAAAACAAGAGTTTATAAAAACATTTCATAAGAGAAGACATTTGTACCCTTCACTAAAAAGCATGCATGCATTCGAAAACCATTTAACCAAAGAAACCATATGTGGGACTAAGCCCAAAACTATAATGCAATAGACCATACGGGCCACTGCCCAAATCATAAAGAAACCAATAAGGGACTCAGCCCAAAACCATAACCATACTGAAATCAAGTACACGAGCTCCTGCTCAAATCTTGTATACACATAACATATATCATATTTATATCACATACACGTATAATTCAAACAACCAATCCTGTCACGGTTTCCAAAGCTACACGCGTGCTACCCAGGTCTCAATCCGAGTCTTCTCAAACTCAAGATCAATGTCCGCAGACCATTGACCCTACCTGAGGTAATAGTAATCATAGCCTTCCTGAGAGTAAGGAACCCAACTGGGGGGTGACTCCAATCAGTCGGTGCTCCGTGACTACTCCGGGGTCCACCCAGGCCAACGATCCTCCCCGGAGGAGATAATAGAAGTAAAGGAAGGTATATGAATACATATATATACATAACATAAACATTCATGCCCGGTTCCCTTGAACCGCCATGATCCATAACATCCATTAACCAGGGTTCATGGCGGTTCCCATAAACCGTCATGAACCAGAATGACCTGACAAAGGTTCATGCCGGTTCCCATAAACCGTCATGAACACGGAAATCCATGTAGGGTCCCTGACCCGAAATCATCAATGTAAAACAACTGGGTCTCGTGCTCGAACATATGACTCAACTGGGCACCGTGCTCGATATCTAAGGTTCAGTCACGACTCCGATCATAGTGATGTGTGCAACCATCCATCCAGGAACGCCCTCAATCCTGGTATGTCGCCGTGAACGTATCAACCGACGCGACCACCACAAGATCATGGTGCACTCATCACCGATCGCTATCCTGAACCGTCAGCACTCCAAAGTCGAGCCTCCCCAGGTTGCCCGACCACGAATCGTGCATCGTGACCTCTCCGGAAGGAACACATCCCAATCCGGAGGCGAGCGTCGTATCGCCGATCGATGTGCACATAGCACCCGCCGCGACCACGATTTAGACCCGAAGGTCGTAAATAGCGTCATATGCCTGAGACAAACCCAAATGGGTCTCATACTCGAGTTTATCTTTTTAGAAATCCAAAACCAGTTCATTTAGACCAATAAAGAAATACAGACCCGTATAGGGCCGAAACACCGAAATACATGCCTATACGTAACCACACATCCAAATGCACTCATGGCATCACAAACAAGTATTTAAAACATATAATAAACATTTATGCATGCACCAATTTAGAAAACAAGGTCCACTCACAGACCATCCGAGCTGCCGCCTCGATTTGCGTGCCATAGGCTCTCCCGAGCCGATCACCATCACCGGGACTCCCAACCTGTCCAAATTTTAATAAAATGTTACTAACTACTTAATTAACCTCCCACTAAAGCCCCGTAATTTTCCTGAACTTTTAACTATTTTTAAACCGACCCTAAACCTTCCGACACACCGAAAACTATCGAAACGATGTCCGATTAACGCGAGACCAGTACCCAAATTTTCGTTACATCGAATAGAAGATTTCCCGTGTTGAACACTTTCCCAAATTATGGTCCACGCGCCCTAGAAGGTCGAAAACACTGTTCATCGTCTTCAACCTCCAGCTTACTGTTCATGGTGCTGTTCATCCGTCGGTTTTCTTGGGTTTTTGGACCGATATTAGGTCCATTTCATCCCATTTTAATCCTAATATGATCCTAATCCTATTTCCTATCATTTAGACATTAAAAACCAAAGTAAAAACCACCCAAAACCGTGCTTCCTATTCGGCCATGGCGGAGGTGTTTTCCTCCGCCGTCCACCGCCCATTCCAGACTGTCCCAAGCCACAAAAACAATCCTAAACTCGTCTTAAGGTCCCCAGAAACCCATCCTAAACCATAGAATCGAATAAAACCAACAAAACCGAAATTTAGGAATTTGAATATTCCTTACCTCACGGGTTGGCTTTCCCCGCCGTGGCCACCGCCGTGGCTAGCCACCGTCGTTCCCCTCACCGTCCTCATCCTCACGGTCACACACGGGCACAGTAGATTTATGGTGGTGAGGTGTGTTGTGTGTTTGAAAAATGAAGAACAAAGAAGAAAATGAAGAAAATGGTGGATAAGGGGAAAATGTTGAGCTGATGAGGGAGAGTGAGGATTAAGTGAAGGGTGGAGATTTAAAGATTAATTTGTAATGAATGGTTAGGATTTAAGGATAGATGGATTAATTATATAATAATAATTATAATATTATTTAATTTAGTAGATCCACTTTTTAGGGGTTTGTCCAATGGGATGAGTGACACTTGTCACTCATCCATGGGACCCACTGAAAATATCTTGGCCAATCAGATTTCGCCAAATCATCCCGTCTCGAAGTACGTGCATAGTGAAAGCGAACTTCCGTGACCTATAACTTCCCTGTTCGAAGTCCGATTTCAGCATGCCGCCTGCCTATGGATTCGTATCGTCCCGATCTACGTAACGTTCCTCGGCCCTTGGCCATTGGACCTCTCGGTCAAAAAGTAAACATTTGCCCCTTTTTAACCATAATTACCAAAATGCCCCTAAACTTCCGAACGTCACAACTTCCTCCTCGAACGTCGGAAATGAACGTGCCACCTGTCTATGAACTCGTGACGTCACGAACTGCGTCACGGTCATCGGTCAAAGTCCATTTGACCACCCAAATGAAAAGTCAAAGTTTTGCCACGCCCAAGGGCAAAACGGTCATTTCGCATCGTTCGTCCGATTTTGCTCTATTAATCACGGATTAGCCTCACTAATCGTGATTAGTCACTAATCTCATCACGGAATTTGGGACGGGTCGTTACAACCTTCCCTCCTTAATGAATTTTGTCCTCGAAATTCCAATCGACCTAAGTTCAACCGTTCTTCCCTCCTTAATTTAGTTCCGTTCTTGAAACTCCAACTATCCTGACTCCACATCCACTTCGTGGAAAGTAGAATCGATCTCGAAACTCGTGTACACTCGTACACCCACTAACCAAAACAATACTTACTCGTACCCAAGCGTACCACTAACACTCACGTCGCAACGACTACACTCGACCACGTCGAGTGACAGTAATTTCACGTTCCGAACTGACGCCACTTGTCAGTATTAGGACAACCCGAGTACCCTACTTGTCAAATCTACCAAGTCACTGACACAAACACTCGAAGGTTCCTTCCTCAATCACCAAACTATCATGATGTCTACTCCCACCGGGAGTCATGAGACCTCACTCAACGATCCTCGTTGACACCTCCGACAAACTGTCACCACTTGACAGTCGTCAGTCGAAAACTGTCACTATACTCACTCGTGGTTACACTAACCACCAACTCACTCATCCTGAGTACACGTATACCAACAAAACACTCGACCTGTGTGTAACCAGACCCATCAGAACTACTATGACCCAATGCACAATATCCAATGTCCAGTCCACGACCTCAAATAATCCAATGGTATCGGAACCAATCCGTCTACCAACACGTTCACCCAACCTACTACTGGTATATCCTATATATCGTCACTAAACACTACAGCCTGTCCCGTATCGTACCTCGAACAACGCACAAGGTACATACATCTATCCATCAACCAGACTACAACCACCTAGGTCATAGCCAATCACGTTTTAATAATGGAGTCCATCTGTCCAATCCCATACTAGACAGATCAAAACTCCGACCCATTATCAATTTCCAAATCCGAATCCGAATCCGCAATTTCGTAAGAAATCCCGAATCCAAACCCAGAATTCATATCCATAACCATGTCCAAATTCGAATCCGAAATCATTATTCCGTAAGCTAGCATTTGGAATAACCATTCCGAACCCAAATCCATAAAAAAAAAATCCACATTCAAGCTCTAGAATCAAATCCTGAATCGTGTCAACCAGAATCCGATTCCAAAACCCAAATCCAGAAATCCTCTTTCAAGTTCCAAAATCAAATCCTGAATCGTCATCCAGAAATCTGATTCCAAAACTCGAAACCTCGTTCACGTTTTACCTAGACGCACCAAAACCGAACCTATCAGTTACCTAATCAATACATTCGATTGAGAATTCATAGGGAAGCCAATCCCAATATCAACATATCTAGGTTGACAAAATCCGACCTCATCGGACACTTACTCACCTTAGTAATATACCATACGGGATTTACCTCGAAAAGAAGTTCAGTCCCATCATGTTCCACTCAAACTCTCCACCTATCTGGATCAGTCAAGATCATGATCCAGATCCAACAACTACGTCGCTCGACCCATAAACGTCACGATCCCCGATCGTCACGATGTCCAAGGTCCTCAACCATTTCTCACATCTAAATAGATTAGTCAACGACGAGACATGCCGAGACTGTGGGTTCTCTCCAATTACCCCGTATCGATCCTTGTCATTCCACCTAGGAAAAACCAAGGACAATCCAACACAAAGACACCAATACTCATTCCTACGTGAATGCAAACAAAACTCGCTGCACTCACCAAGCCACGTAATCCAACATCGTCTGCCCCCAAGCAGAAGATGAGAAATCTCAGTCACCTAACTTCGATATACTCAACTCCACTTGATGTCCCAAAACAAATCCCGGGTTCACCAACCAATACACGATCAGCGTACTGGTGGCGCAACCATCTTCTACCACATCTACCATCATCTACCGTGGTAGAAACTGAGAAGTCACCCAAAATAACTTCGAAATACCCAATACCAATGCGGAAAAACTCACATTCCACTCGTCCATCGCAACCTCTTGCGATTTCGAAGTTCCAACCATATCGGAAACCAACACACTCGGACATCAACCACGTGTCCCCTAACCAATTTAACTCTATTTGAGATCCACTCTAGGACCACAGATACCGAACATATGCCCATCTCGACGGAGTCACATCCCGATCCGTAACTCATCGTCATCACAATCACCGGCACTAGCACCAGCGCTAGTACCACCAATACTATCAGTACACGCAACCAACATCAGTATCGGCACACCATGTGCAAAAACTGACAACCTTGGATCTCCGCTCATACCTAGCGACGACCCCCGTACCCTCTGCTAGAATAGGAGAAACTCTGCCTCCATCGTGCCCAACTCTAGGTACAGTCACCCTGACAACTCATACGGGAAAATGAACGTCACCTGAACGTCACTGATCCCTAACAACCGTAACTACAACCATCCTCGGTAGTAGTGCATGCCCACAGATTCGTGCAGACCCAACTACCAGGCATCACAATCGTGATTCGCGTCCAACGGAATCAATCGATCGTAACCAACTACTCTGTATCCCCGCTCCGGGATTCCATCGACAAGTACCAACCCTGATAACTTGTCCAACTAATCACTAACCAGTTGTGACTCAACGCAACCAATGTCGTCTACCAGGTCGCCCATTACCTTAGTTGCACCAACTGTCCATCGCAACTGAGTAGCACGACAACCAACTAGGTCTAACCAATAAGTACAACCTCGACTGAAGAGTGCAGTCCAAACAAAAGCTCACATGACAAGACCGACTAACGAACCCAAATCTGAATAGTCGTCAAAGTCAACCCACTTGCCAACTCACCTTTCCGAACCATACACCTAAGGTAGGGTTCCACAATCACACTCTAGGGTTCCCCTGAACCCGAACTGCGAAAACCAATAAAATCAAACAATCTGACCGACCTCCGCGGTTCTTGACATCATAAGGACGTCAATCCAATCCTACCGTCAATCCAACTAGGATTCCCCGAATCCGGCTGCTCACAGTAGTAAATCCATCTAACTCACCAATATCCGATCATCGAATGGTCCACAACATCCAACCAGTCGTCGGAAACTGATCCTACGACATCGTGAGAGACGATCCCAACTAACCGTCACACGATCGAATCTAACGTACTAATACGTTCATCCTTCCATAGGGTCCCACACTGTCAACCCCGACAGAATTATGGCAACCCCGGCATCAAGTGCCTAACCAAGACATATCACGATTCCATCCTACTAACTATCGTACCGGCACCCCACTATCCGATTGACCACGAACTATAGCCCCTTGAGATATCACATCCTCGACCAGCGTGCATTCCAAGAGCTCCACGGTTGCTCGAATAGAGACAAACCCCGCTCTGATAAGCAATCCTATGCTCTGATACCACGTTGACAGGACCCATCCCAATCACCCCGGGGATTAGTGCGGAATGACCCTGCTCCCGTCTGACACGAATTGTCAGACAAGGGATATTTTTTACCTTTACCCTCCCGGGGCTATCAGAGTACGCCAGGATCCGGATGAGGTATGTGATATCTCAGTCTCTGCTACAGTCCACATCCGATGTCAACCTGAAGGGTAGTCAAAACATTAAAAACTGTGAGTGGACAAAACAAGAGTTTATAAAAACATTTCATAAGAGAAGACATTTGTTACCCTTCACTAAAAAGCATGCATGCATTCGAAAACCATTTAACCAAAGAAACCATATGTGGGACTAAGCCCAAAGCTATAATGAAATAGACCGTATGGGCCACTGCCCAAATCATAAAGAAACCAATAAGGGACTCAGCCCAAAACCATAACCATACTGAAATCAAGTACACGAGCTCCTGCTCAAATCTTGTATCCACATAACATATATCATATTTATATCACATACACATATAATTCACACAACCAATCCTGCCACGGTTTCCAAGCTTACGCGCGTGCTACCCAGGTCTCAATCCGAATCTTCTCAAAGTCAAGATCAATGTCCGCAGACCATTAACCCTACCTGAGGGTAATAGTAATCATAGCCTTCCTGAGAGTAAGGAACCTAACTGGGGGGTGACCCCACTCAGTCAGTGCTCCGTGACTACTCACGGGGTCCACCCAGGGCCAACGACCCTCCCCGGAAGGAGATAATAGAAGTAAAGGAAGGTATATGAATACATATATATACATAACATAAACATTTATGCCCGGTTCCCTTGAACCATCATGATCCATAACATCCATTAACCAGGGTTCATGGTGGTTCCCATAAACCGTCATGAACCAGAATGACCTGACAAAGGTTCATGCCGGTTCCCATAAACTGTCATGAACACGGAAATCCATGTAGGGTCCCTGACCCGAAATCATCAGTGTAAAAAGCAACTGGGGTCTCGTGCCCGAACATATGACTCAACTGGGCACCGTGCCCGATATCTAAGGGTCAGTCACGACTTTGATCATAGTGATGTGTGCAACCATCCATTCAGGAACGCCCTCAATCCTGGTATGTCGCCGTGAACGTATCAACCGACGCGACCACCACAAGATCATGGTGCACTCATCACCGATCGCACTATCCTGAACCGTCAGCACTACTCCGAAGTCGAGCCTCCCCAGGCTGCCCGAACCACGAATCGTGCATCATGACCTCTCCGGAAGGAACACATCCCAATCGGGAGGCGAGCGTCGTATCGCCGATCGCTGTTCACATAGCACCCGTACGACTACGATTTTGACCCGAAGGTCAGTAAATAGTGTCATATGCCCGAGACTGAACCAAACGGGTCTCATACCCGAGTTTATCTTTTTAGAGATCCAAAACCAGTTCATTTAGACCAATAAAGAAATACAGACTCGTATAGGCACCGTATAGGGCCGAAACCTCGAAATACATGCCTATACGTAACCACACATCCAAATGAACTCATGGCTTCACAAACAAGTATTTAAAACATATAATAAACATTTATGCATGCACCAATTTAGAAAACAAGGTCCACTCACAGACCGTCCGAGCTGCCGCCTCGATTTGCGTGCCATAGGCTCTCCCGAGCCGATCACCATCACCAGGACTCCCAACCTGTCCAAATTTTAATAAAATGTTACTAACTACTTAGAATTAACCTCCCACTAAAGCCCCGTAATTTTCCCCGAACTTTTAACTATTTTTAAACCGACCCTAAACCTTCCGACACCCCCGAAAATTATCGAAAACGATGTCCCGATTGACGCGAGACCAGTCCAAAAATTTTCATTATATCGAATAGAAGATTTCCCGTGTTGAACACTTTCCCAAATTATGGCCCACGCACCCCTAGAAGGTCGAAAACACTGTTCATCGTCTTCAACCTCCAGCTTACTGTTCATGGTACTGTTCATATACCGTCGGTTTTCTTGGGTTTTTGGACCCGATTTTAGGTCGCATTTCATCCCATTTTAATCCTAATATGATCCTAATCCTATTTCCTATCATTTAGACATTAAAAACCGAAGGAAAAACCACCCAAAACCGTGCTTCCTATTCTGCCATGGCGGAGGTGTTTTCCTCCGCCGTCCACCGCCCATTCCAGGCTGTCCCAAGCCACGGAAAACAATCCTAAACTCCGTCCTAAGGTCCCCAGAAACCCATCCTAAACCTTAGAATCGAATAAAACCAACAAAACCGAAATTTAGGAATTTGAATAGTCCTTACCTCTCGGGTTGGCTTTCCCCGCCGTGGCCACCGTTGTTCCCCTCACCATCCTCATCCTCACGGTCACACACGGGCACAATAGATTTATGGTGGGTGAGGGTGTGTTGTGTGTTTGAAGAATGAATAACAAAGAAGATAATGAAGAAAATGGTGGATAAGGGGTTCGGGTTTGTGTGTTTGGGGAAGGGGAAAATGTTGAGCTGATGAGGGAGAGTGAGGATTAAGTGAAGGGTGAGATTTAAAGATTAATTTGTAATGAGTGGTTAGGATTTAAGGATAGATGGATTAATTATATAATAATAATTATAATATTATTTAATTTAGTAGATCCACTTTTTAGGGGTTTGTCCAATAGGATGAGTGACACTTGTCACTCATCCATGGGACCCACTGAAAATATCTTGGCCAATCAGATTTCGCGAAATTATCCCGTCTCGAAGTACGTGCATAGTGAAATCGAACTTCCCGTGACCTATAACTTCCCCGTTCGAAAGTCCGATTTCAGCATGCTGCCCTTGCCTATGGATTCGTATCGTCCCGATCTACGTAACGGTCCTCGGCCCTTGGCCATTGGACCTCTCGGTCCAAAAAGTCAACATTTGCCCATTTTTAACCATAATTACCAAAATTCCCCTAAACTTCCGAAGGTCACAACTTCCTCCTCGAACGTCGGAATTGGAACGTGTCACCTGTCTATGAACTCGTGATGTCACGAACTACGTCACGGTCATCGGTTAAAGTCCATTTGACCACCCAAATGAAAAGTCAACGTTTTGCCCCGCCGAAGGACAAAAACGGTCATTTCGCACTCGTTCGTCACGATTTCGCTCTACTAAACTAATCCGTGATTAGTCACTAATCTAATCACAGAATTTGGGACGGGTCGTTACACACCCGATATCTGTCACGGTTTATATATATTATATCAGTATGCAAACTACTCGGGGTCTCACTCCTTGTTTACCTCCAGGATCTACGACGTCTGTGGGGGGGGAGGGGGGGGGGGGGGATCTGTCCAAATCTAGGATCTACGACGTCTGGAGGACTGTCTCGGAACCCAGTCTGAGACTATCTCGTATCTCCCACTCCTGGAATGTGCTCCCTCTGGGATCACTCATTCCGGTAGTGGAATCGTGACTCTCCAAGTCGATGTCTGGAGGAGACCAATCAAACTCATATATGAGGGTATATACATAATAACATATTTTTCTTTTCAAATCACAATTCAACTGGGTCTCATACCCGAACATCTCAAAAGGATTCCTCAAATCCGATTCAATAGGGTCTCCAAACCCGAATTCTCATTTCATTACCCAAACTGGGACTCAAGCTAGATACCACAGTTCAACAGGATTTCAAGTCCGATTTCACAATCAACTGGGCTTCAAGCCCGATATCGACAACCAACTGGGCCTAAAGCCCAAATTCGTAAACCAACGGGGCCCCCAACCCAATCGTATAACTCAAATGGGCCTCCAGCACGATTTTTCATCAAATCAAATGGACTCCAAGTCCAGATGATTTCAAATCAAAATGGGTATCATGCTCGATTCCATATTTCTAAATCCGAAATCATTTCATTAAAACTATCATAGAAGAAACACAGCACGTATAAGCATCGTATTAAACTAAAAACCTCGAAATATGTGTAAATACGTAATTACTGAATCTACCACAAAAAAATGCACTCATGGCATCACAAAACATGTATGTAAACTCATATAAAACATTTATACTTGCATCCATTTAGAAAACAAGGTCCACTCACAGACCGTCCGAGCTGCCGCCTGGATATGCGCGCGCCATATGCCTTCCCGGGCTAATTACCGTCTCTGGGGTTCCCAAACCCTATAAAAATCATTTTTCGAGGCTTACTAACTACTTAATTAACCTTCATAAAAGCTCCCTAATTTTCCAAGATTTTTAACTATTTTTAATCTCGATCATAAACCTTTGGACACCCCCGAAACTATATCGAAATGGTGTCCGATCAACTCGAAACTAGTCCCAAAATGTTCGTTACATCGAATAGATGATTTTGTATGTTGGAAACTTCCCCAAAAGGGAGTCCCACGCGCCCTCACGCGCTGCCCAAAGGGCTGCGCATAGGGTGCCACCGTGCCCTGCAGTGCCATCCCTAACCTCCAGCTGACCGAGCTAGTTCGGTCCAACCTTGTAATTCGATCCAGCCGAGCTGTTGAACTAGTTCAGCTCCCATCTCCCTCATTTTTCATCCCTTTTTTTATCCATTCCCATTCCTATAGTTTCCTCTAATCATTTCCTACCCATTCATGTTATTAAATCCAAGAAACCAATGCTAAAACCCATTGGTTCTGAAAACCATTTTGAAACCCAAACTTCCTATCCACGTTCTGGGCACTTCTAGGGGTAAAACCTTCATCCTAAGGATCCCATTTAATCCTAAGGTCCCTAAAAATGGGGTTTGGAGGTTCGAGTTGGGTTAACTTGGCTGGAAAGTGATTTCGGTGGGCAGGCATCAAAAATTTCCCGACCACCGTTCCAGGCCGCTCAGCCATTTCCCACCGTCCAAAACCTTCCCCTAATCATCCTACCAACCTCCCTAAACATCATCCGATCCTTAGAAGTAGTCCCTAATGTTCAAAACCAAAAATTTGAATTGGAAATCAAATAGGGGTTCTCGGGTTTACCTGTTTCCCGTGGGTTCCTCGTCGTCCACGATGGTTCTGTCACGTTTCCACGGCCTCTCTCAATCCCTCACTCCCTTCAGCCACTCTCTCTAATGCCTTCACATAGATTTGATTGGGGGAAGGGGTGTGTTTGGTGGTATCGGGTTTTGGATGGATGAACACAGACAGAGGAATAGATATGCATGTATCTGTGTTAGGTGAGCAATGGATGGGTGACACTTGTCACTCATCCATTGGGCCTGCTTCAAATATCTAGGCCCACTAACTGACAATGCATGTAATCCATTGGGCCTCTCAGGTCAAAAAGCTTAACTTTTCATCCTCGTTTAGGGGCAAAATCGTAATTTCACCCTGAACGTCCGATAATCCTTGATTAATCCTCCATTAGCCTAGCTAATCCGTCATTAATTCTTAATTAACCCTTAAAATTAAGGACGGGTTGTTACAGGATGTTGTTCATTAATAACATTTATTCTCGAAATAAAAAGTTTGGCGTATTCAATTCATAAAACCTATATGTATGTATATATATATATATTTCTTGCCATTTGATGTCCCTTTTCCTTAACTTTTATTTGAATCTTATCCATCCATAGTAAAAAGTGATGTTTTGTGAGACATGTGCAGATTTTAGGAAGATAATGTAATTCTAAAGGATACAGGAAAAATAATGACTCAAATTGGAGTTCAAATGAAGGAGATGTACTCATTCCAATATTGAGTCACTAAGCTAGATTCTGAATGTGCCAAAGTTGCAGACCAAGTGCCTCAGTTCAAGACATCCAAGCCCGAAAGTCATGTTTGTGTGACACTAAAGCCACGGAATAGAAGAGCCAAGGTTAGAAGCAGGACATGTCAAGGGCATGTTCTAAAAATTGCTCATTTAAGTCCTGAATCAAGTCCATGCTAGTGCCCTAGTACACGACTCTAGGCGTGCCAATTGCATATCTCAGGTAGTGCCCTAGTACACGACTCTAGGCGTGCCAATTGCATATCTCAGCCAAGTTACAGTCGTGGTTCTCGTTGAAGAGTTAGGGTGCAACTGCACTAATTCCATGTCACAGGATATGTCTCAAATAAGCTCCAACTAGCTCATCTTTCATCCTACGAGTATTTGATTGAGACATGGAGTGCGCTTCGTGTAATGCCTTAGAAATTTGATAATAATAAAAATGACGATTTTGCCCTTGAAGGTCAAAAGTTGACCTTAGGATCCAGAAAATTTCTAGAAAATTTGAAAGGACTGTTACGAAGGTTTCGGACTCCTGAGTTCATAGACAGGTGGTATGCCAAGAATGGAGTTCAAATAAGTCTGTTTTTAGACTAAACAATGTAGGGATATTTTTGGAAATTTTGGGCATAAGGGTATTTTGGTCATTTTGGAAGAGGAACCTAGACTATTCTAGAATACCCTTCATTTTCCCCCTATATTTCTTCCACCGACCTATTACATTATATGTGTGTAGCGTGTGCATGTGTGGGTAGTTTGGGGGACATGGTCGAAAGAGAAGAAAAACAGAAAAATGTGAGATCAGTAAGAGAAGAAGGGGAAAGGAGCTTGAGGGAAAGAGAAAAGAAAATAAAGGGAGGGAAGTGAATTTTGGAGGAAGTTGGAAAGGCTAGGACCTTCTAAGCTCGTAGCCACGAAAAATCCAGTGAAGCCCAATTAATGGTCGTGGGTTGTCCAAGTGTTCTGGAGTATTGTAGTTATTATTTGAGGATCCTATGATGTTAAGTAAGTTCCTAGGGTCATTCTGAAGTGAAAACGAGGGAGTTTGAGCGTAAGAAACTGCAGGGAGAGTTTTGGAAGCCATGGCCAAAGTTTAGTGAATTGGACCCGTGAGTTTAGGTACGTTTTTCTCCTTCCAATACTATAGATCTACTTCTGGTTCAAATAGGATGAATTTCAGTGTTTGGAATATCCAAAATGGTAGAGAGATGGCCGAGATACGGTTGGGTCGAGATCGCGGGTCGGGTGACCCAAAACCAAGACCCGATTGGAGGACAGAGGCGAGTAGTCTCGCGACTACACTGTAGTCGTGCGTGAAGGTCACTTGTAGAGGACCACGATGGTTCGTGAGGGCACATTCGGTGGTTCCTGGTTATGCGATCAACTTGAAAGTATCTTGTCCTGGAATTTTGAATTTACTGATATAATTTTTGAGTAAATTGGACATCATTTGACTATGTTGTATGAATTTTCAATATATTATGCTTATGTTTTAAATTCAAGTTTATTGTGAATAATTTGAAGAAATTAAGTAAGGTTGAATTGGAAGAATAAGTAAGGTTTAATTATAGTAATGGGATATAATGATGAAATTGTAAATATGTAATTAAGGATATGATTAAGAATATGTGATTTTGTTGTTATGCACATTTATAATATAAATCACTTTATTTTGCAAAGGATTTGACTATAATCATATTTGGGTAATAATATATTTATAAGAGAAGGTTATTTCATTATCATATTACTTGGATATTAATAAATCATCATGGTGGTTATGAATGAAAATCCTTATGAGAGGAATTTAGGAAATTTGGTTACACGTATAGTAAATATTTATATGATAGAATTTTCCTTAATTATCATTCATAGGTATTTGTCTACTTTCTTATATGAATTCAATTAAATTTCTAGTAATGATAATTAGTTCATTAATTTATTATATAAATTTTAATAATGATAATAAAGGCATTAAGGTCCTGACGAGGTTGGATTGGTAGGTTCCACTTTTTTTGGTTATGTATTAAATAAGGATAAGAGTAATTATAGAAAATCTCTAGTCTGACCGGTGTTGTCAAATGCAAGCATGATCGGTTCGATTTTCAAGTAAATTAGGAATATGCCCTGTCAACTTGGTATCAGAGCATGGGTGCTAAATATCCTGTCTCAAAGAAACGAGTCTCATTTATGACATATTTTAATTATAGAATTTATTTGGTGATGGTTCGATTATGAGTCATTTTAAAAGATTTTTGGTGATTTTATGAAATTATTTGAAAAACATGTTTTACGAGGTTTTATGGAAATGATGTTGAGTTTTTATCCGAGTTTCAACATGATTTGGTTTTAAGGGATAAATATATGTTGAAATGAATTAAATATGATTTTTTAAATAAATATTTAATGATTTTTCAGAATTATTGATTGTTTTGGATACTCATTTTACGGGGTTTAATGAAACATTTTTCTAGGGCTTAAGCTATGTGTTTGAAGTGCGTAAAACATGGATATAATGAAAGGAATAGATGTATATCATAAATGTGTATTTTTTTCGAAATTTTTGCATTGTGGTGAACATGGGTTTTGAATTGCTAATTCGTACTTGGATGATGTGTTTTGAGTGGATATGTGACGTGGTGGTTAGTCAATCTCAAACATCGAGTAAGGCTCTATATCTTGAGACTCGTGCAGACTCAGACGTCGAGTAGGTGTAACGACCCGAACCTTCAACGAGGTAAAATCGTAAAAGTAAATTAAAATTGATCGTTTTGCCCTTGAAAGTCAAAGGTTCACTTTTTGGTCAAAGTCAAAGGGTAAACTTTTATGTTAAGGTCAAAATATTAACTTTTTTATCGGGATGGTTTTTGGCGATTCCGAAAATACCATTAGGAAGGTCTTGATCTTTCGAGTATGTCGGTAGGTAGCATGCTAGAAATGGAGTTCGAACGGTCTCATTCTGGGTCTAGATTACGTAAGGTTATTTTGGAAATTTGTTCACAAAGGCATTTTGGTATAATGTGAGATCTTTTTAGTGATCCAATTGGACAGGGACAAGTGTTCCTCATCCTTTATATCTTTGTGCACTAACCTGGGTTGGTGGTGGGGTGTACTGTTTGTAGTTTAAGTCGTGTGTGTGTGTGTGTGTGTGTGTGTGTGTGTGTGTGTGTGTGTGTGTGAGTGTGTGTGTATTTGGTGGAACGACCGAGAGAGTAGAATTGAGAGAAGAAAAAAAAATAGGCTCAAGAGGCGAAGGCATGAACTAGCGACACTTTTTTGTATCCCTTGTTTACCAAGATTTTGTGGGTTTATCTTGATTCTTGTCAGACGGGAGCAGGACCCGAATGTACCTTTTTTTGTGTATTTCAGGTGGGGACCTGTCAGCAGGGCTATGTATCCTCAGTTAGTATTCACTCGGACATCGAGATGGGCTCTGTATCTCGAGTGATTTATTTGTGGATATTGGCTAGTCTCATACGTCAAGCTGAGCTCTGTATACTGAGACTAGTATTGTGGTGATGCCTCAAAGGTCGGGCTGGACTCTTTATCCTGAGTCAGTTCCCACTCAGACGTCGAGCTGGGCCCTATATTCCAAGTGGTTTATCTACCGGTAGTATAGATATAACCCCAAGGGATATTAATATTGTTTGGTTGGTACCAGCCTTGACTTAAATAAGGTAGTGTCGTTGTGTGTTGTGGTTGGAACTAAAAGTTATTAATTGATTACGCTTGGTTATGGACTGGTGATATATGAGGGATGATGGTATTATGGTGTTCTTGAAAGTAGCTTGAAAGCGGCAGGCGTGAGATTTCTTATTTGAATTAAGAAAATATTATACGGAATCTCAGAATTGTGTATGTAACGACCTGTCCCGTAAACCGGGATTAGATTAGTGATTAATGACAGATTAGTGAAGATAATCGGTGATTAGTTGGATAATTTCGGACAGACGGTGCGAAATGACGATTTTGCCCTTAGAATTGGGCAAACAGTTGAATTTTTGTTCGAACGGTCAAATTGACTTTGACCGATGACCGTGACGTAGTTCGAGACGCCACGAGTTCATAGACAGGTGGCACGTCCGATTTTGACATCCGAAGAGGAAGTTATGACGTTCGGAAGGTCGAGGGTAATTTGGTAATTTTGGTTAACAAGGGGCATTTTGTTGACTTTTCAAATGACATGGACTTGTCATGCAATTCAAGGACCGTTAGGTAGGTCTCGATGCCTTGAGTACAACGACAAGCGGCATGCTGTCATCGGACGTCGGATGACGAAGTTACGGGTTAGAGAATACAAAGGGAAAAATGGTAATTTGTTCTTTAGGGGTATTTTGGTCATTCTAGTGGCCTAGGGATCTGTGCCCAATAACAGTAGGACACTTGGCAATTTTGGGGCTCAGTGACCACCAGATTTTGGACATTTGCCCCTCTCTGGATGGTCATAGAAGGTCCTCCACTATTCCATAATTTTTGTCACACGGTTTAAAGTGCATGATTCTGAAATGAAAAACAGAGGAAAAACAGGGAAGAACCCTCCCCTTAATCTTCTTCGATCCTCATCAAGTTTGCTTACCCTATAAATAAAAGAAAGAATGAAGGGGAAGATTGTGGTGGTGCCACAGCTGTAAGTGGCCGTGAACGGTGGCCCTAGCTGTGAGGAAACGAAAACAGAGGACAGGGAGAACCATGAGGAACCATGGTTGAAACATCTTCATACGATCAAATTTTCTTGTTTTGTCTGAAGGAGTATGCTAGAGGAAGGTGAGACGATGCCGTTGGTACCCACGGCGGGGCTCGACGGTGAAGGTATTGCTACAAACCCGTAACCGCCCTGTTTTGTTTAAAAATGGTAACGTGGAATTCAGGGGCTGTTGTGAGGTCCTAATCATTTGGTTATATTTCTAGGAATGCCAGAAGGCGTTTGAGATCAAAATCGAGGAATATGGAGGTCGGAATCGTGACAACTCGAGGAAAACAGGGACTGTTCACGAATTGGTTTGGGAGGTAATATCTTAGCTCAATTTCTCATAATTTGATTAGGTAGAATGATTAGAATGAAAAGGACGAACGTATTAGATTAATTAGGAATGAAAAACGAATTGAAATTGCTAAAAACTGCTCACGCAAGTTCAACAGTTGGACCGGATTTGCAGACCCGTTCAGACGGGTCGACTGAGGAAGACGATGAACAGTGACTTAGGCGCGTGAGGCCCACGCGCAGCCCCTTTGGACGGCACGTGTGGGCCCATGACATGGAATTTGAGGGAGGTTCCAACATGACTTTTAAAGTATTTGATGTAATGAACATTTTGGCGCTGGTTTCGAGTCAATCGGACATCGTCTCGATATGTTTCGGGATGTCCGAAGGTTTTAGAGCTCGGTTAAAATAGTTAAAAAATTGAGTAAATTACGGGGTTTTAGTATAAGCTTTTTGAGGTAGTTAGTGACCTTATTATGGGATTTGGACAGGTTCGGGAAAGCCGGTGATGGAGGATTAGCCGGGAACGGCATCGGTGCGTGCGTATCGAGGCGATGACGCTAATGGTCTGTGAGTGGACTTTGCTTTCTAACTTATGATGCATGCATATATGTTTTTATATGTTTTCTATACTTGATTCTATGATTTGATTTATGATCTTGATGATTTACGATTTTGCACGATTTTCGAGGAATTTACGGAATTTCACGTTTTACGGGATTTCGATCAATGTTGTGATTTGACTATGGTTTTTATGATTTGATTTTGGGATTTGAAATATGATTTGATTTCAAAGATTTGAAATGGATTTCGGAAAAGTGATTACGGGCTTGGAGCCCTGTTCATGAGATTTCGATATAGAGATTTCGGTTTTGAAATTGGATTTCGGAAATGAGATTTCGGATTTGGTTTTGAGACTTGGAAAGGAAATCTGAATTTGGGTTCGGGATGATGGTTTCAGATTCTAGCTTACGAAATCATTGTTGCGAATTCGGAGAAGGATTTTCTGTGATTTTCACTATTGATTGAAAAATGGTTTTGGGTTTAAAGACCCGGAAAAAGAAAAAGAAAAACCGTTGGATCTGGTTTTGAGTTTAAAGACTCGGTTGATTGAAGGGGGGAGGGCCCTGGATTGATATGTTTTGAGTTTAAAGACTCGATATATGTTTTGAGTTCAAAGACTCGGTGATTTTGATACCCCCCGAGGCTCGTGATTCTGTTTTGAGTTTAAAGACTCGTTGATATCCCGGGAAGGCCTGGTTATTGCGCATGGTTTTGAGTTTAAAGACTCAGGCGCACTTGAGATCCAGTAAACTCGCATGATTGATGTTTTTTATTGGTTTTCAGATGTTTTGGGCAGTAGCCCGGATAATTTGGTTTTGATGAGTTTTGGGACCGAGTTCCCGTACTTGAGACTGATTTTTGGTTTGGGATGAGGCCCTGGATTTGGATAACAGATTTGATTCTGGTTTTCATTGATTGGTTTCGAATATGAAATGGTTTTAGAACATGTACTTTATATGCATGCATTGGTTTTTGCGTGGAGGGTATAAATGAAATTGTAATTTCTCTGAGCTGTTTTCTAAATTATTATTTAGTTTTGTCCACTCACAGTCTTTTGTGTTTTCGATACCCTCCAGGATGTTGCGGTACGGGGTGTTGGTCGAGAGAGAGACGGAGACATCACAAGTACGATCCACAGTAGTTTCTGTGCACTCTGGGAAGTCCGGATGCTGTTGGACGGTCGAATCGAGAATCCCTTGTCCGACTTACGCGTCACATGGAAGTTAGACGTCAGTTTAGCCTTCGTGTCATGCGTAAGTTAGACGGGAGCAGGATTTAGCCCTTAATCCGGGGGGATTAGGGGTGGGTCCTGACAGTGTATGTTTAAAGGGAGATGTGATTTAGTGGGAAGAAGAAACTGGAAGGGTGATTAAATTTTGAGCAACTCAGTTGTCCAATTTGGAGATGGTAATAAAATTGGTTTATCCTAAAATTTTGAGGATGAAATTTTTTAAGGGTGGTAGATTGTAATGACCAGGAAATTTGAGAAAAATAAAAATGACAATTTTTCCGGTGAAAGTAAAAGGTTAACCTTTTGATCCAGAAAATTTCAAGATTTGAAAGGACCATTACAAATTTCTCGGACTCTTGAGTTCATAGATAGGTGATATGCCATGAATGAAGTTTGAATTAGTCCGTTTGGGGTTTAAACAATGTAGGGGTATTTTGGTAATTTTGGGCATAAGGGTATTTTGGTCACTTTGGAAGAGGAACCTAGACTATTCTAGAATACTCTCCATTTTTCACTCTATATTTCATCCACTGACCTATAACATTATATATGTGTAGTGTGTGCATGTGTGGTAGTTCAAGGGAGATGGGCGAAAGAGAAGAAAAACAAGAAAAGTGAGAGACATGTGAGAGAGGAATGAGAAGAGAGCCAGAGTGAAAGAGAAAAGAAAACAAAGAAGGGTGAGAAGATGATTTTGGAGGAAGTTGGAAAGGTTGAGACCCTCTAAACTCGAAGGCACGAAAAAAGCTCGTGAAGCCCAGGTAATGGTCGTGGGTTGTCCAAGTGTTGTGGAGTCTTGTAGTGATTATTTGAGGATCCTAGGATCTTAAGTAAGTTCCTTGAGTTATTCTGGAGTGGAAACGAGGGAGTTTGAGCATAAGGAAACTGCAAGGAGAGTTTTGGAAGCCATGGCCGAAATTTAGTGAACATGAACCGTGAGTTTAGGTACGTTTTTTTCCTTCCAGAACAATAGATCTTCTTCTAGTTCAAAAAGGATGAATTTCAGTGTTTGGAATGTTTAAGATACGACTAGGTCGAGATCGAGGGTCGGGTGGCCCGAAACCAGGACCCGATTGGAGGACAGAGACTAGTAGTCACGCGACTGCATTACAGTCGCGCATGAAGGCCACTTGCAGAGGACCACGACGGCGCGTGAGGGCATGTCTGGTGGTTCCTGGTGATGCAATCAACATGAAAGTGTCTTATCTTGGAATTTTAAATTTGCTGATATAAATTTTGAGTTAATTGGACATCATTTTACTATGTTTCTAAATTTTCAATATATTGTGCTTATGTTTTAAATTCAAGTTTATTTTGAATAACTTGAAGAAATTAGGTAAGGTTTAATTGGAAGAATAAGTAAGGCTTAATTATAGTAATGGGATATAATGATGAAATTGTAAATATGTAATTAAGGATATGATTAAGAATATGTGATTATATTGTTATGCACATTTATAATATAAATCACTTTATTTTGCAAAGGATTTGACTATAATCATATTTGGGTGATAACATATTTATAAGAGAAGGTTGCTTGATTATCATATTACTTGGATATTAATAAATCATAATGGTGATTATGAACAAAAATCCTTATGAGGGAATTAGGGAAATTTGGATATGTGTATAGTATATATTCATATGAATAGACTTTGCCTTAATTATTATTTGTAGTTATTTGTCTACTTTCTTATATAAATTCATATAAAATTCTAGTAATGATAATAAGTTCTTTAATTTATTATATAAAATTTTAATGATGATAATAAAGGCGTTAACGTCCATATGAGCTTGGATCGGTAGGTTCCACCATTTGACGGGGTTGGTGGGTTGGATGTGGGCAGTTGTCCCACAAGGAATAAATTTTGTTTGATTAAGTATTAAATAAAGATAAGAGTAAACACAGAAAAATCTCTTGTCTGACTAGAGTTGTTAGACGGGAGTAGGAACGGTTTGATTTTTAACTAAATTAGGAATGGATCCTGTCACTTAGAATCCCTAAAAATTATAAAGCCATTCATATGGAAAGGTGGGCCATGGCGTGACCAAGACATTTCAAGGACTGACCTGCCATTGCCATCCAGCTTAGGAGAGGAAAGAACTTAAGGCTCGGTTGAGGCCGAAGATACCTTGGAAGAGGCAAAGTATCATTTCGAAAATTTGGGGCTTATTTATGGCCCATCTTTTCTCCTAGCCAACTCGAGGCACCTCAGGATAGCAATGATGTCACGACCCAACCCATCTAGCACAATATTGTCCGCTTTAGGCCCATCCTTCACGGTTTTGTTCTCGGGAGCTCACTTGCAACTTCCCAGTAGGCCACCCATCATGGGATTGCGCTAGCCTCAACTCGCTTAACTTTGTAGTTCCCAAGGAATCCAAAACCAATGAGCTCCCAAAAGGCCTTGTGTTAGATAGATACGTGCCCGCACATATGAGGCACTTCACCTTTCCCTCCACGAGCGATGTGGGATTGTTCACCAATCTTGCATTTCCAAGCTCACGGGTCTTGCTCACTGTTCTTGCTTCTCAAGCTCACGGGTCTTGCTCACCGTTCTTACTTCCAAGACCGGGTCTTACAAATGTGCAGGACATGGCAATACCCCTTATGACCCTTCTTCTATGTACTACTTGTGAGCAGAGAGAAACAACTGACAATGAGAGCAAGTATGATGCTACTGTGGTCACTAGGATTTCCTTCTTCATTTGTAGTCACCTTTTCTTCCTTAAGTTACGGTTTAATCCTAGCGTTGTCAAATTTTCTAAAATTTTTGAGGATTCCTATCAGTCCTAGTAATTAGGGTTTTATTTTATTTTTATGTTGTGCTTTGTAGCCATTTTTGACCGATGCATCTTTCTGAGACTGCCTTTGTAGTTTAGTTGGCTTAGCTGCCCATGTCCCCTCTGAGTGGTTATTTCTTAATAATATTTATTCTCCAAAAAAAATTGGGGAATTCAATTCATAAAACCTATATACATATTTCATGCCATTTAATGTCCCTTTTTCTTAGGTTTTATTTGAATCTTGGCCATCCATAGTAGAAAAATGTTGTTTTTGTGAGACATGTGCGGATTTTAGGAAGATAATGTAATTCTAAGAAAATAGGAAAAATAATTATTCAAATCGGAGTTCAAATGAAGGTGATGTTCACATTCCAATATCGAGTTCTGAACTAGATTCTGAAAGCACCAAAGGTGAAGACCAAGAGCCTCAGATCAAGCCATCCAAGATCTGAAATTGTGTATTGTGACACCAATGAAATTTCATTGAAGTGTCAAGGTCAGGAGCAATACATGTCAAGGGCATGTTCCAAGAATTTCTCATTCAAGTCCTAAATCGAGTCCATGTTAGTGCCCTAGGACACGACCCCGGGCGTGCGAATTACATTTCTCTGCCAAGTTTCAGTCATGGTTCTCGCTAAAGAGTTAAGGCAGAACGACATCAATTCCATGTCACATGATATGTCACAATAAGTTCCATTTTGCTCATCTTTCATCCTACGAGTATTTAATCAAGACATGGAGGCGCGTAGACTCCTTAACACATTATGAAGCCATTCATATGCCAAGGTGCGCCATGGCATGACCAAGACATTCCGAGGATCCATTTCCAAGTTTCGGGATCCTGCCTAAGGACCTACCATTACCATTCAACTTAGGAGGGGAAAAGAACATAAGGCTCGATTAAGGCCAAAGATACCTTGGAAGAGGCAAAATATCATATCCAAACTTTGGGGCTTAGTTATGGCCCATCCTATCTCCTTGCCAACCTGAAACACCTCAGGATAACAATGTGCATGACATGGCAATGCCCCATATGGACCTTTTGTTGTGTACAACTTGTGAGAGAGAGAAACAACTGACAATGAAAGAAAGTATAATGTTACTGTGATCATTAGGATTTCCTTCTTCATTTGTAGTCGCCTTTTCTTCCTTAAGTTACGGTTTAATCATAGCTTTGTTAAATTTTCTAAATTTGTGAGGATTCATATCACTCCTAGTAATTAGAGGGTTTGTTTTTCTTTCTAAGTTGCACTTTGTAGCCATTTTTGGCTGATGCGGCGGTCTGAGACTCTACCTTTGTAGTTTGGTTGGCCTAGCCTCCCTATGTTCCTTCTCGGTGGTTCTTTGTTAATAATATTTATTCCCAAAAAAATTGGGGGTATTTAATTCATAAAACCTATATGCATATTTCATGCCATTTGATGTCCCTTTTCCTTCTCTTTTATTTAAATCTTGGTCATCCTTAGTAGAAAGTGATGTTTTTTTAGAAGTGTAGATTTTTGGAAGATAATGTAATTCTAAGAATATAGGAAAAATAATGCGTCAAATCGGAGTTCAAATCAAATCGGAGTTCAAATGAAGGAGATGTCTTCATTCCAATATCGAGTCTTGCACTATTCTGAATGCCATTAAGGTGCAGACCAAGTGCCTCAGATCATGCCACCTAAGTCCGAAAATTGTGTCTCGTGACACTGATGTGCTTAAACTACGCATTTAAATAAACACGTAATTCAAATAAATACTTATTTTAAAATATTTTTTGTGTAGATATAATATTGGTAAATATGGGTCGTTCTCGACCGGAGAAATTAGTGACATTAAATAATGTTAGTAAAAAAGATAATAAAAAAAATATGGGGGAGTTTGGAACGAAGTGTAATAATAAAAATACATGTATAAACAATTATGGAATTAATTCTACTCCTAATTTAACGTTTGTACAAGTGACTTTCTTCCAACACACATCTTACCAACACGTTAGCATTTTCACATATTGAACCAATCACGAAATTTTATCTTAATTACCTCAATTATCTTTATACATTTTTCAATATTATAAATGCACCGACAGCGGCCGACACTTACAATATGATTCTCCTTTCGTTTTTACTGAATGCGCTGACAATGGTCAACATTCAATCTCTTCAATCTATTCTAAGTGCACCGACAACGAATAAAACACATAGCGTCAACTTGAAGTATTAAGCACTAAAATGTATGAAATAACTAAAATTCATGAAGTAAAACATATGGAGATTGTATTTAATACTTACAAATATTAGCAAGAAAATACCACACATATTTTGAATTATAAATAAAAATCAATGACAATAATAAGAGTTTAAGTAGATGGAGAGCAAATGTTACACTTTCGGGGTGGATGGAAACAATGGATTGTTATTTACACGATTCTCCGACAACGGACGAAACCTTGTGAAGATAAAGAAATAAATACGGGAATTACAAACTTAAACTCATAAAATTGCATTGGAAATATTTTGCCTAAGTTTTCCTTAAGGAAAGCTCAAAATGTGTCTAAAAGAAAAATCCCTAAACAATGAGAATGACCCCTTATTTATACAGAAAGTGCCACTAAAAATCTAAAATAAAATACAAATTAAATAATAATAAAATGAAATTACATAAAGAAATAATGGCGAAAAGGATTATTTTTAGGGTTGAATGGGTTGGAAAACTGAGAAATGGGTGTTGGTGTGACGTGGCAGGGCTGGAGCAGATGGGCAGGTAGGTTTCGGTAGGAGACTGCTGAGCTAGAGTGATGGGAATCGATGGTTCCAACACTGAACAGGGTAGGTGGTTTGGCAGGGAGCAGTTGATGAGGTGAGCAGGTGCAACGACTGACGCGCTAACATGGACTGTGACCTTTCGGAACACGCGAGCCGAAGGATTAAGGGAATTCGGTGGGAACAGCTACAACTCTAGAGTCGTGCAAGGGCTGGGCTGTGTCTTTGGGCCGCCCAAATTGGGTCGCAGACCTGCTAGTGGGCTAGACTGCGACTAGGGCTTTGCAGGCTACTAGGCTACGATCACTTGGGCTGGATTTTTGGATTTGGTAGTAGTCTACCGAATTTCCTTGAGAATTTTGGTAGCTTCCCTTATTTCAATCATAATTTCTTTGTTATAACTTTGATTGGGATGATTATTTCGTCAAAATGCTTATAATTCCAAGTTTTATTTCCTTCTGCAAATTTCCCACAAAATATATTATTTTCTCTTATTGTTTGGTAATTTTATAATAAAAGGTAAGTGTAAAGGGTATAAAATAATATAAAATAAAGCTCAAATAGAGGCTTATCATACAACAAGGCCATGCCATAGAAGTGCCAAGCTCAGGAGCAGGACATGTCAATGGCATGTTCTAAGAATTGCTCATTCAAGTCCTAAATCAAGTCCATGCTAGTGCCCTAGGACACGGACCCAGACGTGTCAATTACATATCTCTGCCAAGTTCTAGTAGAGGTTCCCGCTAAAGAGTTAGGGCGCAACTGCACCAATGCCATGTCACATGATATGTCCCAATAAGTTCCAATTAGCTAATCTTTGATTCTACGAGTGTTTAATCAAGACATGGAGTGTTCTTAGACTCCTTAACACATTATGAAGCCATTCATACGCCAAGGCACAACTAAGACATCTCGAGGACCCAATTCCAAGTTTTAGGAACCTGCTTAAGTACCTGCCCTAATTCAAACCTGTCAGCCAGCATGTATTCACATTACCAGCTTGCATTTGCACTCCTAGCTTTGTTCTAATTGGTTTTACATTTGCACTCCTAGCTTTGTTCTAATTGGTTTTAAAATGTTTTAGGACTTTGTATCACTTTAGAATCTTCTAGGCCATTATCTTATTTCTAATCCTTGTAAGACTAGTTTTCTCATTGTCTATAAAAAAAGGGACATTTGTCCACTGTTTTAGATCATGCCTGAAACACCAGTTTTTACACATCATTCAAACTCTTTAATTTTTTTGAGATACTAACATAAGGCTTGTCCATAAGGACTCAATTGTGTTCTTTGTAGATTGCTTAAAGTCGTGCTTGAAGTCTGCCTTTAAGAGTATTATTGGATTTATTCTTCAACTTCTAACATTCAATGCAATTTAATATGATGTTTTTTAGTATTCATAGCGAGTAGTTTATCCAAGGTTAGGGTTGATCTTGAAGCCCTAACCATGACAACGTCGAGACTTGGTTTTGGCACTCAGTTTTAATTATCGTGTTCATCTTGGTGTGTTAAATTATTGCTTAAACTTCTATTTTATTGTATTTTTAGAATTAGCTACTTTAATGATATGATTCACCGATGACTTAGCATTGTGCTCGGTTTTAATTATGGTGTTCATCTTGGTGTGTTAAATTACTACTTAAACTACTATGTTATTGTATTGTTAGAATTAGCTACTTTAATTACATGATTCATCGTTGATTTAGCATCATGGTTACACTAAGCAATGATCTTAGAATGCACATCACTTTCTAGGGTTAGTACAGTGACTCAGATTTCCTTTTGTTCATAATGCTTCCATCCGGCCCCAAATGGATAGAAGTTGGTGTACATATCAAGCACTTAACATGCAAACTAAGAAGGAAATAAATATATAACAGAGCCATAGCTGGACTTTTGCACAGGAAAGTATTGAACATGATAATTGAACCTTGCAAACGAAGCTAGAGTACATTGTGGTTAGGTATGGATAGGGAAATCCTTGAATTTCCTTTAATTTTCTTGCAATATTTGTTTATTTACTATTTTTTCGCATTATGTGTTCTTTACATTTTCAGCATATTTCAACATAAAAATCTCCTTTTTTTCCATTCCCTGTTCTAGTGCCTTTATTGCGAGTCTACTTCTTAGAGTCAAGCATATATAATTAATGTCTCATGTACTTACTTTTGAACTATGAACCTAATGAATTAAACATCATTGTTGAGTCGAGTCCTTGTGGGATTCGAACTTTACTTGTGCCATTTTATTATCAATTGATTAGTGCACATACTAGGATATCATTGTTAAGGATTGTGTGGATTTACTTGTCATAAATTTGTTCCAACAAGTTTTTGGTGTCATTGCTAGGGACTTGTCCCTTAATGGTGTTCGTTGATTATAATTGTCTAACTCAGTCTTTGGTTTTCTTGTTAAGGTACTTAGTTTTTTTATGTCATCACAAGGTTTTGTCCACGGTTCAGCACCACCAAGCCCTAGAAGGATGGCTAAGGAATGTGCCTTAGTCAATCAACCAACCTACTTAGGGACTATGCCATCCCCATGTTAGTGAGAACAAATTTCCAATCATCTTTCGACCATCCATGGTGGAAACATTTGAAATCAAGTTGGGCACCATTCACATGCTGCTTAAGTACCATGATTTTTCAGGAGGGGACCCTCACCTGTACATCATGGATTTTGTGGAAGTTTCCTCCACTTTAAGGATCATTTGGCATGACAGAAGTTGAGATTAGGCTAAGGTTGTTCCATTTTAGCCGTAAGGAGAATGCCAAGGCATGGCTTTATTCTTTGGCACCAGGATCTATTAGAGCATGGAAGGACTTGTCTTCCAAATTCCTCACTTAGTACTACCCAATTTCTAAGAAAAACATGCTCAAGGCCAAAATCATGTCACCCCGACAAGCTGAGGAGGGATCTTTTTATGAGTTTTGAGAAAGATTCAATGGAATGATCCAAGAATGCCCTCACTACAACATTGAGGAATGCCACTTAATGCTTTACTTCTATAGAGGCTTGAAGGCTAGTGATAGGGTCATGGTTAACTCTTAATCCAAGGGAATCTTAGAGAGCAAGCCAAAAGTGGCTAGGGAAACATTTGAGAGCATAACTCAGAGAGAAAAATAGTTTAGCTATATGGGACAACAAACTAGAACCCTGAAAGTGTGAGTAGATACCCAGATGACACTATAGCTCAACTCACGGCTATAGTGAGATAGTTGTGTGATGAAAAGGCTAAGCCTACTATCACTTGTGAAATGTGGTCAATTAAGGGACTTGACTATCAAGCAATCCTATGATTGAAGATGCGAACAATATGAGAAGGTATAATGAAGGCATGAGGCATTGGAATGACCCTTACTCCAATACTTACAATCTTGGATGGAGGAACCATCCTCACTTTAAATAGAACAACAACCAGAATGTTCATCACCTTTTAGGTTTCAAGCCCTTACTAGTGCACCTCAAGCTCCTAACACTATCCTTCATCATCCTCAAACCACACATTCCCAAGGAAAGATATCCTTGGAAGATATGATGGCTGATCTGATTCAGAACACCAAAATGCTTTAGCAAAGTCTAGTTCAAAGTAATGCCACATTCCAACATAATCTACTTCAATATACCACAAACCACTAGTAAAAAATAGACTGTGGTATCATAGTTGTTAAGACCAAATAGGAAAAATGGAAATTTAGCTCAATAGAATAGATCACGGACCTTAACTTCCTATCCAAACCCAAATTAATCCCATAAATATCATTTGTATCTTGATTACCAATGCCATTTAGATTAGGAGGGGAAAAGTGCATAAGCCTTAATTAAGGTCCACGATACCCTGGAAGAGGCAGAACATCATATTCAAACTTTAGGGCACAGTTCTAGCCCTATCCTAGCTCCTGGCCAACCCAAGGCACCTCGGGATATCAATGCGCAGGACATGGCAATACCCCATAATGAGCCTTCTAAACCTTCTTTGTCTTAAATTCAAATTCTAAAACTTCGTTGTCTTAAATTCAAAGTCCAAGGTTACAGTTAGTAATCCCTTAGTAACTAATGATGTTAATATGACTTTTCCTCGCAGGTTCCAAAAGAATCACAAGAATGCTCAATTTAGCTCATAAGCATGCTTCACAAGCTTCAAATCACATTGCCATTTTCCGAGCTTGTGAAGACTATGCCGATCTTTGCTAAGTTTTTTTAAATATTTAGTAGCTAGAAAACGTGGCTTTGACCCCAAGAATATAATTAAAATTCATGCAACCACTTTAAATGAGTTCCAAAGCCTGCCACGCAAGGAAATTGACTGAGACCCCCTGCCTTGTTGTGTTCATCCAATCCAAAAGGTTTAAGCATTTTCTTTGTGACACAGGATCCTCTATAAGTATCCTGCCTTTTCACATCTATAACTCACTTGCAATGGGAGATTAAAACATACTTAACTATGTGTTAGACTTGCAAATTCTTCTATAACACAATCTATGGACATGATAGAAGATGTGATAGTACACATAAGAGATACATGCATACTTGCTGATTTTTTATATCTTGAAAATGAAAAAAAAATTGAAAGTGAGGACCTTCCCGTGATCCTTGGGGGACCTCTCTTGGCCACCTTAAACTATGAAATCAATTTGAACCAAGGCCAAATATCAATCGAAATGTTAGATAAGACTAGGATGTTTTCTCTTCATGATACTACACAATATCCTCAAGCCTATCATTGATTTTCCTTTGAATACCATAGAGTCTCTATTGCATCAAAAATTGCAAATGCTTTTATAGATGATCCTCTAAAGAAGGCCCTCACCTCGCTTTCTCATAGTGACAATGGTCATAATGGCCATGTCATTGAGGAATTACACATGCAGGTCGTGCCTCCACACACCTACTCTAAGCCACCTTTGTTTGAGACTTTACCTATAAAGGAAGAAATGACTTTCCTTCCATCATTTAGGCTCCAAGCTTGAAGTCAAGCCCTTTGCTAAGCACTTGAAGTACACATTCTTAGGTCAGAATCAAACCATGACTATCGTAACTGCTCCTAATATAACATTTTTGTAAGAATGTCAACTAGTACGGGTTTTAAGGAACAACATGCAAGCCATTGGATGGAGCATTTCCGACATCAAGGGGATAACATCCAAATGCATGCATAGGATCATACTTAAAGAATATGGCAAGCCTACAATGGAGGCACAAAGGCGTCTCAGTCCTCTCATGAAGGAAGCAGTCAAAAGGAGGTCCTTAGGCTTTTAGACATAAGGATCATCTATCCTATCTCGGATTCAAAATGGGTCATCTCTATTTAGGTTGTACCAAAGAAGAGTGGCATCAAAGTAATCAAGAATTAATAAGATGAGCTTGTTCCTCAAAAGGTCCAAACTAGATGAAGAGTATGCATAGGTGCAATAGAAGTAAAAAACCATACTCGTCTATTTAATTAGTTTATTGTGTTGAAATAAGAAATAATCAAATAGAAATTGCATTTTAAATGTAACAAAGAACAAATACAAGAGTTTAGATAAATGATTGAACATAGTTACATTTTTGGAATCTCTGAATTGTAGATAGATGCCAAAGTGGGTGGAAAGGGTGGATCGTTATTCACTAAGTTCTCTGAATCGTAGATGGAACTTAATGAAGATTAAATAACAACAACGGAATTCAGACTAAACTCTTATATATGAACTTTGGTATTTTGGGGCTAGGTTTAAAAACTAGGGAAAAAAAAGTTTGTGAAGAAGGTTCGCTTGAAGTAAGCAAAGCTCCTCTTTATATAGTGGTATGATGTCCAAAAACCTTAGCTTGAACCTCCACAAATATCCCCTAAAATCCCTCACGGCTTTCATGGCAAGGTCCCTAAAAACCAGCTTTTTACCAAAATGGACCCGTAGCTAATTTGAAGGAAATCCCTAAGTTAAACTTTCTTTAGATCATACAACATTTATCCTCTAATAAATAGAGTTTAATTATCCTTACACTCTCCAAAACTGACAGGATCGGTCCCAACTGGACTTTGATAACCGTGACCGGTCCTGCTCCCGTCTGACAAGTCAACTGAAGTCCCGAAACTACCCCTCAGCCCCTATCAGACAAGAGATAACTGCACTGATTTCCGCTCATGCCTCCGCCTCTCGATCAGCCCCGGATGTCGTGCCACGACCTGGAGGGTCATCAAAACAGGAAATATGTGAGTGGACAAAAATAATAGTCTTTGAAAATACATTTCAAATAGACCATTTTCCCCTCCAATTTATCAAACCATGCATGCATAGGGTAAAACATATGAATAATAATCACCGGCTTTCCAACCAAATCACATAAACAATATCAAATCCTGGCTCTCAAGCCAAACATGTGTAAACACTAACCTGGCCACAAAGACCAAAACCCGTACTCAATACCAGTACGCAATCACAATCAACATCAAACAGCACTACTCACAAATGCACAATCAATCAATCAATCAAGCAATCTGCACTACTCACAAGTACACAAACAATCACACAGTCACATCCGCACTACGCATAGGCCAACCTCGGGAACTGCACTCAGGCACCATCCGAGTCTTGTCAGTCATGTCTGGGAACTGCACACACACCATTTAGACGTACCACATACTCGGAGACTGCACTTACGCAACATCTGAGTCACGTCTAGGAACTGCACTCGCATCATCCAAACATGTACCAATATCCACAATCACAAACACAATCCATACCACAAACACAATCCATACCACAAACACATATCAAGCATATCCTTGACTTCAAACCAAGTCAAAAGCATTCCCGACAGGGTCTCAAGCCCAAATTCCATTTACACGTAAATCTGTAAAATCTCATTTGAAAACATTAAAATAATCCAGAAATCATCCTTGACTCACCAATTAAGTCAAAATATCATTTTTGAAACCTTTTTGACTCCGGGCCTAGCCCAAAATATCATTTGCACATTCCTCGTAAAACGTGCCCGAAAAACCTATTAAAATAATCATTAAATCACAATTAATCATGTCAAATCACCATGACATCATTACAAACCAAATCATGCAATCAATCATGTAAAACATTAAACTACGCATGCATAGTAGTTTATAAACACAAGCGTCTACTCACACACCGTCCAAACAGCTCGATTCTGAACTACACGTTTTTCCGTAATTTCCAGAAATCCCAAATCCTGACAAACAACATCATTATGGGTCACTAATGAATCCAAGAATAGCATATTAAACTCCCCCAATTTTTCGGGAATTAAATACGAATTTAAAACGTAACCTAATCCTTTGGACCCCCGAAACAATATCGAAACGTTGTCCGATCGACTCGAAACCAACGCCAAAATGTTCGTTACATTGAATAAAGTAAAACACCTGTTGAATACTTTCCTAGAAAACACATGTTGAACACTTCCCTAGAAAACTCACACAGTTTAGATTAAAACTACCAATCTCAAATTGGATTCCCGTTAAATTGAAAATACCAATTCAACCAATTTGACTTAAAATGTACATTCTAATTAATCAAGAAGTCAGAGGAATCCTATGAACAAAATTTCGAAATCAATTACATCACTTCTTACCTTGAATTAATCCAACCAAACCTAAAATTTTCAGAAATGTCGCAAGGCTCATTCTCAGTCAAATCTCCATCAATTCCCTTCCCGTTTGATTTGGTTCGAATCGTTTGGCTCCCAGAAGACTTAATCTCAACTTAATTTCACTTCAATTGTTCCAACACTTGAAAATCGAGATTCAAGTGGCCAAAATCTAGTTTCGGGTTTTCTCTCGGGTTTGTGAGTTTTCTTTCAATGTTCTCTCTTCTTTCTTCTCTTTTTTCACTCTATAATCCCCTTTTATTCTCTCTGTTGAGTCTCTCCACATCTGGGATTAATCGTTCAACAGATATGTGTATGTTTTTTTACAATTGTCTTCAATGAATGTGTATGTGTTTCTTTACATTTATTTTCATTTGATTTTAAACGGCAACCAATGCCACCAATCCCATTTTCTAAGTGACAGATGTCACTCAACAATCTTATAGTTGACTCATGATTTGGCTACAGTAAATGACAGTTTTACCCTTAATAACAAAATGACCAAAATGCCCCTCGTCGCTCTAGACCCATAACTTTTCCATTCGGACTCCGATTTACGCATGCCACCTGTCCACATACTCAGCGTCTCGAGACCTATCCAACGGTCTTTACGGAAAGGCCAAAAAGTGTCCCGAACAAAAAGTCAACTTTTGCCCCCATAACCAAGGGTAAAATCGTCATTTTACATTCAACTTTCAAATTGACGTTTCTCGAATTTCCAGGGCGTCACAACCTTCCCCCTTAAGGAATTTCGTCCTCGAAAATTCAAACATATCTTTGTAACGAGTAAATAGTAAGACCATACAACAAAAACATAACAATAGATAACAATGATCACAACATCTACAACCACACCGAGATCTTGTAACAATCTATTACGCTTCCCAAGGCCTACGTTCATGGACCCGAAGGCCGACCACGACCTGGTCGCCCAGTTCTGGCGCTACTAGTACCACCAATAGAAGTCGACATTGGTCTTTGGTGTCGACCCACAGCTGGACGGTCTGTCACACTTTGATCCGACCGGTAGGGACATTCTCTCCTAATAGGACCATGCTCACCACAATGAAAGCAAGTGATTGGTGTACCTCGAGTACGCTGTGATGACAATGAAACTGACACCCTACTCAATTGTTCTGAGGTAAGGGGCCTTGACATAAATCCTTGAATATCCGCTGGTTCATTTCCTCGACTCGTACTTCCGGTACGGTGATGGTCTCGGTATTATCCAGAGCTTCTATCTTGCTCTCGAATGGGTAAACTCACCTCCACTCGAGTAGCAGCATCTGATAATTCTCTTAGGGTAGAATACGAGCCTACTGTCACAATGCCCTGTATCGCATTCCTCAATCCCTACTCAAATCGTCGACACTTATCCTCCTCATTTGCCACATACAGAGGAGTGAAACTAGATAAGTTCAAGAATTTCTGTCCATAGTCGACCACTGACATAGTCCCTTGCTGCAATTGAAGGAACTCAACCTCTTTAGCATTACGAAAGGATCAGGGGTAAAACTAATTCAGGAAGCGATCTCGGAAAGCCTCCAAAGTCAAAGTGTGGGTAGTTAAACTAGTCATCTGTAACCCACGCGACCATCTATAAGCATTACCACTCAATATAAATGTGGCTAATAGGACCAAATCCTCTGGCGGACATCTCATAACCTCAAAAATCCGCTCAAAATGAATAAGCCACTTGTAGGCCTCTTCTGGGTCTGTCTGGCCAGTAAATCTAGTGGCTCCCAGACGTTGGGCTCTCTCAATATCTGGACCCTCGAGCTCATTACCAGGCCGTGCACAGGGCTCGCATCTCGGAGGCATGAAAAATCAGTAACCCAATGCTCTGATACCAATTTGACACGACCCGTCCCAATTGGACTTTGATAGCCGTACACGGTCCTGCTCCCGTCTGACAAGTCAACTGAAGTCCCGAAACTACCCCTCAGCACCTATCAGACAAGGGATAACTGTACTGATTTCCGTTCATGCCTCCACCTCTTGATCAGCCCCGAACGTCATGCCACGGCCTGGAGGGTCATCCAAACAGGAAATGTGTGAGTGGACAAAAATAATAGTCTTTGAAAATACATTTCAAATAGACAATTTTCCCCTTCTGTTTATCAAACCATGCATGCATAGCGTAAAACATATGAATAACAATCATCGGCTATCCAGCCAAATCACATAAACAGTATCAAATTCCGGCTCTCAAGCCAAACATGTGAAAACACTAACTTGGCCACAATGACCAAAACCAATACTCAATACCAGTACGCAATCACAATCAACATCAAATAGCAATACTCACAAGTGTACAATCAATCAATCAATCAATCGAGCAATCCGCACTACTCACAAGTGCACAAACAATCACACAGTCACATCCGCACTACGCGTAGGCCAACCTCGGGAACTGCACTCAGGCACCATCCGAGTCATGTAAGTCATGTCTGGGAATTGCACACGCACCATCTAGACATACCACATACTCGAGGACTGCACTCACGCAACATTCGAGTTACGTCTAGGAACTGCACTCGCATCATCCAGACATGTACCAGTATCCACAATCACAAACACGATCCATACCCCAAACACATATCAAGCATATCCTTGACTTCAAACCAAGTCAAAAGCATTCCCGACAGGGTCTCAAGCCCAAATGCCATTTACACGTAAATTCGTAAAATTTCATTTGAAAACATTAAAATAATCCAGAAACTATCCTTGACTCCAAAATTAAGTCAAAATATCCTTTTTGAAACCTTTTTTACTCCGACCCTAGCCCAAAATGACAGGACCGCCCCCGAAAGGGGCATCGATAACCGTGTCCGGTCCTGCTCCCGTCTGGCAAGATGACTGAAAACCCCAGGTTACCCTCAGTACTTGCCAAACCAGGGATAGCCACACGTACTTACTCATGCCTCCGCCCCTCGTACAGCCTCGAACAACGCGCCACAACCAAAAGGTGTGAGTGGACAAAAAGAATTCAGTTTATAAAACAGTTACGGAAGACGTTTTTACCCTCCAAGTAAAAACCAATGCATGCATACAAAAAATCATTTCGCAATCCGTTACATTTTCAACATATCAATCCGCATATGAAAATCAAAGACATTTTCCTTTTGTTAACCTTCGGGTCATAGCCCGCAATCATAAACACAGGGCCTCAGCCCAAAACCACGAAATCAAGACCAAGTATACATCATACACCAAATTCATCAACCATATAAACCGGGCCACTTCCCAACACATTCGAACATCATAGAATGTCAATGAATCACAATCAATCAGTTTGCTGGATATCAAGTGCGCCCATGTCTTTAAACTCAAAACCATGCGCATAATCAGGCCTTCCCGGGATTTCAACGAGTCTTTAAACTCAAATAATAATCAATAGGCCTCGGGGGTATCTCAATAACCGAGTCTTTAAACTCGCGAGTCTTTAAACTCATTAAGGGCCCTCTCCCGTCATCAATTAACCGAGTCTTTAAACTCAAAACGTTCTCCAGCAATAGCACCGGGTCTTTAAACCCAAAACGATTTTCAATCATAACAATGCGGGATCCATCCCGAAATCTCATTTTTCACAACGGGACTCATGGTCCGAATTTCCACATTCATTTTCCCAAATCATACTTCACAAACATAATCAAATTATCGTTAAACACGGGGCATGCAAAATCAGAAAAAATCACTTTATTACATCTTTTCCCCTTCCTGAATTCGAATTCGCAACAATGATTCCGTAAGCCGGCATCCGGAAGCATCATCCCGAACCCAAACCAAGAATCCGCTTTAAATTTTCGAAAACCGAAATCTCGTAAATCAAAGTTACTTTTGTGCCCCGAGCATCAAGCCCGAAATCACCTTTTTCAAATCCATTTTAATTCTTAGAAATCACTTCTTCCTCAAATCTCATTTTCAACACATCAAAACCACAATCATAATCACCAAAATCACGATCCAATCAAAACATACTCAAAACCCATTTTTAAAATCCTCAAAATCACAAGTCTCATTTCAATTCCCATATTCAAACATCAACAGTGATCAAATCACAATAACTCGAAATCTCGTAAAACGTGCAAATCCGGAACGTTCTCGAAAAACGTGTCAAAATCGTAAGTCACACTCGCAATCATAAACAACCTTCTTAAATCATTTTACACCCATTTCATATAACTTCTTTCATTAAACCATCATTAAGCACACGAGTGACCATAGTCTCGAAATACGTGTAATTTGACATGTATAGTACAAATATGTATAAATACGGGAATCGAATACGTATAAATACGGAAATCAAAATCAATCACAACTTATAATCATAATCATAAAATCATAGAAATAATTTATGCATGCATTAAATTTTGAAAGCAACGTCCACTCACACACCGTCCAATAGGGCTCGGTTTCGCACCGCACGCGGTTCCGTAATTTCTGACATTTTCCAAAAACCCGAATCCTGCCCGAAAACACATCCCCGGGTCATTAAGGTGTCAAATAACAACATACTAATTTCCCATAATTTTTCGGGAATTATTCTTTAATTAAAAATGTAACCTAAACCTTCGGACCCTCGGAATAACATCGAGACGGTGTCCGAAAATTTCGAAACCAATGCTAAAAAGTTCGTTACATTGTGTAGGACAAAAATCGTTTTGAACTCACCTTGAGAAAACGTTCCACGCACCGCGGCAAGCGGCTGCACGTGACACCCACGCGCCAGCTACAGTAACTCCAACGGTCACCATCCTCACCCGATTCCACTGTAAAACGGGTATGCGACCTGCGACTGGACCCGATTCAATCCCTGCAAATATCCACTTAATTCCTTCAATTAAACTCTCAGATAGCATTGAAATGGACCTAATTTAAGTTCTGTTTTACTCATCCACGTCGACATGGCCTAAAACCAGCTCAATCGAATACGGGTCCTAATCGGTTTCGTAGTCCCCATTCATCACACATTCACTGCTTCCTTCAATTGATCAGTTAGGAAGCACCGTAGACTCACCCTCACGATGATTGTGAACTCAATTTCACAAGAGCTTACCTCCATGACCACGACTCCAAGCTCGCTTTTCCGACGAACAACCGTCCACTGTTCATCACTAGAAGTGTAGCAATACTCATCGTTTTCTTCAATTTCTTCACTCAGTAGCATCGCAGGATCCATAAGAACATGTTTCTGAGCTCAATTTCAAGGTCTCAAGCCTCCAACCATCTGGACTCCACCACGACCAGTTCCCAGAAACTGGACTCCAGTCTGGGGTCAAAACACGACCACCTCCATTCGATTTTTGCGTGGTTACAGTCGACACCAGCCCAGGAAACTGCACTGGTTATCAGTTTGGACCCCCAAGGCTCACAGATCAAATTTGGTATTTTTCCCTCCATTTTCAAATTTTTCCAGATTTCTGCCTCCCTAACTCTCAACTCCCCAGAGTCCCTCTGTTCTTCTCCACCTCCCCAAAACCCGTTAGACTGCTTCTCTCCCTCAAACAATGTCGCCCGTGCTCTGCCCAAACCTCTCAATTTCAAAAGCGACTTTACAATTGCTCTGCTCCCCAGTTCCAATGGCACGCCCGGTTTCAGCCTCAGTTCAAGCCCCCCGTGCTCTGCAATCTATCCCAGCCACGGCAAGGTGTTCCCACGATCTCAACTGACCCCAAAGCACTCACAATTAACAATTCCAATGCTCCAATTCCAACCTTACCCGTGCACTGATCGTGCTTGCACAGAGAAGGTGGGAAATTCGAACTGATGGAGAATAAGGAAATGGACGGCCCAGATTTGTCCAGGTTGAAGGATTAGATTAGATGAAGGGTCTAGATTCACTCTTGGGATTAAGTGGCAAATTTTAAAATAATCAAACCCAATTATTTAATCCACATTCACCAGATCAAAGTACAAGTCCATATTTTAATGTCATTGGTCCCTGGGCCCCACCTAGAACATCTAACCCAATCAGAATAAGCCACGTGTCCTTGCCTCGTAATGCGTGCATAGTGAAATCGAACTTCCGTGACCCGTAACTTTCCCGTTCGAAGTCCGATTTCGACGTGCCGCCTGTCGTCGTACTCAGGGCATCGAGACCTTCCTAACGGTCCTTGGACCTCGGCCATCGGACCCCCCGATCAAAAAGTCAACATTTTCCCTTTTTTCGTCCAAATTGCGAAAATGCCCTTGAACTTCCGAACGTCATAACTTTCACCACGAAAGTCGGAATCGAACGTGCCACCTGTCTATGAACTCATGACGTCCCAGACTACGTCGCGGTCATCGGTCAAAGTCCATTTGACCGCCCGAATCAAAAGTCAACGTTTTACCCACGACCAGGGGTAAAACGGTCATTTTGCATCGTTCGTCCGATTTCCCCAACTAATCACTGATTAAACCTGCTAATCACAATTAGTTGCAAATCAAATCCCGAATTCCGGGATGGGTCGTTACACAAAATATCATTTGCACATTCCTCGTAAAACGTGCTCGGAAGACCGATTAAAATAATCATTAAATCATAATTAATCATGCCAAATCACCATGACATCATTACAAACCAAATCATGCAATCAATCATGTAAAACATTTAATTATGCATGCATAACAGTTTATAAAACAAACGTCCACTCACACACCGTTCAAACCGCTCGATTCTGAGCTGCACGTTTTCCGTAATTTCCAGAAATCCCGAATCCTGTCAAACAACATCATTATGGGTCACTAATGAATCAAATAATAGCATATTAAACTCCCCCAATTTTTCGGGAATTAAATACGAATTTAAAACGTAACCTAATCCTTCGGACCCCCAAAACAATATCGAAACGGTGTCTAATCGACTCGAAACCAACCCCTAAATGTTCGTTACATTGAATAGAGTAAAACACATGTTGAACACTTCCCCAGAAAACTCACCACGCCCTCACACTTCGCCGCAAGCAGCTGCGCGTGAAGGCCACGCGCCAGGAAACAGTGTCATCGTTCTCACCTGTATCACTGTTATACGGCTCTGCAACCCGCGACAGGATCCGACTCATTCTCTTTCAATTCGACCATAATTTCTTCGATTATTTCAACCAATACCTTGTAATCACTTCTAATTAGAGTTATGTATCCTTAAATTCACACAATTTAGATTAAAACTACCAATCTCAAATTCGATGCCCGTTAAATTCAAAATCCCAATTCAACCAGTTTGACTTAAATTGTACATTCTAATTAATCAAGAAGTCACAGAGGAATCCTATGAACAAAATTTCGAAATCAATTACATCACTTCTTACCTTGAATTAATCCAACCAAACCTCAAATTTTCAAAAATGTCGCAAGGCACGTTCTCAGTCAAATCTCCATCAATTCCCTTCCTGTTTGATTTGGTTCGAATCGTTTGGCTCCGAGAAGACTTAATCTCAACTTAATTTCACTTCAATTGGTCCAACACTTGAAAATCGAGATTCGCCCAAAATCTGGTTTCGGGTTTTCTCTCGGGTTTGTGAGTTTTCTTTCAATGTTCTCTCCTCTTTCTTCTTGTTTTTCACTCTATAATCCCCTTTTATTCTCTCTGTTGAGTCTCTCCACGTCTAGGATTAATCGTTCAACAGATATGTATATGTTTCTTTACATTTGTCTTCAATGATTGTGTATGTGTTTCTTTACATTTATCTTCATTTGATTTTAAACGGAAACCAATGCCACCAATCCCATTTTCTAAGTGACAGATGTCACTCAACAATCTTATAGCTAACTCATGATTTGGCTACAATAAATGACTGTTTTACCCTTAATAACAAAATGACTAAATTTCCACTCGCCGTTTGAGACCCATAACTTTTCCATCCGGACTCCGATTTACGCATGTCGCCTGTCTACGGACTCAACGTCTCGAGACCTATCCAACGGGCCTTACGGAAATGCCAAAAAGTGTCCCCCGAACAAAAAGTCAACTTTTGCCCCCCATAACCAAGGGCAAAATCGTCATTTTACATTCAACTTTCAAATTGACATTTCTCGAATTTCCGGGGCGTCACAAAAACAGCTCTGCACAAACCAGGAATGGATACGTAGCTCTGCCCAATTACAAACCCGAGATGGGCCCTAGAATAGGCCATTTTTCAAAGTCTTCCAAATGGGCCACCAGTAGTGCGCTTAGAAAGGGTATGAATTATGAAGCCCAAGCGCACCACAAGTGTCTCGAGATATAATTAATTGGCCATCATCATAAAGGAGCCCAGACTTGGCACAAGGGCCCTTGGCGCGGGCTGGACTAGCAATCAAGGAGAAGGACAGTCGAGAGGACAAGATACAACGGAGCAGAGGCATATGCACATTAATATGTACTGATACTTGGGCACAGATCTTGGTGCAGATCCAGGGCCCGCTTGGAAGGTCCAAGGCCTGGCTGGGAGGTCCAAGGCCCTTCCTTCACTTTTTTCCTCATACTTAACCTTATTTTGTAATTCTGCACAAGTTCTCACAAGAAACATCATTTTCTCCTATTGTTAGCAATAATCACCTTAAAAGACAAGCATAAAAGGGTATAAAATGATATAAAATGATGCTCAAATAAAGGCTTATCATTTATATATGAGTGGAAGCAATTCCAACCAAGACTAGTGACTCTAAAGTAGTGTATAGCTTTATTCAATCTAACATCTTGGTAAGGTTTGATACACCATGGCCATCATTAGTGATGGTGGCTCATATTTTTGCAACAGGTTCATTGAGGGACTCATAAGGATCATCAAATTTCAACTCCATATCATCGTCAAACTAGTGGACAAGCTGAAATCTCCAATCAAAAAGTCATGGCCAGCCTTGAGAAAACTGTGGGTTTTTCAAGGAAGGATTGGTCAATAGGCTCAATAACCCCTATAGGTCTATATGACTGCATATAGGATACCAGTTAGTATGTCCCCATTTAAGCTTGTCTTTGGAAAAAGTATCTATCTCCCTGTGGAGATAGAGAACAAGGCCTTTTGGGCTATTAAATGTGTCAACATAGACATGGATGGGGCAATGGAGCATCACAAGCTTCAGTTGTATAAGCTTGAGGAACTAAAGAATGAATCCTATGAAAGCTCAAGGTTCTACGAGGGGAAATCAGATGTATATCATCACAAGAAATTGGTACGCAAAGTTTTCCAAGTTGGACAAAAGGTCTTTTTTTTTCAACTCACGACTTAGGCTCTACCCAGGCAAACTCAAGTCTAGATGGTCAAGTCTGTTCATGGTCACTAGGGTCCCGCCCCCATGGTGCCATTGAACTCATCAATGATATGGGAGACATATTCAAGGTCAATGGAAACCATCTAAAGCCTTATTTTGAATCACTTTGGATGTAACAACCCGTACCTTCGGGAAGGGTAAAAATGTAATTTTATAAGATTTTTGTATATAAAGGACGATTTTGCCCTTGTGAATAATAGGCTAAAAGTTGACTTTTTGAATTAAAGATTGGATGAGTGTTGACCCTTGACCGTGACGTAGTTAAGGACGTCACGAGTATGTAGACAGGTGGCAGGTTCGATTCGGACAATCGGAGAAAAAGTTATGACGTTCGGAAGATTGGGGGCGTTACCGTAATTTTGAGTAAATGAGGAAAATGTTGACTTTTTGGAGGACTTGTGATTTTCACGTAAACCGAGGACCGTTAGATAGGTCTCGACGTCCTGAGTACAACGACAGGCGGCACGCTGTTATCGGACGTCGGACGGAAAAGTTACGGGTCTAGAACGTTCGAGGGCAAAACGGTAATTATCCAATTGAGGGGTATTTTGGACTTTTTCCCTCATCCCAATCAGATAAGGGCAAGTGGCAGGGATTTTTTGTGCTGACCTATGGATGGTGGACACGTGGGGGACACTAGATGGTTCCAGGGCTTACTCAAGTGTGCACGGCCACACTTTGTTCAAAAATTGAACCGTGCAATCCTTGAACGCAGAGAAACAGAGGGTGAGAAATTGGGAGAGATTGATCGATTTTGTGCCAAGGGGAGTGAGGAGTGATTGGTGAGAGTGACAGAGAGGAGTGTTTGTACTGGTGATCGTGTTTTGGTGGAGGAATCGTGCACGACGGCACGGTGGTGGTGCGGCGAAGTTCTGGGAAAACAGGGAGACCGTGAGAGTTTGGTGGTGGCTACGCCGTGTGGTGGCTCAAACCAAGGCAGTAGGAGCCGTAGGAGGTTGCAGGGAGTCCAACGAACACCGTGGCACGCGGCGGTGTGCGCGGCGGAGACGGAATCAAAGGGTAAGTTTTCTTCCTCTGTTTTTCCCGTGATTTTCATTTTGAAAGTTGTGAAGGTAGGATGAGAATCGAGGGGATTGGTGAATACAGGGATGTTTAGGGAGGTCCTAGAAGTGGTTTGTGACGGTTGCCGTGACGGGGGTGTACACGGCGGAGTTCAGGCGACGGCGAGTACTCTGTACTCTGTTTTGGTCGTGAGTTCAAATGGGAAGTCGTGGACTTCTGGGGTGAATCGAAGGTTTCTGTGAGTTGGGAGTGACTCAGTGAGGTCTTAGGGAGAGATTGGAATCGTCACCGTGAAGGGGGAAGCACTGGACGGCCGGGAAGGAAAACAGGGGGTCGTCTGTGTTTTCTTTCGAGCCTCAGTCGTGAAGCTGAGGTTTGAGTCGAACCAGGAGAGTGAGGGGGATGAATTCCTGGTTCCTGGACGAAGCTATAGGAAAAGAGAGGAGATGGAATGGTGGCCGGACGGCGGAGAATGGATCTCGCCGGTCTGGGTTGCAACCCTGGTGTGAACCAGGTTCGATCGAGGTTGGGGATGCACTGTAGCAGGCGCGTGAGGCCCACGCGCAGCCACTTTGGGCGACGCGTGGAGGCGCGTGGGGAGGAAGCCGGCCAAGCTTCCAACATGGTTTTGGTTCTAAATGTCCTAAGGAGTTCATTGGTATGGTTTTCGGGTGCATCGGATTCAGTTACGGGATGGTTCGAGAATCCGGCCGGTTTAGGGTTTATGAATAAAATATTATTAAATTTCCGAAAAATTGGGGAAATTAGGGTTAGTATCCTTGATGTGTTTGTGACCCTATTTAGTGCATATTGACAGGACGGGAGGCACCCGAGACGGTCGAGGAGCGCGATTGACTCGTTCTGATTTGTGAGTAGACTCTTTCTTTCTTTCGAGCATGCCTAACTGTTTTTGTTGATATTTTATGATATGAATGTGTTTTTTTTTTGCTTCTTAATGATGCTTATATATGGTTGATGTGTTGGCACGTTTTTCGAGATATTTTCGGGATTTGCACGTTTTTCGAGAAAAAGCTGGTTTTCGAATTTTGATACCATATTTGGGGATTTCAAGCTATAACTATTTCTGATGCTGATAAATGGATTGTGAAACATAATTTGTGATTAAATGTGGGTTTTGGATTAAAAAGTAGATTTCCGGATTTGGGTTCGGAATGTCGGTTCTGAACGCCGGAAGGGCTTCGAACCGGGGATTTCGAATTCGAGTTTGGTTATGGAATTGGAAATGGTTTTACATTGAATTTGGATTGGATTTGCTGGATCTGGATATGGGTTTAAAGACCCAGATACTGATTTGACGGGGGACGGGCCCGGATTGAGTTTAAAGACTCGGGAGTTTAAAGACTCGGATATTTATGATATTACCCCCATAGGCCTATTGAGTTTAAAGACTCAGGAGTTTAAAGACTCGGATTACATTTAAGGCCTGGTTGAGTTTAAAGACTCGGATAGACCCAGCAGATTTGATCGGAAAATGGTATTTTATAGTGTATCTGTTTCTTATGATATTTTATAGTGTTTCTGTTTCTGTTTCTTATGATGTTTCATATTATGATTTGTTTAGTACTTCGTTGGGCATGCCTGTTTTCAAAATGGAGGGAACAATGATTCTTATTTTTCCTTAACCTTGAATTAGTGATAAACTGGTTTTAAAACTTTTGGTTATTCTAGTCCACTCACCCTTTTGGTTTTAAATTTTCCCTCCAGGTCGTGGTGATAGCGCTGGGGTGAACGTTGAGGCAGATATCGAGGCATAGAGCTTACGACGTTCTTCCGTTGCGGGACTAGCATTGTAGGATTTTTGTGCCCATTTTGTAGAACTATGCTCTGACTGACAGTTGTATATATTTACTCCTTCGTCTGATAGTTATGCTTATAGTAGTAGTGAGGTTATTTTTGGTACTGTAGGTGTGATTATCAGACGGGAGCAGGATTCGTCCCGGGTATCGTGGTGAATTAGTCATTAATGTCTTACTAGAGCCATGCCATGCTTAAGCATGTTCTTTATCTTTACACTTAATGCCTAGCTTCAAGAAATCAAGCTATAAGAGGATTATGTTTAAGTGATCCCTAGAAAATTAGTGGAGACTACCCTATGTGAGCATTTGATTCTAATGTCTTTCCTTTTGAGATATTGACTTTGTTATACTCTTCAATACTATTAAATTCTTCTTATACTTATTGGATCTCATTATTACAATGGACTTGAATTTTAAAGAACTAACATCTTATGTAGAGGCACTTGATTTTCATGATTTTGCTATGTATATTTTCATGCTCCCTTAACCTACATTGAAACCAAACACTTTCATGCACATAAATAATACGCCCTAGATAGGAAGCCCTAAATATTGGCCATACCCTATAGTCTAGGTTGTGTCAAGAAAGCATCAAATGGAGTTCATGACATAGGCAGGAAAGACAAGTTCGGGAGTTCAATATCAAAAGCAAGCCATGTAACCCCTCAAGGCCAACTCATAAAGAAAGAGGTCAAAGTGAGAACTGTATAGAGTGTCTTAGGTTCCCCAAGTGACCTAGTGTCGTAACTTGAATAGAAAAAGAAACACGATGTAAACCATTTCATGATTTTGGATAGTTTGAAAAGAAAAGAATATATATATATAACATTAAGCTAAGCCAAGTGAGCCAATGAAAATAGAAGTCACAACTCAACACTATTCAAACAAGCAAGCCGTCAATTAAGGAAGCCATGAGATGCCAAATCTGGCTGAAAGCCATAAAGAGTTCAAGTCAAAAAAATGATCAAGTTCCAAGTCATGCTAGTTCATGTTTATGCGTTGTCCCTACCGAGACTTTTGAAGTCCAGTCCTTTTCTTCACAACCCTTGTACCTAGCCCCATTACAACCCTTGATTAATGAAGACCTAGCTAGCCTTATGAGAAGTCTTGCTTGGAGTTAAGTATGCCTTTTTATTCTTGAAGTTCAATTCTTTCATGAGATCCATATTCAAAAACTGCCTTTCTTTCATACTATTTTACATGTGATTATATTTTATTTCCCTACATCACCTCATTGCACATACTTGCAAGAGCGAAATCTTAGGATTCATGAGAGAAATTGAAAGTTTCTTAGCAAGGTTAGAGTTGAAGTGACATCTTTCTAAGGCATTTGAGCTTTGTTATTTTGAACTTGAAATCTTAAAGCAAGGGCGTTCACACTCAATACATGGTACTTACCTGAAATTGGCATATATTTAGTTTGGCATGACATGATTGATTTTGTGTGTTCCTTATATTCTTGTTTTAGTTGTTAAGTAAAAGGAGACACAACTCCTCCTACTAGGTGAACCTAGGGGTTTAAATATCTATCCCTAATTGGATTGAGTCTTTTAGTTTTTACTTTAGCGTTACTCTCTGCTTTCCTCGAGGATTAGCAAAAGCAAGGTTTAGGGGTATTTGTTAGGTCATAAAACCTGCCTATGTTTCATGCCATTTGTTGCCCTTTTCCATCGTTTTTGTTTGAATCTTGGCCATCCATAGTAGAAAGTGATGCTTTTCTGGGATATGTTCATACTTTAGGATGATAACATAATGCTACGAATACAAGAAAATGAATGACTCAAATCGAAGTTCAAATAAAGGAGATGTCCTCAATCCAATATTGGGCCCTAAACTAGGTCCTGAGTGCCACACCAAATTTTGGGCACATATCAAGTGCCTCTGATCAAGCCATCCAAGTCCCAAAGTTGTCACTCGTGACACTAAGGTCATTCATCAGAAGTACCAAGGTTAGGCACGGGACATGTCCCAACAACCTTCCATTCGAGTCCTAAATCAAATCTCTGACTATGCACTTGGAAACGCCTAGGGTATGCCGAGTACATGTCTCCTCTAAGTTCCAGTTGAGGTTTCAGCTGAAGAGCTAGGGCACAACTGCGCCAGCACCGTTCTTAAGACATGTTCCGATAACTTTCAATTAGGCCATCTTTTATCCTCCCAATATTTGATCGAAACATGGAGTGCGCTTAGAGTCCTTAACATATTATGAAATCATTCATGTGCTAAGGAAAACCATGGTTTAACCAAGACATTCTGAGGACCCAGTTCCAAGTTTTAGGATCCTGTTTGACGACCTGCCTTAATTCCAGCCTAGAGGCCAGCATGTGTTCACATTTCCAACTTGCATTTGCACGCCCATCTTGATTCTGATTGGTTTTCAGAATGTTTTAGAACTTTGTAATTACTTAGGAGCGCCTATGGCACTCCAGAATGTTCTAAGCTATTATATTACTTCTAATGACACGACCCATCCTAATCCCCCTGGATTATCGTGGGATGTAACATGCTCCCGTCTAACACCACGTGTAAGACCAGGGATGAAACCGTAACCCAAACGGGGTTACCAAAGTGCGCAGTGACTTATGGAGTACGCAGCGGCATGTGATATCTTGGTCTCTGCTACAGCCCGCATCCGTGATCAACCTGATGGGTATAAAAAACATAAAAGTCGCGAGTGACAAAAATAAACAGTTATAAAAAAATTTCTGAAATTGATATTTATACCCTTTGTTTACAAAGCATGCATGCATATCAATTTAAAAACCATTTCTTTTTCACTAAAACAGTATGCGATATAAAAACAGATGGTATCATCATAAAACCTTCACATGTTTAAAAACATCTGGACACAAATCAATAAGTCAAAAACCTCGGGACCCATTCTCATATCCAACATCCATCTATACGTCTATTTCCGTCAAATCATCAATTGTCACGATATCAGCGCTCGGCGTGCGACTCGATATTACACATCCGAATATACACTAGGCTCGGAGCCTGTGGCTCGACGTCTGCAAAATTTCCATCCCTGTAGTGTCTTTGTGAACTCTCCAGGATCACACATCACACAGGATGGTCGATGTCTAGAGGCTACTATCACATTATAGGGTCATCTCCGGGGAAACATATTCCAACCGGAGGCCCTCTCCGGGGAAAAAAATTCTTACCAGAGTCATATCCATCACCTCAAAGAATGGTCATAATAAAAACGGTGGAAACACGTTTTCAAACTAGTGTTTCTCAAATCAAAACAGTTATTTCACATAGGGTCTCAGCCCAAAATCAGTTTCCACAAATTTGATTAAAACGGTGTCCAGTTCCCACTTCATAATCTATAATCATTTTCAATCGGGTCTCAAACTCAAAATCATTAGCCAACTGGATTACAAGCCCAAAATTATTTATCCAATTGGGTCACAAGCCCAAAATGACATTTTCACGTAATCGTAAAAGCATTCGAAAACCAACAATCAAGTACACAAGGCATTTCATTTTCAAATCCTGATCAAATGCACATAATATGCACACTAGGGTCTCAAGCCCGAAATACCGATTTCACGCATCACCGTGAAATCATTCACGTCGATAATTAAAACATCATTAAAATCATATAAAACATGAATCAGGCATTTCAAACCATATTCATAAATCATTAAAACATAGATATGCATGCATCATTTAGAAATCAAAGCCCAATCAAAGACAATCTGCACTGCACGCTACAAAACCCGCACCGTAAGCTAGTATGAAGTATATATACATAGTCTCTGGTACGTCCGGGCCTTTCCAAACCATACCCAAAGGTTACTATCAACCTATACAAGTCCATATAAAACCCTAACTATCCCAGAACTGAGAACGCATCCCGAACACGCTTCCTGAGGATAAAAACCTCCAAAACACCAACTAGATGATCTTCAATCGACCTAAAACCATCACCATTGGTTTTAGATAGTCGAAACCATTTGATCAAGATCGATTTGACCTCAAAGTTCATTACCACACGTCCACATGCACCAGTCAACGGAGGTCCACGCTGACGCCATCTACTCACGTCAGCCTGATAGGTCTGACTGACTACCATATGGCACACCCTGACTATTGCCACGTGCCGCCCTCTAACATTGTCGTATCACGTGATGACGACACCTACTTACGTCATCACTACCACGTGTCACTAACACGTCAGCTCTGACAACTTGACACTACCACGTGACACCATCTCATTGGTCCACGTGGTCCAACATGGCTGACGTGGACCTGCCATGTCATCTGACAGACCCTGACACTATGCCACATGGCACCATCTCACTGGTCCATATGGTCTGACATGGCTGACGTCGACTTGTGACATCAGCTGCCACGTAGACTGACACCTCCTAACAACCTCTCAACTCGGCACCAACCATCCCCTGCCACATGGTCTCATCAATCTCTCACGAGTCGACTCGGACCTCTATAATGGGTCATTCGACCCGCGACCTTGACCTGATCAGTTCTCTACCGTCTAGCCACCAAAACCCACCGTTCTTCACCAAATCGACTCGCCTTGAGCCCAGAAATCGGCCCCTATGAACCAAACTACGAAAATGTAACTTGAGTTTTCTAACCAAGTTTAACTCTCACGGGTTTCATTCGAACTAGTCCCTAGGACGATTCCAGCCACCAATTTCTTCCATTTTGGTCCGTATATGCTCGTAAGAGCTCGACAAAGACGACCCTGACATCAAAACCAAGCCAAAAAAATCTAAAATCAAAACTCCAAATCCAAACGGGTTTCGAGTTTACCTTTCTGTTTTCCTCAGGCCACGGTTGCGGTTCAACCGTCGACCACCGTCCTTCACCATCGTCCCAGCCTCTTAATCTCATCCTTTCACTCTCTGTTTCCCTCAACCAAAACAACACAATAAAGATGATGATTTTGGGGGTGGGTTTCGGGTTGATTCACAAAATGAAAGGGAAAAGGTGTATGAATATGTGATGGCTTTCAACGGATGAGTCACTCATCTATTGGTTCATGCTAGGATATTTTGGGCCCTCAATTTAAATCCCAAAAGTCAACTATCTCGATTTTTGTGCAACTATGAATAGTTTGAATGGCTATTCCTTACTCGTAAATTTCCCATACGATGGATGATTTCAACATGCCACCTGTCTACAGACTCATACCATCTCGATCTACGTAATAGACCTCAATTTACGTGCCAAAAACATTTCAGGTCAAAAGTCAACTTTTTAACCTTCTAGGGATAAAATCATCATTTCACCCCGACTAATCCCGATTAGTCACGATAATTCCCAATTACTCTTGATAATCTTGTAAATTCAGGACGGGTCGTTACAATCCACTCTTCTTGAAGAAATTTCATATTCAAAATTCCAATCGCCACCATTCTGCACCAAAACTGCGGATATCCAATCTTGCCTCTTACCTGAAGCACACGTGGGAACCTCTATCCACAGTATGCACCAACATCAACGTCATTGACTTCAACCACAATCCAACGGTAACTGCTGTAACTTAGCTCATCCTTAGCGACCGTATTCAACAAGCTAGTGACCCAACTGTCACAAGGATCGCCACTGCTCAATTCTCGAACCTCGCTCGAGGCAGCGACCCTTGTCGATCTCATCTGTCTTCCACATAGGTGCACTCCAAACTAAGTCATACATCTTTTCTTCCCATGAGCAATCATACGTCCTTTGTCACTAGACGATCCCAACCATCAATCATACTCACGACGTACCGTCATGTCAAGCTGGTAACTCACGACTCTACTTTTTCCATTAAATTTCCCTACCAAATTCCTGACTCGCACTAGAGTGCTCTCACGATACCTCATATCACTCAGCGACCAACGATGTGATCATGACTCCTCTTGAGTCTCAAACTAACATCTCACTCACCAGAGTCATGTTGACCCCATCGAATACTTGCTCTAGCAGAGATAATCACAATCAAAATCACTAGGGTTCTTCTGGCCCACAACCATGGCTCGGAGCTCCAAGCTCGTACAATAATCGAACCCTCTATAAGTTTCTCCCCTCTAGAGCATAGTACTCGCAATTTGGTACATTATCACATCGAAAATCCAACAACGGATCCTATCCGATTACCATGCCAAATTCATCTCTGACTCAATACGATAATCGTACCACAACAATCAGACTGATCGACACTTAAAAATCACCCTGTCAAATGTGCACTACTCACAGGTGCACACACCTCACATCTATCTCGGATCCCATCCAACCATATTTAGCTACCATGCCAATCAATGCCCAACACTAGACCATGTCCATCCAATCTCAGATCTGGACAGTTCGCGTACTAACTCAAATCTTCTCGGAGTTCCCCCGGTCACTCGACCAACACTTGAGACCAGTCCAACACATATTCTCATCGAGAACTCCACCAACCAACTCATGTCTATCACGATGTACCAATCCATACCTCGACCCCCATCTCGATGATGCGAAGGGTCGAATCACAACTTTAGGATCAATGGTCATCTATCATCATCACAATTCCTCCATCCATCCAAAGCTCCAATAACAAGATAGATGAATCATGCTCATGAGAGCTAACGAGCCTGCAACATCATACTTGAGGCATTGGCTACTATATTTACTTTTCCCACATGATGCTCCAATGTTCAATCATTGTCAGTCAAATAGCCCTAGCCGTCTCCTCTACCTCAAGTTCAACTCTGATCACCTCAACTGTCTAGCTGCAAAAGCAAAACCCTCACTTGTAGCGTAAGTACAAAATCTGAACCCACTTATCGATGCATTATCGTCATTTCCAAACCTCTACTATCATCCAAGATAATCAAGCTAGAGCAGTAATCAACCTTCTGCTCACTCAATCATTATCTCACACTAGATTGACTCCATTCTAATTCAATCCTAGCAATGAACTACAATCCTAGAAGAAATCCTCCACTCGAAGGTCAATAACACTCATCCAGTCTGAGTGAATCCAACCTCTCAATTACCATGGTTAATCGATGCTAATCCAAAGCTACATCGATCATCTGAGCGTTCACCATACGCTCTCAAAGATGACATAATAACCAGGAAATCAACATTGGTCCACATGTCTCGAAATCCATTCCCATCTCAACACATACGAATCCTTGGTATACGATAACAATATCGTCATTAATACGCCATTGCCAACTCACGATGGCCAACTAGAACCACACACAATTCATACGTCATCTCGAAAATTTCACTTCTGAAGTCAATTCAACAATCCCATATCCAAACATACAATACATGCATCCAAAGCATGTCTTTTAACCAAATTTGCGACTTCAAGCCAAGTCAAAACCATTTCCTATAGGGTATCTGTGCTACACCCTTAAGTCTATCGTAATTCTACCTCCCTCTGAGGTAGCAACCATACAAATCCTATGTCGTTAGAGGAAACTCAACACAGTTTAAAACTCACTCCAAGCCCATTGAGTTAACTGGGGACGTCACAACACGTGTCGCATATCCCAAAAAGTCCAGCCTCCAAGTTGTCACTCACTCGAACATCAACCACGTGTCCGGGAAACCAATCTATCTCAAGGTTAAAACCCTATCTGTCTTACTACCTTATCCAACCTAAACAATCTCGGTTTACCAAACTACACTCAACATAGTACTGGTCGAAGTACTAGCTCACATATCCCAACTCTATGGGAACAACTCTTGCGCCCAACACTCGTACAATCCATCCACGGATAATTAGGGTACCTATCACCAATCCAGGCATACCTCATGCCTCTAACAATCCAACCGAATTACTCTTACTGAGCCACTAGCGATCCTTTCGGTCTCATTCAACGATCACTACAACTCACAAGTCTGCCACTCGAGGTCTCAGATTGCTTCTAGCTCCTTGGCATCTGCAACCTCTAGACATAGTCGACGTCATCCAGAATCATCTGGTCGCTGCTGGATGTTTTCCAACTCATCTCAGTGATCTCGATCACTATTGAGATTCTTTCAACTCATCTTCACTGAGATAGTGTGACATCTCGACACAATTGCCACCAACCAAGTCTCATCGTCTCTATCTTCGTCGTACACAGTGAAAACCGAGCTAAACCTCTAAACATCTCCTCATAAGGAGAAACAACCACATACCTCTGTACCAAATGCAGGAACCTCACCTCTCAATGACCCGACATGACTGACGAATCCTCATCGTCTCAGTTATCATTGGAACATGAGCATACCAAGATCGATAAGACTCATCTACGTCCATCGATAGTAATGTATGCCATAAACCTTGTGTAGACCAATCCAAAAAATACTCCGCTATCGAGACTCCGTACTTATGCAGGCAACTCACCGCCTATACCAACTGCTCAACGCGTATAATCCACTAGTAAATCCATCCCAGGATGTGATCCACAAGTTCCACTCTCCTAGTAACTTGTTTAGCCAATCTCAAATAGGGTCATTGACTACCTCATCTATCTTGAGCAATTGTCAGTCTCATCTCCTAGAAAGTCACCCTACTTGGATAACTAACATCCAATCAACCATTAACTATTATTCGACGATCCCATCCACTCGTAACTCTATAGCTGGTTGGAAGCCGTTGGGACCACAAGAAACTCGGCCCTCTTCGAGTCTAACACGCTGAAACACGGCATAGGATGCCAAACAGAATCTATCTGAGGTTCATTCCCACTAACTTTCCTATTCTTGCCCTCACTATCAAGTTGATGACGGGATGACGACAACCAAGAGACATCACATCTGATACACCCGCAACACCACAAGAGCAACCTAGTGCTCTGATACCAAATTGACACGACCCATCCCAATCCCCTTGGATTATCCTGGGATGCGCCATGCTTCTGTCTAATACCACGTGCTAGAATAGGGATGAAACCCTAACCCAAACGGGGTTACCAGAGTGCACAGTGACTGGTGGAGTACGCAGCGGCATGTGATGTTTCGATCTCTGCTACAACCGGCATCCGCGATCAACTTGAAGGGTATTAAAAACATAAAAGTTGTGAGTGGACAAAAATAAACAGTTCGAAATCAATTTTCAAAAATGACATTTATACCCTTCATTTTACAAAGCATGCATATCTATCAATTTAAAAACCATTTCTTTTTCACTAAAACCATGACATGTTTAAAAACATCTGGACACAAATTAGTAATTCAAAAACCTCGGGACCTATTCTCATATCCAACATCCGTCTATCCGTATATTTTTGTCAAATCATCAATTGTCACGATATCAATGCTAGGCGTGCAACTCGGGATTACACATCCGAATATACACCAGGCTCGGAGCCCGTGGCTCGACGTCTACAAAATGTCCATCTTTGACACTCTTGCAGGCAGTGTCTTCGTGAACTCTCTAGGATCACACATCACACAGGAGGTCGACGTCTAGAGGCTACTATCACATCATAGGGTCATCTCCAAGGAAACACATTCCAACCGGAGGCCCTCTCCAGAGAAAAACATTCTTACCGGAGTCATATCCATCACCTCGGAGAATGGTCATAATAAAAACAGTGGAAACACATTTTGAAACTATCGTTTCTCAAATCAAAACAGTTATTTCACATAAGGTCCCATCCCAAAATCAGTTCCCACAAATCTCATAAAAACGGTGTCTAGTTCCCACTTCACAAGCTCAAATCATTTCCAATCAGGTCACAAGCCCAAAATCATTAGCCAACTGGGTCATAAGCCCAAAATCATTTTTCCAACTGTGTCACAAGCCCAAAATGCCATTTTCAAGTAAATCCGTAAAAGCATTCAAAAATCGACATTCAAGTTTGCAAGGCATTTCATTTTCAAATCATGATCAAAACCACATAATCTGCACACCAGGGTCTCAAGCCTGAAATACCGATTTCACGCATCTCCGTGAAATCATTCACACCGATAATTAAAACATCATTCAAATCATATAAAACATGAATCGGGCATTTCAAACCATATTCATAAATCATTAAAACATAGATATGCATGCATCATTTAGAAATCAAAGTCCACTCACAGACGGTCCACGTTGTGCGCTACAAAACTCGCGTCGTAAGTTAGTTTGAAGCCTATGCACAGTCTCTGGGACGTCCAGGCTCGTCCAAACCATACCCAAAGTTTACTATCAACCTATAAAAGTCCATATCAAAAAGCCCTAACTATCCCGGAACCGAGAATGCATCCCGAACACGCTTCTCGAGGCTAAAAATCTCCAAAACACCAACTAGAAGATCTTCGATCAACCCGAAACCATCACCATTAGATTCAGATCGTTAAAACCTTTTGAACAAGACCAATTTAACCTTTAAATTCGTGCCCACGCGTCGTTCAACGCTGACATCATATGTTCACGTAAGCCCTAGTTGACGTCACTACTGATGTGAGCCTGACATGTCTGACATACTGCCACGTGGCACACCCTGCCTGGTGCCATGTGTCACCCTCTAACATTGCCACGTCACGTGATGACATCACATGCTGAAGTCATCACTGCCACGCGTAACTAATACGTCAACTCTGAAAACCTAACACAATGCCACGTGTCACCATCTCATTGGTCCACGTGATCCGACATGGCTGACGTGGACCTACCATGTCGTTTGATAGACCCTGACACTATGGCATGTGGCACCTTTTCACTGGTCCAAGTGGTCTGACATGGTTGACGTGGACTTGCCACGTCAGCTACCACGTAGCCTGACACCTCTTGACAACCTCACCATATGGCACAAACAATCCCTTGCCATGTGGTCTCGTCAACCTCTTGCAGGTAGACTCAGACCTCTATAACAGGTCATTCGACCTGCAACCTTAACACGTTTGGTTCTCTACCGTTCGGTCACCAAAACCTGTCGTTCTTCGCCCAATCGACTCGCCTTGAGCCCATAAATTGACCCCTACAAACCAGATTACGAAAACGTACCTTGAATTTGCTAGCCAAGCTCAACTCCCACGAGTTTTCTTCAAACTCGTCCTTAGGATGATTCCAGCCACTATTTCCTTCCGTTTTGGTTGATAAGCCTTGAATTAATCATCATTTTATATTTTTATGTTTATATTTTAATGTTTAAATACCAAAAAATTGTAGAAAATAATCTATTTTATGAGACATGTGTAAAATTGGATTAAGAACGAAATTACGAGAATTTAGGAGAAATAATCACCTTAATCGGAGTTATATTGAAGAATTTATGATCGAATGAAGAAAGGCCACCGAAAAAGGCAAGAAAAGTTGGTAACAAGCTATCGAATCCAAAATGGCAGCCCAGAAGACCATTCGGCTGGCGCCTACCATTTCGTAAAAGCAACTTTCGGCGCGCGCGTACCGAAGAGGGCATCACAAGCTCGGTGAGCGTCCTCCAAACTCACTATATTGTTTTCGGCGTGCGCCTCCTAACATGGCTGAAGCCGTTTCGGCCAGCGTCCACCGAAGCACTTCAGACCCTCCATGCTGCGTTGACTAGCCCGTTGACCGTCGAATTCCAGCACAATTTTTGGTGGGCCTCCACCGAGACTATTCCATGTTCAATTCCAGCAGCATTTTCCTTCTTTCTAGTGGAATAATTGTCCAATTCAAGCTTAGATTTGTTTCCTTTTTATTTAGAAAACCTTTTTTAATTAGGATTTTTATTACCTTTATCCTTTAGGACTTTAATTTAATTAGTTTAATCATTTTCCTTTGAGGATTTAAATTGTGAAGTCTTATTTATTTGAGGATTAATGTTCTCCTATAAATAGAGAGGTTTAGGTTATTTGTAAAGGGTGGCCCTTTTTTGTACCAAAGCTCTGCTCAACTAATTTTTCATTTTCAATAAATTCAAGATTTCTCGTGCAAGGTTAATTATACCATACTCCATCCTCTACACGTTCATCTGTGGCATAGTCAACTGTCCCTGAATGTCTCACCAAAGAGTGCCCAATCACTTCGTATCAATAGGGTGTCCCGAAGAGAAAAAGTGTAACACGACCTCTTTACTTTATAGTTATCTTTTGTGCTTGAATATCTTGGTTTATGAACTAATTTCTAATACCATTCTTGGTTTTATGATTTGTATTGCTTCAATATTCTATGTGTTTTATGTTTCTAGTCTTTTGTTATGATTGTATGTTTGTGCTTAATGCTTGATTAGATATGTCGGGCTGTCCCCGAGTCTAATTTATTGAAAGTGTATGTCGAGCTATCCTCGAGCACGTACTTAAAATAATATGCAAATAATTCGTAAGGCTAGAATTAGAGGATTTCATAGGTTGAAGTTAATAGAATTTACGAATGAGTTAGGTTAAAGATGAGTTGACCATGTAAATAATAGATTAGGTCAGTTTAGATTAGTTAATCACTAAGGATAATAGAAACAATCGACTACCCCCCCCCCCCCCCCCCCCTCCCCTAAATTGATTAATCAAATGATAATCATGCTTAGGTACCCTCAATCCCCAAATAAGAACGATCCCTACTTATCAATGCTACAATCTACAAAAAAAAGGGTTTTAATTTGCATATGTTTTTGTTAAGTGTTGAGTGTGACTTTGTGTTTACTTTAATGCTTAGTTTTAACGTATCAATTTTTGGAGCCGTTGCAGGATTGAAAAATCTTTTATGTGATTTCATTTGTGTAAATATGTTCATAATGAAAATATCATACTTGTGCATAACTATCACACTTGTAAATTGTGGAAACATAGTCTTAGTTCTATATATTATCTTCGTAGAAATTAACTTGTAAAGTTGAGTGCTAACTTAATTTATGAAGAAACAGGAAAAGTGTTCAAGAGAAATGGCAACCAATTGAAGCTGTACCTCGAGGAAATTGGTGCACACAGCGTGGATATGATTGAAGGCACCTAGATTTTCCATCACTTTTCTGAATAGCCATGTATCCCTCTTTTGTACGCACAAGTTGCGACACCCCTACTTAGCCCCTTTGAACCCACGTTTAGCCTTTTTCTTTCTTTACCATGCATATCTAAACTCTTAGCCTAGTATAGGTATTCTTACCTTGATCTAAAGACTTGGTTGAAGAGTTCGAAACTAGCATACATGAAGATGGCATGAATGTAACGACCCATCCTGGAAGTCGGGATTAGCTAAGTAGTTATTGACGGATTAACAAAGAGAATCAGGGATTAGTGGGATAATTTTGGACGGTTGGCGCAAAATGACGATTTTGCCCCTAGAATGGACAAAATGTTGACTTCTAGTTCGAACGGTCAATTGGGCATTGGCCGATGATCGTGACGTAGTTCGGGACGTCATGAGTCCGTAGACAAGTGGCACGCCCGATTCAGACATCCGATGAGGAAGTTATGATGTTTGGAAGGTTGAGGGCACTTTCGTAATTTGGTTAAAAGAGGAGAATTTATTGACTTTTTGCACGACAAGGTTTCTTCACGCAAACCGAGGAACATTGGGTAGGTCTCGACGTCCTGAGTACAACGATAGGCGGCACGCCTTTATCGGACATCGGACGAGTGAGATATGGGTCTAGGAAGCGAAGGGTAAAATCGTAATTTGAACAATTAGGGGTATTTCGGTCTTTTTATACCTTGGGAAGTGTGCCAATCTGATAAGGACATGTGTGCAGTGTTTATTAGATATTTTGGGATTGGACCACAGGGTATTGACACATGGCTTGTGTCTAATGGCTTCTAGCCTTTGCACGGTTACACGTTTAAATGGGTTTGTGCTCGCTCGGTTGAGAAAACAGAGACCCAGAGACAGTGAGGAACAATCGACCCGTTCCAGTGAGTGAGTGAGTGTTGTGAGGTTCCCTTGTGTTTGAGTGAGAGTCTGAAGGTGTGTGTTCGTGTTGGGATGAACTAGAGTGAGGTTGTGAGTGCGTGAAGTGTGCAGAACCGTGGAAAACAGAGAGGTTCTTCGTGCACGCCTGACAACCCAATCGATCAAGCCTATAGTGTTTGGGTTCGTGGTGGTGTTCAGAAGGACAGAGGAGTGCTTTTGGGGACCCTGAGACCCACGGCGGAGCTCACGGCGGTGAGCAAACTAACGGTAAGGTTTCGGTCCCCTGTTTTCTAGTTTTTGTTCAAACTCAAAGTCGTGAGGTTTTAGGTTTGGTTGGGTGTTTTTGTTGATCCTGACAGCTTAAGGAGGTGTCTATCTAGCCCAGGGAATCAAAATCGTGGCCGGAAGGGTGACGGGTGGCTGGAATTCGAAACTGGTTTTCTGTGAGTTTTTGGTTCGAGTTTGACAGGTGAGATTTAGACCCTTATTTCGTGTTTTTATTGCTTGAATCGATTGCTAGGAAGAGGACGAAACTAGTGGGATTGAAAGGACTGAAATTGGACTGAGAATGAGTGAGAACCGGTCACGCTGGCTCCGTTCGACCAGACCGGTCTGAACCGGCTGGACAAAGGTTGAAGACAACACTATAGCAGGCGCGTGAAGCCCACACGCAGCCCCTTTGGGCAGCGCATGAAGGCGCGTGGGGCAGGTTTTGGGGAAGTGTCCAACATGGTTTTCACTCTAATCGATGTAACGAACATTTTAGGACAAGTTTCGAGACGATTGGACATCGTCTCGGGGTAGTTTTGAGTGTCTGAAGGTTTAGGGGTTCATTTAAAATACGTTTAAAAATCCGGAAAAATTGGGGAAATTAGGGTAAGCTTAAGGAAAGTTTTTTTGAGCCGGATTGGTGACTTTTGACAGGTCGGGAAATCCCTAAGGCAACCGAAGAACGTACGGGACGCGAGTGACGTGTCCGGGAACTGTGAGTGGACACTTTCTTTCTAACTAAGCATGCATAACTGTTTTTGTCTACTTGTTTTATGTTCTTAAATATGATTTCATGATTATTGAATATGTTATATCTGTTTTACACAATTACACGCTTTTTGAGGTGTTTACGTATTTCACGTGTTACGAGATATGCTTTGATTATGATTCTGATGCTATGCTTTTGGGATTTCAATCTATAATTGGTTTTCAATGATTATAAATGGATTTTGAGACATGATTCGATAATCAAGGTTTTCGGTTTTAGAATCGAATTTCGGAAATCGAGATTTGGTTTTAAAGCTTGAAAAAGGGGATTTCCGGATTTGGGTTTGGAATGACGGTTCTGAATGCCGGAATGGCTTCGGAATAGTGATTTCAAATTCGGGTTTGGACATGGATTTAGAAATGGTTTTTCAAACGGTTTGGATTGGATTTGCTGGATCTGGTTATTGGGTTTATAGACCCGGATTATGATATAACGGGGGCGAGCCCGGATTGGGTTTAAAGACCCGGATTGAGTTTAAAGACTCAGGAGTTTAAAGACTCGGATATTGATACTTCCTCCGTAGGCCTATTGAGTTTAAAGACTCGGATTATATTAAGGCCTAGATTGAGTTTAAAGACTCGGGATTTTAAAGACTCGGATAGATCCAGCAGGTTTGATCGGATGATGATACTTGGTATTTCATATTTTTATGATGATGTTTCTATAATGAGATGATTTCTATAATTGTTTTCAGATGCTGAGTTATGCATGTATGTTTTTAAAACAGAGGGCAAAATCCTGGTTTGTTTATTAAACTGTTTTTGAAACTTTTATTTCTTTTAGTCCACTCACACTTTTCTGGTTTTTAAATACCCTCCACGTTGTGGTGCTAGCGCTGGGGCTAACGTTGAGGCAGAGTCAGAGGCATAGAGTTTTCCGGAGTTTTTCGGCGTTTTCCTTTGCGTGCTTTCCCGTTGTGCGTGTAGTCAGTAGAATTTCGGTCTTATCGTGTACTATACTATGCTCTGTATGACTGTTGACTCGTAAATTTTAAAATTCTCCCTAGTCTGGCAATGTATGCTTGTGGTTGCTTTGAGGATATTTTTGGTACTTTGAGTGTGTTTGTCAGATGGGAGCAGGGTTCGTCCCGGTTATCGGGGTGGTAACCGGGTGGGTCCTGTCAATGAAAATGTTCTATTCAAGGTGATGATGTGTGTATGGGAATAGGCAGGAATATGCTTATCCAAATTACTTGATGTATTGTGTGATTGCCGAAAAACAAAAACAAAAAATAAAGCAAAAAAAAATATTGAAAAAAAAAAGTGAAAAAAAAAGAAAAATAATAATAAATGAATATGAGAGCAAGAAAAAGTTTAAAAAGAAAATATATATATATTTAGCTCTCCGGCAATTTGTTTTGAATGTAAGAATTTGGATTGATTACAAGATGACATTTGGCTTCCACATGCTCTTGGTGATGTTTTGGAAGAAGATATGCTCGTAATTGATAAAGTTTTGGTGCAATGACTAAGTCTTTGGAATGTTCTTCATCACCAAATCACCACATATCCAAAATCTGAATTCCTTAGCCCTAACCCCATTACAACCTCTAATTAAAGACCTTTATGATCCATGAGATAAGTAGCCTTTGATCTGTTGAGTAAGACATTGTGTGAGTAAGCATCTGGTTTGGGTTCATTTATGCAAGTAATTCATTCTAATAATGTGGTATTGTTTAAGTGCTTCTATTGTTGATATATGCATACTATTCTTACACATATCTTTGAGTGAAACCATATTTCATGAGCGAAACACTATGAGTGCATCCATTGTGAAGTTATCTTGACTTATTTGACGCAGGCATAGACTTAATTTCACCATTGTTTTCTCCAAGTCTTACTTGTTCATAGCATGATTATATCTCTATTATCTCTTGAATTCCCTATGTATATTGGTTGGATATCATAATGCCATATAATTATAATAATTTTTTAGACATTTGGTTAAGGGCTTTTAAAGTGGTTTTGAGTCTTTCTTTGTTTTTCGTTTTTCTAGGGCCTAGCAAAGTCCAAGTGTTGGGGAATCAATCCGGGTTTAGTTGTGCTAAATAGAAAATAGGGCTTAATTGTTTTAAATTTAGTGGTTTTAAGAGCTCAACTCCCACGGGTTTTTTCGAAATCGTCCTCAAGACGATTCCAACCACTAATTCCTTCCGTTTTGGTCCCTACAAGCTCGTAAGAGCTCGACAAACATGACCCTGGCATCAAAACCAACCCAAAACGTCCAAACTCGAAAATCCAAATCCACACTAGTTTCGGGTTTACCTTTCTATTTTCCTCAGGCCACCGTTGTGGCTCAGCCGTCCACCGCCGTCCTTCATCGTCGTCCCAGCCTCTCAATCTCACCCTCTCACTCTCTGTTTCCCTCAACCAAAACATCACAATGAAGATGATGATTTTGGGGGTGGGTTTCGAGTTGATGCAAAAATGAAAGGGAAAAAGTGCACGAATGTGTGATGGCTTTCAATGGATGAGTGACACTTGTCACTCATCCATTGGTCTATGCTAGGATATTTTGGGTCCCAAATTCAAATCCCAAAAGTCAACCGTCTCGATTTTTGTGTAACTGTGAATAGTTTTAATATCCGTTCTTGTCCCGTAACTTTCCCATACGATGTTTAATTTTGACTTGTCACCTATTTACAGACTCGTATCATCTTAATCTACATAATGGACCTCGGTCCACTTGCCAATGACATTCTGGGTCAAAAATCAACTTTTTACCCTTCTAGGAAAAAATCATCATTTCACCACGACTAATCCCAATTAGTCTCAATAATTCCCAATTACTTTCGATAATCTCGTAAATTTGGGATGAGTCGTTACATCTAATCCTTGCAGGACTAGATTTTCTTCTTGTCTATAAAATGAGCCTTTGTCCACTGTTTTAGAACACTTCTGAAACACTAGTTTTTGTGCACCATCCAGACTTGTTTCGATCTATTAATGTAAGGACCCGTCCCGAATTCATGGATTAATTAAGGATTAATGATACATTATTGAGAATTAATTAAGGACTAATCGAGATTAGTCGAGGATTATCAGACGATTTGGGGTAAAATTATGATTTTTCCCTTAGAAAAGGCAAAAAGTATACTTTTGACCTGAGAGGTCCAATGCATGAGGATCGAAGACTGTTATGTTACATCGAAACGATACGAGTCTGTAGACAAGCAGCATGTTGAAATCGGACATTGTATGGGAAAATTACGGGTCACGAAAGGTTCCAAAAACTATTCATAATTGCACAATTTTCAGGAAAAGTAGATCTGAGTTGTTCTTAGTGGGACTCAAAATATCTTATGTGGACCAATAGATGAGTGACAAGTGTCACTCATCCATTGATCCACACACATACACATACATGCATCATTCATCATCTTCATTTTCATTTCTTCTTCCTCAAACCCGTACCCACCACCTAAACCCATTCCATTTTGTCCCTTGAGACCATTGAGAGATTGAGAGGATGAAAGAGAGGTTGAGATGATGGTGGCAGGGAAACAGGGCTGTCGTGGACGGCGGAGGAACCCGCAAAACAAGGTAACCTGAAACCCATTTTGATTTTGAAATTGGTTTTTGTTTTCTCGACGTTTGGAACCCCTTCTAAAGCCCTGAGTGTGTTCACTGAGCTCATACGAGATGTTAGGATTGAAAACCAGAGGCTGAGGATGACTGAACCACCCTAGATGGAGGTTGGAAGTTTGGTCTTACGGATCGAGCTAGATTAGGTAAATTATAGGCCTTTTGTCTTGATTTTGAGGTCATGGATCTCTTCCTGGGAGGAATACGATCACGTGGTTGAAAGAATGGCTGAAAATGGTGGGTGGACGACAGAGATACGGCCGGGTTAGGGTTGCGGGTCAAACGACCCGTTACAGTGGTTTGGGTCAACTCAGCTAGAAGTTGATGATAATGACGTGGCAGTCCACGTCATCATCTGTCAAACTTGTCAAGCCACATGGCCAACTAGAGGGTGACACGTGGCAGGTGTCAGGTTCAGTCAACAATGATCTGGCAGGACACGTGGACCAATTAGAAAGTGACACGAGGCAGGTGTCATATCTTATAGGTGTCAGACATGTGAGGCTTACATCAACATATGACGTTAGGGTTGACCATGATGATGTCATCATTGACCATGACGTCGCGTTGACTTTACTGACGTCAGCGTTGACCGTTGCCTTTTGTTGACCAGAACTTTAACCAGTGCGTGGGGGGCGCATGGGCATGAATTTCTAGGTCAAATCGATCTTTTTCAAAAAATTTTGACAATATGAATTCAATGATGGTGGTTTCAAGTCAATCAGAGATCGTTTGATAGGTCAAATTGAGGTTTTTCTCATCGGGAAAAGTGTTCAGGACACGTTAACTGTTTCGGGATGAGTGAGGGTTTATGATTAGGACTTCTATCGATGGTTAGTGACCCTTGAGTATGACTTGGACAGGTCTAGAAATTCTGGAGAGTATGGATTAGCCCCAGAGTAGCGTACGGCGCGGGTTGCAAGCGCGCAACACGGACGGTCTGTGAGTGGACGTTTGCTTTATATATAAGATGCATGCATAATTGTTTAATACGTTTTATGATCATGATTTGGGATGCATAGATTGCATATGATTTAAATATGATTTTTTTGGCCTTTCTTTTAGAAAAAAAAAGTTATTGCACATAGTTCGAGATTTCTGTTTTAACGGTATTTGGGCTTAGGCCAAGTATTCTACATGCATATGTTTTATGTGATTTTGATGGTTTCACGAAAAGGAGTGAAACTGGGGATTGATTATCAGTTTTGAATGATTTCACGGAGTTGCATGAAATCGATATTCGGGCATGAGTCCCAATCGATAAGATTGACTTGGATTGAAGTTAAGGATGATTTTGGAAAGTGTTTTGAATCGTGAAAAGGATTTTCGGACTTAGAAATATCTTTCGGGCGTATGACCCAATTGATTTATGGTTTGACTTAGAGTATAGTCAAATGTGAGATATATCGGGCTGTGACCTAGTTATAATTCGGGTGTGAGACCAGTTGTGGATTTGATAGGATTCGAGGAATCCTAGATTTATGAAAGATATTTCGGGCATGAGACCCAGTTGTGGATTTATAGGATTTGAGGAATCATGGGTTTATGAAGTGTTGATAAACACAGTTTTCGGGCTTGTGACCCATTTGATGATAATTCGGGCGGGTGACCCTATTGATGATATTCGGGCTTGTGTCCCTATGATTTTGAGTTTAAAGACTCGAATTTTATTAGAGGGCCTCCGGTTGTAAATATGTTTCCCCGGAGAGCACTCTAGAGATGATGCTCGCCTCCGAGGTAAAGAGAGGTCACGATGCTTCTGCTGTCGAGTAGTCGAGAGAGGCGACAGCCGAGGGAGGCTCGACTCAGGAGTGCGGTATATGAGATTGGTCGTTGATATGTTTGCGACGATCAAAAGATTGTCGGTCGGCGATGTGTTCACGGCAACATGCTCAGGATCAGAGCAGTCCTTGAGCTTATGGGCACGCGTTGCAGCGATTGGAATCATGACTGATGATATGATATTGAATTTAAAGACTCGAGAGTTTAAAGACTCGGATTTTGACACCGTGATTTGATTTGGGCAGAGATCCCACATGTTTACGTTTTTGGGCTGAGATCCCACATGTTGTTGAATTGGGCTAAGACCCTATATGATTTGGTTTTGGGTTGAGACCCTACTGAGGAAATGGCTTCGATTGAGAAACATTTTTCACTGTATTTTGATTTGAAAAACAATACATCTTGCTTTTGAGGAAGTATTTGAAATACTGTTTCTGATGCATGCATGCTTTTACGTGAAGGGTATAAATGTCTTTTCATTAAATCATTTTTATAACTGATTATTTTTGTCGACTCACAGCTTTTATGTTTTTGATACCCTTTAGGTTGATCGCGGATGCGGGCTGTACCAGAGATCGAGACATCACATGTCGCCACAAATCCTTGCATACTTTGGATAACCCTCAAGGGGGTTACAATTTTATCCCTTGTCTGGCATGCGGTGCCAGACGGGAGCAGACACATCCCGGGATAATTCAGGGGGATTGGGATGGGTCCTGTCAATTAACATGAGACTTGTTCACAAGGACTCAGTTGGGTTCTTGGAGGATTACTTAAAGATGTGCATGAACTTTGCTCCTGAAAGTATAGCTGATTTTATTCTTCTACTTTTACATTCAATGCAATGTAATATGATGATTTTCATTATGATTAGTGAGTTGGTTACCTAAGGTTAAGGCTGATCTTGAAGCTGTAACCATGATAGCTTCTTGTTGACTTGGTTTTGGTGCTTGGTTTTAATTATCGTGTTCATCTTAGTGTGTTGATTTAATGCTTAAACTGCTATTTTATTTTATTGCTAGAATTTTCTACTTTAATGACATGTTTCACGGATGACTTTGCATCAAAAGGTTACATTAAGCAATGATCTTGTAATTCGACTGATAACATTCCTAGAATGCACTTCACTTTCTAGGATTAGGGCAGTGGCTTAAATTTTCTTTTGTTCGTAATGCTTCCATTCAGACCCAATTTGATAAAAGTTGGTGTACACATCATGCACTTAACATACAAACTAAGAAGGAAATAAATATTTGATAGAGCCTTACCTGGACTTTTGCATGGACACTAGGCCAAGTATTGAACAGGATAATTGAATCTTACGAGCCAAGTTAGAAAATATGGTGGTTAGGTATGGATAGAGACCGTCTAAATCTGCATTTAATTTGCTTGCAATCTTTGTTTATTTACTGTTTTCTCGCATTACGAGTTCTTTACATTTTCAACATCATTCAAAATAAACCCCTCATTCTCTTTATCCTTGTTTTGTTTTAGTGTCCATATTTTCGAGTCGTATTTAGACGAATCAAGTGTATCTAATTAGTGTCTTGAGAGCATACTTCTGAACTAAGAACCTAATCATTTGAATATCATTGTTGAGTCAAATCCTTGTGGGATTCGACCTTTATTTGTACCATTATATTATTCATTGATTAGTCCACTTGCTAAGATATCATTATTAAGGATTGTGTGCATTTACTAGTCATACTTTTCTTCCAATAGGCTTAGGCACCGGAAAAGGATATCACACACTGGCATGTGGCACTCGTTGGCCAATGATCACTTCCGCCGTGAGCGTGACCCTGGACGGTGGTTGGATTGGTTTGAAAATTTTGGTCGAAACCCCATAGCCTCTGCTATTAATGGCATTGGTGACCAAATGCCAATAACATCGTTATTGTCATCCACCATTTGACTCACTCTCGGGAGATTATTCAACCTTTTATCCATTGTGTTGTGGGAAATGGGGAGCGGATTTTTGTGTGGCATGATAGGTGGAATTCCTATGGTCCCTTAATGCCTTTCATTGGTAGCGATGGTTTGGATGAGTTAGGGAGCCACTCTAATGCTTTGATCGCCTCTGTTCTCAATTCTGGTAGTTGGATTGACCTTTTTCTCTGAACCCTATTGCGACCCTAAGTAGAATTATGTGCGAGTCTATCCCTACCTCGCTTTGCTGGGTTGACAAGTTTTATTGGTCCCTTTCCTCTAATGATTTGTTCTCCTCTAACTCTTTATGGAAGAAATTTAATGCGGAAGGGGTTGCGGATCCTAGAGCTCACCTCATTTGGTTCTCGGCAACCATTCCTAGGGCATCTTTCATCATGTGGCTTGCCTTTAAAGGGCGTTTGGGTACTTTCGAACGTGTTTTTTCTATTGCTTCTTATTCTAATGTTCTTTGCTCTATGTGTGATAGGGAACCTGAAACCCATGAACATTTGTTCTTTGATTGTCTGGTTACTTGTGATATTTGGCGGGTGGTGCTTGGTAAATGTGGTGAAACCTGGAGATGTCCCCCTTGGCCATTGTTTGTGGATGCTATTTCTATCTTATGGCATGGAAAGCCGTTTGCCGTCACCATCAAAAAACTTGCCCTTTTTGTTACTGTTTATAGCATTTGGAAGGAGCGCAATAATCAGATTTTTGCTAATTCTCGGTGCTTCTCATCTACTATTCTTACTCGTATTATTGATATGATTCGTATGAGAATTTGTAATGTTAACTTTAAGATAAATGCTGGTAATATTCAGGTTGCTAGAACTTAAAATTCACCAATTACTTTGCTAATAGGTTGCTTTGTTTTGTTGCCTTTGTTCTAGGTTTGTCCATGACTCTTTTGGTTTGTTGTTTAATTGCTGTTCCTCCCTGATTAGGATGTGTGGTTCAGCCCTGTGTGGAATTATAGTTGTTATTACCCCTTTGAATTTTTTGGGACGTGCCTTTTTATCCAATTTTGACTTATCAAAAAAAATATATATGCTTAACGTATGTAATAATTATAATCTTAATATCGTTATATATAAAAAGGTAATAAAAAATAAGAAAAACCAACATTCAGTTCGGTAATTGGTTTCAAATCCTTTTTCCAACACGGTTGATATACATATATATCTTAAAATTGAATACAACCACGTTTGTATTAAGCGAAATTAAAAAAAAAATCGAAAATCAATACAGCTAATAAAGCCCATGGTAAACCCATAAATACCAATCATCCCAAACCCTTGTGTTTTCCATATTTACAAAGAAAAACAAATAAAACACGAGCATTGTAGAGAGAGAACAAGAAGCAGCATCGGGAACTGACAGAGAACCAGGATGGCCAGCGCAGACGTAGAAACGGTGGACTTTGAGCCCGAGGAAGACGATCTCATGGACGAAGACGGAGCCGCCGACGCCGAGCCCTCGGCATCCCCTAGGGCCCCACCTCCCAAGCTGAAGTCGGCAATCACCGGCGCAGGCGCGTCCTCTGTCCCAAAGAAGACCAAAGGTCGCGGATTTCGTGAAGATCTCAATGCCGACCGTAACAGCCGCCTTGCGGCCTCTGAATTCGACTCACTCAACTCATTAGACGGACTCGAACCCCAACGATGTAAGTCCTCTCTCCTTCCATATTTAATTTTTGTAGCGTTAAGTTTATACGAAAAGTTTTCATTTTTTAGAGTAGATTTCTTGCGAGGAGTTTAGGTTTGTAGGTATTTATCTGATAGAAAGAAGTTTTTGATTGGATTTGTAGCTTGGAAATAACTGTAAGGAAAGTTTCAATTGATTGATATGAAACGCGGTTTAGGTTTATATTGAATTTGAATCTGGAGTTCTCTTTGTTTTATGTTCGGCCGGGTTCATTAGGGAAATTTAAGTTCTGTTTCGCAATAGTTTATTTTCTTCTGTATTTCTTTTTTTGTTTTTTTAGCTTGGACGTTGGATTTCTATTCTTGAGTATGAACTTTGGATTTTATTATTGAGTTTGAACTTTGGATTTCTTTTTTTGAGTTTGGACTTTGCTTTTCTTTTTGATATTGGACTTTGAATATCATGTTGTGCGAGTATGCTTCACTTCTTCAGTTATCACTTGTGCATCTGTAGAAATTGTTGTCAAGCATATTTTCGTGTGATGCACTTCTCAACTGGTTTTTCATCAGATGCATGAGCTCGCAGTTTTAATTGGCCACGGATTTTGTGAGGGTTCATGTCATAGTAACCCCTTATCTCGTCTGCAAACAATAGGTTGCAGGTGAAACCAAATTAATCCAATTTTTAGAAGACATTAGTCTGTGGAAGCAAGGTGAAACTTGGGCATGGTGGCAGTTAAAATGCTTCTCAATCTCTTCTTTGTAGTGTGGATATAGTCTCATTAGCAGTTTCATTATCTCACTACCTCTTTAGTTCAAATTAAATATTCAACTTGAACTGTAATGCCTGCATTTTAACCTCAACTGGGTAAAACGTCCTCTCATAGATTTTGGGGATTGTTGCCTCATAATGCCATCTATTGGAAGAAACTACCTGAATGGGTATCAAACCAATAATTTTCTCTATTATTGATCAAAAAGAGATTTAAAAGGGCATTGTATATCTTTTTGCCCCTCCGGCTTTCTATTGCTTGATAGACTTTCTGCAGTAATAATAGGACCTCTATAAGCCAGCTATTAGGGATTCATCCTGATCGTGACAGTAATAATAGGACCTCTATAATCCTGCTATTTGGAATTCTTCCTGATTGTGACTATTTGGAATTCTTCCTGATTGTGATTAGTCAATATTGATAATTTTGTCTTATGGTTTACTCGTTACCGTTTTAATTGTGACAATTATTGAGTTTCATATACCTTTGTAAATTATTGAGTTTCATATACCTTTGAAACCAAAGGGGGAGGATTATATAGGATAGTTGGCCTTGCCTCTACTGACAATTTCTTCTTTTCATTTTAAAATAATGTCTGCAGCTGTTGAAGGATGGATTATTCTGGTCACTGGGGTACATGAGGAGGCCCAAGAAGAGGATCTACATAATGCATTTGGTGGATATGGGCAAATAAAAAATTTGCATCTAAATCTTGATCGCCGCACTGGTTTTGTGAAGGTATGATAGAACTTTCATAATGTGCACTGTGGAGTTTGGATATGCATTTTTTTTCTTGATTATTCTATCAAATTATTGAACATTTGTTAAACTTGTGGTAGTAAGCCATCAGTTATAGAGTATGGAAATTCATTTTAAGCATAGAAAGAAGCGAAAAAAATGTTGTAGGGGAAATTCTTTAACCTTAATGTAATTTTTGAATAAGAATATGTGAAGTATTATCTTATTTTGCATATAAGTAGCCCACATTCTTACATCTCTCTTGGCCAATATGTCCTTTACCACTTTTTGTCGGATTTATGGAACATACTCGAGAAACCATATCATTGACGTGGATCATTTCTGAAGCTTGATATTATTGCTCAAACAATCTGATTGACTTTCATATGCTAACATGATGGATGAATATACTTTCTCACCCTGTTCCCAGTTTTGATACTTGGTATATCAGCCAGTATTTTAACCATGTCTACACTGCATAATCTTTTTAGGGCTATTAAGTTATCTTTGAAAACTGTTTATGCCCTGTATTATATTCCTAAGCCTGATTTATAAAATAGAAACCAATCATTTTAATCATTTTCAGTTAGAATGTCAACTTTGCGAATCACCAAATGAGACAAATGAAGATATATGTCAGGCAGCGGAAATAAATGGCATGAAATGGAGCCTTTTAAGTTGGGGTTTTATTTCCTCGTTAGATCAGTACTTTTTGTTACAGTAGTGAGGTGTTTGATTGTATATGCTGAAGTATGGTGAAGTTGTAGGTTCAAGCCTAACCAACACAAAATAATCTTTTACTTGGAGACGATCATCCATTTTGCATCTTGTAATAAGTCCAATGAATATAATTTTTCGAGTCTTAATTTTGGTATTAAATATTGTGTTTCTTGTTTAATGCTTTGAAAATTCAATAGTTGTTTGCATATGATGGTATGGATTAGTGGAAAGCGAGTTCACAATTTAATGGACTAGTAGGTCTTTCTTGCTATTGTTTTCATAATGGGTTTGGGCTGAGCAGAAAGCTTCCTGATATTTTTTTAATTAGTAGCCTCCATCAAAAGTTTGGTTTTTGAACTTTATTAACTTCATTTGAATTATTATTACTATTATTTTTTCTACTAGGGATATGCGCTGGTTGAATATGAGAATTTTGAGGAGGCACAAGCTGCAAAATCTGGAATGAACGGAGCTGAACTACTAACACAGATTATTACTGTTGATTGGGCTTTCAGCAATGGATCCTTCCTTGATGGATCCAGGAAGAAGAACGCAAGGTTTGATTTTACACTCTTCCTATCAAATTATTAAAGGTCGGGTGATTCTTTTCATATGAAAAAAAAAGTAGTAAATTGCATATTTTAAGAGACAAAAGTTATTTGTACCGAATAAGTATTTTATGAAATGTTATGCGTAGGCGTGAGGCATGAGCCCCAGACCTCACCCCTTTGAAGGTGCATTGTTTTTGTTCATTTAAATTATGTGTTGATCTTTTCGAGTTAGTTATTCATATAATGGTTTTAGATATCTTCTATGCTTGTGCCACTGAGGCGGAGTTTCTTAGACCTGACATGTAAAATTCCTTGGATTGGTTAGTAATTTGTTTAGTCCGGTCGGCATTATGCTTGTGCCACTGAGGCGGAGTTTCTTAGGCCTGGCATGTAAAATTACTTGGATTGGTTAGTATTTGTTTAGTCCGGTCGGCATTAGTGATTTATAAACTATAACCTAGTCCTTAATATCTTGTGCAAACATGTTGAAATTTTCCAGACCACTACGAGAACGGCGTTCAAGGAGCCCGAGAAGGAGATACTAACATTGTTCCCGTTGCAAGGGCATATGGATTTCAAACAGACTAAAGATTCAGGTCGAAGTGTGCAATTCTGTTTTACAGTTGCATATCAATATGCGGCGTTGCCTTCAAATTTTCAGTACCGTACTGTTTGTTTAGTGATTTGTTCTTATTAACATGAGGATTTTTCCCTAGTGTGATTTGGCTTTATATGAGTCTGAACTCTGAAGTTTCTGCCAAGACCATAACTTCTGTAGTCTTAATGTAGATTAACATCCATTTATGCATTGAGGATCTTGTTTCTTTTTGTATTGAGGATCTTGTTTCTTGTTTGTTTTTCACCTGTGCCGTATTGTATGTTTGATTTTGTCGGCTGAATAGATTCATTTGCTTTTTGTTGTGCAACATTAGAAACTGAGGATATGATTATCAATTGTTGATGACTAAACGTGGAGGCAGCCAAAGTAGATGCAAGTGCAACAATGGAGTTTTTGATAATCTCGCTACCCTACTTTTCATATTCATCTCGCCTATTCCTACGATTCTGATTTCTTACTCTTGCTACTTGCTGCACGTAGGATTCAGTTGAAATCAGGGATACGGGATTGGATAGCGGTTTCGATACATTGGGGATGCGTTTGGGACATGTCAACCTTACGATCAAAATGCTTATTAGAAGAATTTTTTTTTTTTTTGGTAACAAACCCCCCAAAAATAAGCGAATGTGAAGAGACTAGTTAATAAATGAAACTCAAAGCCCCTTTTGCGTTGGAAATGACCTTAAATTCTAGGGAAAGTTTGAATTTTTGTAATCTAAACTCTAGAAAGATAGAATTTTGGAATGCGTAGCCCAACCCATAATGTAATTGTAATCTCTCACATGAGTTAATGGAAAGTGATTAAAGAATGCACGTGAGTGAATCAAGCAAGTGATCTTACTGTTGGGCCTTTCTAATTTATCGTTTCTTTCCTCTTTTTTTTATTTGAGCTTTTTTTTTTTCTTTTCGTTTTTTTCTACTAATAAATAATAATAAACCAGATGAATCCCTTCTCCCACTTTGTCTTCTTCTGTCTGTTTCTGTAAAGACAACAAAACCTTTGAAATTTTCTAATTTTCAAAAACAAAAGAAAAAGAGCGAGAGGAAATAACGGAGAGAGAAAGCAGTAGTGAGTTTACTACTCTCCCAAAGGCTGCTGTTGTGCTTCTGCACTCTGCAGGGTTTCCCATTGTCACTTAGCTCTCATTATTGAGCTCGTTGAACAAGTCCGGCTCAAATTTTTTGGATTTGGGTCGGATAAGACTAGGCATGATGATTTCAAAAGTATCGGGCCGGGTGGATTAAGTTATAAATATAAAAATCCAAATACTTTGTTTGGCCGAATTTTTATCAAGCTTCACCGGCCGGGCCGGATAAACCCATTCGAGCCGGGTTCAATTAGACTTTTAGAAATAATTAATTCAACCTTTCAAAAAAACTTAACTCTAACAAATTTTGGAGTCAGAAAAACAGAAGTATGAAAGAAAAAATAATATTACAATTTTATCATCAAATTAACTCACTTTCATTCTCAACCACCTCAATCTCACTATCACTACATCTATCTAGTGCTATGTTAGAACAACATAAAGAAAATTCTTGTTATTACAACTTAAAGCAGATATAGTAACTACATCCATCTACTTTTAAAAAATATATTATAACCTCATCATCAAGTTTTTGTTCCTTGCAGCCTAAAGCTAATTGTGTGTTAAAAAAAAATCGTGGCTATATGCTCATGTAAAATTGATTATGACTATATGTTCTTTATGTAAATGGATATAATTGTGCAATGATGACTACACAAGGAAATAAAACAGTGATATCGATCATGTCAAAAATATGAGGCATGGTTATATTGTTTCCCTACTTTTAATATTGTAATGCAAAAAATAATGTCAATTGTGCCTAAGCTTCAATTGTGTTAAGCTAGTCAAGGTTGAAATAGGAAGAGCTAAAGTTATGAGAGAATTCAACACATGAATGCAAAAGACATTCCATACCAGATTTGGATCATAACCATAAAATCCTAAATGATAGAAAAAACGAAACTTTATTTCACTTCATTACTCATGGAAAAGCCTTATTACAAGCAGAATAAGACATATATTCAGCAGTAACACACATAAACCATAAACAAAAAATAAGAAAGAATCATACATAAAGGAAACACAATAATTCCTAATTAATAATTATTTTATATATCCGAGTTTATAGGATGGGTTTATACGAGCATGTCGGGTTGGGCTTATTGGGCCTTATCGGGCTCAGGTGTAATGACCCGTTCCGAATTTCAGGATTAGATTAGTGACTAATGAAGGATTAGTGATATTAATCGATGATTAGTTGAGTGAAATCGGACGGATGATGCAAAATGATCGTTTTGCCCCTAGTCGTGGGTAAAATGTTGACTTTGGACTCGGGGAGTCAAACGTACGAGGATCGATGATCGTGACGTAGGTCGAGACGTCACGAGTCTGTAGACAAGCGGCACGTCGAAATCGGACGTCGTACGGAAAGGTTATGGTCACGGGAGTGAAATCGGGGATATACGACTCGAGATCAGAATAAAATAATAATTAAATCTGATTGGGCAGATATTTATGTGGGACCAATGGATGAGTGACAAATGTCACTCATCCTATTGGTGACTTCCCCTAAATAGATCTATATATTAAAATATTATTATTCTAATTATTTTATAATTTCACCCATCTCTCATTTCCACCCTCCATCTTCATCTCATTTGATTTCCTCTCATCTCCTCCGTCTATCTCTCCCTCACCTGATTATCACTATCATCTTCATATTTCTTTTCTAAAACCGAGCACCATTTTCATTTCCTCTAAACAAACAAACACATAACACTTAGCACCTCACCACCATTATCTATCTTTGTGTTCGTGTGAGAGACCGTGAGCGAGGGAGTGACCAAAGGGACTAAGGGACGACGAGACACTGCGGTCCACAGTGGAGGTAAGTTTGACCCGAGAACCCATTTTGTTTTCAAAATTGGAAGAATGAGTTTTGGATGTTGTTTTGAGTTTCTATTGATTCTAACACGGCCTAGGGACTAGGACGACTCTGTGGGGATCATTTTCGAAGGAAATGGGAGGCTGTTAGGACTGGGAACTGAGCTTGAAGGTCTCCGTCACTGTTTGATCATGGGAGGTATGGTTTCGATTGTTTTTCCCGTGTTTTGAGGACGTAGATCGATAAGAAATGGTAATAGGAACCTATAGGAATTGAAAGAATGGAAAAAGGATAAAAAAAATGAGAGAGATAGAGCACTGGACCAGTCACGTTGATCTGGTCCGGTCGAAACCAGGTGAACCCAGTTCACCCAAGGTTAGGGGTAACACTGTTCTAGCGCGTAGGCTTCACGCACATCCCCTATGGACAGCGCGTGGGGACACGTGAAGGGTATTTTGGGGATGAGTTCAACATGACTTTTAATCTATTCGATGTAACAAACATTTTGGGACTAGTTTCATGTCGATCAGACATCGTTTCAATATAGTTCGGGATGTCCGAAGGTTTAGGATCGGGTTTAAAAATAGTTAAAAATTTGGGAAAATTACGGGGCTTCAATGCGAGGTTAATGAGGTAGTTAGTAACCCTCTAGTATGATTTGGACAGGTTTGGGAGTCCCGGTGACAGTGATTAGCCCGGGGAGGCTTACGACACGTAAATCGAGGCGGCAGCTAGGACGGTCTGTGAGTGGACCTTGATTTCTAAACTGTGATGTATGCATAAATGTTTTATATGTTTTACATACGTGATTCTATGATGATGATTTGGATATTGGTGAGTTACATGATTTCACGTACTTCGAGGCGATTTACGTATTTGCACGAATATCGAGGTTTACAGTTTTGCATTGATTATACGTACTTATGGTTTCAGAAATGGTTTTGGATTTGAAAAGGTAAACTCGAGCATGAGACCCGTTTGTTTTGGATACCCTCGGACTCGAAGTCCATTTGAGTCACGTTATCGGGCTAGGGGCCCAATTGGTTCGCGACTTGATTTCAGATTTGGAAATATGGAATCGGGCATGCGACCCATTTGATTTATGAACTCTAAGACTTGGAGTCCATTTGATTTAATAAGGCATCGGCCCGGAGGCCCAGTTGGTTTAAGATTCGGGCTGGAGGCCCAATTGATTTGCGAATCGGGCTTAAGGCCCAGTTGATTTACGACGTCGGGCTCAAGGCCCAGTTGATTTACGTAATCGGGCTTGAGACCTAGTTAGTTTACATGATCGGGCTTGAGGCCCAATTGGTTATGATATCGGGCTTGAGTCTCATTTATGGTTTATAAATGTGATTTCAGGTTCGGAGACCCTAAACAGATTTGGATTTGGAAAGGATGGATTTCTAGTTTCATGACGGTTTATGGGGACCGGGCATAAACCTTTGAAGGTTTTGAGAATGATTTCAAAATGGTTTTTCATATACCATCCTTATATATTTATGGATTGTCTCCTTTGGGGAGGGTCGTTGGCCTAGGTGGACCCCGGAGTAGTCACGAAGCACTAACTATGTGGAGTCATCCCCGTTGGGTACCTTACTCTCAGGAAGGCTATTATGTATTATAACCCCCAAGAAGGGTCATTGATATGCGGACATTGACCTTGGTGGACCCTGGGGAGACTTGAGATTTAAGACCCCAGGTAGCACGCGCGTAGCTTTAGAAACCGTGACAGGATTGGTTATATGAAATTGGTAAACAGATTTCTTGGATTTGTGAAATGGTGTTTTGTGAATAATAAATGGATTTGGGCAATGACCCACATACTCGAATTTACGGTTTTGGGCTGAGTTCCCACATATGGTTACTATGTTATGAAATTGTGTAAATGGATTTGGGCAGGGGCCCGTATGATTTGGATTTATGGAATTTGAGGCTGAGAGCCTAATAATGGTTATTTGAATATATGATTCGATAAATGGTTTTCATATGCATGCATGTTTTTTACTGAAGGGCATAAAGATCTTTATGAAATGTGTTTTTATGAACTTATTGATTTTCGTCCACTCATAGTTTTCGTTATTTTTAATGCCCTTCAGGTTGATCATGGATGCGGACTGTAGCAGAGACCGAGACATCACACTCCTCCACCGGATCCTGGCGCACTCTGGAAGCCGGTCGGGCTGAAGGTTTTAAATTATCTCTTGTCTGACACTTCGTGTCAGATTGGATGATGACACATCCCGTGTTAATCCCGGGGGGATTGGGATGGGTCGTGACAAGTGGTATCAGAGTAGTTTTGCTCTTGTGGTACGCACAGGTCGAGGATGTGACGTCTCTATGGGTTGCAGTTCGTTATCAGCCTGATATTTGGGATGCCGGTATGATAGTTAGTAGGATTGAATCGTGGATAGTTGGTTCGGCATTTGATGCCTGAGTATGTCATGGTTCTGTCGTGGTTTGGAAGTGTGGGACCCTACGAAGGGATGAACGTAATAGTACTTCAGAGTTTTGACTATGGGATGGTTAGGTTGGGATCGTCTTTCACGATGTTGTAGGATTGGTTATGACGATAGTATGGAGTTATGACCATTAGATGGTTAGGTCATTCGGAGTTGTGAATTGTGTTGCGAGGAGTAGCCAGGTTCGGGGAACCCTAGTTGAGCTGGTGGTAGGATTGGATTTGATGTCCAGACGATGTCAAGATCGCGAGGTCGGTCAGATTGTGGATTATACTGCCTTTTGCGGTTGGGTTCAGAGGAACCTTAGGGTGTGATTGTGGAACCCTAAATCATGATGGATAGTTTGGGAAGGTGAACCCGAATGGTGATTGATGGGTTAGAGTATATGTGTACAACGGAGTTAGTTGATGGCCTTTGTAGGAAACCCTAGTGTTTGTTGTATGGTTCGGAAATGTGAGTCGGCGAGTGTTTTAGTTCTAGCGACTTTTTGGAGCCGAGAACGTCGGTCGGTCGTGTCATGTCAACTTTAGTGATGAGACTGCACTCTGCAGTCGAGGTTACACTAATCGGTTAGACCTAGTTGGTTGTCATACTACTTTAGTTAGGATGGATAGTTAGTGAAGCTAAGGTGTAAGACCCGTGTCCTGGAGGGAACGGTGAACAATCCCACATTCCTGCGAGGGGGGAATGGTCTGGGAAGGGAATGGTGGTGTGCCTTAAAGGTGTAGGCACACACCTATCTAGCATGAGGCCTTTTGGGAGCTCAGTGGCTTTGGGGGGGATTGGAACCCCAAAGTTAAGCGAGTTGAGGCTGGTGCAATTCCAGATGGGTGACCCCCTGGGAAGTTGCACCGTGAGCTCCCGAAAACAAAACCGTGAGGGCAAGGAGGCCCAAAGCGGACAATATCGTGCTAGATGAATCGGGACCTGACAGAAGAGGGTCGGGTCCTGATAATTTGGTATCAGAGCCAGACCCCGACCGGGAAGTGTGCCAGCGAGGACGCTGGGCCCTAAGGGGGGTGGATTGTAAGACCCGTGTCCTGGAGGGAACGGTGAACAATCCCACATTCCTGCGAGGGGGGAATGGTCTGGGAAGGGAATGGTGGTGTGCCTTAAAGGTGTAGGCACACACCTATCTAGCATGAGGCCTTTTGGGAGCTCAGTGGCTTTGGGGGGGATTGGAACCCCAAAGTTAAGCGAGTTGAGGCTGGTGCAATTCCAGATGGGTGACCCCCTGGGAAGTTGCACCGTGAGCTCCCGAAAACAAAACCGTGAGGGCAAGGAGGCCCAAAGCAGACAATATCGTGCTAGATGAATCGGGACCTGACAGAAGAGGGTCAGGTCCTGACATAAGGTCATGGACGACCTAGTAGACGACATTCGTTGAGTCGAGTTAAGATTGGTTAGAGATTGGTTGGACAGGTTACTAAGGTTGGTACTTGTTGATGGAATTCCAGACTAGGGATACGGAGTAGTTAGTATGGGCGATTGATTCCGTTGTATGTGGAGTCTCGATAGCGATGCCTGGTGGTTGGGTATGCATGAGTTGTGGCAGGCACTACTATCGAGAGTGGTTGTAGTTGTGGTTGTTGAGAATCGGGGGACGTTCAGGGAACGTTTCCTTTTCTTGTTTGAGTTGTCAGGGTGATTGTACCCAGATTTATTGGGTATGAGGGAGGCAGAGTTTCTCTAACTTGAGTAGAGGTACGGGGTTGTTGCTCGGTATGAGCAAAGATCAAGGGTTTTCCGATTTGCACACGGTGTGCTAGTGCTGGTGTTGGTGCCGATGATTTTGATGACGATTACTCACGAGTCGGGATGTGACTCCATCGAGATGGGCATATGTTCGGTATTTGTGATCTGGCAGTGGATCTCAGACAGAGTTGGACTGGACGGGATGACAGAACCCGCCCCGATCCTCTCTGGGACCATATGGGGACGTGCCCTGCTCCCGTCTGACACCCAATAATTCATACCAATTTTGACCTCAAAACCTCAAATGCATAAAATAATCAATTAAAGTCATACATCAAATCCGAATTAAACAGATGTCAGACAAGGGATGAAATCCAAAATTACAAGTTGCGAGCACGACTCTAAAATAAACCTGCGGGTAAAACCACCCAACAGGGGTTCAGGTACGCAGAAGTAGATCTATGCCTCAGCCTCAGGTTCCTCCTCTACCTCAGTATCGTGACCTGAAGGGGTTACCAAAAACATTAAGGGTGAGTGGTCCGAACTCAAGTTTATAAAACCATTTGATAAGTAAAACATATAATTTACCCCTCCGTTTTCCAAACATGCATGCAACCGTATTTAAAATCATCAGTCATATAATATGAACCATAAGACATGTAATAAAACCATAAGTATAATTTTAGTTGCTGCACTATACACTCCAATCCCGACATCCCTGATGTCTGACGTCCCTGACGTCCAATAAGGTCACAATCACAAGGCTACGCGTGCTACTCGGGTCTCAATTCCGAGTTCAATCCCCGAACCCCGTTCGGGTACAGCATCCCCGATGCTTAGCGTCATAGACGCTGGACGTTCTAGACGTCCGTGACCTCTCTGGGGTACCTCATCCGGAGGAGACAGTATCATATGAATGGATCTATACAGTGCAGTACCAAATACATTTTATTGATATCCACATGCAAGCATATATATACATAGATAGAATCCGAACTAAACATTAAGTTTCATCGGACGGGTCTCAAGCCCAAATACCGTGAAACGTGCCATAACCATATTTTCCATATCATCAAAACCATTATTGTTTTTAGCATGTGAATAAGTATAATAAACGAGAAAACATTTATGCACGCAAGGGTTTAAGAAAATAGCCCACTCACTGTACGATCCCGCGGTGAACCTGCGCGTACGAACTTGTATCGGGATTATCGTGCAATTCCTGTCAGTCCAAATCACATGTAAGTGTCACTACAAGTCTTAAACGTTTAACCACAAAGTCCGAAATAGAACCCGGCTCGGGGAAGCCGTCCAACACGTTTCCCGAGGCAATCGGCCCTAAACTGGCCCATCACAAACTATCTCAGATCAACATGGCTATTTCACCAAAAATGTTCAGAATGATGAGAGGAATAAAATTCATGTTGATCGTGATCGGAGATAAGCCCCAACGCGCCCTCACGCGCCTCCCAAAGTGGCTGCGCGTGAAAGTCACGCGCCTGACACTGTAGCTACAGTGTCAGCACCTTCACCCGTTTGTCTGTAATTCGGGCCTACCACCCGCGGCTTGACCCGGTTAATTACCCATCATTTCCTGCTTGATTTCAATCCAATTTGATCCTAACATGTTATTTAAACATCTAATTTAAGTTCTGAATTATTAATTATCCAAAACCAATCCTTAAATGGCCCCTCGACCCGTGATCATCCAAACGGGTTAATCACCAGAACTCACTGGTTTCAAACCCATTGTCCAATTAACTTCACAGGAAGTATAACAGGATCAAAACGAACCAAAATGAACAATCAATTGTGTCTGAAAGTACCTGAAGGTCGTCGTCCCAAGCTCTGCAATTTCCCTGAAAACAGCAGTCACCGTCCCAGCTCACCCGTGGCTGATTGCCTTCGATTTTGATATGGTTGTGTTCTTAAACACTCCCAGAAAGCTTACTCTGCGATTAGATTGGCCCAACACACCGTAGAAATCAAAAACCCGATTTCCCTCCAAAAATTCCCGAAATGGTTTCTCTCTGGTTCCACTCTTATTTTCAGTCCTTTCAATACCAGAGTGAAGCTCACACACTATATAATCAGTTTTAATTCATTTCAAGCCGTCCCAGAGGCTCGTGGGTGCCCAATTGTCCACTGAAAAATGTCCCCCGAAAAGCTTCAAACTTGAATTAATAATGGGGTCGTGCACGGTGGATGCAACAGACCACGTTCTAAAGCATCAGATATTCCCAACTTTCCAGCACACAATTTCACAGCCAATTGCACGATTGAACCACCGCACATGGTGGTGCCGCCCATGTCCCCCGCGGTCTGCTACAGTAACCGGGGCAAAAAGACCAAAATGCCCCTGGTTCAATAATTACCAAAATACCCCTCACTTCCTAGACCCGTAACTCAGCCATATGAAGTCCGATTTTGGCATGCCGCCTGTCTACGGACTCAGGACGTCGAGACCTACCCATCGGTCCTTGAGTCGCGTGAAAATTAACTGTCAAACGAAAAGTCAACATTTTCGCCCGTGAAGTCCAACTTACGGTAATGCCCCTGAACTTCCTATAGTCATAACTTTTTCCCTGATCGTCCGAAATGGACGTGCCACCTGTCTATGAACTCGTGACGTCCCGTACTACGTCACGGTCATAGGTCAAAGTCCATTTAACTCATCAATCAAAAAGTCAACAACTTGGCCATATCAATCACAAGGGTAACAGCGTCAATTCACACATTAAATTGCAATATTAAAATCCTCGAATGTCCGGGGTGTTACACGGGATCCAGCAGTAGTTGAGACATGAGGATCGAGTAGTAATGGTCCACATCCTTTTGGATGTACATAAATAGTATAAGCCGATAGGCAAACGTGGTAGTGAATTAGACTGGTTACGGACACGTGATTGATGTCCAAGTGTGTTGGTTCCGACATGGTTGGAACTTTAGAATCGAGAGAGGTTGTGATTGAGGCGACGAGGGGAGTGCTTGTTTCAGCATTGGTAATGGGTAATTCGAAGTCATTTAGGGTGGCTTCTCATGTTCTGCCATGGCAGGTAATGGTTGTGTCACCAGTACGTTGATCGTGTATTGGTTGGTGGACCCGCGTTTGTTTTCGGTCATCAGGAGGAGTTGGGTATTTTGAAGTTAGGTGAATGAGATTTCTCATTTTCTGCTTGGTGGCAGACGATGTTGGGTTACATGGTGTGGTGAGTGCAATGGATTTATGCTCGCACTCACGTAGGATGAATTTTGATGTCATCATCTTAGATCATCCTTGATTTTCCTAGGTGGAATGCCAAGGATCGATGCGAGGAAATTGGAGAGGACCCATAGTCTAGACATGCTCCGTCTTTGATTGAGTAATTAGATGTGAGAATGGTTGAGGAACGATGTGATAGTATGCGGATTCAACGAGGGTGTAAGACCTTATGACCAGATTTCGGGTGGTCGTTAACGGAGTGAGATATGTGTGGATCCTAGGTGGATCTGGATCGTGATGTTGATTAGGATCGTAATGTTAATGGTCAAGTGACGTGGTGATGAATCGGGATCATGATGTTGGGGACATTGGGCATTGTGACGATCTTGGATTGTGATCTTGATGGTTAGGTTAGGTGAAGAGTTTATTGCCCTGTCTTGGATATCTGGATATGGGGATGATGGGACTGACCTCCTTTCGAGGTTAATCCCGTATGAATTATTAAACGAACAAGTAGATGTCCGACGGGGACAGATTTGGTCGGCCTTAGATGTGTGAATGATGGGATTGGCTTCCTTTTGAAGTCAGTCGAATATGAGTTTGTAAACGAGTGAACAGGTAACCAACAGGTTCGGAGTTGGTACGTCTCGGTAGACATGGGTGAGATTGGATTCTCATTTGGCATGAATGGGTACACCTTGGTGGGCGTGAATCAGATTGGTACGTATTGGATGACGTGATTGGGAGTAGACGTTATGATACTGGTCGGGTGACTGTGGGACTCGTGTTGGATGTTGAGTTGGAGTATTTGATCTGGCTAATACAGGACTGAACAGATGAACTCCAAGATTGACACGTGTTTAGCTACGATGACACGACCCACCCTCAATCCCCCGGGATTAAGGGATAAGTGTAACAACCCGTCCCGAGAGCCGGGATTAGTAGTGTGATGAAGGTGGGATTAGTGAGGCTAATCGGTGGTTAGGTGGTCCCGATAGGTCCGTAAGCTTAGAATGACGATTTTGCCCTTGGTTTGGGAAAAACATTGACTTTTAGTTCGGGTGGTCTGATGGACTTTGACCGGTGACCATGACGTAGTTTAGGACGTCACGAATCCATAGGCAGGTGGCACGCCCGATTCCGACATCCGAGGAGGAAGTTGTGATGTTCGGAAGTTGGTAAAATAAAGGGAATAGTTGACTTTTGGTACGAACGGGTTTTGGTACGTTGACCGAGGATGGTTAGATAGATCTTGTCATCCTGAGTTCGATGACATGCGGCACGTATTCACCGGACGTACGATGTGAGAGTTACGGGTCTAGAAAGGTAGTGGCAAAATCGTAATTTTGAGTTAAAAGGAGGGGCAGTTTGGTCTTTTGTGCTCTGGAAATTGTGCAGAGAGAGGGACAGTTGGACGGCTGGGATTGAGCCACTTGGGGGTGTATGGAGGGGATTGTGACACGTGCAAGAGGGCTAGTGGGTTCTGGTGAGTTCCAGTGTGGGCACGGTTCCAATTAATTGGGTGAGCCCGTGTGTGTACGTGTTCTTCTCTTCAACCAGAGTGAAACAGAGTGAGGCGGTGAGGAAAATTGAAGGGTAATCATGGGTGCTGGTGAGTTTGTGAGTGTGTAAGAGTGACCAAAGAGTGAGAGTGAGACAGGGAGAAGGTTAGTTGGTGCGGTGGTTGTGTGTGAGGGAGTTGTGAGCTGCGGGGAAATCAGAGGAAACAGGGAGGAACTCAGGCGGTTGTGAGAGATCGTGGTGGTGTTTGTGCCGTGGGTTGGCCTACTTCAAGCAGAGTGGAGACTCAGACGGTGGCAGGGGACTCAGGGACACCATGGTGTGCGGCGGTTCGAACGGCGGAGGACAGATCGAAGGTAATTCCTCATCCTTGTTTCTGTGCTCTGTTTTGTAGACTGAGTTCAAATCGGAAGTTGTAAGGCTAGGGGTTGAATCGAAGGGTATAGAGAAGTCTAGGGAGTTCAGTTGAGTCCTAGGAACCTTCTGGTGGAGCTGCCATGACGGTGGTGCACGGTGGAGGCGAGACGACGGTGAGTACCTCTGTGTACCCTGTTTTGGCTGTGTGTTTCAAACGGCGAGTTGTGAACCTAGGGACTAAGTCGACGATCAAGGTGAGATGGGTTAGGCTTAGAAGGGTCCTAGGGAGAGTTTGGGATGGCCACCGTGAAGGGAGGTTACCTGGGTGGCCGGGAAGGAAAATAGGGGAGTTCGGGCCGTCTGGTTTCGAGCTTCAGTTGACGATGATGGGGCAGTGTCGAGGTCTGAGGAATTGGGGGAAAGATAGGGTAGGCCTGGACAATGAGAAGGGTGAAGAAAGGGAGGAGAACGGTGGCCGGACGGCGGAGAATGGTTCTCGCCGGTCCAGTTGCAGCAACCGATTCAGCACAGTGGAATCAAGGTTGCGGTTGACACTGTAGCTGGCGCGTGGGGGCGCGTGGGGCAGATTCCGGCGAAGGTGTCAACATGGTTTTTGTTCTAAACGTTATAACGAGTCCAATGGAAGTGGTTTCGGGTTCATCGGACGTCGAATCGAAGTAGTCCCACGAGGGTGAAGGTTTAGGGTTCCGGTTCGTTACGTTTAGGACCCGGGGATTTTTGAGGGAATTTAGGTGGACTTTTGTAGATGTGTTAGTAATATACTTTGGCGGTTGTTGACAGGACCGGGATTTCCCGAGGAAGCTGAGGAACGTACGAGACGTTCGGGACGCGATTGAGGGCTCGGTACTGTGAGTGGACCCTTTCCTTAAACTCGAACATGCATAATTGTTTTCTATAATTGTTTTATATGTCTATGATTTCATGAATGTTGATTTATGATGGGATTTTATGACAGGACCCGCCCCGATCCCACAGGGACCACAAGGGGACGTGCCCTGCTCCCGTCTGACACCCAATAATTCATACCAATTTTAACCTCAAAACATTTAAAAGCATAAATAACCAAAATAAAGTCACACATAAAATCCGAATTAAACGAATGTCAGACAAGGGATATAATCCAAAATTACAAATTTGCGAGCACGACTCTAAAGAAATCCTGCAGGTACACCGCCCAGCAGGGGTTCAGGTACGCAGAAGTAGATCTATGCCTCAGCCTCTGGTTCCTCCTCTACCTCAGTTTCCCGACCTGGAGGGGTTATCAAAATAGTAAGGGTGAGTGGACCGAAACACAAGTTTATGAAATCGTTTGATAAGTAAAGCATATAATTTACCCCTCCGTTTTCCAAACATGCGTGCAACATAATTCAAATCCATAAACCATATAATATGAACCATAAGGCATAAGAAAACCATAAGTATAATTTTAGTTGCTGCACTATACACTCCAATCCCGACATCCCTGATGTCTGACGTCCCTGACGTCCAATAGGGTCACAATCACAAGGCTACGCGTGCCACTCGGGTCTCAATTCCGAGTTCAATCCCCGAACCCCGTTCGGGTACAGCATCCCCGATGCTTAGCGTCATAGACGCTGGACGTACTAGACGTCCGTGACCTCTCCGGGGTACCTCATCCGGAGGAGACAATATAATATGGAAGGATCTATACAGTGCAGTAACAAATACATTTTATTGATATCCACATGCAAACATATATATTCATAGGTAGAATCCGAACCAATCATTCAGTTTCATCGGACGGGTCTCAAGCCCAAATACCGTGAAACGTGCCATAACCATATTTTCCATATCATCAAAACCATCATTGTTTTAGCATGTGAATAAGTATAATAAAACCAGAAAACATTTATGCACACAAGGGTTTAAGAAAATGGCCCACTCACAGTACAATCCTGCTAGAAACCGAACGTATACCCTCGTCCTGGTACAAATGTACAATCCCTGTCAAGTCCAAGTATTCGTAAAGGTCAAATTAAACCCCCAACATTCAACCATGAAAGCCTAGGTCGAAACCGACCCGGGAAAGCCGCCCGAACGCGCTTCCCAAGGCAATAAACCTTATTTTGACCAACTTAATGATCTCCGATCGACCCGAAACCACCGCCATTGGATCCGGATCGTCGAAACCTAAAGAATGGTGGTGGTCCCACCAGAAACACTGTTCACACGCGCCTCCACGCGCTGGTCAACGCGGCGGTCAACGGTGGAACAGTCCTGCTGACGTCATCGCTGACGTCACTGCTGACGTCAGCATGACGTCATGCTGACGTCATCTGACAGCTGTCAGGTCTGACATGTCAGACTCTGACAGGTGCCCTGTGTCAACATCCTATTGGTCCACCCTGCTGATCTGTCAGACCACGTGTCAGATCTGACATGTGCCACGTGTCAGCACGGCACTGGTCCACGTCACTGACATGTCAGTGACACGTGGCAGTCCCTGACTGGTCCACGTCACTGACATGTCAGTGCTGACTGTGCACTGACATGTGACACGTGTCGGCTCACGGTTGGTCCACGTCATCTGACAGACTGACAGGGTGCCACGTCAGCACCACTGTCCTCAGACGGGTTGACCCGTTTTCCTGCAACTCGGGTCGATCAGACCCGCGATCATGACCCGGTTGCCATTCCTTCATTTCTGAATCAATTTCATTCCTTCCAATTCCTAATTACTCGTCTGAGTCCCTAGATTAGTTCTATGAAATAAAATTTGAGAGAAACGGATTGAATCGAGGGCCTACCTCGAAGAACAGCTCTGGCCTCCCGTCGCCGTTCAGCCACCGCCCTGAGCTCCACCGGCCACGAGTTCGATTCCAGAAGGTCCTGGGAGTTCCTAGGGTTGATTAGGAATCATAATGGACTAAATTGAACGTGGGAAAAGGATTTATCAAAAACCTGTTTTTTGAAACCGTTTCGGGTTTCCCCTGGTTCCTTCCTCGCCGCCGTCCTCCGCCGTGGTCACTGCCGCCGTTCAGTCACACCAGGAAGTCCCCCACTATGCAGACACAGTGAGTGGAAGGTTGGCTGGGAGGTTTGATCGAAATGGGCAGAATGTGCACTGCGGGTATGAATTATAAAGAAATGGAGGGAAGGAAATGGACGGCTCAGATTGAATCTCCAGATTAGATCAAGGGCTGAGATCTGATCTGGGGTTTCCAATCCAAAGGCTGAAATTTAAAGCTGATTCAAATGTTAATTAATTCAATAGTGGATCTGATCCAATCTAGCCAATGGGTGAGTGACACTTGTCACTCCCCAGGTGTCCTTCAATCAGAATTTCTGAATATAATATTCGACACGAAAACCGAGACACGAACTTCCCGAATTCACGTTTCTGACCATAACTTCCTCGTACGAAGTCCGATTTCGGCGTGCCGCCTGTCTACGGACTCAGGACGTCAAGGCCTACCCAACGGTCCTTGAGTCAACTGAAAATTAGTTGCCAAAAGAAAAGTCAACATTTTCCCCCGGAAGTCCAAATTACGGTAATGCCCCTGAACTTCCGATAGCCATAATTTTTACCCTGATCGTCCGAATTGGACGTGCCACCTGTCTATGAACTCGTGACGTCCGGAACTACGTCACGGTCATAGGTCAAAGTCCATTTAGTTCATCAATCAAAAGGTCAACATTTGACCATACCAATCACAAGGGTAAAATCGTCAAATCACACATTAAATTACAAAATGAGAATCCTCGAATTTCCGGGGTGTTACAACCTTCCCCCCTTAAGAAATTTCGTCCCGAAATTTCAAAGAAACAAATGAGGAAATTGTTCTCGCATCTGAGCCTCAGGCTCCCATGTGGCTTCTTCCACATCCTGGTTTCTCCAGAGAATTTTCACGAGAGGGATCGTCTTTCGACGTAGTACCTTGTCTTTCCGATCCAAGATCTGTACTGGTTGTTCTTCAAAGCTCAAATCCTCCCGCAGTTCGACAGGTTGTTCCCCAAGTACATGAGAAGCATCACGTACATACATCCGCAACATCGATACGTGGAAAACATCGTGAACTCTAGATAGTTCTGGAGGTAGCGCCAATATGTATGCAACCTTGCCAATTCTCTCCACGATCTCATATGGTCCGATAAAACGCGGACTCAGTTTCCCCCGTCGGCCAAAACGGATAATCCCTTTCCACGGAGACAACTTCAGGAAGACAAAATCTCCCACTTCAAACTCCAAGTCTCGAATCCGTCGGTCGGCATAACTCTTCTGGCGATCCTGTGCCACCTTCAATCTCTCCTTGATCACGCGAACAGTTTCCATGGTTAAGTCCATCATTTCCGGCCCCACAGCCGCTCGCTCTCCTACCTCCGTCCAGCAGATAGGTGTCCTGCACTGTCGGCCATACAGTGCCTCATATGGTGCCATCCCAATGCTCGCCTGATAGCTGTTGTTGTAAGCGAATTCCATCAATGGCAGATGAGTATCCCAAGAGTCCTGAAATTGCAGTACACATGACCTCATCATGTCCTCCAAGGTTTGAATGGTTCTCTCAGACTGTCCATCGGTCTGTGGATGGAAAGCAGTACTGAAACGTAGGTTTGTTCCCAGAGTAGCTTGCAAACTTCGCCAGAACCTGGAAGTGAAACGCGGATCACGATCAGACACGATCGATTCCGGCGTACCATGAAGTCGTATGATTTCCTTCACAAACAACTGAGCCAGTCGGTTAGGTTTATAGGTTTCCTGAACTGGTAGAAAATGGGCTGATTTGGTTAACCGATCCACGATCACCCATACTCCGTCCACTCCACTCTGAGTCCTCGGTAACTTAAAGACGAAGTCCATGGTGATGTGATCCCACTTCCACTCAGGAATCGGAAGTGGCTGCATAGCCCCATACGGTCTCTGCCGTTCCGCCTTAACCTGCTGACAGGTTAAGCATTTGCTCACGAACTCAGCAATATCCTTCTTCATTCCTGGCCACCAGTAATGGTTCCGGAGGGTACGGTACATCTTTGTACCTCCCGGATGCATAGCATAGGCCGAACTGTGGGCCTCCTCAAGTATCTCGGCCCGTAACTCTGCCACTGCAGGTACGCACAAACGGCCCAATTTCACCAGTGCTCCATCGTCCCGGATGGTAAAATCCTGTCTCCCATCCGCATCGACCTCAATTCTGTAAATACAGAGTATCGGATCCTGCAGTTGTGCTTCGATGATCCGATCAATCAGTACTGGTCGCACATGGAAGCTGGCCAACAAAGCTCCATGCGCATCCGTACCCAAAATAACTCCCGTCTTCCGGAGTTCCACTAACAAGGGAAGATACACCATCCCTAGGTGTGCAATAGTTCCCGCTGATTTCCTGCTGAGTGCATCCGCCACCACATTGGCCTTACCCGGATGGTACTCGATCGTACAGTCATAGTCCTTCAGTAGCTCCAACCATCTCCGTTGTCTCATGTTGAGCTCCTTCTGAGTGAATAAGTATTTAAGACTCTGGTGGTCGGTGTATATCCGACACGTTGCGCTAAACAGATAATGTCTCCAGATCTTGAGAGCATGAACCACCGCCGCCAACTCCAAATCATGGGTAGGGTAGTTCAACTCATGAGTCTTCAGCTGCCGGGATGCATAGGTGATAACCTTGCCAGTTTGCATCAACACGCAGCCCAACCCTTGCAGTGAAGCATCACTAAAAACTACAAACTCTCCACTGTCGTCCGGCAATGCAAGGACAGGTGCAGTGGTCGATCGATCTTTCAACTCTTGAAAGCTCCGATCGCACTGCTCGTCCCAGATAAACTTTACTCCTTTCCGAGTCAGACGAGTCAATGGTGCAGCAATTTTGGAGAAACCCTCCACGAATCTCCGGTAGTAACCTGCTAATCCGACGAAACTCCGCACCTCGGTCACCGTTGTTGGTCTAGCCCAGTTGGCCACCGCTTCTGTTTTCTGGGGATCCACGCAAATCCCATCCGTCGATATCACGTGTCCCAGAAAACCAATACTGCTCAGCCAAAACTGACACTTGCTCAGCTTGGCATACAATTGTTCTTGTCTCAGCCTCTCCAAAACCAACCGTAGATGTTCTTCATGTGCACGGGCACTCCTCGAGTATACCAAAATATCATCGATGAACACAATCACAAACTTATCCAGGTAGGGTCGGAAGACCCGGTTCATCAGATCCATGAATGCTGCTGGAGCATTCGTCAAACCAAATGGCATAACAAGGAACTCGTAGTGTCCGTAAAGGGTTCGAAAGGCAGTTTTCGGAATATCCTCCTCCGAAATCCTCAGTTGGTGATACCCAGACCGCAAATCAATTTTCGAGAAGCACTGAGCTCCCCGCAACTGGTCGAAAAGGTCATCGATCCTGGGTAGAGGATATTGATTCCTCAGCGTCACCTTGTTGAGTTGTCGATAGTCGATACATAAACGGAGACTTCCTTCCTTTTTCTTCACGAACAACACCGGTGCTCCCCACGGTGAAGTACTCGGTCGGACATATCCCAGATCTACCAACTCCTGCAATTGAGTCTTGAGTTCTCGTAACTCGGCTGGCGCCATCCGATATGGTGCCTGGGACATAGGTCGGGTACCCGGGAGTAGTTCAATAGTAAACTCAATCTCCCGCGATGGTGGCAATCCAGGTAAGTCTTCCGGGAATACATCCGGAAACTCACATACCACCGGTATTTCGTCGGTAACCGGAGTATCGACCCGTTCCGACACGACATGCGCCAGATAACCCTGGCATCCCTTCCGTAGAAGTCGGGTAGCAGTAAGTGACGAAATCAATTCAGGAGGCGAACCATCACGTTCCCCCTGAAAGACAACTTCCGGCAAACCCGGGCTCCGCAAAATCACTTGCTTGCTACAGCAGTCAATGAGCGATCCGTGCTCCGACAGCCAATCCATCCCTAGGATTATATCGAAGTCGTGGATATCCAGAATAATCAAGTCTGCTGGTAAATCCACATCCTCAATTCTTACCGGGCACCTCCGAATCACCTGATTCACAAGGTACACGGTGCCCATCGGGGTGCCAACACCCATTTCGCAATCTAAAGCTGATACCACACAATCAAGCAAACCAGCACAACTCTTCGAAATAAAAGAATGTGTAGCCCCCGCATCCATTAATACACGTACAAGAAAATTAAAGATATGTAGTGTACCTGTGACCACGCCTGGAGCAGTCCTCGCCTGCTGCTGGGTCATTGCAAACACTTGGGCCCTCGGCCCTCCGTTCCGTCCGCGCCCGCGCGCGCCACGTCCAGCACCACGGTCACCTCCCTGACCGCGACCTCCGTTAGTGTGGGACGCCGTGCTCTGCACCACACTCGAGCCCCCAGCGTCGTTGTTTTTGGAAAACTGCGGACAATCGCAGGCATAGTGGGGGAGGTTACCTGGGTGGCCGGGAAGGAAAATAGGGGAGTTCGGGCCGTCTGGTTTCGAGCTTCAGTTGACGATGATGGGGCAGTGTCGAGGTCTGAGGAATTGGGGGAAAGATAGGGTAGGCCTGGACAATGAGAAGGGTGAAGAAAGGGAGGAGAACGGTGGCCGGACGGCGGAGAATGGTTCTCGCCGGTCCAGTTGCAGCAACCGATTCAGCACAGTGGAATCAAGGTTGCGGTTGACACTGTAGCTGGCGCGTGGGGGCGCGTGGGGCAGATTCCGGCGAAGGTGTCAACATGGTTTTTGTTCTAAACGTTATAACGAGTCCAATGGAAGTGGTTTCGGGTTCATCGGACGTCGAATCGAAGTAGTCCCACGAGGGTGAAGGTTTAGGGTTCCGGTTCGTTACGTTTAGGACCCGGGGATTTTTGAGGGAATTTAGGTGGACTTTTGTAGATGTGTTAGTAATATACTTTGGCGGTTGTTGACAGGACCGGGATTTCCCGAGGAAGCTGAGGAACGTACGAGACGTTCGGGACGCGATTGAGGGCTCGGTACTGTGAGTGGACCCTTTCCTTAAACTCGAACATGCATAATTGTTTTCTATAATTGTTTTATATGTCTATGATTTCATGAATGTTGATTTATGATGGGATTTTATGACAGGACCCGCCCCGATCCCACAGGGACCACAAGGGGACGTGCCCTGCTCCCGTCTGACACCCAATAATTCATACCAATTTTAACCTCAAAACATTTAAAAGCATAAATAACCAAAATAAAGTCACACATAAAATCCGAATTAAACGAATGTCAGACAAGGGATATAATCCAAAATTACAAATTTGCGAGCACGACTCTAAAGAAATCCTGCAGGTACACCGCCCAGCAGGGGTTCAGGTACGCAGAAGTAGATCTATGCCTTAGCCTCTGGTTCCTCCTCTACCTCAGTTTCCCGACCTGGAGGGGTTATCAAAATAGTAAGGGTGAGTGGACCGAAACACAAGTTTATGAAATCGTTTGATAAGTAAAGCATATAATTTACCCCTCCGTTTTCCAAACATGCGTGCAACATAATTCAAATCCATAAACCATATAATATGAACCATAAGGCATAATAAAACCATAAGTATAATTTTAGTTGCTGCACTATACACTCCAAACCCGACATCCCTGATGTCTGACGTCCCTGACGTCCAATAGGGTCACAATCACAAGGCTACGCGTGCCACTCGGGTCTCAATTCCGAGTTCAATCCCCGAACCCCGTTCGGGTACAGCATCCACGATGCTTAGCGTCATAGACGCTGGACGTACTAGACGTCCGTGACCTCTCCGGGGTACCTCATCCGGAGGAGACAATATAATATGGAAGGATCTATACAGTGCAGTAACAAATACATTTTATTGATATCCACATGCAAACATATATATTCATAGGTAGAATCCGAACCAATCATTCAGTTTCATCGGACGGGTCTCAAGCCCAAATACCGTGAAACGTGCCATAACCATATTTTCCATATCATCAAAACCATCATTGTTTTAGCATGTGAATAAGTATAATAAAACCAGAAAACATTTATGCACACAAGGGTTTAAGAAAATGGCCCACTCACAGTACAATCCTGCTAGAAACCGAACGTATACCCTCGTCCTGGTACAAATGTACAATCCCTGTCAAGTCCAAGTATTCGTAAAGGTCAAATTAAACCCCCAACATTCAACCATGAAAGCCTAGGTCGAAACCGACCCGGGAAAGCCGCCCGAACGCGCTTCCCAAGGAAATAAACCTTATTTTGACCAACTTAATGATCTCCGATCGACCCGAAACCACCGCCATTGGATCCGGATCGTCGAAACCTAAAGAATGGTGGTGGTCCCACCAGAAACATTGTTCACACGCGCCCCCACGCGCCGGTCAACGCGGCGGTCAACGGTGGAACAGTCCTGCTGACGTCATCGCTGACGTCACTGCTGACGTCAGCATGACGTCACTGCTGACGTCAGCATGACGTCATGCTGACGTCATCTGACAGCTGTCAGGTCTGACATGTCAGACTCTGACAGGTGCCACGTGTCAACATCCTATTGGTCCACCCTGCTGATCTGTCAGACCACGTGTCAGATCTGACATGTGCCACGTGTCAGCACGGCACTGGTCCACGTCACTGACATGTCAGTGACACGTGGCAGTCCCTGACTGGTCCACGTCACTGACATGTCAGTGCTGACTGTGCACTGACATGTGACACGTGTCGGCTCACGGTTGGTCCACGTCATCTGACAGGCTGACAGGGTGCCACGTCAGCACCACTATCCTCAGACGGATTGACCCGTTTTCCTGCAACTCGGGTCGATCAGACCCGCGATCATGACCCGGTTGCCATTCCTTCATTTCTGAATCAATTTCATTCCTTCCAATTCCTAATTACTCGTCTGAGTCCCTAGATTAGTTCTATGAAATAAAATTTGAGAGAAACGGATTGAATCGAGGGCCTACCTCGAAGAACAGCTCTGGCCTCCCGTCGCCGTTCAGCCACCGCCCTGAGCTCCACCGGCCACGAGTTCGATTCCAGAAGGTCCTGGGAGTTCCTAGGGTTGATTAGGAATCATAATGGACTAAATTGAACGTGGGAAAAGGATTTATCAAAAACCTGTTTTTTTGAAACCGTTTCGGGTTTCCCCTGGTTCCTTCCTCGCCGCCGTCCTCCGACGTGGTCACTACCGCCGTTCAGTCACACCAGGAAGTCCCCCACTATGCAGACACAGTGAGTGGAAGGTTGGCTGGGAGGTTTGATCGAAATGGGCAGAATGTGCATTGCGGGTATGAATTATAAAGAAATGGAGGGAAGGAAATGGACGGCTCAGATTGAATCTCCAGATTAGATCAAGGGCTGAGATCTGATCTGGGGTTTCCAATCCAAAGGCTGAAATTTAAAGCTGATTCAAATGTTAATTAATTCAATAGTGGATCTGATCCAATCTAGCCAATGGGTGAGTGACACTTGTCACTCCCCAGGTGTCCTTCAATCAGAATTTCTGAATATAATATTCGACACGAAAACCGAGACACGAACTTCCCGAATTCACGTTTCTGACCATAACTTCCTCGTACGAAGTCCGATTTCGGCGTGCCGCCTGTCTACGGACTCAGGACGTCGAGGCCTACCCAACGGTCCTTGAGTCAACTGAAAATTAGTTGCCAAAAGAAAAGTCAACATTTTCCCCCGGAAGTCCAAATTACGGTAATGCCCCTGAACTTCCGATAGCCATAACTTTTACCCTGATCGTCCGAATTGGACGTGCCACCTGTCTATGAACTCGTGACGTCCCGAACTACGTCACGGTCATAGGTCAAAGTCCATTTAGTTCATCAATCAAAAGGTCAACATTTGACCATACCAATCACAAGGGTAAAATCGTCAAATCACACATTAAATTACAAAATGAGAATCCTCGAATTTCCGGGGTGTTACATTTTATATGGTTACACAGTTTTCGAGAAATAACGTATTTTGCACGTTTTACGAGAAAATGGTGATTTTGAATATAAAGCTATGGTTTTGGGGGTTTCAAACGTTAAATGATTTCTAATGATTATAAGTGGATTTTGGAATATGATTTTGAGGATCAAGGTTTCGGTTTTGAAATCGGAATTTGACAATTGGACTTTGGTTTTAAGGTTGAAAAGTGGAATTTCGGATTTGGGTTCGGAATGACGGTTCTGAACGCCGGAAGGGCATCAGACCGGTGATTTCGAATTCGGGTTTGGATGAGGAGTTCAAAATGGCTTCCAAACGGTTTTGGATTGGATTTTCTGGATCTGGTTATTGGGTTTAAAGACCCGGATATTGATTGACGGGGGACGGGCCCGGATTGGGTTTAAAGACCTGGATTGAGTTTAAAGACTCGGGAGTTTAAAGACTCGGATATATTGATATTTCCCCCATAGGCCTGTTGAGTTTAAACACTCGGGAGTTTAAAGACTCGGATATTATTGAGGCCTGGATTGAGTTTAAAGACTCGGATAGGTCCAGCAGGTTTGATCGGAAAATAATGTTTTACACTATGGTTTTAGGATGCTTGTGATATGATTTCTATCACTGTTTTATAGTGTTTCTGTTTCTTATGATGTGGTTTATGGTGTTCTGGTTTATAACTGTTTTATGAACTGGGTTATGCATGTGGTTTCAAAACGGAGGGCTAAACCCGGTTTTCTTCTAAATGGTTTTGGAAACTTTTCTTTTATTTACGGTCCACTCACACCTTCTGTTTTTACTGCCCTCCAGGTTGTGGAGCTAGCATGGGGTTCCAGCGTCGTGGCATCGTCTGAGGCATAGAAGTCACGTGAGGGATCCCGAAGTGTTTCAAATCTTTCCGCGTGCGTGTATGTTAGTTTATCGGTTTGTCGTTTCTGTGTATTTTGTACTATGCTCTGTAAACGGTTGAGTTCGGGATATTTTGTATAGTTTCTCCTGCGTCTGACTGAGTACGTGGGTAGTTACGTGAGTTTACTTTGTAATTAGTGTCGGGGTGTCAGACGGGAGCAGGATTTACCTCGGGTTTCGGGGTGAAACCGGGGTGGGTCCTGACAATAAGTCATGCTCCCGTCTAACTTACGTGTGACACGAAGGTTAAACTGTCGTCCAACCTCCATGTAACACGTATGCTGGACAAGGGATACCAGGTTAATATACAAAAACCACCTTCCGGTGTCCCAAAGTGCGCAGATGTAAGACCCGTGTCCTGGAGGGAACGATGAACAATCCCATATTCCTGCGAGGGGGAATGGTCTGGGAGAGGATGGTGGTGTGCCTTAAAGGTGTAGGCACACACCTATCTAGCACTAGGCCTTTTGGGAGCTCAAGTGGCTTTGGGGGGGATTGGAACCCCAAAATTAAGCAAGTTGAGGCTGGTGCAATTCCATGATGGGTGACCCCCTGGGAAGCTGCACCATGAGCTCCCGAAAACAAAACCGTGAGGGCGAGGCCCAAAGCGGACAATATGGTGCTAGATGAGTCGGGTCCTAACCGAGGAGGATCGGGTCCTGTGTAACACCCCGGAAATTCGAGGATTCCCATATTGTAATTTAATGTGTGATTTGACGATTTTACCCCTGTGAATGGTATGGTCAAATTGTTGACTTTTTGATTGATGAACTAAATGAACTTTGACCTATGACCGTGACGTAGTTCGGGACGTCACGAGTTCATAGACAGGTGGCACGTCCAATTCGGACGATCAGGGTAAAAGTTATGACTATCGGAAGTTCAGGGGCATTACCGTAATTTGGACTCTCGGGGGAAAATGGTGACTTTTCTTTGGACAACTAATTTTCTGTTGACTCAAGGACCGTTGGGTAGGCCTCGACGTCCTGAGTCCGTAGACAGGCGGCACGCCGAAATCGGACTTCGTACGAGGAAGTTATGGTCAGAAACGTGAATTCGGGAAGTTCGTGTCTCGGTTTTCGTGTCGAATATTAAATTCAGGAAATCTGATTGGAGGACACCTGGTGAGTGACAAGTGTCACTCACCCATTGGCTAGATTGGATCAGATCCACTATTGGATTAATTAACATTTGAATCAGCTTTAAATTCCAGCCTTTGGATTGAAAACCCCAGATCTGATCTCAGCCTTTGATCTCATTTTGAGATTCAATCTGGGCCGTTCATTTCTTTGAGCATCTTTCCCTCCATTTCTATATATTTCTCACCCGAACCCACACACACTGCCCATTTCATCCATCACACCCGCACTACTCCCTGTCCCTGTGTCTGTGTGTTGCTGGACTCACGGGGAAGGACGGAGGCACGGCGGTGGACGGCGGCAGACGGCGGCGAGGTGAGCTGTTTTTCAAAACCCGAAACCGTTTTAAAAACTCAGGATTTGGAAGCTTGATTCCAGCATGTGTTGTCGAGTTCTAGTGTCCCTAATCGACTCTCTGGATTAGTAGGAAACTTTGGGACGTGTTTGTGTGACCGGAGGTGACCTGAACGGAGTTTAAACGGCGACGGGAACCGGCTCTGTTCTTCGAGGTAGGCCTTCGAACCTGTCTGTGTTTGTCAATTTTGATTAGCTAGAACCCTTTCTGGGATTGAGACGAGCATCTAGGAACAAATTAGGACTGAAATGGTTGAGAAATGAAGAAATGGCAACCGGGTCATGATCGCGGGTCTAATCGACCCGAGTTGCAGGTTTTCGGGTCAACCCGTCTGAGGACAGCGGTGATGACGTGGCACCCTGTCAGCCTGTCAGATGACGTGGACCAACCGTGAGCCGACACGTGTCACATGTCAGTGCACAGTCAGCACTGACATGTCAGTGACGTGGACCAGTCAGGGACTGCCACGTGTCACTGACATGTCAGTGACGTGGACCAGTGCCGTGCTGACACGTGGCACATGTCAGATCTGACACGTGGTCTGACAGATCAGTGTGGTGGACCAATCAGATGTTGACACGTGGCACCTGTCAGAGTCTGACATGTCAGACCTGACAGCTGTCAGATGACGTCAGCATGACGTCATGCGGACGTCAGCAGTGACGTCAGCGATGACGTCAGCAGGAACTGTTCCTGCGTTGACCGCCGCGTTGACCGGCGCGTGGGGGCGCGTGTGAACAGTGTTTTTGGTGGGACCACCACCATTCTTTAGGTTTCGACGATCCGGATCCAATGGCGGTGGTTTCGGGTCGATCGGAGATCTTTAAGTTGGTCAAAATAAGGTTTATTGCCTTGGAAAGCGCGTTCGGGCGGCTTTCCCGGGCCGGTTTCGACCTAGGCTTTCATGGTTGAATGTTAGGGGTTTGTATTGATCTTTACGAATACTTTGGACTTGACAAGGATTGTACATTTGTACCAGGACGAGGGTATACGTTCGGTTTCTAGCAGGATTGTACTGTGAGTGGGCCATTTTCTTAAACCCTTGTGTGCATAAATGTTTTCTGGTTTTATTATACTTATTCACATGCTAAAACAATAATGGTTTTGATGATATGGAAAATATGGTTATGGCACGTTTCACGGTATTTGGGCTTGAGACCCGTCCGATGAAACTGAATGATTGGTTCGGATTCTATCTATGTATATATATGTTTGCATGTGGATATCTATAAAATGCATTTGTTACTGCACTGTATAGATCCTTCCATATTATATTGTCTCCTCCGGATGAGGTACCCCGGAGAGGTCACGGACGTCTAAAACGTCCAGCGTCTATGACGCTAAGCATCGGGGATGCTGTACCCGAACGGGGTTCGGGGATTGAACTCGGAATTGAGACCCGAGTGGCACGCGTAGCCTTGTGATTGTGACCTTATTGGACGTCAGGGACGTCAGACATCAGGGATGTCGGGTTTGGAGTGTATAGTGCAGCAACTAAAATTATACTTATGGTTCATATTATATGGTTTATGATTCTGAATTATGATGCACGCATGTTTGGAAAACGGAGGGGTAAATTATATGTTTTACTTATCAAACGATTTCATAAACTTGAGTTTCGGTCCACTCACCCTTTAATGTTTTTGATAACCCCTCCAGGTCAGGAAACTGAGGTAGAGGAGGAACCAGAGGCTGAGGCATAGATCTACTTCTGCGTACCTGAACCCCTGCTGGGCGGTGTACCCGCAGGTTTACTTTAGAGTCGTGCTCGCAAATTTGTAATTTTGGATTATATCCCTTGTCTGACATTCGTTTAATTCAGATTTGATGTATGACTTTAATTTGGTTATTTATGCTTTTAAATGTTTTGAGGTTAAAATTGGTATGAATTATTGGGTGTCAGACGGGAGCAGGGCACGTCCCCTTGTGGTCCCTGTGGGATCGGGGCGGGTCCAGTCAGCTTGGTATCAGAGCACTAGGTTGTGGTCAGTACTAGGGTATTGGTCAGCATGCTAGACTAGCGATTAGTACTAGTTACTTTTCGACTTTTAAGAATATTGTTTTCTGATCTATGCCTCTTAACAGTTGGTTATGCCTCCTAGGAGAATTCCTCATACTCGAACGGACGAGGATCTAGAAAGAGAGATGGAATGCGCGAGCATCGAAAGGGCTCAACGTTTGGGAGCCACTCCTTTCTGCGGGGGATCAAACCCCGAGGATGCTCACGACTGGATCACCAAGTGGGAGAGGATCTTCTCGGTGATGCACTGCCCTCCGGGCGAACGAGTGACTCTGCCGGCCTTCTTACTGGAGGGAGGAGCCTACCAGTGGTGGCACGGACTCGAAATGTCTGGGTGGTCAGTCCATACCACTACCTGGGAAGCTTTCCGTTCCAGGTTTCTGGACCAGTACTACCCGCGATCCTTTCGCGCGGCGCGGGAGGCGGAATTCCTGCGGCTGGAGCAGGGTGACATGTCTGTTGCAGACTACGAGCAAACATTCGGGAAACTTTCCCGGTTCGCTGCCTCATTCGTAAGCACGGAGGAGGACAAATGCCAGCGGTTTGAGCTTGGACTCCGAGGGGAGATCCGGGCCAGTGTGACTGCTACCACTCATGCTTCTCTGAGGGATATGGTCGACGCAGCGGTGCGTGTCGAGGCCAGTCTGGCGGCACACCAATCACGACAACCTTCGGGGGAGGGGCGACGTCAGGATCGCCCACATCATGGGCCATCGGGCCGTAAGAACAACAGGGGAGGGAGCTACAGGGGAGCACCCTCATCCTTCAAGGGTCGTGGCTGGTCGGGTCGACGTGGAGGCTCTCAGGGCAGAGGATCTGGACACAACTCTGGGCAGCACTCCTCTTGGAGCGGTGCATCTGGTGGGCATTCGGGCAGGTCAAGGCCAGTAACTTGTTTTGCTTGCGGAGAGGAAGGCCACTATGCCTGTGATTGTCCGCAGTTGTCCAAGAACAACGACGCTAGGGGCTCGAGTGTGGTGTAGAGCACGGCTTCCCACACTAATGGAGGTCGCGGTCAGGGAGGTGACCGTGGTGCTGGACGTGGCGCACGCGGGCGCGGACGGAACGGAGGGCCGAGGGCCCAAGTGTTTGCAATGACCCAGCAGCAGGCGAGGACTGCTCCAGGGTATCAGCCTTAGATTGCGAAATGGGTGTTGGCACCCCGATGGGTACCGTGTACCTCGTGAATCAGGTGATTCGGAGGTGCCCGGTAAGAATTGAGGATGTGGAGTTACCAGCAGACTTAATTATTCTGGATATCCACGACTTCGATATAATCCTAGGGATGGATTGGCTGTCGGAGCACGGATCGCTCATCGACTGCTGTAGCAAGCAAGTGATTTTGCGGAGCCCGGGTTTGCCGGAAGTTATCTTTCAAGGGGAACGTGATGGTTCGCCTCCTGAAGTGATTTCGTCTCTTACTGCTACCAAACTTCTACGGAAGGGATGCAAGGGTTATCTGGCGTATGTCGTGTCGGAACGGGTCGATACTCCGGTTATCGACGAAATACCGGTGGTCTGTGAGTTTCCGGATGTATTCCCGGAAGACTTACCTGGGTTGCCACCATCGCGGGAGATTGAGTTTACTATTGAACTACTTCCGGGTACCCGACCTATATCCCAGGCACCATACCGGATGGCGCCGGCCGAGTTACGAGAACTCAAGACTCAATTGCAGGAGTTGGTAGATTTGGGATATGTCCGACCGAGTACTTCACCGTGGGGAGCACCGGTGTTGTTCGTAAAGAAGAAGGAAGGAAGTCTCCGTTTATGTATTGACTATCGACAACTCAACAAGGTGACACTGAGGAACCAGTATCCTCTACCCAGGATCGATGACCTTTTCAACCAGTTGCGGGGAGCTCAGTGCTTCTCGAAAATTGATTTGCGGTCTGGGTATCACCAACTGAGGATTTCGGAGGGGGATATTCCGAAAACTGCTTTTCGAACCCGTTACGGGCACTACGAGTTCCTTGTTATGCCATTTGGTTTGACGAATGCTCCAGCAGCATTCATGGATCTGATGAACCGGGTCTTCCGACCCTACCTGGATAAGTTCGTGATTGTGTTCATCGATGATATTTTGGTATACTCAAGGAGTGCCCGTGCACATGAAGAACATCTACGGTTGGTCTTGGAGAGACTGAGACAAGAACAATTGTATGCCAAGCTGAGCAAGTGTCAGTTTTGGCTGAGCAGTATTGGTTTTCTGGGACACGTGATATCGACGGATGGGATTTGCGTGGATCCCCAGAAAACGGAAGCGGTGACCAACTGGGCTAAACCGACAACAGTGACCGAGGTGCGGAGTTTCGTCGGATTAGCAGGTTACTACCGGAGATTCATGGAGGGTTTCTCCAAAATTGCTGCACCATTGACTCGTTTGACTCGGAAGGGAGTAAAGTTTATCTGGGACGAGCAGTGCGATCGGAGCTTTCAAGAGTTGAAAGATCGATTGACCACTGCACCTGTCCTTGCATATCCGGACGACAGTGGAGAGTTTGTAGTTTTCAGTGATGCTTCACTGCAAGGGTTGGGCTGCGTGTTGATGCAAACTGGCAAGGTTATCGCCTATGCATCCCGGCAGCTGAAGACTCATGAGTTGAACTACCCTACCCATGATTTGGAGTTGGCGGCGGTGGTTCATGCTCTCAAAATCTGGAGACATTATCTGTTCGGCGCAACGTGTCGGATATACACCGACCACCAGAGTCTTAAATACTTATTCACTCAGAATGAGCTCAACATGAGACAACGGAGATGGTTGGAGCTGCTGAAGGACTATGACTGTACGATCGAGTACCATCCGGGTAAGGCCAATGTGGTGGCGGATGCACTCAGCAGGAAATCAGCGGGAACTATTGCACACCTGGGGATGGTGTATCTTCCATTGCTGGTGGAACTCCGGAAGGCGGGAGTTATTTTGGGTACGGACAAGCATGGAGCTTTGTTGGCCAGCTTCCATGTGCGACCAGTACTGATTGATCGGATCATTGAAGCACAACTTCAGGATCCGATACTCTGTATTTACAGAATTGAGGTCGATGCGGATGGGAGACAGGATTTTACCATCCGGGACGATGGAGCACTGGTGAAATTGGGCCGTTTGTGCGTACCTGCAGTGGCAGAATTACGGACCGAGATACTTGAGGAGGCCCACAGTTCGGCCTATGCTATGCATCCGGGAGGTACAAAGATGTACCGTACCCTCCGGAACCATTATTGGTGGCCAGGAATGAAGAAGGATATTGCTGAGTTCGTGAGCAAATGCTTAACCTGTCAGCAGGTTAAGGCGGAACGGCAGAGACCGTATGGGGCTATGCAGCCACTTCCGATTCCTGAGTGGAAGTGGGATCACATCACCATGGACTTCGTCTTTAAGTTACCGAGGACTCAGAGTGGAGTGGACGGAGTATGGGTGATCGTGGATCGGTTAACCAAATCAGCCCATTTTCTGCCAGTTCAGGAAACCTATAAACCTAACCGACTGGCTCAGTTGTTTGTGAAGGAAATCATACGACTTCATGGTACGCCGGAATCGATTGTGTCCGATCGTGATCCGCGTTTCACTTCCAGGTTCTGGTGAAGTTTGCAAGCTACTTTGGGAACAACCTTACGTTTCAGTACTGCTTTCCATCCTCAGACCGATGGACAGTCTGAAAGAACCATTCAAACCCTGGAGGACATGATGAGGTCATGTGTACTACAGTTTCAAGACTCTTGGGATACTCATTTGCCATTGATGGAATTCGCTTACAACAACAGCTATCAGGCAAGCATCGGGATGGCACCTTATGAGGCACTGTATGGCCGACAGTGCAGGACACCTATCTGCTGGACGGAGGTAGGAGAGCGAGCGGCTGTAGGGCCGGAGATGATGGACTTAACCATGGAAACTGTTCGCGTGATCAAGGAGAGATTGAAGGTGGCACAGGATCGCCAGAAGAGTTATGCCAACCGACGGATTCGAGACTTGGAGTTTGAAGTGGGAGATTTTGTCTTCCTGAAGTTGTCTCCGTGGAAAGGGATTATCCGTTTTGGCCGACGGGGGAAACTGAGTCCGCGTTTTATCGGACCTTATGAAATCGTGGAGAGAATTGGCAGAGTTGCATACAGATTGGCACTACCTCCAGAACTATCAAGAGTTCACGATGTTTTCCACGTATCGATGTTGCGGATGTACGTACGTGATGCTTCTCATGTACTTGGGGAACAACCTGTTGAACTACGGGAGGATTTGAGCTTTGAAGAACAACCAGTACAGATCTTGGATCGGAAGGACAAGGTACTACGACGAAGGACGATCCCTCTCGTGAAGATTCTCTGGAGAAACCAGAATGTGGAAGAAGCCACATGGGAGCCTGAGGCTCAGATGCGAGAACAATTTCCTCATTTGTTTCTTTGAAGTTTCGGGACGAAATTTCTTAAGGGGGGAAGGTTGTAACACCCCGGAAATTCGAGGATTCCCATATTGTAATTTAATGTGTGATTTGACGATTTTACCCCTGTGAATGGTATGGTCAAATTGTTGACTTTTTGATTGATGAACTAAATGAACTTTGACCTATGACCGTTACGTAGTTCGGGACGTCATGAGTTCATAGACAGGTGGCACGTCCAATTCGGACGATTAGGGTAAAAGTTATGACTATCGGAAGTTCAGGGGCATTACCGTAATTTGGACTCTCGGGGGAAAATGTTGACTTTTCTTTGGACAACTAATTTTCTGTTGACTCAAGGACCGTTGGGTAGGCCTCGACGTCCTGAGTCCGTAGACAGGCGGCACGCCGAAATCGGACTTCGTACGAGGAAGTTATGGTCAGAAACGTGAATTCGGGAAGTTCGTGTCTCGGTTTTCGTGTCGAATATTAAATTCAGGAAATCTGATTGGAGGACACCTGGTGAGTGACAAGTGTCACTCACCCATTGGCTAGATTGGATCAGATCCACTATTGGATTAATTAACATTTGAATCAGCTTTAAATTCCAGCCTTTGGATTGAAAACCCCAGATCTGATCTCAGCCTTTGATCTCATTTTGAGATTCAATCTGGGCCGTTCATTTCTTTGAGCATCTTTCCCTCCATTTCTATATATTTCTCACCCGAACCCACACACACTGCCCATTTCATCCATCACACCCGCACTACTCCCTGTCCCTGTGTCTGTGTGTTGCTGGACTCACGGGGAAGGACGGAGGCACGGCGGTGGACGGCGGCAGACGGCGGCGAGGTGAGCTGTTTTTCAAAACCCGAAACCGTTTTAAAAACTCAGGATTTGGAAGCTTGATTCCAGCATGTGTTGTCGAGTTCTAGTGTCCCTAATCGACTCTCTGGATTAGTAGGAAACTTTGGGACGTGTTTGTGTGACCGGAGGTGACCTGAACGGAGTTTAAACGGCGACGGGAACCGGCTCTGTTCTTCGAGGTAGGCCTTCGAACCTGTCTGTGTTTGTCAATTTTGATTAGCTAGAACCCTTTCTGGGATTGAGACGAGCATCTAGGAACAAATTAGGACTGAAATGGTTGAGAAATGAAGAAATGGCAACCGGGTCATGATCGCGGGTCTGATCGACCCGAGTTGCAAGTTTTCGGGTCAACCCGTCTGAGGACAGCGGTGATGACGTGGCACCCTGTCAGCCTGTCAGATGACGTGGACCAACCGTGAGCCGACACGTGTCACATGTCAGTGCACAGTCAGCACTGACATGTCAGTGACGTTGACCAGTCAGGGACTGCCACGTGTCACTGACATGTCAGTGACGTGGACCAGTGCCGTGCTGACACGTGGCACATGTCAGATCTGACACGTGGTCTGACAGATCAGTGTGGTGGACCAATCAGATGTTGACACGTGGCACCTGTCAGAGTCTGACATGTCAGACCTGACAGCTGTCAGATGACGTCAGCATGACGTCATGCGGACGTCAGCAGTGACGTCAGCGATGACGTCAGCAGGAACTGTTCCTGCGTTGACCGGCGCGTGGGGGCGCGTGTGAACAGTGTTTTTGGTGGGACCACCACCATTCTTTAGGTTTCGACGATCCGGATCCAATGGCGGTGGTTTCGGGTCGATCGGAGATCTTTAAGTTGGTCAAAATAAGGTTTATTGCCTTGGAAAGCGCGTTCGGGCGGCTTTCCCGGGTCGGTTTCGACCTAGGCTTTCATGGTTGAATGTTAGGGGTTTGTATTGATCTTTACGAATACTTTGGACTTGACAGGGATTGTACATTTGTACCAGGACGAGGGTATACGTTCGGTTTCTAGTAGGATTGTACTGTGAGTGGGCCATTTTCTTAAACCCTTGTGTGCATAAATGTTTTCTGGTTTTATTATACTTATTCACATGCTAAAACAATAATGGTTTTGATGATATGGAAAATATGGTTATGGCACGTTTCACGGTATTTGGGCTTGGGACCCGTCCGATGAAACTGAATGATTGGTTCCGATTCTATCTATGTATATATATGTTTGCATGTGGATATCAATAAAATGCATTTGTTACTGCACTGTATAGATCCTTCCATATTATATTGTCTCCTCCGGATGAGGTACCCCGGAGAGGTCACGGACGTCTAGAACGTCCAGCGTCTATGACGCTAAGCATCGGGGATGCTGTACCCGAACGGGGTTCGGGGATTGAACTCGGAATTGAGACCCGAGTGGCACGCGTAGCCTTGTGATTGTGACCTTATTGGACGTCAGGGACGTCAGACATCAGGGATGTCGGGTTTGGAGTGTATAGTGCAGCAACTAAAATTATACTTATGGTTCATATTATATGGTTTATGATTCTGAATTATGATGCACGCATGTTTGGAAAACGGAGGGGTAAATTATATGTTTTACTTATCAAACGATTTCATAAACTTGAGTTTCGGTCCACTCACCCTTTAATGTTTTTGATAACCCCTCCAGGTCAGGAAACTGAGGTAGAGGAGGAACCAGAGGCTGAGGCATAGATCTACTTCTGCGTACCTGAACCCCTGCTGGGCGGTGTACCCGCAGGTTTACTTTAGAGTCGTGCTGGCAAATTTGTAATTTTGGATTATATCCCTTGTCTGACATTCGTTTAATTCGGATTTGATGTATGACTTTAATTTGGTTATTTATGCTTTTAAATGTTTTGAGGTTAAAATTGGTATGAATTATTGGGTGTCAGACGGGAGCAGGGCACGTCCCCTTGTGGTCCCTGTGGGATCGGGGCGGGTCCTGTCATCCTGACAATTTGGTATCAGATCCAGACCCCGACCGGGAAGTGTGCTAGCGAGGACGCTGGGCCCTAAGGGGGGGTGGATTGTAAGACCCGTGTCCTGGAGGGAACGGTGAACAATCCCACATTCCTGCGAGGGGGAATGGTCTGGGAGAGGATGGTGGTGTGCCTTAAAGGTGTAGGCACACACCTATCTAGCACTAGGCCTTTTGGGAGCTCAAGTGGCTTTAGGGGGGATTGGAACCCTGAAGTTAAGCGAGTTGAGGCTGGTGTAATTTCATGATGGGTGACCCCCTGGGAAGTTGCACCATGAGTTCCCGAAAACAAAACCGTGAGGGCGAGGCCCAAAGCGGACAATATGGTGCTAGATGAGTCGGGTCCTGACCGAGGAGGGTCAGGTCCTAACAGCAGAACTTACTGTGGATCATGTATGTGATGTCTCCGTCTCTCTCTCACAACAGCCTGCACTGCAACAACCTGGAGGGTATCGAAAACAGAAAAGACTGTGAGTGGACAAAATGAATAATAAGTTCAGAAAATAGTTTATATAAAAGTATATTTATACCCTCCATGTAAAACCAATGCATGGATATGAAAACCATTTCAGAAAACCATTGCCTTCCCAAGATATGAAGACCATTTTCGAAAACCATAAATCAGAATCAAGTACGGGCACTCAACCCAAAATCCATAAAATCCAAATCATCTGGACCACAGCCCAAAACATCTGAAAACCAGTGAAAGACCAACCAAAAATCATAATCAATCAATCTGCTGGATCTCAAGCTCGACGAGTCTTTAAACTCAAAACACATGTGCAACATCAGGCCTTCCCGGGATATCAACAAGTCTTTAAACTCAAAACACAATCAACAGGCCTTGGGGATATCACAATAACCGAGTCTTTAAAATCAAAACATATACCGAGTCTTTAAAATCAAAACATATACCGAGTCTTTAAAATAAAAACATATCAATCCAGGGCCCTCCCCCGTCATCAATCAACCGAGTCTTTAAAGTCAAAACCAGATCCAGCCATATCCGGGTCTTTAAACCCAAAACCAATTATCAACGCGTCTTTAAACCCAAAACCAAGTGAAAGTCATATAAATCCAAAAATCCATCAAACTCCAAAACCAAATCCGAAATCATCATTTGAAATCTCAATTCAACACCCAAAAATTATCTCCATAATCCATTTCCAAATCCGAATCCGAAATCATCATTCCGTAGCCGGCATCCGGAATCATCATTCCGAACCCAAATCCAGAAATCTACTTTTCAAGTTCCACAATCGAATCCCGAATCATATTTCCGAAATCCAATTCCAAAACTCGAAATCACATTTATCGAAATCACTTTTCCAAAATCCATTATAAATGAAAAACCGTAAATCATCAATATCATATCACAAACATAGAAATCACATGTAGAAAACATAGAAAACATTTATGCATGCACCATAAGTTAGAACGCAAAGTCCACTCACAGACCATTCGCGTCGCCGCCTCAATACGCGTGCAATTCACTTTCCCGGCTAATCCACTGTCACCGGCTTTCCCAAACCTGTCCAAATCCCATAATAAGGTCACTAATTACTTCATTAAACTTCTACTAAATCCTTGTAATTTTCCTGAATTTTTAACTATTTTTAACCTAGCATTTAAACCTTCCGACATCCCGAAACCTATCAAAACGATGTCTGATCGACTCGAAACCAGTCCCAAAATGTTCGTTACATCGAATACTTTAAAAGGTATGTTGAAAACTTCCCCAAAAGGGGCCCCACGCTCCCTCACGCGCTGCCTAAAGGGGCTGCGCGTGGGAGCCACGCGCCTGCACTGTTCATCATCCCCTACCTCTTGCCGACTCGGTTTAGTTCGGTTCGAACCAGCCCGGTCCGACCAAATCGGCGTTCACGGTTCAACGTCCTATCTTGTCCAATTTTAGTTCGATTTCCACCCTTTTCCATCCATTAGTTTCGTCCCTTAGTTTATGATCAATCTAGCTAATTAAAATATGAAATGAGGGCCTGAATTATACCTTCCACGTCGATGAACAACCAACCAACATTCCTTCTCTGGTTCTGGCTACAACAGACTGCCTCCGGGCATGAACTTGGTCTCAACCAACTCCTGGTAACCTTCATTTGCTCACCCAATTAACCAATTCCTTCATCACTCACTATATCAAGGTTCACCATGTTTGAATTCAAACTTACCCATTCGCGGGTTCCACGGCCACCGTCTACGGTAGGCCTCGAACCTAGTCTCGATCCATTCATCTGATCTTCCTGAACCTCATCCCATTAATCAATTAGCTCATTAATCACTAAATAAAGCTTAAGCAGAATTGGGCTAAAAATAGGATTCACAGTTCTTACTCCTTACATCCACCACCGTACACAACGTCCCTTCACAGTAGCACCACCACGTTTCTCATCGTCAATCCTCTCATTTTCATTCACAAGTCGCCACCAATTATTGAGGTTTGAAGGGAATGTATGGATTGGGTTCTCTCTGTTTTCTGTTTCCTCCCAATATCGTGCACAAACACGTTTAAACAATTGTAGGCGGCTGATGGACCTTCCACAGCCCTCTACAGATGGGACAAGTGTCCCAATCTCATTAAACAACCATCCCAAGGTAGCCAAGTGTTCCAATTTCACTAGGCACATATCCCAATGCAACCAAATGACCAAAATGCCCCTAAATGACAAATTACCATTTTCCCCTTCACATATTTAGACTCGTAACTGAACCGTCTGAAGTCCGATGATAGCGTGTCGCCTATCGTTGTACTCAGGGGATCGAGACCTACCTAACGGTCCTCAAATTACATGAAAAATCCATGTCGTATGAAAGGTCAACAGTTTGCCCCTTTTCAACCAAATTACCAAAATACCCTCAAACTTTCGAACATCCTAACTTTTTTCTTGAACGTCTGAATCGGACGTGCTACTTGTCTACGGACTCATGACGTCCCGAACTACGTCACAGTCATCGGCCAAAGTTCATTTGACAGCCCGAACAAAAAGTCAACATTTTACCCATTTCAAGGGCAAAACTGTCATTTCGCACCGTCCGTCAGAAAGCACCCAACTAATCACCAATTAATCTCACTAATCCGTTATTAACCACTAATCTAATCCCAATTCCTGGGACAGGTCGTTACATATGAGCTATGTGGTAGGCAGGTTGGTGGATGAATGTACGTACCCTATACGTTGTACGAGGATTCGATACTGGACAAGCTTGCGGTACCTGGTGTCAGTATATAGGATATACCAGGGGTACGTTGGTGAGCGTGTTGGTAGTCAGTTTAGTCCCGATACCATTGGATTATTTGAGGACGTGAACTGGATATTGGATATTGTGCACTAGGTATGGGTGTTTCTGATGGGTCCACTTACACATAGATCGAGTGAGATGTTGGTAAATATATACTCGGGTCGAGTGAGTTGGTGGTTAGTGTAACCACAAGTAAGTATAATGTTAGTTTTGACTAGCGACTGTCAAGTAGTGACAGTATGGGAAGTGCTGGCTTGATTGTGATAGCTAGTGGGAGTACGTACTTTTAGCCTGACGGTGGTAGGTTGGAACGTGTCAGAGTGATAGACTGATAAGGATCTGACGTCAACTTTGTATCACTGATTTGTCAGAGTGAATGACCGGCGAGACACCGTTATTGTGTCTCGAGTGAGACTTACAAGTCGAAGTGTGGTTATATTGGATGTGTACGATTACACGAGAGTGCCCGAGTAGTGGGACATGTTTGGATTCCAACCGTTTGGTTGTGGAATAGGGTCAGTTGGAATTTCGAGGACGAAATTATTTAAGCGGGGAAGGTTGTGACGACCCGTCCCAAATTCCAAGATTAGATTAGTGACTAATGAAGGATTAGTGAGATTAATCGGTGATTAGTTGAGCGAAATCGGACAAACGGTAGTCGTGGGTAAAATGTTGACTTTTGACTCGGGGAGTCAAACGTACGAGGACTGATGACTATGACGTAGATCGGGACGTCACAAGTTCGTTGTAAGACCCGTGTCTTGGAGGGAACAGTGAACAATCCCACATTCCTGGGAAGGGGAATGGTCGGGGAGAAGATGGTGGTGTGCCTTAAAGGTATAGCTATCTAGCACTAGGCCTTTTGGGAGCTCAAGTGGCTTTGGGGGGGGATTGGAACCCAAAGTTAAGCGAGTTGAAGCGAGCTCAAGTGGCTTTTGGGAGCTCATCTAGCACCATATTGTCCGCTTTGGGCCTCGCCCTCACGGTTTTGTTTTCGGGAGCTCATGATGCAACTTCACAGGGGGTCACCCATCATGGAATTGCACCAGCCTCAACTCGCTTAACTTTGGGATTCCAATCCCCCCCAAAGCCACTTGAGCTCCCAAAAGGCTTAGTGCTAGATAGGTGTGTGCCTACACCTTTAAAGCACACCACCATCCTCTCCCAGACCATTCCCCCTCGCAAGGATGTGGGATTGTTCACCGTTCCCTCCAGGACACGGGTCTTACATTCGTAGACAGGCGACACGTCGAAATCGGACGTCGGACTGAAAAGTTATGGTCACGGGAGTGAAATAGGGGATTTAAGTCACAGGATCCGAATAAAATAATAATTAAATCTGATTGGGCAGATATTTATGTGGGACCCATGGATGAGTGACAAGTGTCACTCATCCTATTGGTGGCTTCCGCTAAAAAGTGGATCTATATATTAAAATATTGTTATTCTAATTATTTTGTAATTTCACCGATCTCTCATCTTCACCCTCCATCTTCATCTCATTCGATTTCCTCTCATCTCCACCAACCATCTCTCCCTCACCTGATTATCACTATCATCTCCATATTTCCTTTCTAAAACCGAGCACCAATTTCATTTCCTCTAAACAAACAAACACACAATACTTAGCACCTCACCACCATTATCCATCTTTGTATGACGGGAAACGGAGGAGGTAAGTCTGACCCGAGAACCCATTTTGATTTCAAAATTAGAAGAATGAGTTTTGGAGGTTGTTTTGAGTTTCTATTGATTCTAACACGATCTAGGGACCAGGACGACTCTGTGGGGATCATTTTCGAAGGAAATGGGAGGCTGTTAGGACTAGGAACTGAGCTTGAAGGTCGTCGTCACTGTTTGATCATGGGAGGTATGGTTTCAATTGTTTTTTTCCGTATTTTGAGGACGTAGATCGATAGGAAATGGTAATAGGAACCTATAGGAATTGAAGGAATGGAAAATGGATCAAAAATGGGAGAGATAGAGCACTGGACCGGTCACGCCGGTCTGGTCCGGTCGAAACCATGTGAACCCGGTTCACCCAAGGTTAGGGGTGACACTGTTCCAGCGCATGGGCTTCACGCGCAGCCCCTTTGGGCGGCGCCTGAGGGCGCGTGGAGGGTATTTTGGGGATGTAACGAACATTTGGGACTGGTTTCGTGTTGATCAGACATCGTTTTCGATATAGTTTGGGATGTCCGTAGGTTTAGGATCGGGTTTAAAAATAGTTAAAAATTCAGGAAAATTACGGGGCTTCAATGAGAGGTTAAAGAGCTAGTTAGTAACCCTATAGTATGATTTAAACAGGTTTGGGAGTCTCGATGACGGTGATTAGCCCTGGGAGGCTTACGACACTCAAATTGAGGCGGCAGCTTGGACGGTCTGTGAGTGAACCTTGATTTCTAAAATGTGATGCATGCATAAATGTTTTATATGTTTTACATACGTGATTCTATGATGATGATTTGGATATTAGTGATTTACATGATTTCACGTACTTCGAGGCAGTTTACGTATTTGCACGAATATCGAGGTTTACGATTTTGCACTGATTATACGTGCTTATGGTTTCAGAAATGGTTTAATAAAATGGTTTTGGATTTGAAAAGGTAAACTCGGGAATGAGACCCATTTGTTTTGGTAACCCTCAGACTCGAAATCCATTTTAGTCACGTTATCGGGCTAGGGGCCCAACTGGTTCGCGAATTGATTTCGGACTTGGAAATATGGAATCGGGCATGAGACCCATTTTATTTACGAACTCTCGAACTTGGAGTCCATTTGGTTTAATAAGGCATCGGGCCGGAGGCCCCGTTGGTTTACGATTCGGGGCAGAGGCCAGTTGATTTGCGAATCGGGCTTGAGGCCCAGTTAATTTACGAAGTCAGGCTCGAGGCCCAATTGATTTACGTAATCGAGCTTAAGGCCTAGTTAGTTTACATGATCGGGCTTGAGGCCCATTTGGTTATGATATCAGGCTTGATTCCTATTTATGGTTTATAAATGTGATTTCGGGTTCGGAGACCCTAAACGGATTTGGATTTGGAAATAATGGATTTCTGGTTTCATGACGGTTTATAGGGACCGGGCATGAACCTTTGAAAGGTTTTGAGAATGATTTCAAAATGGTTTTTCATATACCATCCTTATATATTTATGGATTGTCTCATTCGGGGAGGGTCGTTGCCCTGGATGGACTCCGGTGTAGTCACGGAGCACTGACTGAGTAGAGTCGTCCCTGTTGGGTACCTTACTCTCAGGAAGGCTATTATGTATTATAACCCACGGGGAGAGTTATTAATCTGCGGACATTGACCTGGTTGGACCCCGGGGAGACTTGGGATTTGAGACCCCGGGTAGCACGCGCGTAGCTTCAAAAACCGTGACAGGATTGGTTATATGATATTTGTAAACATTATTTCTGGGATTTGTGAAATGGTGTTTTGTGAATAATAAATGGATTTGGGCAATTACCCACATACTCGGATTTACGGTTTTTGGTTGAGTTCCCACATTTGGTTACTATGTTATGAAATTGTGTAAATGGATTTGGGCAGGGCCCCGTATGATTTGGATTTATGGAATTTGGGGCTGAAAGCCTAATAATGGTTATTTGAACATATGATTTGATAAATGGTTTTCGTATGCATGCATACTTTTTAGTGAAGGGCATAAAGGTCTTTATGAAATGTGTTTTTATGAACTTATTGATTTTCGTCCACTCACAGTTTTCGTTGTTTTTAATGCCCTTCAGGTTGATCACGGATGCGACTGTAGCAGAGACCGAGATATCACACTCCTCCTGTAACGACCCGTCCCGAATATCGGGATTTAATAATATTTAATTGTGATTTACTAATCTGAGATTAGTTGGGCGATTTCGGACGAATTGTGCAAAATGACCGTTTTGCCCCTGGGCGTGGGCAAAACGTTGACTTTTAATTCGGATGGTCAAATGGACTTTGACCGATGACCGTGACGTAGTTCGGGACGTCATGAGTTCATAGACAGGTGGCACGTTCGATTCCGACGTTCGTGGTGAAAGTTATGATGTACGGAAGTCCAGGGGCATTTTCGTAATTTGGACGATATAAGGGGAAATGTTGACTTTTTGATCGGGATGTCCGATGGCCGAGGACCGAGGACCGTTAGGAAGGTCTCGATGCCCTGAGTTCGTAGACAGGCGGCACGCATCAATCGGAGTCCGTATGACCGAGTTACGGGTCAGGATGCGTGAGGGGCATTTTGGTAATTTTCTGCACAAGGGCAGAATTGTAATTTTCTTCACAGGGGCACTGTTCCATTGCACTGGCCGTGTAAGTGGATGCCTTGTGCGATCGATCCCTTGATTGTTTATCAATTATGGGCTGTTGTTGGGGCAGCTTTGTTGGGTGATTGCACATGTGAGGTGCTGGCAATCGATTGCACAACATGGACCCTGGGTTTTCTTTTGTTTTTCGGGTCAGTGCAGGGGACATTTCGCAGTGGCCAGTGTGGCACTTTTGGACGCCTTTAACGGCTAAATTGAATTAAAAGAATGAAGAGTGTGTCGAGGGCAGTTCACTGAGATTGAGAGATGGAAAAATGGAGTGGAAATGGTGGAGGAATACTCAAAAACCCGAAACTGGGTTCTGGGGAATTCAAATTCGAATTTCCAGTTTCAGGCCAGCCCAAGCCTAATTGATGAGTGATTGAGCTTCCTGGAACTTCAACGAGTCGAACCAGATCAAATGGGGCAAGCTTGGGAGCTCCTAGGGCCGTGAACGGACATGGTGGATGGCCGGAAAACTCGAGCTTGAGTTGTGACGATTGAGGTATTGTCGAGTTAAATTAATTATGCTAATTAGTTCGTATTAGTCCTTATTAACTTCCTGTGAAGTTAATTTGATTATGGTTAAGGATTGGAGGAGCTCTGGTGATCGACCCGTTTTGGGTGATCACGGGTTGTCGACAAGATTGATCGATGGTTGATGCTAATCATGGACACAGAACTGAAATTGGTGGATTGATGATTGTTGTAGGATCAAGAACGGATGGAATTGATATCGAATTGAGGGTGTTTGAAACGGATCCTATCGCGGGTAATCAGACCCGTTTACCAGTCATTCGGGTGAAGAAGGAGCACTGTAGCAGGCGCGTGGCTTTCACGCGCAGCCACTCACGGCGGCGCGTGACGGCGCGTGGGCACGAATCTCGAGGTGAGGTCAACATGACTTTTATCCTATACATTGTAACGAACATTTTGGGATTGGTTTCGTGTCGATCGGACACCGTCTCGATATTGTTCGGGATGTCCGAAGGTTTTTAATCCAATTTAAAAATACTTAAAAATTCGGGAAAATTACGGGACTTGAATAGGATGTTAATGATGAGGTTAGTGATCCTCTAAATTGATTTGAACAGGATTGGGAGTCCCGGTGATAGTGAGGTGGCCCGGGAAGGCCTATGGCACGCGTATCGAGGCGCTCGGTTAAACGGTCTGTGAGTGGACATTGGTTTTATAAATTCGATGCATGCATAACTGTTTCATGATTGTTATAATTGGGATTATATGATTTATTTTGGATATCAGTGAATTTATATGTTTTCACGCTTTTCGAGGCGATTTACGTGTTTGCACGTGAATCGAGGTTTTCTGGATTTGCACTGATTTCCATAAATATGGATGGATATGATTTCATGAAACGGTTACGGATTTGATAAAGTGAAATCGGGCCAGGGGCCCAGTTAATTTGTTGAATCGGGCCAGGGGCCCAATTGAATTATGAAATCGGGCCAGGGGCCCAGTTAACTTATGAATCGGGCCAGGAGCCCAGTTGACTTGTATATGTGATTTCGGGTCGGGGACCCTAAAATGGAATTGAATAAACTATTTCGGATTTGATTCAACTATTTGGACTTACGACGGTTTTATGGAAATTCGGGGCAGGGCCCTTGTGATATGTTGGAAATGAATAATTGAATGTGTTCCATAAAACCATCTCGATATGAGGATATTTATATCCTGGTCTCCTCCAAGTGTCGGGGACACTGGAGAAGTCACGGTGCATTGCCTGCGAGGGCTCATTATACGGAGCTACCGGACCGTATAGTGATCCAGGAGCAGGATTGCTAGACGTCATGGACGTCAGACATCGGGGATGTCAGAGATATGGACCCGGTGAGACCCCGGGCAGCACGCGTTGCTTAATACCGTGAGATATGACGTCTGGAACGTCAAGCGTCTAGGACGCTAGGCATCGGGGATGCCGGAGATTGAAAAATAATAAATGAATATTACTAAATTGAGGAAATAACTCTTGGATTGACTTTTGGAATTTGAAACTATGCTTTGGTTTCCGGGCTAAGGCCCTAATGGTTATTTCTAAATGAATATGGGATTATTGGTTTTTGGTGCATGCATATGATTTTACTGAGGGGCATAAATGTCTTATAAATGTTTTAAACAGACTTGTTTATTTTCGTCCACTCACAGCTTTTGTTTTCAATGCCCTTCAGGTTGATTCCGGATACGACTGCAGCAGAGACTTGAGCATCGCACACCTCCTCCATCGATCCTTACGCACTCTGGAAGCCCGTTTGGGCAATGGCAATCGGTTATCCCTTGTCTGACGCCTCTTGTCAGACGGGAGCACGTCACATTCCATGGTAATCCCGGGGGGATTGGGATGGGTCGTGTCAAGTGGTATCAGAGCAGGTTTTGCTCTTTTGTGCGCGAAGGACGAGGGTGTGATGTCTCGTTGGGCTGCAGTTCCGTTGTCAACCTGATAGATAGTTTTGGGTTTATATGGTGAATTGGGTGTGTTTGGCCCGATACGCCGTGCATTGTTGCGATTCAACCCAAATGGGGTTGTATACGATTAACTGGTAATGTGGGACCGTCGGTTCGGTCATGTGATGATGGATTGTTGTGCCACTCGGCACAGCTGGGTTCAGGGAACCCAATTGGAATAATGATATGGAAATGTGAAACTCGGTTGAGTATTGGTCTATGTTTTGGACCCTGGTAGTGTTGGCTAATGTTCGGGGTGTTGGTGCATTGGAGTTAGCCGATGACCTTCGTGGTGGAACCCACGTTGAGTTGACGATTGGATTGGATTGGACGTCTATACGATGTCAGGACCGCGGGGTCGGTCAGGTTGTGGATTTTACTGCGGAGGGCAGTTGGGTTCGGTGGAACCCTAGGGTGTGATTTTGGAACCCTAACTTGTAGTTGATGGACCGAAAGGTGAACCTTAAGTGAGAACTTGTGCTGCGACGAGCGGCTGAGGTCATGGATGACCATGTGGATGACTCTAGTGAGTCTTATGGGTTTCGATCTACGGATACGGTTATGAGGAAATATGGAATCCTGTTTTGGATCGAATGTTAGTATGATGTGTGGATACGGATCTTGACAACGATGACTGTTGGTCGACAGTTGTGTCGAGATGACTGGCTATCGAGGGTATTTTGTGTGGCTTTCACACTTGAGGATCAGGGGATGTTCAGGGAACGACCGTTATCCTGATGTGCCAGTGGTCAAATTGGAGGTACCCATAGTCGTGGGGTATGAGTGCTGTTACGGGATCGTCGTTTGTACTGAACGGAGATCCAGGGTAACAACTTTGCACACTGTGTGCTAGCATGGATGTTCGTGTGCTATGTATGGATGTCGGTATGGTGATACCTTTATGCCAATACTGGTATGGATGCCTGTGTGCTGATACTAGTGTTGATGATGGTGCGTTGGTGCTGGTACTAGCGCTGGTGCTGGTGACAGTATTTGTGATGACGATGAGCCACCAGTTGGGGTGTGACTCTGTCATGATGAACAGACGATTGGTATCGGCGACTCAGTGGTGGTTGAGTCTTGGACTGGATGGGATCCAGTGGAGGTCGTGATGTGTTGGGATAAGTCCTAACAGGTGATGAATGGATCAAATGGTATGATTGAAACTTGGGGAATCTAGGGACGATGTTCCCTATGTCATGCGAGTTGGTGGACTTGGGGAGTTGTGGTCAACTCCGAGATTGGTAAGTTTGTGTACTGCTTATATCCCCAGGAAGTACAAGGAAATTATTGAAATTGGAAAAGTCGGGGAAACCATTCGTAGTATTTTGTGATTGTGAATCACTTGGAACCTGAGGATTGAACCTGTTAAGGTCGAGATGTGAGACGAAGGCAGTATGGTATGCACATCCAGGCAGAGTTGTGGATATTCCGTTCGGAATCGGGGTGTGTGCATACATGATTATTGACGGACGTGAGGTCCGAGTAATGAATCGATCTTGGACACGTGGTGGTCCAAGTAAGGTATGGACATGGGCAGTCCAGTGGTTGGACTTGACATCTCATTGGGAGCATGTCTGTTTCCAACGTGGTTGGAACTCCCGTTTCGGGGAGAGTTGTGATTGGGAGACGAGAGGAGTGCTCGTTTCCGCATCAGTGATTGGTATTCCGAAGTCATTAGGGTTGACTTCATATTTCCTGTCGTGGCAGATGATGATGGTTGTTACCAGTACGTTGAGCGTGTATTGGTAGGTGGACCCATGTATGGCTTGGGGTCATTGGACACAAGAAGTTGTGTATGATTTTGGATTTGGTGGTGAAATGCGTGGTCATCTTTCCACTAAGGGGAAATTTGACGATTGATTCAATTGAGGGTGTAAGACCCTACGATCAGCTTTCGGATGGACTGTTAGCTATGTGAGCATGTGTGGATCCTAGGTGGATCTGTTTTGCGATGTTGTCGACTTTGGTCGATGTGACGATCTAGGATCGCGATATTACTTGTCGGGTGACGTAGCGATGGATCTGGGTTGTGGTCGTGATGATCCAGATTGGATGAGAGTTATCACTCTTACCTTGGTATGTGAATCGTAAATGACGGGACTGAACTTCTTTTCGGAGTGAAATCCATATGGTTTGTGACTTGGTTGAGTAGGTTTCCGATGTGGTCGGATTTTGTCAACCTTTGACGTGTGGATATTGGGATGGGCTCCCCTATGAAGTCAATCGAGTGTTTTGGAGAGGCAACCGATAGATTCGGTTACGTTACGTCCTGATGGACGTAAACGAGATTTTGGATTTTGGAATCGAATTTCTGGGTGACGATTCAGGATTCGATTGCGAAGCTCAAAAATGGATTACTGGATTTGGGTGCGGAATGGTTATTCCAATGCTAGCTTACGGAATAATGATTTCGGATTCGGATTTGGAAATGGGTTAAAAACATGATGTCTGGGTTCGGATTCGGGATTTCTTACGAAATTGCGAATTCGGATTCGGAGTTGGGACTAAATGACGGGTGGAGTTCGTTTTGTCTCATGTTGGTTTGGGCAAATGTACTCCATTACTAGAACGTGTTTGGCTATAACCTGGGTGGCTATAGTCAGATTGATGGATTGAGGTACGTACAGGGTACGTTGTACGATGATTGATACTGGTTAGGCTGAGTGGTGCCTAATGGCGGTACATGGGATGTACCAGTGGTGTGTAACTAATGTGTTGGTAATCGGATTGGTTCTGATATCATTTGTTTGGCTATATTGTGGACTGGACATTGGATACTGTGCGCTGGGCAGAGTGATTTTGTCAGGGTTCAGTGATTGTATGAGCAGGTGCTCTTAGCCATGGTTGGCTTATGGAACCCTAGTATTGAGATGTGTGTCACTGCTGGGCTGGTATTCAATGTGTTCCAGTTACACCACTTGATTGAGTAAGTTGGCGGTATACGTACACTCAGGATGAGTGAGTTGGTGGTCAGAGTAACCACGAGTAGCCTTGCGTGATGCTACTACGCCGTTATATTTTCCAGCGTCTTGGTTCGCTGAGGGAGTCGGCGATTATGGACATTGAGATTTATTTATGTCGCAGGATGGGCTTGCCCTGCGAATTGAGATCATGTGGTTGATCTTGCGCTACATCGAGAGTGATGTAGTACATGATGTTGTCACGGATAGACAGATGGTTGGGGCTTTGCTAGGGTGGTAAAGTTTTGTGATGACAGTTTGACTGGTGGTGTCAGCGTGGACTGACAAATGAGATTTGGTGACTCCCAAAGGGAGCAAATGTAAGGATTTATTGGCAATGGAAGGGAACCGTCTAGCTGAAGGAGTCAGCTAAATGGTTAAGCGATTTTATCGCGGATCAGGTGATCATTTCCACTCGCGGTGGTCGAGTGTTGTTGTTGTGACGTACGACTGTGATGGGATGTCTGGGTACAAACGAGGCTGGTGTTGTCCCAGTATGTGGGTGTACAAGTGTACACAGATGTGTGGTCGAATTGTTTTCCACAAGGTGGATGTGGAATAAGATTGTTGGTAATTTCGAGGACGAAATTCTTTAAGGAGGGAAGGTTGTAACGACCCGTCCCGAATATCGGGATTTAATAATATTTAATTGTGATTTACTAATCTGAGATTAGTTGGGCGATTTCGGACGAATTGTGCAAAATGACCGTTTTGCCCCTAGGCGTGGGCAAAACGTTGACTTTTAATTCGGATGGTCAAATGGACTTTGACCGATGACCGTGACGTAGTTCGGGACGTCATGAGTTCATAGACAGGTGGCACGTTCGATTCCGACGTTCGTGGTGAAAGTTATGATGTACGGAAGTCCAGGGGCATTTTCGTAATTTGGACGATATAAGGGGAAATGTTGACTTTTTGATCGGGATGTCCGATGGCCGAGGACCGAGGACCGTTAGGAAGGTCTCGATGCCCTGAGTTCGTAGACAGGCGGCACGCATCAATCGGAGTCCGTATGACCGAGTTACGGGTCAGGATGCGTGAGGGGCATTTTGGTAATTTTCTGCACAAGGGCAGAATTGTAATTTTCTTCACAGGGGCACTGTTCCATTGCACTGGCCGTGTAAGTGGATGCCTTGTGCGATCGATCCCTTGATTGTTTATCAATTATGGGCTGTTGTTGGGGCAGCTTTGTTGGGTGATTGCACATGTGAGGTGCTGGCAATCGATTGCACAACATGGACCCTGGGTTTTCTTTTGTTTTTCGGGTCAGTGCAGGGGACATTTCGCAGTGGCCAGTGTGGCACTTTTGGACGCCTTTAACGGCTAAATTGAATTAAAAGAATGAAGAGTGTGTCGAGGGCAGTTCACTGAGATTGAGAGATGGAAAAATGGAGTGGAAATGGTGGAGGAATACTCAAAAACCCGAAACTGGGTTCTGGGGAATTCAAATTCGAATTTCCAGTTTCAGGCCAGCCCAAGCCTAATTGATGAGTGATTGAGCTTCCTGGAACTTCAACGAGTCGAACCAGATCAAATGGGGCAAGCTTGGGAGCTCCTAGGGCCGTGAACGGACATGGTGGATGGCCGGAAAACTCGAGCTTGAGTTGTGACGATTGAGGTATTGTCGAGTTAAATTAATTATGCTAATTAGTTCGTATTAGTCCTTATTAACTTCCTGTGAAGTTAATTTGATTATGGTTAAGGATTGGAGGAGCTCTGGTGATCGACCCGTTTTGGGTGATCACGGGTTGTCGACAAGATTGATCGATGGTTGATGCTAATCATGGACACAGAACTGAAATTGGTGGATTGATGATTGTTGTAGGATCAAGAACGGATGGAATTGATATCGAATTGAGGGTGTTTGAAACGGATCCTATCGCGGGTAATCAGACCCGTTTACCAGTCATTCGGGTGAAGAAGGAGCACTGTAGCAGGCGCGTGGCTTTCACGCGCAGCCACTCACGGCGGCGCGTGACGGCGCGTGGGCACGAATCTCGAGGTGAGGTCAACATGACTTTTATCCTATACATTGTAACGAACATTTTGGGATTGGTTTCGTGTCGATCGGACACCGTCTCGATATTGTTCGGGATGTCCGAAGGTTTTTAATCCAATTTAAAAATACTTAAAAATTCGGGAAAATTACGGGACTTGAATAGGATGTTAATGATGAGGTTAGTGATCCTCTAAATTGATTTGAACAGGATTGGGAGTCCCGGTGATAGTGAGGTGGCCCGGGAAGGCCTATGGCACGCGTATCGAGGCGCTCGGTTAAACGGTCTGTGAGTGGACATTGGTTTTATAAATTCGATGCATGCATAACTGTTTCATGATTGTTATAATTGGGATTATATGATTTATTTTGGATATCAGTGAATTTATATGTTTTCACGCTTTTCGAGGCGATTTACGTGTTTGCACGTGAATCGAGGTTTTCTGGATTTGCACTGATTTCCATAAATATGGATGGATATGATTTCATGAAACGGTTACGGATTTGATAAAGTGAAATCGGGCCAGGGGCCCAGTTAATTTGTTGAATCGGGCCAGGGGCCCAATTGAATTATGAAATCGGGCCAGGGGCCCAGTTAACTTATGAATCGGGCCAGGAGCCCAGTTGACTTGTATATGTGATTTCGGGTCGGGGACCCTAAAATGGAATTGAATAAACTATTTCGGATTTGATTCAACTATTTGGACTTACGACGGTTTTATGGAAATTCGGGGCAGGGCCCTTGTGATATGTTGGAAATGAATAATTGAATGTGTTCCATAAAACCATCTCGATATGAGGATATTTATATCCTGGTCTCCTCCAAGTGTCGGGGACACTGGAGAAGTCACGGTGCATTGCCTGCGAGGGCTCATTATACGGAGCTACCGGACCGTATAGTGATCCAGGAGCAGGATTGCTAGACGTCATGGACGTCAGACATCGGGGATGTCAGAGATATGGACCCGGTGAGACCCCGGGCAGCACGCGTTGCTTAATACCGTGAGATATGACGTCTGGAACGTCAAGCGTCTAGGACGCTAGGCATCGGGGATGCCGGAGATGGAAAAATAATAAATGAATATTACTAAATTGAGGAAATAACTCTTGGATTGACTTTTGGAATTTGAAACTATGCTTTGGTTTCCGGGCTAAGGCCCTAATGGTTATTTCTAAATAAATATGGGATTATTGGTTTTTGGTGCATGCATATGATTTTACTGAGGGGCATAAATGTCTTATAAATGTTTTAAACAGACTTGTTTATTTTCGTCCACTCACAGCTTTTGTTTTCAATGCCCTTCAGGTTGATTCCGGATACGACTGCAGCAGAGACTTGAGCATCGCACACCTCCTCCATCGATCCTTACGCACTCTGGAAGCCCGTTTGGGCAATGGCAATCGGTTATCCCTTGTCTGACGCCTCTTGTCAGACGGGAGCACGTCACATTCCATGGTAATCCCGGGGGGATTGGGATGGGTCGTGTCACCTCCACCGGATCCTTGCGCGCTTTGGAAGCCAGTCGAGCTAAAGGTTTTAAATTATCCCTTGTCTGACACTTCGTGTCAGACGGGATCATGACACATCCTGTGTTAATCCCGGAGGGATTGAGATGGGTCGTGACATCGGGCCTATCAGACTTATCGAGTTTGAATGCACCAAACTCAAGTTCAACACGCTAACTTTTAGGTTAGGCCGACTCACGACCCATAACGAGCCGAATCGAGCTTTTGATCAACGAGCCGATGAGATACCTTCAAATCCATAGACTTTTGGGTCAAATGGTGAGGGCAATGTCTCTCACGGTACCAAAGCCAAACTACCTTTGAATTCAAAGTAAATTGAAGTAAACTTTAATTTACAATAATTTTAGTTATTATTTTTAATTTTAATTATTAATAATGAAGATCTTTATATTATATTTAATTATATAACAATAGTCATTTTATTAAATTTTTGAATAATTTATATCAAGAATTAAATAAAATAATTATATTATGTGTATTTTCTAATATAAATTATTAAAAAAATTAATAAAAAAAACTAACTTTGGACGTAATTTAAAAATATATGGTATTAATAATAAAATTTAAAAATAATATAAAATTAAAAAATACTGGGAACGAATTTCCCGGATTTCAATTTATATTTTCATAATCTTCTTCTTCCTTTCTCCTTCCTCATCAAATCTATCTTCTTTCAAACCACACTCCTTAAGCTCACAGCTCCTTGAGCTCTTAAGAATAAAGCTTCTCTCTTTTTATAGCCTCACAATGATTTCACTAAAATAATGATCCTCCCATTATTCCTTCTTTCCTTTTTCCTTTTATTATAACTAGGCCCAGCCAGCTTTCACTCCTTTCTCTCTCTCTCTCTTTCTCTCTCTAGCCACTCTCTGAAGTCCTCAAGTCTAATTCTTTGTTTGGCTCCATGGATTCTTATGAAGCTACAAAGATTGTTTTCTCAAGGATCCAAACTTTGGATCCAGAAAATGCCTCAAAAATCATGGGTTGCCTTTTGATTCAAGACCATGGTGACAATGAAATGATTCGCTTGGCATTTGGACCTGAAACTTTACTTCACAATCTCATCATCAATGCCAAAACCCAGCTGAACCTTCTTCACTCAAAGACTAAATCTTCAACTCCTTCTACACCTTCTTCCATCAACCCCATTTCAAGGCCCAACCCTTTGTCCCTTCCCTCCATATCTAACCCATCTTCAAACCTTTGGAGCCTCAGTAACCCCATGAGTCCCACCACCTCAGCTTCATCACCCTCTTATGCCAATATTGTTGCCAAAAACACTAAACCTGCTTCTGCTTCTTCAAAATCATCATCATGCACTGAAATTGTTGACCAATTCCAATTTCAGACCCATCTCTCTTTCCTCCCTGATCAAAAGACTGAGGATTTATTTGATGGAGGAATTCAAACTGCTTACAACAAGAGCTTCTCTGTTCCCAACATGTGTAATTTTGGAGCTGAAGATTTGAATTCTGTGGTTGGAGGATGGAAGCCATGCTTGTATTATTCAAGAGGGTTTTGTAAAAATGGCAGCAGCTGCAGGTTTCTCCACAATTCCATTGGATTTGATAATGGTGGTGGTGCCTCTCCAACCAATGTCAATGTGCTTGAACACTGCCAAGAGCTGCTCAGAACCAGTACTGCTCAGCAGCGCAAACTCTCTGCCGTTTCACCGCTCATGGGTGCTGGTGCTTCTTTCCCTTATAACAAGTGCATGAATTTTCTTATGCAGCAACAAAATGACTGTCCAAGGTATACATACATATGTGTGTGTATATATATATATTTACTTTTTTATATATTTATATACACATTTGTAATTAGATGAAAAAGTGTTCTCGTTTAATTGATTTTTGGTCGAAATTTTAATGTGTTTTAGGTCAGCAGCATCTGCATTGATGATGGGAGATGAGCTTCACAAGTTGGGGAGATGCCAACATGAGAGAAATAGCGATATTTCGACTTTGAATTTGGGTGGAAACATGAATCACCACAGCTCAAGGCAGATCTACCTGACATTCCCAGCTGATAGTACATTTAGAGAAGAAGATGTCTCTAATTATTTTAGGTAATTTATTAATGGGCTACTAATCTGATGAAGTAATTGAGGGATTGTTCTGAAAACACAATAAATTTCTTAAATTGTGTAATTTTGTGCGCTTGAATTTGAAGCATCTATGGACCAGTTCAAGATGTGAGGATTCCATATCAGCAAAAGAGGATGTTTGGGTTTGTGACATTTGTCTACTCAGAGGCTGTGAAGATCATTTTGGCTAAAGGAAACCCACATTTTGTATGCGACTCTAGGGTCCTTGTCAAACCTTACAAAGAGAAGGGCAAAATCCCAGACAAGTAAATACTACCAAAGTTTTATGTCTTCTGGTTTGTTTTTGTCTTGTTTTAGAAAATATTTCCTCATTGTTGTTTTGCTTTGATTCACACAATCTCAGGAAGCAACAACACCAATTGGAGAGGGAAGACTATAATCTAAGTTCAGGCCTATCCGGTATCGATTTGAGGGAGCCTTATGACCTCAGTCTTGGTAAGAAAACAAGATTTGCTACTTGTTTGATTGCCTGTAAGTTGAATTTATGAATGAGGCAATAAAGATGAACTATTTTGAATTTTTTATATGTATTTGTAGGAGCAAGAATGTTTTACAACCAGGAGATGTTGGTAAGGAGGAAACTTGAGGAACAGGCTAAATTGCAGCAAGCCATTGATCTCCAAGAAAGAAGACTCATCAACCTGCAACTTCTAGGCATTAAGAACAGCAAGCATCATAATCATAATCATAATCATAGTCAACATCAGTACTATCAGAGTCTCTCACTAAATTCATCACGTCCACCCAAAAATCAACCCTTCATTGTTTCCCCAAATGGGAATGAAGATCAATCCCAAGAAGGTTGCCTAATCAACCCATATGTTCTGAAATTCTTGATGCAAAAGAGAAGCTAATTATTCATATCTGTTTTGGTCCATGTTGTTGCAGAAAGTGAACAAAAGCAGCAAGAGCTGAATTCAGCTTTCAATCTCAGTGATCATGGCAACGAAGATAACAGTGGCAATGATTTTCACTTGCTTCAAAGGTATTATTGTTATTATTATTATTATTATTATTATTTACTATGATTAATTTTACTGCGCAGAAAGACTATATTATTGAATTGCCTTTTCTTTGTACTCTGTACTTGTTTCTGCTTCATGAACAGCATGGAGCACATTCTCCCCGATAACCTGTTTTCTTCTCCAAAGAAATCAGCTGGTGGTCAAATAAATGTCTTCTCAACCACTACTTCTGCAGAAATCAATACTGAAGGCTCCAGAGTCACAACCACAGCCATTTCTTCTAACAATAATAATAATAATAATAATAATAATTTACTGCCCACCACTTCCACCGCCAATGCAACTTCCCCAAAATCTGTTCTCTCCAAATGCCCAGGTGTCACTGCTTTCCCTATTTAACAAAATTAATTACAGAATTTTGTAAAATACAAAATATTCATATACAATTTTGAACATTTTAGGTTTTCTTTTGGGTATGGAACCATTGGAATGTAATTAAGAAAGCTAGGCATGGACAGCAGTGGGGAGATTGACTTTGCTAGGGTAAGGGTAAGCATTTCAATCTCTCTTCTTATAGTCTAATTGTCGAAGGGTTTTTATTTTTACCGAGGTAATTAACTTTCCCATTTTTGAAATTGCAGAAACAATTGAGATAGGACATATGCCTATACAGGGAAGGAAAAAGATCCTCTAGCTACATAGTCAAAAGAAGCATAGCTACAATCAAAGAAACCTTGTAGACAAGATCTTAGCAAGATCAGTATTGTCATTAATATTATTATACTATTTAGAATAATACATAAGTTGTACACAAAAGAACAGATGGACTGATTTATTGGAGTGGGGTCTACTTACTACTATGCCCTATCTCTATAGGTATGTGCTGGTCCAGAGCAGCTAGTAATATGTAACATAGCAAATAAAGTCTAGTAATGGTAACTTTCATGTCATATTTAATTTACTTTTTACCTTTTACCATTGTGTGGTGCTCATGAATATTGAAAAGTCTACATCAGACAGACCCAATAAAGAGTGAGCAACAGTTGGAGAAGGCAGCCCCTAAAAGGGCAAAAGAAGTGGGGATAAGTGGAGGGTAAAAGCTCTGCCTCTCTCTGCCACCATCTTTAATCTTTTTTTTTTTTTTTTCTGTCCTATTTATTGCAGTTCAACATCTAAATTTACCATTAGATTATGTAATAGGCAGATCATAAAGGACGGCCTAAAGTTACTAAGTATTATTATTTTAAGGAAATTGACATAAATAAGTAATTTGTCAAAAATGTATGCAAAAATAGGAACCTCTAAAATATTTTTATTTATCTAAATACTATATGAATCTTATAGTAACCTCTTAGTTAAAAAATGTAATTGAACATTAGCAATAAACCTTATAGTAAACTTTATATTGAATTGTTGCATCAGACTCAATTGTAAGTAAAGATCTTGAACTTCTTGATTTTCACATTAATATTGATGCATAATTCAACAAATAATAAATGTACCTCAATCCATGAGGCTAAGAACAATTTGCTAAGTTGCCGTATGAAGGAAAGGGTTTATCTCTCTTGCCTATGTTGCACGTTCTCACAAAACTCTAATATGTGTTTTGTTTTTTTTTTTTATTATTCATTAGTGTACACAATAGATGGGTATGTGCACTCTTTTGGGTAGAGAGATGACATATTTCTTGATATAGTCAATAATTAATTACCACCCATCACGGTAATAAAAAAAATATAGGAAATTAATTCTAAAATTTGACCAACGTGATTATTTTCGAATACAATTCATTAAACCATATATATAACATTGACCAAATCATATGGGCCATAAAAAGAACATAGTGAATATTCTTACATTCTCCCATAAGTTTAATGAATAAACATTAGGCACGCAATATATGTATATATATATATATGTGTATGTATATATATACATATACATTTATATTGGAAAAAAAAACCTTTTCAACAAACGATAAACATAAATACCAATTTTAAGGAACTTGTTAATGCGAGTCTTGACGGTTTTATATCAATAGATGACACAATCCCTTCCAAGTACCACAACATTAACAAACCACCTAACATGGCCATTAATGAGAAAGATATACAACGGTTCAATAATGTCTTTGCAAAGACGATTCTTGTTTGTCATTCATCCAATTCCCTACACGTACGATACAAATTATGGAAAACAGGAAATATCAGAAATCATATCGCATTATTGAGCTCAGAGTGTCAGACATAAATCTAATTAGTCAATTTTCCAAACCATGTAAATAAAGGTAATATGACAATTATCATGGATTACTAGAAGAACCCATTCTTTCAACATGCTCAACAAATGCCTTTGGTATTAATCCTTTTTGTTAATGGATCTGCAACCATAAGCCTTGTGCCTATATTGTTAATGGACATTCTTTGTTTCTGAACCTCCTCCTTAAGAGAAAAGTATTTTCAGTTCCACATGTTTAGCACCCTTAGAATACTTATCATTTTTTGGAGAAATGGACAGTTACGGTGTTGTCACAAATTAATTTTCAGCGGCTTGGCAATGGAATCAATGACACCAAGCCCCGAGATGAAATTCCACAGCCACAAGCCATGAACTGTAGCCTCAAAACAAGCAATAAACTTAGCGTCCATAGTAGATTGCTTTGTACTTTTTCATAAAATTGCTCCTCCAGCTAATAGGAACAAATAACCGAAAGTTGATTTTCTACCATCAACACATCCACCAAGGTCTGAGTCTGAATAACCAATTACTTCCAAGTTATTAGATCTCCTATATGTGAGCCTATAGCTTTTAGTTCCTTGCAGATATCTCATCACTTTCTTTGCAACTTTCCAATGAATACAATTTCTGGGTTGCTTTGATATCTGCCCAACATCCCAACTGCAAAACTAATGTCTGGTCTGGTGCAAGTTTTTGCATACATTAGACTTCCGACAGTAGATGCATAAGGAATACTTTTCATTTGTTTGCGTCCCAATGCATTTTGTGGGCATTGCATAAGGCTAAACTTATCCTCTTTTTGAATTGGAGCAACACTTGATGAGCATTTTTCCATACTAAATCTTTCTAGAACTCTTTCAATACTTCTGAGATAACCCTAACATTCCACGCGATCGATCACGGAATATTTCAATTCCTATGCCATAGGTTGCCTCACCCATATCTTTCATTTCAAAGTTCTTTGAAAGACATTTCTTAGTCTCATGTAATAAACCAAGATCACTACTAGCAAGCAAAATGTCATCAACATACAGAATTAGAAAGATAAACTTGCTCCCACTGACCTTTAGGTGTATACATTGGTCAACAATGTTTTCATTAAAATCGAAGGAAACAATGATATCATTGAACTTGAGGTGCCATTGTCGGGATGCTTGTTTAAGTCCTCTGTATATTGATTTCTTTAATTTACAGACCATGTGTTCCTTTCCTTTCAATAGGAAACCTTAAGGCTGATCTATGTAGACTTCCTCTTCCAAACTCTCATTTAGAAAATCTGTTTTCACATCCATCTGATGTAACACTAAATTATAATGAGCTACTCATGCCATAATAGTTCTAAGTGAGTCTTTCTTAGAAACTGGTGAGAAAGTGTCTTTATAATCGATACCTGTTGTAAATAGTTAAATCATTATGTCTATTTATGTAATAGGTACTAGTGGTAGTTTTGTCCTTTTATATTCATTAATTATCCCTCCGTATATAAGGGATAATTATCTTTGTAAACCGTAATGATCTCATAATAAATCAGACGTAATATTTTCATCTCCATGCCTCTCCATATTCTCTCTGCAATCCTCCTGTACCAAATTTCCTTCACAACACGTTATCAGCACGATAGTCTCTAAATCGGTGATTGCTCAAGAGAAGGATAAATCCAATCAAGTAGGTTTTCTAAATCCAAAATTTTTATTATTAAATTCCAAACCCTAGGAGCATGTAATTTCTAGGATTATTTGATTATTTTGATATTTTTTTTATTAAATTCAAACCCATGAATTCATGTTTATAAGAATTGTTTGGAATCAATAATTATGGTGTTTGTAATCACATGAATTAATGATCATTGATATGTTCAATTGAATTAATTGAAATAATCTTCATGAGTTTTCCGTTGCATGTTTGTTTAAATTTTTTTTGGAAAATTTGATGTTAATTGTTGATTCTTGATGAATCCTAGGATTAATTCCCCTAAACTAGATAATTATTGATAATTGATATATCATGATAATTCATGTATTAATATCTTGATAATTGATTCTTGAACGTTTATCCTGTTTTTTTCTGGCTTATATGTTGATGTTTGATGTTGAAAGAATTAATTGCTTAGTTGATTATATGTTGAATTGATCATGTAAATTACTTATACAATTAATTGACTATATGTATTATATAAGTATTTGCATTCACGCTGCAGTTTCCAATTGAAATTGGTCCATTTACACTTGAAAATTCTACGAATAACCAACATCCAGAAGATGTGGCTTTGCAATTGGTTACTCATTTTAAGGGAACACGTTATGAGGGATTGCATGATATCAGGGAAAAAGCAAATATGAATCCTTGTTAGTGGCTTTTGCACCACGTGGCCAATATAAGCTGTGATCTTGCACCACATGGCTGAAAACATCCTTATCACCCATTACTTTCTTCCTGCCCCGCTGGGAAAAAAAAACTGCACTGATATCCGGCCCTGAAGGCCAAGGACAAACGGCCCAGAAGGCCCACAAAAAAACGAAGAAAATTTTATGAGCCCAGAAGGCCAGCCCGAAAAAACAAGAGATATTTTTCTTTTTTTTTTCCTAAGCCCAGCAGGCCTCTGCCCCCTAGCCCAAATAGACCTGGCCAGCAGCCCACCTCATTTTCGGCCCAGAAGGTTTCAGTGCAGGGCCTAGGCCATTGCGCGGTTCGGCTCCGACGGCTCCGACCAAATTTTTTTTTTAAAAAAAAAAACAGAATTTCCCTTTACACTCCTCAGGCCTAATACATATTCTCATGCATGCCTGAAGCATTGCCTTACACCTAAATTAAGGATTAAAGTAGCATTTGTTCCTACTATTTATGCATGTTCCATTGTTTAATTGTTTGTATATGTTTTAATTGTTTAAATTAATTGTATACCTATTATTTACATGTTATTTAGCAATGTCATAGACTACTTGTAAATAAAAGGAACCTAAAGTTTCCTTCATAACTATCCTGAAGTTCTCATTAGTTGCTTATGGATGTATTTTTTCCCAAAGCACTAATATTATTAATTCCTCTTTGTAGAGAATGACACATCTCAACAAGATGGATTTTGACGCATTTGAAGTTTCCAGAAGAAACTATTACCAGTGGACTGAAGATGTGAAACTTCATCTCACTGCAAAGAGAATCCGGTCAACCATTCAGGATGATAATGTGGCTTCTGTGCATCAGAAGGCGGACGCTATGATCCTCATTCGGAGGCATATGGATCGTGCACTGCAGCGTGAATACCTGAGTCAAGAGGACCCGAGAGCTTTGTGGGTTTCACTAGCTGATCGTTTCAATATATGTTATAAATGTGGAGGTCACGATCACTAGTTCCGCACCTATCGTGCATCAGCCCAAGTTATTGCCCTGTACCATGCTAGTCGTGGTACTCGAGAGGCTAATTTTGCTGCAAGACCAGTCCCCACTGATACCACCCTTGTCATTGCTGATTTCCAGACTGAAGCTGGACATGATGAGGATTGAGTTATTCACATAAACATGGATATGATCGGCGTTTGTGCCATTTTTTTATGGATATTTTTTTTATTACTATTTTTGGATATTGTTTGGTGATTTATATTTGTTTTGGACTTATTTTGTTATCTGCTCGAATATTATTTAATCTATTTATTCATTTTTAATAAATGTGATTGTTGATTACTTTAGTTATATTGCTGGTTAGGCATGTTAAATGGTGAAGTTTGTTGTCTAGCCGGCAGTGCTACTACGCACACTATCCTCCGTGATAGTATATTTTTTACAAACTTAAACCTAACCACACCCCTGTGACAACTATTTCTGGCAAATCAAATTTGATTGAAGGCTCCAGAAGAGCCCAATTTATGTTGTCCAATGGTATCGTATTTACCATTGCTGAAGCCTTATACTCCCCACATTCCAGCAGAACATTATTGAGTTTTAAGGATATTCAAGCTAATGATTATCATGTTGAAACCACAAAAGAAAAGAATGTGGAATATTTTTACATAACCTCCAACTTGTATGGATGGAAGCATACATTGGAGAAATTGAAATGCCTCAGGAGTGGACTCTACATGACCACTATTAGAACCATTGAGGCAAATCACATGACTAGCCGGAAGCTACCTAACCCTAGCAACTACTTATTATGGCATGACTGATTGGGACACCCAGGTCAAGGTATGATGCGCCGTATCCTCAATACATCACACGGGCATCCCCTTACAAATAAGGACCTTGTGTTTAGTGAAACACTATGCCAAGCTTGCTCAATGGGAAAATTGAACACTAGACCATCATATGCAAAGATCGATAAAGACTCTGTCCCTTTCTTGTATAGAATACAAGGGGATATTTGTGGACCCATCCAACCACCATGTGAACCATTTAAATATTTCATGGTTTTGGTTGATGCATCGACGAGGTGGTCCCATGTGACCCTATTGTCCACACGCAATGCTGTGTTTGCTAAACTCCTTGCTTAAATCATTAAATTAAGGGCCCACTATTCGGATTATCCTATAAAATCCATCAGACTTGATAATGTCGATGAGTTTACATCGAAATCTTTCGATGATTATTGCATGTCCCTTGGGATTGATGTTGAACATCCAGTTGCACATGTTCACACCCAGAATGGTCTCGCAGAAGCATTCATTAAACGATTACAAATGATTGCACGAAACTTGATCATGCGCACCAAACTCCCAATTTCTGCGTGGGGCTATGCAATTTTACATGCAGCTATGTTGGTCCGGTTGAGGCCCATTGCCACCCAACCCTATTCCGCGTTACAGCTGGTAACTGGGTACGAACCTGATGTTTCGCACTTACGCGTTTTTGGGTGTGCAGTCTACGTGCCAATTGCGCCGCCACAACATACAAAAATGGGACCTCAACGTTGGAGGGGCATATATGTCGGCTATGAATCCCCCTTCATTATACGCTATTTAGAGCCCTTGACATGCGATCTCTTTATCGCCTGATTTGTGGATTGTCACTTCGATAAGACAGTCTTCTCACCGTTAGGAGAAGATAAAAACATCAACGTTCCTGAAGAACGACGTGAATTGATGTGGAATGTCTCCACTATGTCTCATCTTGATCCCCGAACCGCACAAAGTGAGAATGAAGTGCGGAGAATTCTAGATCTACAGAGTGTAGCTAATAATATGCCAGATGCTTTCTCTGATCTAGCTAAAGTGACGAGATCACATATACCTGTTGCAAACGTCCCTGCAAGGATAGACGTCCCCGTAGGATGCACCATTCTAGATGGACTGGTCGTCCCATATGGACGAAGTACGGCCATGACGGCTAACCAGTCATATGTCCATGCCCAGAAGCGAGGTAGACCAATAGGTTCGAAGGATTCTCATCCCCGGAAGAGGACAAATTTGGCACAATCGAATCCCTTGGATATCATTATATCATCTGATCCATCTCATAAGATAATTCCGGATTATGGGTCTGTCTTAGAAGAGACGACGTTGGGGGACGCCTCAACGTCTGAACCCACTCCCGAGAATAGAGAGATCTCGGTAAACTATGCATGCTTAAATGAGATATGGAATCAGAATGATATTATCATCGATGATATATTTGTATTCGCAGTAGCTACTGAAATAATAACTAGTGATGATACCGAACCTCGCTCCGTTGATGAATGCCAACGTAGAGAAGACTGGCCAAAATGGAAAGAAGCAATCCAGGTCCAACTTGATTCCTTGACAAAAAGAAAGGTGTTTGGACCTGTAGCTCCCTCACCTCCCCATATTAAACCAATAGGCTTTAAATGGGTATTTATAAGGAAGCGTAATGAGAAACGAGATTGTGAGATACAAAGCTCGTCTAGTGGCGCAAGGATTTTCTCAACGCTCTGGAATTGATTACGAGGTGACGTATTCTCCCGTAATGGATATTATAACGTTCTGCTACCTTATCAGTTTGGTAGTTTCAGAAAAACTGAGTATGCAGTTTTTGGAAGTGGTCACAGCTTATCTCTACGGGGACCTAGATATAGAGATATATATGAAAGTTCCTGAAGGACTTAAAATATCTGATGCAAATAGTTCTAGACCACAGAACACGCTCTCCATTCGTTTGAGGCGTTCACTTTATAGATTGAAACAATTCGGACGGATGTGGTATAACCGTCTAAGTGAATATTTGATTAGATTGGGATATGTGAATAATGAATTATGCCCATGCGTGTTTATTAAGAAAACAAGTTCCGGGTTCGCTATAGTGGCAGTTTATGTCGATGACATGAATCTGATTGGTACTCCTGAAGATATCCAAGAAACCGCTAAGCACCTGAAGTTAGAATTTGAAATGAAGGATCATGGGAGAACACACTTCTGTCTCGGCTTGGAGCTCGAGCACCGTGCAGATGGAATTTTGGTCCATCAATCGAATTACATCCAGAACATGTTGACACGCTTTAATGAGGATAAAACGAAACCTTCAAGCACGCCCATGATCGTCCGAAGTCTAGATCCTAAGAAGGACCCATTTCGTCCAGCAGATGACAACGAAGAGATATTGACACCAGGAATGCCATATCTAAGTGCAATATGTGCACTATTATACTTGGCTCAATGCACTAGACCGAACATTTCATTCACAGTGAACTTGCTAGCTAGATTTAGCTCTGCGCCAACACGCCGCCACTAGAATGGCATAAAAGACATCTTCCAATACCTTAGAGGTACAATGGATATGGGATTATTCTATCCCTATGCATCGATGAATGAATCAAACCCCTTTGGTCCTTGAAATAATGCAGGCCTTGTTGGGTATGCTGATGCAGGCTACCTATCAGACCCACACAAGACACGTTCCTAATCCGGTTATGTCTTTACCATTGGGAACACAGCAATATCTTGGAGGTCTATAAAACAGACCCTTGTTACTACGTCTTCGAAGAGATTTTAGCCCTGCACGAAGCAGTTCGTGAATGCATATGGCTAAGAGTCATTACTGGGCATATTCGAAGTACCTGTGGACTGAATTCCACCCATAATGAATCAACAGTTATCTACGAAGATAATACTGCCTTCATAGAGCAAATGAAGACCGGTTTCATTAAGGGAGACAACACCAAGAATATTGCACCAAAGTTCTTGTTTAATCAACAACAACAAGAACATCGAAAGATTGAGATCAAGCCAATACGATCTCAAGATAATCATGCAGACTTGTTCACCAAGTCATTACCAAAGGCCACATTCCAGCAGCATGTGGGAGGTATTGGTTTACGTAGACTGGCTGATCTACCTAATTTGTAGTTTTCAGTTGGAGTCAAGATCAGGGGGAGTATCCTGAAGTATACCAAGTATCCAGAAGTATACTGAGTATCCCAAGTATACTCACATGATCATCGTGTACTCTTTTATCCTACGACCAGGGTTATTTTGTCCCATTGGGCTTTGTTACCTGACTAGGTTTTAATGAGGCAAATTTTGGTATGATCACCCCGCTAACAATGCATCTTGAAGATGCTATGATTTGACTCATATGCATTTGCACATTTTTTCCCTTCGACCACGAGTTTTTCCCACTGGGTTTACCAGGCAAGGTTTTGGTGGAGCAATACTAATGCATTTTATCTCAAAGGCAGACTATCTACTCGTATTCCAGAAGAGACGACATCAGCTACCTCAGAAGATTCTGATGTGGTCACCTACACGCACGTTGCACTCTTTTTCCTTTGACCAGGGTTATTTTTTGTCCCATAGGGTTTTCGTTACCTGGCAAGGTTTTAACGAGTCAACATATAAGTGCGTAGCCAAGCAGTACCATTACATGAAATATCCAAGGGGAAGTGTTGTAAATAATTAAATCGTTATGTCTATTTATGTAATAGGTACTAGGGGTAGTTTTGTTCTTTTGTATTCATTAATTATCCCTCCTTATATAAAGGATAATTATCTTTGTAAACCCTAATGATCTCATAATAAATCAGACGTACTATTTTCATCTCCCTGCCTCTCCATATTCTCTCTGCAATCTTCCTCTACCAAATTTCCTTTACAACAATACCTTCTTTCTGAGTGAAACCTTTTTCTATCAATCTGGCTTTATATCGTTCTATATTGCCATTGGAGTCGAGTTTGGTTTTAAAAACTCATTTACACCTATCTCTCTTGCAACCTTTGGGCAATTCAACGAGATCCCAAACTTCATTTTGGTCCATTGATTTCAACTCATCTTTCATGGCATCAATCCATTTATTAGAATCATTACAATTAGTGGCTTGTGAAAACGAAACTGGATCCTTATTGACCCCTACATCAAAGTTAGATTCTTTTAGATATACCACATAATCACTCGGAATAACTGATCTTCTTTCTCTATGAGATCTCCTTAATGTTATTCCTTGTGATTCTTCTACAACACTTTCATTTGTGATAATCTCATTAAGGGGTGGTTGGTGTTCAATTTTTTGTTCAGCATAGTCAAATGATCCAACAGATGCAAGAACAACAACATCTAGAGCAGGTACAGGTGCAGGAACCTGCCCCACCTCTATTTGAGGCATAGGTGTAGGGACATGCACCCTAACCTCTTGAATGACCACTTCTTTAGGTTTTTCACTCCCACTGACCTCACCATTTTCAATGAATCGAGCATTACCGGTTTAAGAATTCGCGGACTATATGATTAGAGCGGTAAAACCTATATCCCTTGGATTTTTATGGGTAACCAATTAAGTAACCACTGATGGTTCTAAAATCCAATTTATTTTCATGTCGATTATAAATGATTATTTCTTCTGGACAACCCCAAAAATGCAGGTGCCTCAAACTAGGTTTTCTTCTCGTCCACAGCTCAAAAGGTATTTTTGAGACTGCCTTACTAGGAACTCGGTTTAATAGATATACAAAAGTTTTAAGAGCATGCATCCACAATGATTCAGGCAATGTTGTATTACTCAACATGCTCCTAATCATATTCAGTACGATTACGCCTTTCATCAACACAATTTGGCTGTGGCATACCTAGCATAGCGTATTGAGCACAAATTCCATGTTTTTCTAGGGGTTTGGCAAATAGACCAGGACATTGTCCTGATTCATTATACTTGCCAAAAAATGCACCACCTATATCAGACCTGAAAATTTTCACCTTTTTATCTAATTGTCTTTCGACTTCAGTAATGAACACCTCAAGGGTTTTCACTGCTTCAGATTTTTCTTTCAATAGATAAATGTAACCATAACGTGAAAAATCATCTGTGAAGGTGATGGGATATTTCTCTCCACTAAATGATGGAGTGTCAAAAGGTCCACATGTATGTATGAATGATCTCAAGAAGCTTTGAACTTCTTGTGGCTTTTTCCTTCTTGTTATGGGCGGTTTGTTTTCCTTTTATATAATCCACACATACACCAAGATCAGCAAAATCTAGGTTCCGAAGATCACCATTCTTTACTAACATTTCCAATCTTTCATTGGATATATGACCCAGTCGTTTATGCCACAAGAAAGAAGAATTTTCATTGATTAGGCTACGCTTAGTTCCAACATTAGGATGCAGAGTCAACAATGTTTCAGCAAAAACATTATTAAGCTTTAATCTATATAAATCATCAACAAGAATACCAGAACCAATAAAAGAGGTATGGTATTCTTCAATAAACTAAAGCATCTATTACCAAAGTTGAAAGAAAATCCAACACGGTCAAGCATAGAAATTGAAACCAAATTTCTGGAACAATTTTGAACATAAAGTGTATGAAACAAATCCAAACAATACTTAGTGTCCATATTAAATGAAAGGTTCCAATGGCTTCAACTAGAGCTTTGACTCGATTCCCCATATAAATGAATTGTTCATTTGGATTTTAAGTTGGGTCGTAAGGAATCCCTGCATCGAATTAGAAATATGTGCAGTAGCACCAGAGTCAACCCAGCCACCAAGTATTGTAAGGAACTTCAGCTAAATTTGATTCCACTTAAGCCAAAGGCTTACCTTTCCTTTCGAACCAGGCCTTACATTTTAGGTAATCTTTCTGATGATGCCCTGGTTTCCTACAAAAATGGCATGCATCACTTTGTTCCTTCTTATGAACCTGTACAGCATTAATAGGTTCATTGGTCTTAGGTGGTCCTCATTTCTTGCCTTTTCCAGGCTTCCTTCCATACTTCTTTTCAGCTCCTTGACTTACGAGATGAATTAAATGTTTCACTTGTTGCTTAAGCATTGTCTCCTCTTGAGCAAGTTTAGTGGCCAATTCATCAACACATCACTTGTCCTTAGTGGCATTATAGTTGATTTGAAAAGGCCCATACTGAGGAAGTAAGGAGTTCAAAATAAATTGAACGAAAAATGTGTCATCCACGCTTATCCCAAGAGTCTTTAGCTTTTCTGCTATTAGACATTTCAAGAACATGCTCACGAATGCCTTGCATACCATCAAATTTCTTTGTGTTAAGGTCAGCCATTAGAGTCCTTGCAAGAGACTTATCAGCAGTCTTGAAACGATTCTCTATATTTCCCAAGTATACAGCTTGAGGAAGCCCGATCTTTATATTGCTCACTATAGTCGTTCGCATAAACATAAGGCTTAATCTATTCGACTTCTCCCATTGATAATGATAATCCTTTTGAGCACTACTGCTTGTATCAGCAAGGGCAGCAGGCTTCTCAGCTCGGAGTGATAAATCAATATCCAGAACACCAAGGTGAAACTGAACTTGCTCACTCCAATCCAAGAAATTTGTTCCATTGAGAGGTGTAATAGATGGAGCAAGCGAATGCAGCGAAACGGGCATTGTCGCTGCAGTTTACAATACTCACAACATGAATGCTTTGAGTTATCGAAACATCAAAATAGTAAAACTTTTTGGGGGGTTGTCCTTGGAAAATGTGATTAAACTTGAAGAAAACCCCCTTGGCCATCGTTTGTGGATGCTATCTCTGTCTTATGGAGAGGGAAGTCGCTTGCTGTCACCATCAAGATGCTCGCCTTATCTGCCACCGTTTATTGCATTTGGTTGGAGCGCAATAATCGAGTGTTTTCTAATACTCGCTCCGTACTACTATTCTTAGTTGTATTATTGATTTGATTTGTTTGAAACTCTGTAATGCTAATTTTAAGTTGAATGCTGGTAATATTCAGGTTGTTAGAGCCTGAAATTTACCTATTACTGAGTAAGTAGATTAAGCTAGTCTGTTTGTTGCCTTAGTTCCAGGCTTGTTCACTGGTTTTTGTGGGTTGGCGTTTGTCTTCTGTTCCTCACTGTTTGGGTTGTTTCTGCCCTCACAGGCTTGTTGTTGTTGCCCGTCCTTCAGAGTTCTTCTTAGGGTTTGCCCTTTAATATAATTTTGATTTATATAAAAAAAAAACAGTAAATGTCTCATCATAATGTTCCTTTGGGTATACACTACAATAATACAAATAAACAATTCTTATGCATTCAATTACATTACTATTAAATTGGTATCCAATTTCAGGTCCTTGTTATCTTTAGATATCCAAATCCCCATCCAAATAGATAGATGCAAAGTACCACGTTCACATCATTAATCATATGAATAATTGATTTACTTTTGAGAAACCTTTAAATATCTTATGGTTAACGAAAATCAATGCACTCATGGTTAAACCTTCAAAACATAATGAGGTTTACTTTTGCCTACATGCATCATCCTACCATGAGTAATTGATTAGAAATTATTTAATTTGAATCCATGAAACTTTATAGTTTGGCCACTTTGATGACTAACAAACAATTCATAATATGAGATTCAAACTAAACAATATATATGACAGTGAGAATACATCATTAAGTCACTGTGTTTCAATCACTACAAAATAACTTCACGATCATCCATTAATTATGATTTTATTTTATTTATCCAAGTAATTATAACCACATAGGATGCAAACCAACAAAACGATTAGGTAGCAGTATTTGTATGATCATTTATAAACACCATATCTTTCAAACCCTCGATGTTAATCATCATCTTTGAGGGAACCAATACGACATATTAACACAAACCATTATAAATATTTGATCAAATTAATGGTACGATCAACAAGGTTCACAATAATGTTTATGAAAAATCATGAAAGTTCATAATCAAATCTCTGATACCACATGAGTTGTTGCGTCAGACTCAATCGTAAGCCAAGATCTTGAACTTCTTGATTTTCACATTAATATTGATGTGGAATTCAATAAATAATTAAAAGTACCTCGATCCATGATGCCAAGAACAACGATTTGCTAAGCTGCCGTAAGAAGGAAAGAGTTTATCACTCTTGCCTTTGTTTGCACGCTCTCACAAAATCCTAACACGTGTTGTGTTTTTTTTTTTCATTAGTGTACACATTAGATGGGTATGTGCATTCTTTTGGGCAGAGCAAGGACCTATTTCCTAATATAGTCAATAATCAATTACCACCCATTACGGTAATAAAAAAAATATAGGAAATCAATTCTCAAATTTGACCAACATGATTATTTCCAAACAAAATTCTTTAAACTATATATATCACATTGACCAAATCATATGAGGCATAAAAAGAATATGGAGAATATTCTTACACGTTCTTCTCGTCACCAGAAACTCGTAAAGCCTTTAGAGAATGGAATTGACCACTTCCTCTCCAAATGAAGTAAACCTTCTTCTCTTCCACGAAGAAAGGCATCGAGAGTGCCCATCTTCTCGAAATCTCGGAATACCAACTTCTCCGCCCTGCAAACACGTACTTCTTCGAATCGAGACCAGCTGCTTCCAGACTTCGCAACTACCATCTCTGCCAAGTCTCGACCACCATCTCCTCCCTTCTTCTTTGTCAACGCAACAACCTAGTACCCAAAAAGAAAGAAATTGGGACTAGGTGAGTAGGTTTGTCTTTGAATATTAGCTCAAATCTAATTTGAATATGAGCTTAATTATATTATTGAAATATCGATTGGGTTGGAAATTTTTTGAAATTTTGATAAATGGTTATCAACCATTTCTTTGCTTAGCATGTGAAGATGAAGAAATTTTTCAATAGATTCGTATGTGAATATTAACTAAAAGAAATTTGAATATTAGCTTAATTATAACTTATGGATCTCGGTTAGGTTGTCGAAAATCTGAATTTTTGCTAAATGGGCAGCAACCATTTCGTTGCTTAGCATGTTAAGAAGAAGAAAATATGCAATAGATTATTCTTTGAATATTAGCTTGAAGAAATTTGAATAACTCAGAGAAATTTGAATATTAGCTTAAATATAACGTTGAAATCTTGGTTGGGTTGTTTAAAGTCTGAAATTTTGATAAATGGGCAGCAACCATTTCGTTGCTTAGAATGTTATGATGAAGAAATTCTGCAGCTTTTGGTTGATGATCTCAATCCGGTGTGCACGAACACGCCATGGACACCCGGTCTGTCAGCAATTAACCCCTAATCGACCCTTAAAGGAATGAGTAACTTTGTACCCAAAGTGACCTCTAATTGCTGCCAACTGTAACTCCCTATTCAACGCTTTCTTGGATGAAAACAGTTTATCCACTTCTAACCTTGGAGACCAAATTACTCTTGAGTATCCATTACCACAGTTGACTTTTTCTTCATTTATCACCCCCAAATTTGTCCTATGCTGCTCCGTTTCTTGTCTTCCATTTCCCGGAATAGAACCTTTAGATAATGTAAGATGTTCATGGCCCAATGGAGAAGAATAATGGATGCCCACTATGTCTCGTTGTACACCCAATCTATCTGCATCATTATGAAGAAGACCATCAAAATCAATCATTTTTATCGCATCATTCCCAAGCTCCTGTCTTCGATGTTGAATCCCATTTGTATTCTCGTGGATAACTTGACTACTCTCTCTTATGCTATTTTCATTTGAAGCTAAATTAACATGACCCATCCCAAATCCCCCCGGGACTAACACGGGATGTGCCATGTTCCCGTCTGACACAGACGAGGGATAACTAGAAACCGCAACCTATTCAGGGCTTCCAGAGCGCGCTAGGATCAGTGGAGGAGTGTGATGTCTCGATCTCTGCTACGGCTCATATTCGTGATCAACCCGAAGGGCATTAAAACCATTAAAAGCTGCGAGTGGACGAAAATAAATAATTTAATAAAAACACAATTCATAAGAAGACAATTATTCCCTTCACTAAAAAGCATGCATGCATTCGAAAACCAATAATCAAACCATTTACTTTAATTAAAAAATTAGGGTCTTAGTCCAAAACCATAAATCCAAGTATGTGAGAACTCAGTCCAAAATCGTAAATCCAATCATATGGGCCACTGCCCAAAACCACCAACACTGAAATACCATTTCATAAATCCAAGAAATCTGAAATCCAAATAATAATCAAGTAAAGCCATGAATCACAATTCAATCCAATACCATTATATACCAATCCTCGGCATCCCAAACGCTTAGCGTCCCAAAAGTCCAATAATAGCAATCCTGCTCCTGAGTTACTCTAAGGTCCGGTCGTTCCGTAGAATAACCCCTCGTAGGCAATGCCTGACATCCCAGATGTCATGTATAGAGCTACGTGTACCCCTCGATCTTATTCGAGTCTCCCCCAGGGTCACCCAGGTCCCCGACCCTCCCTGGAGGGGCAATATCAGATCATAAGGATGGTATATGAAAAACATTTCATAAATCATCTTAACCGTTCAAATGGGCTTATGCCCGAGATTTCCACAAAACCATCCTAATCCACAAATCCTCAAATCCAAATCCATTTATGGATCCCCAACTCGAAATCACATTCATAAAACACAATTGGGCCTCATGCCCGATTTCGTAAACCAACTGGGCCCCTGGCCCGATAATATAACTCAAATGGATTTCATATCCGAGAGTTTCTAAAAAAAATGGGTCTCATGCCCGAGTTCACCTTTTCAAATCCAAAATCATTTCATCAAAAAATCACCGAAACCACAAGCACGTATAACTACAGTGTAAAACCATAAACTTCGATATACGTGCAAATACGTAAATCACCTCAAAATACGTGAAAATATATAAATCACCAATATCAAAATCATCATCATAGAAATCATATATGTAAAACATATAAAACAGTTATGCATGCATCAAAGTTTAGAAAACAATGTCCACTCACAGACCGTCCTAGTTGCCGCCTCGATACACGTGTCACAAGTCTCCCCGGGCTAACTCACCATCACTGGAACATCCAGATCTGTGAAAATCACACCCAAAGGTCACTAACTACCTCAAATAGGCTAACATTGAATCCCCCACTTTTCCTGGATTTTTAAACGTATTTAAAATAAACACTAAACCTTTGGACACTCAAAACTACCCCAAAATGGTGTCCGATCAACTCGAAACTTGTCTCAAAATGTTTGTTACATCGAAAGGATAAAATTACATGTTGACCTTATCTTGAAACTAGACCCCACACGCCCTCACGCATCGCCCAAAGGTGTTGCGCGTGAAAGCCACGTGCTGGAGTCACCCCTAACTTTAGGTGAACCTTGTTCACTGGTTATTCCCAGTTCGACCGAACCAGTGAATTGACCAAGGTGGTTCTCCCAATTTCGGCCACCATTCTCGACGGGGCTTCTTCAATTCTCATCGTTTCACCATTTCTAATCAATCTACTATCCTAGAAACCTAAGAAAATGCAAGGACTGTACCTTCCCGATCGAGGAACACACGGCCAACTTTCCTCCTCCATTTCCAGCCGTCTCTGACCACCACTAGCCTCGAACTTGAATCCACTGAGCTCGTACAGCCACCAGAAACCTCGTCCAATCAATCAAAACGGTCAGTAATCGTTAAAACCCAACCTACCATTTTTTTTCCCAAAATTGGGTTTTTCGGGTTTTCGAGTTCTTACCTCCTCGTGGTCCCCGCCATGTCCAGCTCGTCGCCATCGTCCTTTCCGCCTCTTAGTCACACTCATTCCCTTAGTCTCTCACATGAACACAGAGAAGGGTAGGGTAGTAGGGTGATATGTGTGTTTGTTTGGGGTGAAAATGGAGAGGGTGCACGAGAAAGGGAAGAGAGAATTAGCTAAGGGAAAATAAAATATTAAAAATCATTGCCCAATCAACACAGATCCTCAATTTAAGGAAGGTGACCAATGGGATGAGTGACACTATTCACTCATCCAAGGGCCCCACATTAACAAATCAACTAATCCCATTTAATTATTAATTAACACGAATCGTGATACGTTAAATTTACGATTTCGATCCCGTGACCATAATTTCCCCGTTCGACGTCCGATTTCGACGTGTCACCTGTCTAAGAACTCGTTACATCCCGATCTACGTCACAGTCATCGGTCCGCGTACTTTTGACTCCCCGAGTCAAAAGTTAACATTTTGCCCAAATCTAGGGGCAAAACGGTCATTTTACACCATCCATCCAAATTCTCTTAATTAATCCCTGATTAGTCATACTAAATCTGACAGGACCCATTCCAATCCTATCACACAACCAATCCTATCACGGTTTCCAAAGCTACGCGCGTGCTTCCCGGGTCTCAATCCGAGTCTTCTCAAAGACAAGGCCAATGTCCGTAGACCACCGACCCTACCCGAGGTTATAGTACCAGCCTTCCTGAGAGTAAGGAACCCAACTGGGGCGACTCCCACTCAGTCAGTGCTCCGTGACTACTCCGGGGTCCACCCAGCCAACGACCCTCCCTGAAGGAGATAATAGAACACGTAAAGGAAGGTATATGAACATATATATACATAACACAAACATTCATGCCTGGTTCCCCTGAACCGTCATAATCCATAATAGCCATTATATTCATATACATATAGACAACATCCTACATGCCCGGTTCCCATAAACCGTCATGTACCACAATGACCTGACAAAGGTTCATGCCGGTTCCCATAAACCGTCATGAACCAGGAAATCCATGGAGGGTCCCTGACCCGAAATCACAACCGTAAAGTAACTGGGTCTCGTGCCCGAACATATGACATCAGCTGGGCACCATGCCCGATATCTAAGGGTTAGTCACGACTCCGATCGTAGTGATGTGTGCAACCATCCATCCAGGACCGCCCTCAAACCTGGTATGTCGCGGTGAACGTATCAACCGACGCGACCACCACAAGATCATGGTGCACTCATCACCGATCGCTATCCTGAACCATCAGCACTCCGAAGTCGAGCCACCCCAGGCTGCCCGACTACGAATGTAAGACCCATGACCTGGAGGGAACGATGAACAATCCCACATTCCTGCGAGGGGGAATGGTCTGGGAGAGGATGGTGGTGTGCCTTAAAGGTGTAGGCACACACCTATCTAGCACTAGGCCTTCTGGGAGCTCACTAGCTTTGGATTCTGGGGGAACTCCAAAGTTAAGCGAGTAGAGGTTGGTTGACAGGACCCGCCCCGATCCCACAGGGACCACAAGGGGACGTGCCCTGCTCCCGTCTGACACCCAATACTTCATACCAATTTTAACCTCAAAACATCAAATGCATAAATAACCAAATTAAAGTTATACAACAAATCCGAATTAAACAGATGTCAAACAAGGGATGAAATCCAAAATTACAAGTTGCGAGCACGACTCTAAAGTAAACCTGCGGGTAAACCACCCAACAGGGGTTCAGGTACGCAAAAGAAGATCTATGCCTCAGCCTCAGGTTCCTCCTCTACCTCAGTATCACGACCTGGAGGAGTTACCAAAAACATTAAGGGTGAGTGGACCGAAACTCAAGTTTATAAAATCATTTGATAAGTAAAACATATAATTTACCCCTCCGTTTTCCAAACATGCATGCAACCATATTTAAAACCATCAATCATATAATATGAACCATAAGGCATATAATAAAACCATAAGTATAATTTTAGTTGCTGCACTATACACTCCAATCCCGACATCCCTGATGTCTGACGTTCCAAACGTCCAATAAGGTCACAATCATAAGGCTACGCGTGCCACTCGGGTCTCAATTCCGAGTTCAATCCCCAAACCCCGTTCGGGTAACGCATCCCCGATGCTTAGCGTCATAGACGTTGGACGTTCTAGACGTCCGTGACCTCTCCGGGGTACCTCATCCGGAGGAGACAGTATCATATGAATGGATCTATACAGTGCAGTACCAAATACATTTTATTGATATCCACATGCAAGCATATATATACATAGATAGAATCCGAACCAATCATTAAGTTTCATCGGACGGGTCTCAAGCCCAAATACCGTGAAACGTGCCATAACCATATTTTCCATATCATCAAAACAATTATTGTTTTTAGCATGTGAATAAGTATAATAAACCAGAAAACATTTATGCACGCAAGGGTTTAAGAAAATGGCCCACTCACAGTACAATCCTGCTAGAAACCGAACGTATACCCTCGTCCTGGTACAAATGTACAATCCCTGTCAAGTCCAAAGTATTCGTAAAGGTCAATTTAAACCCCTAACATTCAACCATGAAATCCTAGGTTGAAACTGGTCCGAAAAAGCCGCCCGAACGCGCTTCCCAAGGCAATAAACCTCATTTTGACCAACTTAATGATCTCCGATCGACCCGAAACCACCGCCATTGGATCCAGATCGTCAAAACCTAAAGAATGGTGGTGGTCCCACCAAAAGTACTGTTCACACACGCCCACACGCGCCAGTCAACGCGTCGGTCAACGCAGGAACAGTCCCTGCTGACGTCAGCATGACGTCACTGCTGACGTCATCTGACAACTGTCAGGTCTGACATGTCAGACTCTGACAGTGCCATGTGTCAACACCCGATTGGTCCACCCCACTGATCTGTCAGGCCACGTGTCAGATCTGACATGTGCCACATGTCAGCACGGCACTGGTCCACGTCACTGACATGTCAGTGACACGTGGCAGTCCCTGATTGGGCCACGTCACTGACATGTCAGTGCTGACTGTGCACTGACATGTGACACGTGTCGGCTCACGGTTGGTCCACGTCCCCTGACAGTCTGACAGGGTGCCACGTCATCACCTCTGTCCTCAAACGGTTGACCCGTATCTCTGCAACTCGGGTCGATCAGACCCGCGATCAAGACCCGGTCACCATTTGTTTCTCAATCATTTTCACTCTAGTTTGTTCCTACATACTCGCCTCGCTCCCAGAAATAGTTCTATGAATCAAAATCGAGAAACAAGGACCCAAACGAAGACTTACCTCGATACACAGTCCCGGTTCTCCCGTCGCCGTTTAGCCACCGTCCTGATCACCTCCGGTCACGAACTCGAGCCCAGAAGGCTCCTATAAGTCCCTAGAGTCGATTAGGGTTAAAAGAAAACAAAACTAAACTTGGGAGTTCGAGTTACCAAAATCTGAGTTTTAAAACCGTTTCGGGTTTTCCGGTTTTCCTACCTCGCCGCCGTCCTCCGCCGTGATCACTGCCGTCTGCCGCCTCACCCGTTCAGTCCAGTGTCACTCAGAGCAAGGGTCAGATGCAATGTGGTGTGATGGTTTGGAATGGGCAGTACGTGAGTGTGTCAGGTTAGGAAATATATAGAAATGGAGGGAAAGCTGCACAATGAAATGAATGGTCCAGATTAGATCTCTGAAATGAGATCAAAGGCTGAGATGCAATCTGGGGTAGTTTCAGATTAATGGCTGAGATCAAAAGTGGTTTTTAAATCTATTTAAATGCTTAGTGGAGCTTGATCCAATCCAACCAATGGGTGAGTGACACTTGTCACTCACCAGGTGTCCTCCAATCAGAAATTTCAGAATAAAATATTCGACACGAAAATCGAGACACGAACCTCCCGATTTCACGTTTCTGATCATAACTCCCTCGTACGAAGTCCGATTTCGGCGTGCCGCCTGTCTACGGACTCAGGACGTCTAGACCTACCTAACGGTCCTTGAGTCAAGTGAAAATTAATTGTCAAACGAAAAGTCAACATTTTCGCCATAACCGTCAAAATTACGGTAATGCCCCTGAACTTCCGATAGTCATAACTTTTTCCCTGATCGTCCGAATTGGACGTGCCACCTGTCTATGGACTCGTGACGTCCCGAACTACGTCACGGTCACTGGTCAAAGTCCATTTGACCCACTATTAAAAAAGTCAACTATTTGGTCATACCATTCACAAGGGTAAAAACGTCAATTCACATATTAAATTATAATATTAAAATCCTCGAATTTCCGGGGTGTTACAACCTTCCCCCCTTAAGAAATTTCATCCCGAAATTTCGAAGAAACAAATGAGGAAATTGATCTCGCATCTGAGCCTCAGGCTCCCATGTTGCTTCTTCCACATTCTGGTTTCTCCAGAGAATCTTCACGAGAAGGATCGTCTTCCGACGTAGGACCTTGTACTTCCGATCGAAGATCTGTACTGGTTGTTCTTCGAAGCTCAAATCCTCCCGTAGTTCGACAGGTTGTTCCCCCAGTACATGCGAAGCATCATGCACGTACTTCTGCAGCATCGATATGTGGAAAACATCGTGAACTCTAGATAGTTCTGGATGTAGTGCCAATCTGTATGCAACCCTGCCAATTCTCTCTACGATCTCATATGGTCCGATAAAACGCGGACTCAGTTTCCCCCGTCGACCAAATCGGATAATCCCTTTCCACGGAGATAACTTCAGGAAGACAAAATCTCCCACTTCAAATTCCAAGTCTCGAATCCGTCGATCAGCATAACTCTTCTGGCGATCCTGTGCCGCCTTCAATCTCTCCTTGATAACACGAACAGTTTCCATGGTTAAGTCCATCAATTCCGGCCCTACAACCGCTCGTTCTCCTATCTCCGTCCAGCAGATAGGTGTCCTACATTGTCGACCATACAGTGCCTCATAAGGTGCCATCCCAATGCTTGCCTGATAGCTGTTGTTGTAAGCGAATTCCATCAATGGCAAATGAGTATCCCAAGAATCTTGAAACTGTAGTACACATGACCTCATCATGTCCTCCAGGGTCTGAATGGTTCTTTCAGACTGTCCATCAGTCTGAGGATGGAAAGCAGTACTGAAACGTAGGGTTGTTCCCAAAGTAGCTTGCAAACTCCGCCAGAACCTGGAAGTGAAACGCGGATCACGATCGGACACGATCGATTCCGGCGTACCATGCAATCGTATGATTTCCTTCACAAACAACTGAGCCAGTCGGTTAGGTTTAAAAGTTTCCTGAACTGGCAGAAAATGGGCTGACTTGGTTAACCGGTCCACGATCACCCACACTCCGTCAACTCCACTCTGAGTCCTTGGTAACTTAAAGACGAATTCCATAGTGATGTGATCCCACTTCCACTCGGGAATCGGAAGTGGCTGCATAGCCCCATACGGTCTCTACCGCTCCGCCTTAACCTGCTGACAGGTTAAGCATCTGCTCACGAATTCAGCAATATCCTTCTTCATTCCTGGCCACCAATAATGGTTCCGGAGGGTACGGTACATCTTTGTACCTCCCGGATGCATAGCATAGGCCGAACTATGGGCCTCCTCAAGAATCTCGGCCCGTAACTCTGCCACTGCAGGTACACACAAACGGCCCAACTTCACTAGTGCTCCATCATCCCGGATGGTAAAATCCTGTCTCCCATCCGCATCGACCTCAATCCTGTAAATACAGAGTATCGGATCCTGATGTTGTGCATCGATGATCCGATCAATCAGTACAGGTCGTACATGAAAGCTGGCCAACAAAGCTCCATGTTCATCCGTACCCAAGATAACTCCAGCCTTCCGGAGTTCCACCAGAAAGGGAAGATACACCATCCCCAGGTGTGCAACTGATCCCGCTGATTTTCTGCTGAGTGCATCAGCCACCACATTGGCCTTACCCGGATGGTACTCGATCGTACAGTCATAGTCCTTCAGCAGCTCCAACCATCTCCGTTGTCTCATGTTAAGCTCCTTCTGAGTGAAGAGGTATTTAAGACTCTGGTGGTCGGTGTATATCTGACACGTTGCGCCGAACAGGTAATGTCTCCAGATTTTTAGAGCATGAACCACCGCCGCCAACTCCAAGTCATGGGTAGGGTAGTTCAACTCATGAGTCTTCAGCTGCCGGGATGCATAGGCGATAACCTTGCCAGTCTGCATCAACACGCAGCCCAGACCTTGCAGCGATGCATCACTGAAGACCACAAACTCTCCACTGTCATCCGGCAATGCAAGGACAGGTGCAGTGGTCAATCGATCTTTCAACTCTTGAAAACTCCGATCGCACTGCTCGTCCCAGATAAACTTTACTCCCTTCCGAGTCAAACGAGTCAATGGTGCAGCAATTTTGGAGAAACCCTCCACGAATCTCCGGTAGTAACCTGCTAATCCGACAAAACTCCGCACCTCAGTCACTATTGTCGGTCTAGCCCAGTTGGTCACCGCTTCTGTTTTCTGGGGATCCACGCAAATCCCATCCGTCGATATCACGTGTCCCAGAAAACCAATACTGCTCAGCCAAAACTGACACTTGCTCAGCTTGGCGTACAACTGTTCTTGTCTCAGCTTCTCCAAGACCAACCATAGATGTTCCTCATGTGCACGGGCACTCCTTGAGTATACCAAGATATCATCGATGAACACAATCACGAACTTATCCAAGTAGGGTCGGAAGACCCGGTTCATCAGATCCATGAATGCTGCTGGAGCATTCGTCAAGCCAAAAGGCATAACAAGGAACTCGTAGTGTCCTTAACGGGTTCGAAAAGCAGTTTTCGGAATATCCTCCTCCGAAATCCTCAGTTGGTGATACCCAGACCGCAAATCAATTTTCGAGAAGCACTGAGCTCCCCGTAACTGGTCAAAAAGGTCATCGATCCTGGGTAGAGGATACTGGTTCCTCAGTGTCACCTTGTTGAGTTATCGATAATCAATACACAAACGGAGACTTCCCTCCTTCTTCTTCACGAACAACACCGGTGCTCCCCACGGTGAAGTACTCGGTCGGACATATCCCAAATCTACCAACTCCTGCAATTGAGTCTTGAGTTCTCGTAACTCGGCCGGCGCCATCTGGTATGGTGCCTGGGATATAGGTCGGGTACCAGGGAGTAGTTCAATAGTAAACTCGATCTCCCGCGATGGTGGCAACCCAGGTAAGTCTTCCGGGAATACATCCGGAAACTCACATACCACCGGTATCTCGTCGATATCCGGAGTATCAATCTGTTCCGACACAACATGCGCCAGATAACCCTGGCATCCCTTCCGTAGAAGTTTGGTAGCAGTAAGTGAGGAAATCACTTCAGGAGGCGAACCGTCACGTTCCCCCTGAAAGATAACCTCCGGTAAACCCAGGCTCCGCAGAATCACTTGCTTGCTACAACAATCGATGAGCGATCCATGCTCCGACAGCCAATCCATCCCTAGGATTATATCGAAGTCGTTGATATTTAGAATAATTAAGTCTGCTGGTAAATCCACATCCTCAATTCTTACCGGGCACCTCCGAATCACCTGATTCACAAGGTACACGATGCCCATCGGGGTGCCAACAACCATTTCGCAATCTAAAGCTGATACCACACAATCAAGCATACCAGCACAACTCTTCGAAATAAAAGAGTGTGTAGCCCCCGCATCCATCAATACACGTACAAGAAGGTTTAAGATATGAAGTGTACCTGTGACCACGCCTGGAGCAGTCCTCGCCTGCTGCTGGGTCATTGCAAATACTTGGGCCCTCGGCCCTCCGTTCCGTCCGCGCCCGCGCGCGCCACGCCCAGCACCACGGTCCCCTCCCTGACCGCGACCTCCATTAGTGTGGGAAGCCGTGCTCTGCACCACACTAGAGCCCCCAGCGTCGTTGTTCTTGGACAACTGCGGGCAATCACAGGCATAGTGGCCCTCCTCTCCGCAAGCAAAACAAGTTACTGGCCTTGGCCTGTCCGAATGCCCACCAGAAGCACCGCTCCAAGATGAGCGTTGCCCAGAGTTGTATCCTGATCCTCTGCCCTGAGAGCCTCCGCGTCGACCTGACCAGCCACGACCCTTGAAGGATGAGGGTGCTCCCCTGTAGCCCCCTCCCTTGTTGTTCTTCTGGCCTGATGGCCCACGATGTGGGCGATCCTGACGTCGCCCCTCGTCCGAAGGCTGTCGTGTCTGGTGTGCCGCCAGACTGGCCTCGACACGCACCGCAGCGTCGACCAAATCTCTCAGAGAAGCGTGATTAGCAGCAGTCACACTTGCCCGGATCTCCCCTCAGAGTCCAAGCTCGAACCTTTGGCATTTGTCCTCCTCCGTGCTCACGAATGATGCAGCGAACCGGGATAGTTTTCCAAAAATTTGCTCGTAGTCCGCAACGGACATATCACCCTGCTCCAGCCTCAGGAACTCAGCCTCCCGTGCCGCGCGAAATGATCGCGGGTAGTACTAGTCCAGAAATCTGGAACGGAAAGCTTCCCAAGTAGTGGTATGGACAGACCACCCAGACATTTCGAGTCCGTGCCACCACTGGTAGGCTCCTCCTTCCAGCAAGAAGGCCGCCAAGGTCACTCGTTCGCCCGGAGGGCAGTGCATCACCGAGAAGATCCTCTCCCACTTGGTGATCCAATCATGAGCATCCTCGGGGTTTGATCCCCCGCAGAAAGGAGTGGCTCCCAACCGTTGAGCCCTTTCAATGCTCGCGCATTCCATCTCCCTTTCTAGATCCTCGTCAGTTCGTGTATGAGGAATTCTCCTAGGAGGCATAACCAACTGTCAAGAGGCATAGATCAGATAACAATATTCTTAAAAGTCGAAAAGTAACTAGTACTAATCGCAAGTCTAGCATGCTGACCATAACCTAGTACTGACCACAACCTAGTGCTCTGATACCAAGCTGACATGACCCGCCCCGATCCCACAGGGACCACAAGGGGACGTGACCTGCTCCCGTCTGACACCCAATAATTCATACCAATTTTAACCTCAAAACATCAAATGCATAAATAACCAAATTAAAGTTATACAACAAATCCGAATTAAACAGATGTCAGACAAGGGATGAAATCCAAAATTACAAGTTGCGAGGACGACTCTAAAGTAAACCTGCGGGTAAACCACCCAACAGGGGTTTAGGTACGCAGAAGTAGATCTATGCCTCAGCCTCTGGTTCCTCCTCTACCTCAGTATCACGACCTGGAGGGGTTACCAAAACATTAAGGGTGAGTGGACCGAAACTCAAGTTTATAAAATCATTTGATAAGTAAAACATATAATTTACCCCTCCGTTTTCCAAACATGCATGCAACCGTATTTAAAACCATCAATCATATAATATGAACCATAAGGCATATAATAAAACCATAAGTATAATTTTAGTTGCTGCACTATACACTCCAATCCCGACATCCCTGATGTCTGACGTTCCAGACGTCCAATAAGGTCACAATCACAAGGCTACGCGTGCCACTCGGGTCTCAATTCCGAGTTCAATCCCCAAACCCCGTTCGGGTACAGCATCCCCGATGCTTAGCGTCATAGACGCTGGATGTTCTAGACGTCCATGACCTCTCCGGGGTACCTCATCCGGAGGAGACAGTATCATATGAATGGATCTATACAGTGCAGTACCAAATACATTTTATTGATATCCACATGCAAACATATATATACATAGATAGAATCCGAACCAATCATTAAGTTTCATCGGACGGGTATCAAGCCCAAATACCGTGAAACGTGCCATAACCATATTTTCCTTATCATCAAAACCATTATTGTTTTTAGCATGTGAATAAGTATAATAAACCAGAAAACATTTATGCACGCAAGGGTTTAAGAAAATGGCCCACTCACAGTACAATCCTACTAGAAACCGAACGTATACCCTCGTCCTGGTAAAAATGTACAATCCCTGTCAAGTCCAAAGTATTCGTAAAGGTCAATTTAAACCCCTAACATTCAACCATGAAATCCTAGGTTGAAACTGGTCCGAAAAAGCCGCCCGAACGCGCTTCCCAAGGCAATAAACCTCATTTTGACCAACTTAATGATCTCCGATCGACCCGAAACCACCGCCATTGGATCCAGATCGTCAAAACCTAAAGAATGGTGGTGGTCCCACCAAAAGTACTGTTCACACACGCCCACACGCGCCAGTCAACGCGTCGGTCAACGCAGGAACAGTCCCTACTGACGTCAGCATGACGTCACTGCTGACGTCATCTGACAACTGTCAGGTCTGACATGTCAGACTCTGACAGTGCCATGTGTCAACACCCGATTGGTCCACCCCACTGATCTGTCAGGCCACGTGTCAGATCTGACATGTGCCACATGTCAGCACGGCACTGGTCCACGTCACTGACATGTCAGTGACACGTGGCAGTCCCTGATTGGGCCACGTCACTGACATGTCAGTGCTGACTGTGCACTGACATGTGACATGTGTCGGCTCACAGTTGGTCCACGTCACCTGACAGTCTGACAGGGTGCCACGTCATCACCTCTGTCCTCAGACGGTTGACCCGTATCTCTGCAACTCGGGTCGATCAGACCCGCGATCAAGACCCGGTCACCATTTGTTCAATTCTCAATCATTTTCACTCTGGTTTGTTCCTACATACTCGCCTCGCTCCCAGAAATAGTTCTATGGAATCAAAATCGAGAAACAAGGACCCAAACGAAGACTTACCTCGATACACAGTCCCGGTTCTCCCGTCGCCGTTTAGCCACCGTCCTGATCACCTCCGGTCACAAACTCGAGCCCAGAAGGTTCCTATAAGTCCCTAGAGTCGATTAGGGTTAAAAGAAAACAAAACTAAACGTGGGAGTTTGAGTTACCAAAATATGAGTTTTAAAACTGTTTCGGGTTTTCCGGTTTTCCTACCTCGCCGCCGTCCTCCGCCGTGATCACTGCCGTCTGCCGCCTCACCCGTCCAGTCCAGTGTCACTCAGAGCAAGGGTCAGATGCAATGTGGTGTGATGGTTTGGAATGGGCAGTACGTGAGTGTGTCGTGTTAGGAAATATATAGAAATGGAGGGAAAGCTGCACAATGAAATGAACGGTCCAGATTAGATCTCTGAAATGAGATCAAAGGCTGAGATGCAATCTGGGGTAGTTTCAGATTAATGGCTGAGATCAAAAGTGGTTTTTAAATCTATTTAAATGGTTAGTGGTGCTTGATCCAATCCAGCCAGGTGTCCTCCAATCAGAAATTTCAGAATAAAATATTCGACACGAAAATCGAGACACGAACCTCCCGATTTCACGTTTCTGATCATAACTCCCTCGTACGAAGTCCGATTTCGGCGTGCCGCCTGTCTACGGACTCAGGACGTCGAGACCTACCTAACGGTCCTTGAGTCACGTGAAAATTAATTGTCAAATGAAAAGTCAACATTTTCGCCTCAACCGTCAAAATTACGGTAATGCCCCTGAACTTCCGATAGTCATAACTTTTTCCCTGATCGTCCGAATTGGACGTGCCACCTGTCTATGGACTCGTGACGTCCCGAACTACGTCACGGTCACTGGTCAAAGTCCTTTTGACCCACTAATCAAAAAGTCAACAATTTGGTCATACCATTCACAAGGGTAAAAACGTCAATTCACATATTAAATTATAATATTAAAATCCTCGAATTTCCGGGGTGTTACATTGGTGCAATCCCATGATAGGTGACCCACTGGGAAGTTGCACTGTGAGCTCCCAGGAACAAAATCTTGCGGGCGCAGGTGTGCCCAAAGAGGACAATATAGGGTTAGATAGAGGGTGCCGCTGCGCAACTCTGATCTAAACTAGGCCTTTTGGGAGCTCAAGTATCTTTGGGGGGGATTGGAACCCCAAAGTTAAGCGAGTTGAGGCTCGTACAATTCCATGATGGGTGACCCCCTGGGAAGTTGCACCATGAGCTCCCGAAAACAAAACCGTGAGGGCGAGGTCCAAAGCGGACAATATGGTGCTAGATGAGTCGGGTCCTGACCGAGGAGGGTTGGGTCCTGACAACTAATCGTGCATCGTGACCTCTCCGGAAGGAACACATCCCAATCCGGAGGCGAGCGTCGTATCGTCGATCGTCGTGCACATAGCACCCGTCGCAACCACGATTTAGACCCGAAGGTCGTAAATAGCGTCATATGCCCGAGCCCAAACCAAATGGGTCTCATACCCGAGTTTATCCATTTGAATTTCAAAACCATTTCATTTAGACCAATAAAGACATACAAACCCCTATAGGCACCGTATAGGGCCGAAACCTCGAAATACGTGCCTACACGTAACCACACATCCAAATGCACTCAAGGCATCACAAACAAGTATTTAAAACATATAACAAACATTTATGAATGCACCAATTTAGAAAGTAAGGTCCACTCACAGACCGTCCGAGCTGCCACCTCGATTTGCGTGTCGTAGGCTCTCCCGAGCCGATCACTATCACCGAGACTCCCAAACCTGTCCAAATTGTAATAGAAGGTTACTAACTACTTGATTAACCTCCCATTAAAGTCCAGTAATTTTTTCGAACTTTTAACTATTTTTAAATCGATCCTAAACGTTTTGATGCCCCGAAACATATCAAGACGGTGTCCGATCGACACGAAACTACTCCCAAAATGTTCGTTACATCGAATAGAAGATTTCACGTGTTGAACACTTCCCCAAATTACTGTTCACGCGCCCTCACGCATCCCAAGAAGGTCTGTTGTACTGTTCATCATCCCTAACCTTGGACGAACCGGTTCAGCACCTAAAACCCGTCCATTTTTGGTCCTTTTTCTCCCTTTTTAATCCCTAAAGCTTCCTGCGTTCATTTCCTATCTTTTAGACCATTAAAACGAAGCAAAAACATCATAAAATCGTACCTTCCGATCGGCCATGGTGGTGGCAGGTTCCTCCGCCGTTCACCGCCGTCCCAAGCCGTCCTAGCTTCCCTCCATGATCTCAAATGGTTCCTACGACCTCCAGAAACCTTTTCCAATTAATGAAAATCACCCAAACTCCTTAAAACCCGAAAACATATTTTTGAAACCATTACCTCACGGTTTCGACTTTCCCCCGCCGTGGCCACCACCGTGGCCCTCCGTTCAAAGCAATAGCACCACCGTGCTCGTCTCATCTCCCTCTCCAAGTTCACTTCTGGGGCCACCATTGTTAGACACGGTTTAGGGAAGGTGGTGAGGTGTTTGTTTGTTGTGTTTGAAAATGGAGGATGAAGAAAGTGTTTGTTTGTTGTGTTTGAAAATGGAGGATGAAGAAAAATGGTGGGGGGTGCGGGTTTGAAGAAGAAAAGAAAAGATAGTGATGGCGGATGAGAGAAGAGAGGATTAATTGAATGGCTAGGATTTGAGGGATTAAGTGAAATGGATGGATAGGATTTAGTGTGGTTAGGATTAATTATATAATAATAATTATAATATTATTTAATTTACTTAGATCCACAATTTAGGGGATTGGGCCAATGGGATGAGTGACATTTCCATGGGACCCACTCAAAATATCTTGCCCAATCAGAAAAGGCCACCTTATCATCGCCTCGAAGAACGTGCATAGTGAAATCGAACTTCGGTGACCTATAACTTCCTCGTTCGAAGTCCGATTTCAGCCTGCCGCCTGTCTATGGATTCGTATCGTCCCGATCTACGTAACCGTCTCTGGCCCTCGGCCATCGGACCTTTCGACCAAAAGTCAACATTTGACCCCCTTTAACCAAAATTACCAAAATGCCCCTAAACATCCGAACGTCATAACTTCCTCCTCGAACGTCGAAATTGAACGTGCCACCTGTCTATGAACTCATGACGTCACGAACTACGTCACGGTCATTGGTCAAAGTCCATTTGATCGCCCGAATGAAAAGTCAACGTTTTGCCATGACTAGGGGCAAAACGGTCACTTTGCATCGTTCGTCTGATTTCGCCTAGCTAATCACCGATTAACCTCACTAATCGTGATTATTCACTAATATAATCCTGGAATTTGGGACGGGTCGTTACAAAATCCATAATTAACTAATACTTAATCCCGATATTTGGGACGGGTCGTTACATAAATTCACCCCTATAACACTTTACACTTCTGTTTCTTTTCTACTAACTAGTAAGGGCATAACTTTGGATCCTATGGTCTCACTAGAGTACTACAAGAAATATTGGACATCATTATCCACAATTACAATATCCTTGTATTCGATGGATGTTATCGAAATTGAGATTTTCAATATAAGTTATTTAATGGGATTGTTTAGCTAGGCAATAAGGCGAACATGGTTTATAGGTTCAGCAAAAGTTATAGACCTTGGTACTATAATGCCTTTCTTCATACGTGTACTTCTTTCCACACATCAACCATTTTCCATTTACATAAATAATAATTTCAACTGATATCATTCCTGAGATTTTATACAATAACATTTATTACATTCAAGTTAAACTTCACTACAATGCTATAAGTAAATTACATTATTTTTGGGGCACAATAAGACTACTAGACTATAGGGCCACTATTAGAATATTAGATTATATAGGTACTATAGAACTATTGAACTATAGGGTTACTATCAGACTGGATCTATTCTCATTACATATCTCCAAATCCGAATCTAGCTTCTATTGCCTTCAACTCAGCTTCATTTTTCCAGACTCACACTTTCAAATTACCCTTACTCACTCCCCATTTGATTATATGCTTTCAAATTTGGATTGCCCAATACATATTTAAACAAATTCACCAAGCACAAAACATCCAGAATAATAATTAAGGCACAAATTATAGATATAGAAAGATGAGAGACGAACTCGCTCTAACAATCGTGGTTGTGGTTGAGGTTGAGCGAGAGTGATGAGAAAATGGGAGTAATGATATGATGAGGGGCGTGAAAGATTGCAAGCATGAACAAAAGTTGGAATAAGAATTCTTGGTTCTCTCTTTTGAGGTTTGGAAGATGATGAGCGAAGTGGAGGATGATAGGCTTAGAAGATGATATCATGAAGTTTGGGTTCTCTCTTCGAATGAAAAAAGAAGGGAAAGCAGACTTAATGAGATAGCTACTATAAGATATATATATATATATATATATAGTGTCTAAATTTGTAAGTTTATTTTAGAGGTCCCTGTTTTTATTACATTTTTGTCAAACCCCCTAATTTTGTCAATTTCCCATGATTTTATTAATAAATTTTAAGAACCCAATGTTTTACAATTTTATTTCACAATTATATATGAGTTTTCAGTTTTTCCATTTCATGACTCAATTTTTTTCAAAATGTTTCATTTTAGAGGTCCCTAATTGAGATCGTATCCAAAACGACTCTAAAGTTGAATATAGCAAAAATGTAGCCAGGTTGCATCACTTTTTCACCTCCATATAGTGTTATATAATCGCTATATTGTTTATAAAATCATGCAACATAGCAATTTTTTCCTTCAACTCAATTTCAAGACCTTTTTGAGTCGGTAGTGCATAAGACACGCCATGAATTAATATAAATTATGATGAAAATTGAAACAAATGAAATATAGTGAAATATTTTAAAAAATTCGGAGTATTCAAATACAAAATCTGAAATCAAGTATACCCTTAAATATGGTATAAAATACAGAATTTAAAATGCAATTTGTCCATATATTTTTATAATTATATAATAAAAATTCACAAATTTAATTTTTATAAATATAAAGTCATACTTAATCTCGTTTTTAAATATACTTTGTGTAAAAAAAATACATGGTTTGAAAGGAAAAAAAAAAGTATATAATAAGAGGTAGGAGTGGGGGTTAAAAGTAAAAATAAAAAAATTGTAAAACCCAAAAAAGTTGTTCTTTCAAGTGGGCGAAGGCAAACTTTCGGGGACTGTTTTGTCTCATTTTGTGGTCTTAATTTAGGGCCACACTCACATTCACATGGGCTCTGACACCATTTGAATGGTATCTGCCTCTCTGGGCACCACGCACTCCTTTCTCTTTCTCTTCCTGTACCTTATAAATCTTTAACCTAACTCGCTTTAATTTTTTGTTTTTGGAGAAGTCCTTTCTCTAACAAGTATCAACAAAAGAAAAGAAAGCCCCCTTCCAAGAGAAAAGTAGTGCAAATATGAGTAAAAGTTGGTCTTCTGAAATATACTTTTCTTCTGACACCATTTGAATTTAATATTCAAAAGTTGGTCTTATGAATATATTTAACATGTTCACTCTTAAACTAAATGGGGTCAAATCATATGATGAACAGCATTTAATCATATTTCATGAGCTCAACATAATTAAGCATTTTTAATTTAAACGAAATGTAAAAACTATAATAAGTTGACTTAGTTATTGGAGTGTTGCTATATTTGGTATATTCCAAGTTCGTCTTGGATTGTACTGAATTTTTTTTAATTGAAATTAGGATATGCTGAAACGCTTATATGAGTCTTTCCAACCCTAGTAATTCGCCACTATCTCATAAGCAATCAAATTAATAATGTGTTTGCTTAGGATACGGGACAATATTCTCAATATTTTTTTAGGGCTTAGTTGAACTAGTGCGAAGTCTCTATTTGCTGATGTTGGACAGTACTCTCTATTTGTTTCCGTATGTCCAACTGATTGAGGGTGCCATGGTATAGAAGACACCGATTGGAGCGCCGTGAGCATATTGGACATCGACAGCCACGCAAAAATAGAAGAGTTTTGAGTTGATGTGTAACTTATGGGTTCTGATTAGACACTTTTGAGGACATGGATGGAAGCATGAAAAGGAATTCCAAAACGGGACTAATGTCCAATTTGTACAACATAATTGTAGATGGTATTTAATTGTTGTTGAATGCTGATGTTTAGCCCAACATGTAATGTGGTAGAGATACAGTAGGACGGAGGAGGAGGACCACGTTAAAGTAAAAGACTAATTGAAGGCAGTGATGTTGGTCTTGGATAGTATTCCTGTATTTATTGTGTCTCAAATGGTGCTGCCTCCTAATGCGGTCTTGGACGACATAATTCATTGATTATCACAATTAATTCTTCAATTAATATGGTCAATTAAGATATTTCAAATATCAATTTTTTTCTTCTTCATAATATACTTCATTAAGAGTATCCGCAGCAAACTCAATAAAGTTTTGGATAAATTTAACTTTAAATGACAGAAAAACTATTAATAGCTAGCCAGTTTTATAACTACCAAAATCAGACCCTATATTTTCGCAAATTTTGAATATTAAATTCATTTTTCAAACTTAAATATATAACAATATTTGTTTTTTATAACGACTAGTTTTTAATGACTAATATTTTAATAGTTACTTTTTAACTGCTAATTTTTAACGGTTACTTTTTAAAGTCCTCATCTATATAAAAAAAGAATAACATTATACTTCATTCATTCTCACCCATAAGTATCAATTTATATTTTTTCATCTTATTCTCATATCTCAATTTGATTCAATTTAATCTATCTATGGCTCACCAATCTTTACATGATATGGTGCTCAATGATGAAAATTTTGAAGATGAATATGAAGAAACCTTGCTAGTGGTGAACAACAACTAACTAGCAATGAAAGCACTCCATATCGTCATGGATCAACTGAGAAACGATATCATCTTCAGTAGCCGTTAATCAGGAGTTCAGTACACCCTTCAGAAAAATTTAGAACACAATTTAGGACACACAAAGAAAAACAAGAGAGCAAACTTTTGCGAGCAAAGTTGAGACTGGAAACAATATCTATCATTACAGGGAAAACCAGATAACAATCATTAATCAGTAGTTCAGTACACCCTTCAGAAAAAAATTGGGTTACCTAACTAAACAAAGGCAACCCAAAATCACAAGGTAACGCAAGTATTATTCCACCCCTAATAAAAAATCGAGTCAATAATAGGAAAGGGGGAAGAGAAATACACAAAATGCCCAACCAACCGAAAACCTAGCTAAAATCAATACACATCTAACAGTGTTAGCTTCTCTTGCTCACTGGCTTCCTCTAATCTCTCACTTCTACAAGCATTCATGTCCTGCCTAGATTTTTCTCAACCACATTGTACAATGTTACAAACCATGAAACAACACTTCCTATATACAAATCCAACCAAACATTCAACTACATACAGACATGAGTGTATAGTTTCCTCTCTAAGTAGAAAAATACCTCCCTTCTCTTTTCTTCTCGTCCTCTTTCTCTTTCTCTAAACAGCTGAGGAGGAGGCTTCCTGCATGGGTTCTCTCAAATACTTCAGAAGTGTTTCTGCCAGCAAAAACTCTAAACCCCCATTAGAAATCAACCCATCTCTCTAAAGGACAATACTTTCTACAATTATCAAGCATCAACATGGACCATCCAAATGCAAACTAAGAATTTCAAATGAACATCAAAATTCAAAGTATAAATCTTTATACTAATCATTTCAATCTCTAATTTCAAATCAAGCATCTTTTAACTCAGACAATATGAACGTCAACCCCAACCAAGCTACTCAGCACAACCATTGGCTTCTCCACTAAGCCTGTCCCCTGCCCCGACACTAGCGACACTAGCAGCTTCATCGCTCCTGCGTTCACTACCCTCTCCTTGTTGGGCTTTATCGAGCAAAGCTTATACAGCGTGGTCAAGGTGTCTTCCCCCTCCCCCTCTCTCATCGATCCACTAATTAAAAGCGAAACCAACGGCAGAATTGCCCTGTAGGCTCCGATTGAGCTCTTGTTCTCTTCAATTAGTGCCAAGCTCAAGAACGCACATGCAGCGTTTTTCTTGGAGGTCTCCGTCCCAGTCTTGAGCACATACACTAACGACTTTATAACTCCGGCATTCGTGATTATCGCCTTGTTCGATTCGTGCAGTGACAAGTTCATTAAAGCAGTGACGGCGTGCTCTGGAGTCCAGGGGGTCGCTGCACCGGAGAAGAGGAATTAAAGCAGGGACCGCACCAGATTCGTCGTTCGTGTTCTTTGTTCTTGTTCTTGAAGAATAGAAGACCAGAAACAAAGGAGGAGAGATACGAGAGAAGAGAAATGAGAGGAAACGCAAATCTAGAAGTAGCGAGGGAGGCCGTTCAGCAGATGTGGCGAGTACCGTTCGTTTTGGATAAATTTGTTGAGTGTAGGTCTATTTTGATATTTTGGGAGAATGTTTTTGATTAAATTTGTCCGTTATATTTTTTGAGTCTCCTACGGATGCTCTAAATCCTAATAAATTTAAGCTTTAATTATCAACGTAAATATGACGCGGATGATTTTTTAGGTTTATTTGGACTCCAAAATAATACAGAAAGTCATTTTGCATTCTAAAAAAGTTAATTACGTATTCAAAGTTGTAAAAACATGAGAAAAATTTGTACTTGCAAGTGTGCAAGGTGACATTTTTATGGGTACCAATAGTAGTTCAATGATATACGGATTGAGAACCAATCATTTTCAAGTGGATATTTAATTATTTAAATTTGTAATACAGGTTGGATACTTACTTCGTAAGTTCAAAAGGTTGGGACCAACATGAAACTATTAACAAATGTTCGGGAGTTTTGGTAGTTCATCCTTTTTTAAAAATAAATTATTTATATAAAAATTCAATTAAATAAAAATTCAATTAAATAAAAATTTAATTAAATAAAAATTAAATTAAATAATAATAATTCAATTAAATAATAATTTAATTATATCAGAAATTTAAAATTCAAATTTTAAAAATGGTAATCATGATATTCAATATATATATATAGAGATATATTATAATTCTATTATGTTTCCCTCGATTTGATTTATCAAACCGTTAGAAGGGATTTTAGTCCTTCTTCGAATAAATGCGCAGGTGTGCCACTACCCGGCCACCAAATGGCTTGAATGGAATTGTAAATATTGGGTGCGCCCTTAAGGCCGACTTCTAACCTTATGATTGTGCGGCCGAGCAAGGAACCTCCTCTCGGCCTGGGTTCTTTCACTCCCTCGGGATCGAGGGTGTTTAGGCTTTGAGCTTGTATATATTTATATTTTTTGATTATGTAAACGAAGTGCAAATGCAATAATTAAATTGAATGAGAAAATTAACTATGCTTGAAGAAAATAAACTTAAACGTAAATGTAATAAATTGATACTTAAAAGAAAAACAATAATTAAAATTAAAGACAAGAATAATAAACTAAAATTAACGAAACAATTAATTGAAGTTATTAAATGAACGCTAATGAACGTACTTGAATCAAAATAAAGATTAAATAAAAATGAACTTAAATTTAAAACAAAATAATTGAAAGTATTCTGAACAATAAACTTACTCTAGAAAAATGAAGAACTTGACTAACTAGAACTCGAATATAAAAATCTAGTCTAAGGATTGAAAAAGTTGCAAGATAAGAGTAAGCTTGTGTGTTGATGTTGATGTCAATTTCTCTTCTTCACCTTAGCTATTTATAGGGTTTAGCCAACCCACGAATTGGCCATGCTTGGCCTCCACTCTTCTGACTTAAAAACCTTCCAAGTTGAGCCACTCGAAATCCTTCCAAATTTGATCCTCCCGCAATCCTTCCAAATCGAGACCACCCAAGATCTTTCCAAGTCAGGCCTCCCAAGATCTTTCCAAGTCAGGCCACCCAAATCTTTCCAAGTCAGGCCACCCAAATCTTACCAAGTCGGATTGATATTGAAATGATCCGAACGAGAAGGTTCTAGGTTGACATAATTTTGGCTTGATTTTTTTCTTTATCTCGACCAATTGGCAATCAAGGCCGGGTAAGGTTCGTCGAGAACCTGACCCGTATCCATATTTTCTTTCAAGTTTGGGTTGGGTTGAAAAACTAAATTCAATAAAATTAAAGCCCAACCCCAATTTATTTGAGTGGCATTAGGCCATCAATGGCCACCCTTTTATCCTTGGCCTAAAAGCCATACGATTAGGCCGACAAACATATTATATTGTTGAATCGACCAAAGACTTTTATCAAGACCGATCTGTCCAAAAAAAATTAATTATCCAGTCCTACCATGTGACCCGATTGACAAGAAAAAATCTTATACATATTTTTTTGTATTCTATATATATATAAAATAAATAAAATAAAAAAACATTTTGCCACAAAGGTGGCGTGTGAAACCTAGGACAATTCAAATCTTTTGAATTGTCAATGGCACATGCAAGTAGCAAGTTATTGAGCTAGTGGATAATACATGTACATCCATAACCTTCACTTTTTACTTTTTCCATATAGACATACATAGCCATGAGTGCTTTTTGGAATTGTAAGTCCACGGGCTCTTCCAACTTTGGATATATATATATATATATATATATATATGTGTATAATAATAACATTACAATCAATCATACTTTTTGACAATTCAAAACACAACAATCCCAACTGCCACCCTTGTTCCTACAAAGACTCTTCCTTTTCCCAAGACGTCCAGCTGCCCCATAATAAACATAGCTGCGTTTTTTTTTTACCCGGTCGTATGCCTTTGGCAGTAAATCCAGCCAAACCATACTTAAAAATCCAGCCAAGATTACCTGCACTCCTACTACAAATCTGGCCAAAAGCCTTCACAAAATTTAGCCAAAGACTCTCCAAAAAATCCATCCAAAACCCACTCATAGTCAAGCCGAAACCCTCCAAGAAATCAAGCCAAAATACACCCTTTGCTTCATATATTGGGTGGGTGGATAAATTCACATCACCCCCAAACATTGCCCCCTTCAATTGGCTATCCGAATTCTAAGGGTGGTCAATTGAAATTGGAGATTCTTCCCCAACTCCATTGATGAGGTAAACACCCAAGCTCTTGTCTTCAATTTGTGTATTTAATTTTGTAGTTATAAGTATTAAACTTAATTTAATTTTGGCTCTTAACCTTCCATGCCCACTCATCTTCCCCATTGAGACTATAAATACATTGGCATCTTCTTCCTTTCAAAACTCAAAGAAAAGCCATTTTAGGGCTTTCAAGAACTCTCTCTTGGCCCTTTTCAAAATCCCTCATTTCCTAACAAAAGTTACCCCAAATTTCTTCAAGAAGCAACTCCAAGTAACATTTGAGGTAGATTGCACTTAATTTTGGCATGAATGCATGAGTTTTGGTTGATTTTGGGGCTTGAATTTCCGGGTTAAAGATATGGTGTTCTTGATGTTCTTGACATTCCCCTTTTTCACTCACTTGGTTGAATCCAAAATTTTCTTTGGCTCATGAATTCTTGGTGCTTTTTGTAGGGAAAAAATGCCCCCAAAACATGTGGTTAGCCACTACAGGAAAATCCAAAAATCATGGATGAAAATCCGACTGACTTGGATGATCATTTCCATCACATGTGGCCCGACCGTCTTGGCTCTCATCTCGGACCAAATTTCTCAAGAATCCCACCCGGCGTCTTGGAGGTTTTAGAGGAGGGTGGGGACAATACCCCCTTGTTCTTACGTGAGAACGTATATTGGCCTTCTCAATGGGGCCTTCCCAAGCCAACCAAAAGCTGGCCGGTTGGGTCATCATGCAAGCCGGCCAGCTCGAAGCCACAAAATCCTCCCCCGGCCGCATCCCATACAAGTCTTCCACCCGCTCAAGGAAAAAAAATGGTGTGACTAGTACAAAGCACTCAAGCCGAAGTTGGGTGAGTTTTGGGATGAAATTGGGATCTCTCATACGTTGGAGCTTTGTGCGACCGAGCACTTCCCATGTGATCGTGCACTCATTCAAGCCAGGCTATGTTTTTGGTCTTCACCCAACAATTGCATGAAGCTCCGTTTTGGGATGATGACTCCAACCTTACTTGACCTGGCCGCTATGCTCGGCCTACGTCCACATGGGGTGTACTATTCAGCAGCTAGCCTCCCCGACCCAACGCTCGAACTGAACTACGAAAAACACATCAAGGCCTACAATGGTTGGGTAAACTTTTACTATGGCTTTGATGGTGATACTCTCGGGTCACCACTGCGACCCACCAATGGAGTCTCTCGGGTGGAGCATGTAGCCTTTCTGCAACTCTGGCTCTGTAAGTTTTTCTTCTGCCCTTTATCTCTCTCGGTTACGAAAGATGTTCAACCCTTGGCCGAGGCCCTTGCGGATGGCCAACGTGTAGCTTTAGGACCCGTAGTATTGGGCTATCTATATAGGACACTAACCAACATTGTCCACCCTACACCCATGTTGGCCAACGTCTTTGGGCCATTATGGGTTTTTCAACTCTGGCTTCAACTTTACTTCCCTGAGTTAGGGCCCTCGACCCCAAACTTTGCCCATGACAAACTCCTTGGTGGCACCCTACTTTCACTTCCTTTACCAGACCATAGTGTAGAGGAGTTCTTTAAATTCTTATATCATTGCGAGGATAGGACACCTCTGCAATTCTCCATTTGTTTAGCCCGACGTCACCCAAGCTATCTAGCTCTAAGCTTAGACACTATTCCCACAAACGATGTTGTTGATGAACGCAAGAAACTATGGGCTAGCATCCTCATCACCAGAGACATCCCATTTGGCCTCTTGGCCAGCCCATCAAACAACTATGAGTGTGGTTCCGAGTTGTATTACCCAGCAGCCGTGGGTCGTCAATTTGGGTTTGCTCAGGCCATCCTGAGCCCAATTACAGAGTCTGAAAATCTCTTATCAACTTGGAGAACTTATTTTAAGAAAGCAAAAGATGCTGAGCATGTTGATAGCCTCCAAGCCCTTCAACTTGACGAATTTGACGTTGAAAGTCGCCTTCTAGACTTCGGTTTCCTCAAGGAGTTTCTTACCTTTTGGGCTAGACTATCGGCTACCTGGTTTAGCAAGCCATATGACGTCTATTCTACGAGGATTTTTAAGACTTGCCCTGCTCTCCCTAAGCGGTCCAACCCCAAGCCGGCGGCCTCAAGCTCCAAAGGTATTTGTACGAATCTTTTTTTCTTAATATATATATATTTTTGAACACCTTGGCATCTTTCCATGCAATATCGTGACTTTTGTTTGAATTGGTCTTTTGAAGCTCAAGCCAAAGCCACCAGCTCTCTTGCTCAGCACCCGCCTACCGGCCAAGGCAGGAAGAGATAATCTCCATCCACCCAAGGTATGATCCATCTTACTTGAATTCTTTGTTATACTTTATTCTTTCAGCTTCACCCAATTTTTACTCCTATTTTAAGGGGCCACTGAAGATTCAACTCGGAATGAAGAAAATCGGCTGAGAAAATCATTTAAACGTCTAAAACTTGCCTCAAATGCCCCCAGGCCGGTTAAAGCTTCAGCCTCGACCACAGGAACTCATTCGGCCAGCTCAGCCTCTGGCCTTCAGGTACGCCACTACTTTGTGATTTTTAAATTTTGCACCACACAACTATTTTGTGTGATTACTTATATTCTCTAAACATCAAACTCGTAGGTTGGGAATGCAAACCGCGTCTTGCAGCTGGCCGACGATGGTGTGGTCGAATCAGCGTCATTCACACCGGCCCAAGTGAGTTAACTTCACCATACCATTATTTTTTATTAAAATATCCTGCACTTCCCACTCATTCCCCCTTCATCATAGAGTGGTGCTTTGGACCCGGAAACCATCATTAAGGAGACCATTCAAAGGCCTTGCCAACCCGAGCCAGAGACCTTTGCTGAGGAGTTTACCCACGGGCCTAGCCCACCTTTGCAAGCAGCTTCTCCCCTAAGTGATGCTAATAGAACCGATCCTCATTCTCTTATGGTGAGCTATATTCATATTTCTTTCGATTTCTGAATTTTGGATTCTCAATATGCCTTCGAATTAGGTGGATGCCGCTAGTCAGCTTCCCACCTTGGCCGCCCAGCCAGCCTTAGAGGCTATTGTTCCAACTCATGCTTCCATTGCTCTCAGTGGGTTAACACCCCCTACTAATGAGGTATGAACCACCAACTTATGCATGTAAATATTTTTTATATGAATGTGAGATTCACCCACCCACACTGTTACCACAGGTGGTGACTACGCATCCTACACTTGCTTCAGGAGACCCGGCTCGGCCTGAGAGCCATACGCTTGTCCCAGGTGGTGACCCGGCCGGATGCGATGCTATCGAGCCTCTCTTTCATTTGGTCATACATACATCCGCCTCGACCTTGCCTGTTTCTTTCTCCCGGCTTAAGCAACTAGTTGCGAGTGATGATCATTCTCCCCCATCGGTTACCACTCTAGCAGTCGTATCAGAGCGAGATCCCACAGCCGAGACCACCATCCGAGGATTTCTTGAGCGGAACCTTTCCTCCCTTGCTTCCCAGGTCGACCTCAGCCAATTCAAATCTGCCATTGAAAACTTGGCAGGGTCCAACTCCTTGACCGATCCATCCATATCAGAGACCGTAGTGTTTTTCATGACTGAGTTGGAGAACCTTATTCTAAGCTATCTTGACTCATCCTCCCAGCTTGAAGTGGGCACAGCCTTGGAGAGTGAAGTTGCTTCCATCAAGACTTCTCTCAGGGAAACAATTGAGTTCAGCCACCATAGCGATCGTGAGCTTGCATCTATTGAAGAGCGAAGTCAACAACTCCGAAATGAGATGCAAGAGTTGGATGCTAGAAAGCAAGCCCTCCTCAAGGAAATAAGTGATAGGTACCAAGCCACCCAGCCACTCGAGACTCGACTCATGGCTAAAAAGGCAGCGGTCAAAGAGGTTACCTATAGAAGAGAAGCACATTTGGCTACTAAAGCTCGTGGAGATCACCATTGGGCCATCCTCAAGTTGATATTGCGGTCTCACTTCCTTAGCCACTAAATATGTATCTCGGCCCACTAGTATATTTTTTTTTCCCACTTGGCCACCATATTTTGTAAACTATGAAGCCATTTTTCCTAACTTGGTAGTCACTTTGCCATCTATTGGCATATTGTTGTAGCCACTAGACTACCTAAGTAGTTTATGATCAAAGCTTTCTACCCACCAATTTTTTTTTTGGCCGACTTCTCTAATTATTGGCCATTGAATTCAAGCATACCCAATACATGATGCGCCATGACCAATACACATTTATATTAACTGAAAGTTTATTTCTAGTTGGTTGCTGCCATCTCCCAAGACGTAGGGTGATATTTCTTAAGCTATTGGCCATTTATTGGGAGATCATGAATCCGGCCACTCATATAACTCAACCTATAGACCCCTTTTCCTAGCACTTGGTGAACTAAAAATGGTCCTTCCCAATTTGGAGACCATTTACCGAACCTACGATCTTTGGTTCCCACGGGTAATATCGTTTTCCACACCAGGTTTCCTACACCGAAACTTTTGGCCTTTGTTATTTTATCATAGGCTCTGGCCACCGTTTCCTTCTGGGCCTTCAACTTGTCCAAGGCATTAAACCTTACTTCATCTAAATCATTCAACTCTTAAAACATGGCTTGGTTGTATTCATCCTCACTCCATTCAGCATGGCGTGGTACCCTCAAAGACTTTACATTCATCTCAAGCGGCAGCACGGCATCATGGCCGTAAGTAAATGCAAATGGAGTTGTCCTGGTGGCTGCCGTCTTTGAAGTTCAGTAAGCCCACAAGGTGTTGGACAAGAGTGAATTCCAATATCTAGGATTTTCTTCAATCATTCTCTCTAATATTCCCTTGATGACCTTGTTACTGGCCTCGGCTTGACCATTGGACTGAGGATTATAAGGTGTAGAGTGTGCTAGCCTTAAACCCCAGTTGGTTGCGGTCGCTTCAATCGTTGTTCCTGTAAAGGCCTCGCCTTGATCCGTCATGATGGACTCCGGCACCCCAAATCGATGAATAATGTGTTTTTCTATGAACTCTATCACTTCAATTTGAGTGACCTTCTTTAATGGGATTGCCTCCACCCACTTGGTCAAAAAGTCGGTAGCCACTAAAATATATTCATGGCCCTTGGATGACTTTGGGTGGATTTGGCCAATTATGTTCATCACCCAACCCTTGAATGACCTTGCTTTTACTATCGGGTTCATTGGCCCGACCGAGACATGTTGGGTTGGGCCATTCTTTTGGCACGCTTGGCACCCTTTAGCATAGTCCATGCAATCTTTTAGGATTGTTGGCCAATAATAGCCATATCTTCTCAAAAGCCACCTCATTTTAATCCCCTGCTTGATGAGCTCCACAGATCCCTTCATGGATTTCGGCCATGGCCAAGAATTGATCGTCTTTACCCAAGCAAATCATTAACAAATCATCAAAGCCTATACAAAAGAGTTCATTATTTCGTAAGACGTAATTACGAGCATTCCTCGGGTTTGTCAACTAGAAGGGACACTTGGGTTTTTCAGATACTCTATGATTTTATACCTCCAATCGTCCGGGTCGATGGTCAATACCAACACCTCTAAGGGAATTCCTCTTTCGGTGACCGAGGGTAAACATCTCTTCTCTACTTTGAACATTTCTTCGGAAAGTCCTTCCGAAATTTGAACCCCAGAGGCCAGTTGAGCCATCGCGTTGGCCTGAGAATTAAGATCCCTTGGTAAGTGCTTCAACTCCACCTCATCAAAATCATCCAATAGTTGCATTGCCATTGTGTGGTAAGCCTGCAGATTCTGGCTAGATACTTTGTAGTCCCCGGATAATTGTTTTAGAACCAATAAGGAGTCCCCCATGACCAATATGTTGGTGACCCTCATTTCACGAAGAATTTCCAACCCAATAATCAAAGCTTCATACTCTGCCTCATTGTTAGAACATTCGAAATCAAATTGTAAAGCATAACGCGTTCTAAAACCAAACGGAGTTTCAATAATAATCCCGGCTCCAGACATATTTGTTGTCCGAGACCCATCAAAGTAGAGTTACCATGAGATTAAAGTGACGTCATTAATTTCAACATTCTCCATGCTCTCAATCTCCACACTTGGGTGGGAAGCCAAAAAATCGGCCAATGCTTGGCCTTTCACGGCTTGTTGAGGTACATAGTGAAAAGTGAACTCAGCCAGAGCCATTATCCACTTTCCAATCCGGCCTCTAATAATAGGCTGGGAAAGCATGTACTTTATTAAATCAGTTTTGGCGATTATATGAACCACAGATGTCAACATATAGTGCCTAAGCTTAGTGGTCGTGAAATACAATGCCAAGCGAAGCTTCTCAATAGGAGAATAATTCCTTTTGGTGGCCGTTAGTATTTGACTTAGATAATACACGGCTTGCTCTTTTCCCTCATCGTTATTTTGGGTCTTCACCCTTCATCTCATCTATGGCCTCTTCTTCCATGTATTCTTCCTCCTCGCTGTACTCATCGCCTTCATCATACATTTCTTCATCTTCACCCAAAGGCACTTCATTCTCTCCTAGATCCACCTTTGGCTCACCCAAGTGGTCTTGCTTCGCAATCTCTTCTTTGGCCATCGGCTTGGCCTTCTCCTCCACTTTGGGTGACTTGGTGTCCTTCACAACCAGCTTGACCATGGCTTGGTCACCTTCTATCTTCCCGACTTCCTTCTGCGACTGATCCTTGCCCCCAACCTTCTTGGCCAAGGTTTGGCTAGCCATGTGGCCAGCCTTGCCCCCAGCTAACCCAGGGACACTCTCAACTCCTTTCACGACTTGGTACATTTTTGCTTTAGCCGGCCCTCTAGCAACTTGACTTACCTTCTGACCCTGGCTCTCTATTGCCTCCTTCATACTCACCTTATGGCTTCCTAGTTTCCTAGCACCTTGCCTAGCCTCACTTTTTGCCCCCACAACCAATGGTGGTGAGGGTTCTCCCTTGAGTTCTCTGCTTCAAATGCCCCTGCCAAGTGAGACTCCAGCTCAGAAATTGGTTCCTTGGTGGATGTTACCACGACACGACCATTCACCCACTTCCTATGCATCTCAACTTCCTCAGCGGCCGCTGCCTCCAAAGAGGCCACGACATCAGCCTTGGCCAATTCAAGCTCTTCCCTCTTTATCTTCTCTTTAAAGGCCACCAATCGATTCAACTGAGCTTGTCTTTCCTCTGCCCACTTATCGTCAGCTCTATTATTGGCAGACAATTGCCTCTGAGCTCTCCTCACTTGGGTCCTAGTCAAGGCTTTTGGTGGCAAGCCGTGCCCCCGGCTTTGGTACCATTGACCCTCTTTAGTATCCGAAATTTTGTAAGTATTGAAACTACTACCATCAGATGGCCTGGGCCTTTGGACATAGTCGACAGTCCTTTTCTTGTCATCGCTGTAGTCACCCAAATGCTCTTATGCTTGTTCTGGCTCTGGTGGAACGGGCCACCCACAATATCCTCATACTCTAGTGGCTTCTGATGGTTGCCCCTTGGTTGGAAACGTGACCTTTCGTGCCTACCCTGGTAGGTCAAGAATGACCGTTTATTCGGCCTAGCTTCATACCTTCCTCTTGGGCTCTAGAGACCGTAATTCTCGGTCGGACTCAGAATCACCCTTTTCTCTAACTCTCTTGGTTGGTCCGACCTGACCATCTCTTTCTCAAGCTCCTTCGGCTTCAATTGCGGGACATCTAATGCCACCTCGCATTGACACCTGCCACATAACACGATGGCCCTTGGGAGCTCTTCCTTGGTCGATGGCTCTAGGAACATCTTCTCTTTTCCTTTCGTCGTAGGCTCTAGCTGAACCTCCCTAGCCGTCCATTCAGCTGCAGCCTTGGCCGACCCACCTAAATCCAACCTTCGCCTAGGCTGGCCTGGCCGGGGAAAATTGACTGTCACCATGTTAGCCTGGGCTGAAGGGAATGGATTCTTGTCAACTCCCATTGCGTTCTTCTCCGGAAATTTCAAAATATTTTTCTCAATTAAGTCCTGCACAGCATTGCGAAAAACCAAATAATTATTAGTTCCATGAGTCCACACATTGTTCCATTTGCAATAAGTTTTATTTTTCAATTCATTGGCAAATGGAATAACATGGTCGGATGACAATCTTATAATATTTTCTTTAAAAGCTGGTCAAAGATTTGTTTGGCTTTGGATATGTCAAAGGTGTAAGTTTTATTGCCAACCCATTTTTGGAAGCTACCGCTAAATTTTGGGACCTGAGCCGATGTCGGCTGCTAGTCCTTGGTGGCTTTTGACAATGCCTTACACATGTGCGGCCCATTAATAAACATCTCCGCCAGATTTACTTCGGCTTGCTCATCATCCACCTCAGATAGGATTTCCTCCAATTGGCCAGTTGGCTCCTCATCATCCACCTCTACGGCGTGAACCGATGTTGTCCTAGCCGTGGCCGGCTTGGGAGTATCTTTATAAAAGGATGGCCGAGAAATTTGGAGATTTTTCTGTTGCTCTTCCTTTAGTAGACCCTCATATCGGTCGACCCTTAAAAAGAGATCGTATATATCACGAAACTCCATTACTTCAAACTTTTTCCTAAGGTCTAAAGAAAGTCCGCCTTGAGCCAGCTTGACAAACTCATGTTCTGGCATGGAGACCATACATTTGGTCCTAGCCACCTTAAACCTGGCCAAGAATTCCTGAGCCGACTCGTTAAAAGTTTGTCTCATTTTGGCTAGGTCAGCCATAGACACTTCTGGCTCGGGTCGATAAAATTGTTCATGGAAGACTTGCTCCATGGTCGCCCAATTCGGAATGGAGTTCTGTGGTAGATTCACATAACAGGTGAACGCAATCGCCGTGAGTGTACTTAGGAAATGTCTTAACAAAAGACGTTCACGGTGAGCTATCTCCGCGCATTGAGCTGTAAATCGGCCTACATGCTCCACAGTGGATTGAAGTCCATCACCCGAAAAAAGGGTGAAATCTGGAACTCTGAAACCACATGGAAATTCTTTCGTGTCAAAGTGTTGAGGATACGGCCTCTTGTACACAGGTCGACCGACTCTCCTAGCGAGAGGAACCATCTCCTGGATCAGTTGCTCGACTACACCCCCGTCGAGAGCCCTTTGTTGGTCGGGTCCGTTGTCAGGGCCATTCAGATGATTTCCTCCATGGTTTCCCCAACCACCTAGGCCCGCAATCTGATTTATGTATGGGCCAGCGAAGTTGCCCCCGGCCGCTAGGTTGGCCTGTGGTCGAGCCTGGTGAAAAGCTTGATATGGATTTTGGCCGAACTGATTGTTCCAACCCGGGAGATTATTCTGATTTGGGATATTCAAACCCTGGTTGTTCCCCACTAGATTATTTCCAGGTTGTTCATTCTCCCCAAACTTCTCGGCTTGAGCACCTACTTGGCCTCGGGCCGCTGGGTGTCCATTTGGGACAAGTTGTTGACCGAGTCTATCATTCACCTGAGTGAACTGGTTGTGAACGTCCAACCTCTGGTTGTTCATCTCAGTAGTGAGCTCGTCAAGCCGCTGGCTAGTCGCTCGATTTGTCACCTCCAACGTTCGAATTAATTGTTGGAAGTCCAACGAGGTCGGCGGATTTGGCTGAAGGACCGGCTCTAAAGGGCCGCGGGTAACCTCTACCGAACTTGTATCTGTTGTCACGGTCGAGGTCTGGCCGACTTGTAATTGGACACTATTGCCTGCTTGAGAAGTTGGCATACCAAATGGCTGGGTCGACATTGGGAGTGTTCCAACCATATTTCCTCTCCTTCTCCCGACTACTAAATTGGGCGGTTGGATTTCTTGGTCGTTTCTAGGATTCCCCCTAGTGCCAACGATCATGCAATATCAAAACTTAGTGAGTCCCACCGGGCGTGCCAAAATATGTTTCCCTCAATTTGATTTATCAAACCGTTAGAAGGGATTTTGGTCCTTCTTCGAATAAATGCGCAGGCGTGCCACCACCCGGCCACCAAATGGCCTGAAAGGAATTGTAAATATTGGGTGCGCCCCTAAGGCCGACTTCTAACCTTATGATTGTGCGGCCGAGCAAGGAACCTCCTCTCGGCCTGGGTTCTTTCACTCCCTCGAGATCGAGGGTGTTTATGCTTTGAGCCTGTATATATTTATATTTTTTGATTATGTAAACGAACTGCAAGTGCAATAATTAAATTGAGTGAGAAAATTAACTATGCTTGAAGAAAATAAACTTAAATGTAAATATAATAAATTGATACTTACAAGAAAAGCAATAATTAAAATTAAAGACAAGAATAATAAACTAAAATTAACGAAACAATTAATTGAAGTTATTAAACAAACGATAATGAACCAACTTGAATCAAAATAAAGATTAAATAAAAATGAACTTAAATTTAAAACAAAATAATTGAAAGTATTCTGAACAATAAACTTACTCTAGAAAAATGAAGAACTTGACTAACTAGAACTCGAATATGAAAATCTAGTCTAAGGATTGAAAAGGTGCAAGATAAGAGTAAGCTTGTGTGTTGATGTTGATGTCAATTTCTCTTCTTCACCTTAGCTATTTATAGGGTTTAGCCAACCCACGAATTGGCCATGCTTGGCCTCCAGTCTTCTGACTTAAAAACCTTCTAAGTTGAGCCACTCGAAATCCTTCCAAATTTGATTCTCCCGCAATCCTTCCAAATCGAGACCACCCAATATCTTTCCAAGTCAGGCCTCCCAAGATCTTTCCAAGTCAGGCCACCCAAATCTTTCCAAGTCGGATTGATATTGAAATGATCCGAACGAGAAGGTTCTAGGTTGACATAATTTTGGCTTGATTTGTTTCTTTATCTCGACCAATTGGCAATCAAGGCTGGGTGAGGTTCGTCGAGAACCTGACCCGTATCCATATTTTCTTTCAAGTTTGGGTTGGGTCGAAAAATTAAATTCAGTAAAATTAAAGCCCAACCCCAATTTATTTGAGTGGCATTAGGCCATCAATGGCCACCCTTTTATCCTTGATCTAAAAGCCATACGATTAGGCCGACAAACAGATTATATTGTTGAATCGGCCAAAGACTTTTATCAAGACCGATCCGGCCAAAAAACATTAATTATCCAATCCTACCATGTGACCCGATTGACAAGAAAACATCTTATACATATTTTTTTGTATTATATAATATATATATAATAAATAAAATAAAAAAACATTTTGCCACAAAGGTGGCGTGTGAAACCTAGGACAATTCAAATCTTTTGAATTGTCAATGGCACATGCAAGTAGCAAGTTATTGAGCTAGTGGATAATACATGTACATCCATAACCTTCACTTTTTACTTTTTCCATATAGACATACATAACCATGAGTGCTTTTTGGAATTGTAAGTCCACGGGCTCTTCCAACTTTGGATATATATATATATATGTGTGTGTATAATAATAACATTACAATCAATCGTACTTTTTGACAATTCAAAACACAACAATCCCAACTACCACCCTTGTTCCTACAAAGACTCTTCCTTTTCCCAAGACGTCCAGCTGCCCCATAATAAACATAGCTGCGTTTTTTTTCCCCGGTCGTATGCCTTTGGCAGTAAATCCAGCCAAACCATACTTAAAATTCCAGCCAAGATTACCTTCACTCCTACGACAAATCTGGCCAAAAGCCTTCACAAAATTCAGCCAAAGACTCTCCAAAAAATCCATCCAAAACCCACTCATAGTCAAGCCGAAACCCTCCAAGAAATCAAGCAAAAATACACCCTTTGCTTCATATATTGGGTGGGTGGATAAATTCACATCACCCCCAAACACATTAACATTGCACAACGTGGAACTATAATATTTCCATGTTTTGTTTTGTGGCTTGCCTATTTCTCTCCTCAGTGTACTAGGTCAAAATCAGCACAATTAGGAGGTTACTGATATTTCCGTGTTGTGTTTTGTGGCTTTCCTGTTTCTAATATAATTTTTACATGAAGTGGTCACAATCACAAAGAAATAAGGCATTTTTTTTAATATGGAATAATGATTGTCAGTAGATTGATTAAAGCGTGGAACACATTGTTTCTAAATGCACCACTAACTCACGCATTTATCACACTTTGTACCCTGAATTGATTATTCGTTCACTTAACACCCTAAAATGGCCGAGTGGACCCACTCAACTCCTTTTTCGTCCAAGGTGTTATGTTGCCGTGAAAAGTAAAGGTAAAATGAGAAATTTTGATACGTTGACACCCTTTTGCCATGTCAACCGTGATGTGGGATGGTTTTGGGACCCACAAATGTAACGACCCGTCTCCAATATCGGGATTAAATGTTTATTAATTATGTATTTAGTATGATTAATCAGGGATTAATCGAGAGAAATCGGACGGACAGTGTGAAATGACCGTTTTGCACCTGAATTTGGGCAAAATGTTGACTTTTGACTCCGGGAGTCAAATGTACGAGGACTGAGGACCGTTAGGTAGATTGGGACGTTACGAGTACGTAGACGTAGACAAGCGGCACATCGAAATCGGAAGTCGAACGGGGAAGTTATGGTCATGGGAGCAAAATCGACTAAGCTTACGACCTGAGATTTAATTAAAATAACATTAAAACTTGGTAATAATTGATTAATTAGGAACCCTTGGATGAGTGACAAGTGTCACTCATCCCACGTCCTAAATCCCCCAAAAAGGTGGATCTTGTTCCCATTGGCTAATTATATATATATATATATATATATTTAATCAAACACTCACATCTCTCATCTCACACCCCCAAACGTTCAGATATCTCTCACCCACTCATCCTCGCCCTCCATTTCTCACATCTGATCACTCATCATCATCTTCTTCATCATCGACCATTTTCATCTCTTCCTTTAACCCGTGAGAACAAACACGCGAAACCCACACCCTCGACCCACCAAACCTCACTCATTGTTGATGGTGTAAACGTGAAAATGAAAGGAGAGACTAGGACGAGCACGACGGTGCTGCTGGCATGGACGGAGGTGCACGGTGGCTGGAAAAACCGTGAGAGTGAGTTCTCGGACTTCGATTTCAAAGTTTGATTCTAGGAAGTTTTGGAAATTTCCATTGACCCTAACGTATTCCTAGGACTCTGAAGAGGGTGGCGGTGCTAATGGAATGGATGGTGGTGTACGGTGGTTGGCAACCCGACATCGTGGGATTTTGGTTCAAAAATCGAAAGCTGGGTTTTAGGGCTTATGGATCGATTTGGTGGACAGGGCCGTGTTCCTAGGACTCAGACGAGTCGATTGGGACCAGTTTCAAGGACTGTGGTGGCCGGAGTCGACGGGGAGGAGCATTTGCAGGTGGTTGGTCACTGTTCCTCCATGAACAGGTATGGTCTCAATCACTTTTTTTGATTTTGAAACCACTGATCGATATGGATGGATGAAACGAAGGTTTGGGAATTGAAAGGGTTAAAATTGATGTAGGAACGGCTGAGAACTGGCCTCGCCGGTTCAGACCGGGTTCGTTGGAGGTTGACGATGAACAGTACTCGGTGCGTGGGCTTCACGCGTAGCAGCTTGCGGCAGCACGTGGGGGTGCGTGGGGCACTTCTGGGACATTTGATCAACATATGAAATCATCCTTTCGATGTAACGAACATTTTGGGACTGGTTTCGAGTCGATCGGATATCGTTTCGATATAGTTCGGGATGTCTGAAGGTTTAGGATCGAGTTTAAATACGTTTAAAAATCCGAAAAAATTACGGGGGTTTAATGGAAGGTTATTGGAAGTGTTAGTGACCTTAGAATGTGAATTGGACACGTCCGGGTGTTCCGGTGATAGTGATTTAGCCCATAAAGGCTTATGGCATGCATATCGAGGCGGTAGTGTAGGACGGTCTGTGAGTGGACATTGTTTTCTAAACTGTGATGCATGCATAACTGTTTTATATGTTTTACATATTTGATTTATATGATAATGATTGTGGTATTGGTGATTTACATATTTGCACCTATTTCGAGATGATTTCAGTATTTGCATGTATATCGAGGTTTATGGTTTTATACTGTATTTCTACGTGATTGTGGTTTTAATAATGGTTCAATTGTATGATTTTGGATTTAGAAATATGGAATCGGGCTTGAGACCCATTTGGTTTACGAACTATTGGACTTGGAGTCCATTTGATTGAATGAGACATTGGGTTAGGGGCCCAGTTGTTTTACGAAATCGGACATGAGGTCCAGTTGTGTTTTATGAATGTGATTTCGGGTTGGGGACCCATAAATGGATTTAGATAAATGGATTTGGATTTTAGAAATCGGATTTGTGGGTTACGATGGTTTTATGGAAGTCCCGGGCATAGTCCCATTTGAACGGTTTGAGATGATTTATGAAATGGTTTTTCATATACCATCCTTATATCTATGGATTGTCTCCTCCAGTCATCTGAGACGTTGGAGTAGTCACAGAGCATTACCTGCGAGGGGTCACTGCAAGGAGCGACCAGATCATATAGTGACTCAAGAGCAGGATTGCTAGACGTCTGGAACGTCAGACATCTGGGATGTCAGAGATTGACTCGGGTTGAGATCCTAGGTAGCACGCGTAGCTTGGACCGTGACATAACGTCTGGGACGCCAGACATCTGGGATGCCGAGAATTGGTATATAATGGTATTGGATTGAATTGTGATTCATGGCTTTACTGGATTATGTATGTGGATTTCAGATTTATTGGATTTACCAAATGGTATTTCAGTGTTGGTGGTTTTGGGCAGTGGCCCACATGTTTTGATTTACGGTTTTGGGCTGAGTTCCCACATACTTGGATTTATGGTTTTGGGCTAAGGCCCTAATGATTTAATTAAAGTAAATGGTTTGATTATTGGTTTTCGAATGCATGCATACTTTTTAGTGAAGGGCATAAATGTCTTCTTATGAAATGTGTTTTTATTAAACTATTGATTTTCGTCCACTCATAGCTTTTAATGGTTTTAATTCCCTTTAGGTTGATCACGGATACAGGCTGTAGTAGAGACGGAGACATCGCACTCCTCCACTGATCCTGACGCTCTCTAGAAGCCCCAAATGGGCTGAGGTTTGAGTTATCTCTTGTCTGACCCTTCGTGTCAGATGGGAGCATGGCACATCCCGCGTTAATCCCGGAGGGATTGGGATGGGTCGTGTCACAAGTGTCAAATCAGTCATCTCTCCCCAGTTTGCATTCCAGGTCAAAATTGGTGGAAAAATTCTAGGGTTTAAAGAACTGCCAAATGAGCTGGACCAGCAGCTTCTCTATCGTGTTCCGATATTTGACCCGTTTGTTGTGAAGCTGTGTACTTCTACTTCTACCAATGAAGGAGTGAGGTTGGATACTTGTGTTTCCAATTTTGGAAACCAGCTTAAATTGATTTCATCGTCGTTGCCTAATAAATTCAACGGTCACGATGAGTTTCGTCTTTCAACTGAGATGGATCTTACTAAGTTTGCTGCTGATTGGATAGCTTATTGGGCAAGGGGCTTGATGACGACGAGTGTTTTAGCTTGGAAGGTTTGGGATTAATTGATCACAAAGAAAAAGGTGAGTTTAATTGTAAAGTGAAGATCGAAGATGATGAGCTGACCCACTACCCGATCCCCCCGCTTTATCCTACCAAACATGTGGCTCCCTGCTATCGTAGAGAAGCTGGAATAGCTGCAAGGCTATGTCTGGAATGTAATTGAATGCAAGGCTATGTCTGGGTTCAAATTGGAGTTCTGGGAGAAAAGAGTTGGGTTGGGGGTCTTCTTTCCAAAGATCCTGTTAACCTTGGACTTCAACGCCGCCGCATGGCCGTCACCAATGTCCCTGTCTTGCACAACCTCCACTGATGGCGATGAGGTACCATGGCTGATCTTGTCGGCTACCTTATCCGCTATCTTGTGCACCAAAGACTCCGCCACTTTCACTTCCTCCTGTTGCTTCGCCATTGAAAATCGTTAGAGTTTGAGAAACCTCGGTGCACAATGCTCTCGTTTATTTAGCGTTTGTTGATTTTTCTGCTACGTTTTCTTTGAAACAAAGCACTTTTCTCAAATATCAGAACCTCATTCCGGTCACCGTCACTAAGCTCTTGCCAAGACTCTAAAAAAAACTTATTCACCCTTTTTGCCTGCCCGTGTTGCGATTCCACAAGCAAGGTTTCTCTATTCTTGCTGCTCAGAGTATTATCTCTATCTCTATATATATATATATATATATATATATATATATATATATCTCTCTCTCTCTCTCTCTATCTCTCTCTCTCTCTCTCTCTCTCTCTCTCTCTCTCTCTCTCTCTTATCAAATTCATATTCTAAGCAAACCCCACATCCATCTCAATCATCACTGCCATCGCAGGAGGAAGATCTTCTCGACCCTAATTTGAAATTTAAAATTAGGGGAAATTCTAATGTTTTCAAGCTCGAATTTGGTCGATTCAGATTCCTTCTTCTTTCAAACAGTAGATTTTGTTGAGGATGAAGAAAAAAAGGTGCAAAAGGAGGGAGATAGAGGATGAAGGTTTCAGGTATGTGGAGAAGATTGGGGTTGGGGGAGATTGAGAAGGAGAGTTGTGAAATTCCATAATTGTACCTTATTAATTTAATGTATTTTAATCCATGTAGGTGCCACATAGTTATTTTGACATCAAAGGAGTTGAGTGGGTAAACTCGGCCATTTCAGGGTGTTAAGTGAACGAATAATCAGTTTAGGGTGCAAAGTGTGACAAATGTGCGAATTCAGAGTGCATTTAGTCTAATAAGCCTTATGACCTTTAATCATGGGAACACATGAATATTGTTTAGTCAAAACTCAACTATTTTTAAGTCTTTTAAATTTTATATAAAGATTTTTTTTTCCTTTTAAACAATTAACGAGATAAATAAATTATATTTACGATCTACACCACTGCACCATAGAGAGTCCAAAACACTTGCCATTAGGGGTGTGCATATAGAACCGAAGAACCGAAACTATACCGTTTCGGATCTGATCAAACCAAAAAAATACTGAATAGTAAAATCGATGTAATGATCGATACGATACGGAAATGGTACCAATTCAAGTCGGTACGGTTTCGGTTTCGAGATTTTAAAAAACCGTTTCGTATTGATACCAAACCGAATTAGAATTTCTATTTTTTTTAAATAACTAAAACTATTTTCGTATTGGTTGATATAGCAATCATATACTAAAAACTATTATGTGTTTTTTGTGGCCTAATGATAATAAATTTATCTAATTAAAATTATCTTTTCTACAATACTTAAAAATAGTCTTATTGGACTACATTAGAAACCATTTTTCTTAACCTAAATATTAACAACACTAGTAGTCACCTAAAGAGTTGCCATCATAATTCTTCATTAATAGTGGACCAAAAAAAAAATGATTGCTAACCGAGGATTTGTTATACTAGAAATTATAATTCCTCATTAACATTTACATAAATCCTAAATCCATAAAATTTTGGCTTAAAATTGAAACCGTATCGAAATCATACCGAATTTAATCGATACAGTACGATCCGGTATCAATTTCAAATTATGAAATACCGAATCGTACCAAACTGGTTAAAATTAAATAATATGATTTCGATATTACTAAATATCGTATCATATCAAATTGTGTCCTTCGCGACTCGAGAGTTGGATTGATTGGTATAGTGTCATGGGGATGGGAGAACTTTGTTTCTTTATGCGATTGACCGATGACTAGAAGATGGAACCGGTAATTGTCTCAAAGAAAGCAGCGGGTTTCAAAATCAAGATATACTGATTGGTTGGAAAACTGTTTAACAGCATAAGCGTACATTAAAAAAGGGGTCGAAGAGGACCTTCTAGATATTATTGAGGCCCAAAGCAAAAGTCATCATCCTTGAGATTGGCCAAGATCATTTTTCCGTTGTTTTTAATACGAAAGTACAAAAAGACTTTGTATGAAGGGACTCCACGGATTTTCAATGGCCATATGTTAGTGATGGACTCTTGAAGTTCCCCTAAAATTTTGAGAACCCCTGCCACCGTTTGATAACTCCAAAAAATTTAAAATTTTCTCAAAATACCCTCTTAATAACAAAGACATCTTACAACAATTCTGCCAAAAATCTAACAGAATCACCCAAGTAAAATGTCAAACTAACTTTTACCTATTAGACGAAGGATTCCATCACTAATCCAACTAACCCAAACAGCTCTAGGTAACAAAAATCAATCCAACCAAAACCAAGTCCAAATCATCCAAATCCTTGAAATAATTTACAATTGAACCCTAAGAGATTAACCAGAGCAACTAGATTAAACTTAACATTACAAATCCAACAAAATTAGTATACAAGGGTAATGCAGCAGAAGATAATGCTTCCTTCTAATCACGACGCCTAGTCCCGCTACAGACTAGAGCGGAAAATGACCAACAACTGTGAGTGGATAGTAAGTCCACAAAGAAGTATGTTATGTGAATAAAATTATAGTAATGATCAGGAGAAACCCACCTCGTGGTACTATACCTACACTAAAATCTCCATGTGCAAACCATATATATTATATATAATTTATCAGAGACCATTGATTTAACTAGGTGGAATCCACTCTATATCCAATTGTACCTGCCATCTCGATAACTTGGACGTAATCGATATCCCAGACCATAGCCCAATATCCAGAGTAAGCCAACATGGGGAAATGCCTTCCTAATCATTACTGAAAATATCTCAAAGCAATGGAAAGGAAACTGCGAGATTTGGCATAAGTATCTACTCATCTAACCACCATTGGAAAGACCTCAAAGAATTGGCTAGAGAACCGAGAGGTTCAATCCAGTGACTTATCCCGGTCAAGCATATATGAAAATATGTAACACCTTGAACCTTAATTTATTTGTAAATTCGGATAATTAACGTGAAATGACAATTTTGCCCCTAGTGGGGGAAAATGTTGACTTTTAACTTAGACTATAATTTGAACTTTGATCAATGACCGTGACGTAGATCGGGACGTCACGAGTCCGTAGACAGGTGGCATTCCGAAATCGGAGACCGAATGGGAAAGTTATGGTCAAGGACGCGAAAATGATACTATTCACAAAATCCCGGGAATTTCACACATGGCATATTCTGATTGGATAAGGGAAATCTGGTGGGGCCCTTGGATGAGTGACAAATCCCATTGGTGCACTTCTCCATGGTTTTGGATCAAATTAGGGTTCCCTTAATTCTCATTTGCACTTCATTTTTCATTTCATTACTCTTTATTCTCTCTAAACCGTGAACACACAAACACCATAACCTCACCTCTATTTCTCCATCATCTCTTCGTTCATCAGTGAGACTGAGTGTGTAAAGGTGTGGAGGACGACTAGGTGAGGCTATACACAGCAGAGACACGGCGAGAAGGTGAGAAATCCGAAACATCCCTGTTTGTTCAAAAAATGGAACTTTAGTTTTGGACATGTGTTGTGAGTTCTGTTGGACCCTAACTTGTTCTAGGGTTCAAGGCGATCTCATTGGGCTTGGTTGGAAGAGCGATGGTGGCTGGATTCGAGAGATATCGACGGGGGAAGCTACGACCTACTGTTCATCAAATCTAAGGTATAAATCTAAGTTGATTTTCTTAGTTCTGATCATACAACTCGATTAGGGAAGGATAGACAATCATATAGGAAGAAACCCCATCGAAAATGGTTGAGAAACCAAGGTTTTAGGACCGGGTCGGGTCACGGGTCTATGCGACTCAAATTTCAGACCCGTCGAGAGGTTAGGGGTGATGACGTTATCAGTTAACATCATCACCTGTGAGATTGTCAGATGATGTGGCCCAATGGAGGGATGAAACGTATCACGTGTCAGTGCACAGTCAGCACTGACATCTTAGTGACGTGGCCCACTTAGGACCTACCACGTGTCACTAACATGTTAGTGACGTGGACCAACCGCTGCTAACACGTGGCACCTGTCAGTCTGACAGCTGTCAGATAACGTTAAGCTAACGTCAGCATTAACTTTGACCGTTGATCTGTCGTTAGCATTGACTTCTTGCTGATGTCAGGGTTGACTTTTTGGTCAACGTTGACCGTGAATTTGACTCGGGAATGGGGTGCGTGAGCACTATTTTCGAGGTAGGACCAGTGCCACTTTAAAGGTTTTGACAATCCAGATCCAATGGTGGTGGTTTCAGGTCGATCGGAGATCATTTTCCTTTCCAAAGTGAAGCAAAGAAAAATTTGAGGAAAATGGGGAGGTAATTTGGAGAGGTAAAGATATAGAAAATGTTGACACCAGAAAAAATCCCATTTAGGCCCTAGTCAGGGTTCACGGAAATTAAAGGCCCAAAGAACAATTTTTGGCTCAAGACCAAGCAGTTCAAGTGTGAAAAGGAATGAGACTTGGGCGATGTTGACAAGATATGGAGAAGGCAGAAGCAAAGGGGGAAGTACCTTAACTGAAAAAATAGGAAGGTAGGTCCCGCATTGGTTCTGATCCAGCAAGTTGAAGAACTCCCTCGACCGCCTATAAATGAAGAATGACTTGGCTTCTTAAAGGACATCAATCAACCAATCAAAACTCAGAAAATTGATATCCATCAATTTATAAACCTATGAACACATTTAACCAAGGTTTCGAAGGAACTTGGGACCACTAAGCACCTTAACAAACTGAAACAACAACGTCGCCAATCAGAGTATCATGGAGAAATGAAATTTACTGGTTTGGGCAACGTTGAAAAAAAAATGTTAAGTCCTTAAAAAAGGCATAAAAATAACAGCACGGGAGAATTCTTGTCTGCCTGCTCCACGATCATTTTGATTGTAAGAAAGGTTCTTAGGCCGATAACGGAGCCAACTTACATTGTCTAGTAGAAGTTTTCTCTACTAGTGGCATGCTTACACTTTAAGCTGTGAAAACCTGTTTGCTTCTTAGTTTGCCCATCCAGGGATTGATCGTAGCATCAAGGCCTGCTACCCACAACCCGTCCAACATCTCTATAAACCCATCACAACAAAAGAGATCCCCACCGGTGGTCCACCTCCCTTGCCTCCTTAGACCAGGTTCCACGCGGAGGCCCTGCTAGGGTTGTAACGACCCATCCCGAATTTCAGGATTAGATTAGTGACTAATCAAGGATTTTTAAGGTTAATCAGTGATTAGTTGAGCGAAATCAGACGAACGACGCAAAACGACCGTTTTGCCCTAGTCGTGGGTAAAATGTTGACTTTTGACCCGGGAGGTCCGATGGTCGAGGGCCGAGGACCATTACGTAGTTCGGGTCGATACAAATCTGTAGACGAACGACACGTCGAAATCGGACGTCGAACGGGAAAGTTATGGGTCATGGAAGTTAGATTGCACTATGCATGGATTACAAGGCAATGATTAGGTGGCATTATCTGATTGGTTGACTTTTCAAGTGGGACCCATGGATGAGTGACAAATGTCACTCATCCCATTGGCCCTTAATCCCAAAAAGTAGATCTAAAATGTGATTGGTGAGATTGGATTAAAATAATATTATTTTAATTATTTTATAATTCTCACTCCACTCATCTCTTAATCCTAACCATCCATCTCTACCCTCCCCCTCTCATCCTCACCATTCCTTTCCTCTCAATTGACCCATCATCATCATTAAAATCAAATATCTCTCTCTCCCTTTCTCGACGTCTCTCAACACCGCCAAGATCACCACCCGATATTACTCACCCCATCACCTGTGACTGAGATTAGAGAGTGTGTGAGGGACTGAGAGTGACTGTTAGACGAAGGGGGACAACCGAGACGGCGTGAACACCATGGACGATAGGGGAAAAACAGAAACCCAGGTAACCTGAAACCCAGATTCGACCCAAGCTTAGAAAATGAGATTTTGACGTCGGTTGAAGGCTAAGGTCAATTCTAACTTGTGTGTAGGGGTCATACGACCTTGTGGACGTTGGTTTCGAAGGCATGAGTGGCTTGAGTCGACGAGGAGGATAGCCGGAATTCTGGGCTTCGGGTTTGGCATCACAAGTAATTATCTTGATCCTTTTTCTAGTTTTTGAGCCCATGGAACTTTAGATTAGGCTGAGACGAGTCGAATGAAAGAAACGACACTGAAAATGGTGGTCGGAGCTGGGAGAACCAGCCGGGTCACGCCGCAGGACACAGTGACCCAGTTGCAGACTTCGGGCCAACCCGACCAAGGTCAGGGATGAATGATGATTTCATCACGATGACGTCAGCTTGTTAGATCTGATAATCTGACATTGTCAGAACAGGGACCAATGGGGGCTTGCCACGTGGCAATATCAAGTTGTCAGCACTGTGTAACACCCCGGAAATTCGAGGATTATAATAATGTAATTTAATGTATGAATTGACGTTTTTACCCTTGTGATTGGTATGGCCAAATTGTTGACTTTTTGATTTGAGGGTCAAATGGACTTTGACCAATGACCGTGATGTAGTTTGGGACGTCACGAGTCCATAGACAGGTGGCACGTCCAATTCGGACGATCAGGGTAAAAGTTATGACTATCGGAAGTTCAGGGGCGTTACCGTAATTTGGACGATAAGGGCGAAAATGTTGACTTTTCGTTTGGCAACTAATTTTCACATGACTCAAGGACCGTTAGGTAGGTCTCGATGCCCTGCGTCCGTAGACAGGCGGCACGCCGAAATCGGATTTCGTATGGCTGAGTTACGGGTCTGGAAAGTGAAGGGCATTTTGGTAATTTCCGAACTAGGGGCATTTTGGTCATTTCACTCATGGGTTACTGTAGAAAATCTTTGGAGAACATGGATGCACCGCCGTGGGTTGTGATTCTGAGCAATCCCATTAGTTTAACTCGTGAAGAACTGTAAAGGCAGTGGGAACGTGGGATGATCGATTCATCAGACAATGGCACCATTTGTTAATTCAAGATTCGAAACTTTTCTGGAAACTTTTCTCAGTGGCCAGGCTGGGTTTCCACGAGCTGTTGGACAGCTCAGTTTGTTTAAACAACATAGGAATGGTGTGTACTACAATCTGCTGAGGAGAGGACAGTGAGTTGGAGAGGAAAACCAGAGAATTCAGTTTCTGGAAAATTGGAGGGAATTTTGGAGTTTAATTTCTGGTGTTTGTTGGACCAAACCAAGACTTGGTTTAGTCTTCTGGGAACATCAGGAACTCAACCACGTCGAGTTCGAAGGGAATCAGCCACGGTTGAGCTAGGACAGTGACTGCCGTGTTCAGAGAAATTTCAGAGGGTTGGACGACTACTTCCAGGTGAGTGTTGGTTCAATTGATTGTGTTTTCCAGTTCGTTTTAATACTATGATGCTTCCTGTAAGGTTAATTTGATTATGGTTTGGAAACCAGTGAGTTGGGGTGATCAACCCGTTTGGATGATCACGGGTCGAATGGCCATTTAAGGATCTGATTTGGCTAATTAATGACTCAGAATTTAAATCAGATGATTAAATATCATGTTAGGATCAAATTGGATTGAAATCGAGTAGGAATTGTTGGGTAATCAACCGGGTCAAGCCGCGGGTGGCAGGCCCGTATTACAGACATTCGGGTAAGGAAGGTGACACTGTAGCAGCTACAGTGTCAGGCGCGTGACTTTCACGCGCATCCACTTTGGGTGGCGCGTGAGGGTGCGTTGGATCTTATCTCCTATCACGATCAACATGACTTTTGTTCCTCTCATCATTCTGAACATTTTTGATGAATTAACCATGTTGATCTGAGATAGTTTGGGAGGGTCAATTAGGGCCGGTTGTCTCAGGAAGCGGGTTGGACGGCTTCCCCGAGCCAGTTTCTGTTTCGGACTTTTTGGTTAAATGTTTAAGACTTGTAGTGACCCTTACATGTGATTTGGACTGACAGGAATTGTACGATAATCACGGTACAAGTTCGTACGCGCAGGTTCACCGCGGGATCGTACTGTGAGTGGGCCCGATTTCATTAAACCCTTGCATGCTTAAATGTTTTCTGATTTACTTATATGTTCACATGCTGGAATCAAGAAACGGTTTTGATGATATGGAAATTATGATTATGGCACGTTTCACGGTATTTGGGTTTGAGACCCGTTTTGGTGAAACTTAAAGATTGGTTTGGATTTTATCTATGTATATATATATGTTTCGCATGTGGATATCAATAAAATGTATTTGGTACTGCACTGTATAGATCCATTGTCATGATACTGTCTCCTCCGGATGTGGTACCCCGGAGTGGTCATAGCGCATTGCCTGCGAGGGGTCATTCTACGGAGGAACCGGACCGTAGAATGACTCAGGAGCAGGATTGCTTATTTGAACGTCAGGGACTTCGAGCGTCTTGGACGCTAGGCATTTGAGATGACGTACCCGGACGGGGTTCGGGGATTGAACTCGGAATTGAGACCCGAGTGGCACTCGTAGCCTTGAGACTATGACCTTATTGGACGTCAGGGACGTCAGACATCGGGGATGTCAAGATCGGAGTGTATAGTGCAGTAGATAAAATTATGTTTATGGTTTTATTATATGCCTTATGATACATATTATATGAATTATGGTTTTAAATTCTGATGCATGCATGTTTGGAAAACGGAGGGGTAAATTATATGTTTTACTTACTAAACGATTTTATAAACTTGAGTTTCGGCCCACTCACCCTTATTGTTTTGGTAACCCCTCCAGGTCGTGCTACCGAGGTAGAGGAGGAACCTGAGGCTGAGGCATAGATCTACTTCTGCGTACCTGAACCCCTGTTGGGTGGTTTACCCACAGGTTTATTTTAGAGTCGTGCTCGCAACTTGTAATTTTGGATTTCATCCCTTGTCTGACATCTGTTTAATTCGGATTTGATGTATAACTTTAATTTGGTTATTTATGCATTTGATGTTTTGAGGTTAAAATTGGTATGAATTTCGGGTGTCAGACGGGAGCAGGGCACGTCCCCTTGTGGTCCATGTGGGATCGGGGCGGGTCCTGTCACACTGACTTTTCAACAAGGTTGAGTTTTACGTTGACCAGCGCGTGTGGGCGCGTGTTAACAGTACTCAATGTGGGCTCAATGTCATTTTAAAGGTTTCGACGATCTGGATCCAATGGCGGTGGTTTTGGGTCGATCAGAGATCGTTAGATTAGTTAAATTGAGATTTTTCACATCGGGATTCGTGTCTGGGACACATTGACTTTTTCGGGAAAGTTTAGTGTTCTTATTATGGACTTTTATAGGTTAGTAGTAACCTTTGGGTATGATTTAGACAAGTCCGGATGACCCTGAGAGGTTGGATTAGCGATGAGGCTTACGACACGTAAATCGAGGCGACAGTTTTGGACGGTCTGTGAGTGGACCTTGATTTCTAAACTGTGATGCATGCATAAATGTTTTATATGCTTTATACATGTGATTCTATGATGATGATTTGGATGGTTGTGATTCATATGATTTCACGTATTTCGAGGCGATTTACGTGCTTGCATGTAAATCGAGGTTTACGGTTTTGCACTGATTTTCCGTGCTTATAGTTTTGGAAATGATTTCATGAAATGGTTTTGGATTTGAAAAGGTAAACTCGGGTTCGAGACCCATTTATTTTGGAAACCCTTAGACTCGAAGTCATTTTAGTGACTTTCTCGGGCTAGAGGCCCAATTGGTTCTTGGATCGATTTTGGATTTGGAAATATGGACCGGGCACAAGACCCATTTGATTTACAAGCTCTCGGACCTGAAGTCCATTTGATTTAACCAGGCATCGGGCTGGAGGCCCAGTTGATTTACTTATCGGGCTCGAGGCCTAGTTGGTTTACGAATCGGGCTCGGAGCCCAGTTGACTTACGTATCAGGCACAAGGCCCATTTAGCTTACGATATCGGGCACAAGGCCCATTTGGTTTACGAAATCGGGCACGAGGCCCAGTTGGTTTATGATTCAGGCTGGAGGCCCAGTTTGTATGTGGATTCGGGATTAGGGCCCAGTTATGTTTTAAGATTGTGATTTCGGGTTGGGGACCCATAAATGAATTTATGGTTCATGACGGTTTATGGGGACCAGCATGAACCCTTGAAAGGTTTTTATGGTTCATGACGGTTTTTGGGGATCGGTCATGAACCCTTGAAAGGTTTTAAGAATGATTTCGAAAGGTTTTTCGTATACCATCCTTTATATATGAATTGTCTACTACAGGGAGGGTCGTTGGCCTGGGTGGACCCTGGAGTAGTCACGGAGCACTGACTGAGTGGAGTCGCCCCCGTTGGGTTCCTTACTCTTTGAAAGGCTATGGAGTATAGCCCCCAGGGAGGGTCATTGATCTATGGTCATTGACTTGGGTGGACCTTGGGTAGACTTGGGCTTTGAGACCCCGGGTAGCACGCGCGTAGCTCTAGATACCTTGACAGGATTGGTTATACGATATGTATATGTATGATGAACATGATTTCTTGGTTTTGCGAAATTGTGTTTTATGATGATAAATGGATTTGGGCTAAGATCACACATATGTTTACTATTGTATGGTTTTCTATAAATGGTTTTGGGCAGGGGCCCGTATGGATTTGGTTATTGAAACATATGTGGTTTGATAAATGGTTTTACTATGCATGCATGTTTTTTAGTGAAGCGCATAAAGGTCTTTTATGAAATGTGTTTTACTCAACTTATTACTTTTCGTCCACTCACAGTCTTTCTGTTTTCAATCCCCTTCAGGTTGAATACGGTGCAGATTGTAGTAAAGACTAAGACATCATATACCTCTTCCGGATCCTTGCGTACTCTGGAAGCCAGTCAAGCTAAAGGTTCAAATTTTCCCTGGTCTGACGCACCGTGTCAGACGGGATTAGGAGCGTCCCTTGTTAATCTTGGGGGGATTGGGACGGGTCTTGACAAAGGTTGCCTAGGGGCATTCATCTCTTAATACGAGAAAATAATTTTGGCAGGAACATAATCTGGCACGCCCTATTGGAGTTTTCTAGTGCATGCCCAAACGCAGGACTACTCAGCGACACTAAGACTCTAAAGGGGGATTCATACGTAAGCACCCGCTGGAAACAATGCCTGAATTTTGTGTCAGGCAACCTGTTATGGAGCCACAACCCAACGTATCCATGGAAGCTGTCATTGGGCAGGAAATGGTCAAAGAGGAAATCGACCATCTTTTTAAGGATGCCATGGCCCCTATCAGTTTGAAAATCAAAGCTTTGAATCCCTAGGTTTAGGAGCTTTCTAGCCGAAGTACGACTTCTCAGAAAAACAACAATGTTTCAGAGGTACCAAAACCAGACAAAGAAAAATGCTCAGAATCGGGAGCGTCTGTAACAACCCAAATTTTTTAAGAAAATGTAGATGCGGAAATTAATTGTGAAATGGCCATTTTACCCTTGGAAAGGGAAAATGTTGACTTTTTACTCACGAGGTTATTTGAACACATGATTGCCTTAAATTCTCATGAAGAAGCATATCCAAAGTATTCGAAGGAAAATAAATGATAGGTTTCGTTGGATATTGCATAGTATCATGTATAGAGAATGTACGAAGCTGGTCTAAAACCCAAATAGATACCTTTCCATTCCTCACATCAATGAGGCATTCAGCCGTGCCCAACAAGTGACGTCCAAAGATCAATTGAGACTCTTTATTCATGTAACTTCTATCCACCTTCAAGACATAAAAATCAGCGGGGATACAAGTATCTCCAATTTGAACCACCACATTTTCAAGAACTCATACAATGTTAGAAACTGAAGCATTAGTCAATCTTACACATAACTGAGTAGGTTTAATCTTCTTAGTTCAAGGACTTGTAAATATGAAAAGGCATAATGTTAATTGAAGCTCCCGTGTCGCATAAACAATGCTCGAAACGTTTAGACTAAATGACACAAGGAAGTGAAGTGGCCTCAGGATCGTTAACTTTAGGGGGCATGGCGACTAGGGCTGCCTTACATGCTTGAGGTAATTCCACAACATTTGAAGCATTAAAACCTATTTTTTCAGAAACTAAGTCCTTGAAGAGCTTTCGAAGATTGGCATGTGCTTAAGGATCTTGAAAAAAAAATGGAGTGATTTGAAGCTTCTGTAGCATCATGATGATCTCCTCAAATGCCTCCTTATTTTTATCTTGATTCTAAAACCTGCGAGGAAACAGATAAGAGACAGTATTAGACACCTTCTTAGACATTTTTTTTTGGAATTAGAAAGAGTTTTAGAGTTAGAAGTTTCAGCATGTTGCTGGGGTACTGTAGGAGTGGCCGAGATTGGTGCATGTTGCTCCAATGTCGTGTCTTTAGATTGCAAGGGTTGTTGTTTGGTGCTTGGCATTGGTGCTCCAGGGATCTTATCCTGTGGATTTTCATCTTGAAGCTGGTCTTGAGGTGGTGCTGTAACAACCCGGAACTTAAAAAAGGGCAAAAATGTAAATTTGGAAAAGATTTGTATAAAAATGACGATTTTACCCTTGTGAATAGTGTGGTCAATTGTTGACTTTTTGATTGGAAGGTCGAACGGACGTTGGCCGATGACTGTGACGTAGTTCGGGACGTCACGAGTCCGTAGACAGGTGGCACGTCCAATTCCGACGATCGAGGAAAAAGTTATGTTGTTCAGAAGGTCGAGGGAATTTTTGTAATTTGGGTAAAAATGGGGAATTGGTTGACTTTTTCCACCATAAGTATTCTTCACGCAATTCGAGGACTGTTAGATAGGCCTCGATGTCCTGTGTACAACGACAGGTGGCACGCCGTCATCGAACGTCGGACGGTTAAGTTACGAGTTTGAGTATGTGAGGGGTAAAATGGTAATTTGGACATTTAGGGGCAAATTGGTATTTTGACACCTTGGGATTTGTGAGCAACTGGATAAGGACATCTGGGACAATGTGATTGGATATTTTGAGCTGAACCACAGGTTGGAAGACACCTGGCCATTTCCTAGAGGTTTCTAGCCAAGTCTTATACGGTTACAAGTTTTAAATTGGGACTAAATCGATCAACTGAGTGAGGAAACAGAGACGTTGAAACCTCGACCATTTGTTTCATTTGAGTGAGTTGGGTGTGAGCTCAGAGGCAGTGTGTGAGAGATCAAAGATGAGTGTGACCTGTTGTGATCGTGATTAAGAGAAGATTGAGTGAGGGTGTGTGAGAGGTGAGTTAATACAGAGAACAGAGAGGCAACCGAGCACGACCCTGAAATTTTCAATCGATCAAACCCATCGAAGTTGGGTTTGTGGTGGTGTTTAGTGAGCTGAGGAGTAGCTCTTGGTTATTGAGAACCACGGTGGAGGTCACGGCGGAGAGTAGAGGGCAGGTAAGTCACTGAAATTACTCTGTTTTCCCTAAGACGGTTTGAAATAAAATCGAGAGTTTTGGCGTGTTATTGAACATTTGTATTGATGTTTAACATCTTAGGAAATCACTACCAAACCCAGGGACTTGTAACCGTGACTGGAGAGCTTCGTGGTGGCCGAAATCAGAGAAATAGAACTGTGGTTTTTCTATGTAACCGTGGGAGGAAAGGTTCAGGGTTCCTTTTCGTGTTTTAATTAGTGGAATCAATCCCAAAATTTAAGGAAGAAGCTTAAGGTGTTGAAAGGACTGAAAAACAGTTGGAAATAGGTTAAAATCGGCCTCGCTGGCTCGGTCGGACCGAACCAGTCTGGACCGGTCTGAACCGGGTTGGCTGGAGGTTGACGGTGATGAATAGTGCCGAGCGTGAATCCCATGCGCAGCCCCTTAGGGAGACGCGTGGGGCATGCTTTGGGGAAGTGTTCAACACAATTTTCACTCTAATCGATGTAACGAACATTTTGAGACAAGCTTCGAGTCGATTGGACACCGTCTCGGGTTAGTTTTGAGTGTTTGAAGGTTCAGGGGTTAATTTAATTACGTTTAAAAATCCCTAAAAAATGGGGAAATTAGTGTGAGCTTAAATAAAGTGTTTGTGACCCAAAATTATGGTATTTGACAGGTCGTGATATTCCTGAGGTAACAGAGGAGCGTACGGAACGCGATTGACGCGTTCGGACCTAATAAGTGGACTTTTATTTTTCTAACCGGGCATGCATAACTGTTTTTATCTACTATTTCCATGCTTTTAAATATAGTTTTTTGATTTGGATTACTATATATATGCTTTACATAATTTGCACGGTTTTCGAGATGTTTCTTAGACATTCGTATTTCGACACGTTTTACGAGATATGGATTTGTACGATGATTTGATCATGATTTTGATGCTATATGACAGGACCCATCCCAATCCCCCCCGGAATTAACACGGGATGACCCTGCTCCCGTCTGACACGAAGTGTCAGACAAGGGATATTTCCGACCTTTGCCTTCCCAGGCTATCAGAGTACGCCAGGATCCAGAGGAGGCATGTGATATCTCGGTCTCTGCTACAGTTCACATCCAATGTCAACCTGAAGGGCAGTCAAAACATTAAAAGATGTGAGTCGACAAAACAAAAGTTTATAAAAACAGTTTATCGAAAGACATATGTACCCTTCACTAAAAAGATGCATGCATTCGAAAACCATTTATCCGAAATAAACCATATGTGGGAACTAAGCCCAAAACCAAGGTTGAAAGAACCATGATGAAAATGACCATACGGGCCACTGCCCAAATCCACAAGGGACTCTGCCCAAACCATAAGAAACAAACCACATGGGCCACTGCCCAAAACCTGTGAAAACACACATCATATATCATATCATATATACATATAATTCACACAACCAATCCTGTCACGGTTTCCAAAGCTACGCGCGTGCTACCCGGGTCTCAATCCGAGTCATCTCAAAGTCAAGGTCAATGTCCGCAGACCACTGACCCTACCCGAGGTAATAGTAATCATAGCCTTCCTGAGAGTAAGGAACCCAACTGGGGGGTGACTCCACTCAGTCGGTGCTCCGTGACTACTCCGGGGTCCACCCAGGCCAACGACCCTCCCCAGAGGAGATAGAACATGTAAAGGAAGGTATATGAACATATATATATATATATATATATATATATATATACATAACATAAACATTCATGCCCGGTTCCCCTGAACCGTCATGATCCATAATATCCATAATCAAGGTAACATGCCGGTTCCCATAAACCGTCATGTACCGTAATAACATAACCAGAGTAACATGCGGTTCCCATAAACCGTCATGTACCATAATGACCAACAAGGGTTCATGCCGGTTCCCATAAATCGTCATGAACCATGATACCATATTAAGGGTTCATGCCGGTTCCCATAAACCGTCATGAGTCGGGGAATCCATTTAAGGTTCCCTGACCTGAAATCAAAACCGTGAAGTAGCATGGGTCTCGTACCCGAACATATGACATCAGCTGGGCCCCGTGCCCGATATCTGAGGTCATATGCCCGAGACAAAACCAAATGGGTCTCATACCCGAGTTTATCCTTTAGAGATCCAAAACCATTTCATTTAGACCAATACAGAAATATAGACCCGTATAGGCACCGTATAGGGCCGAAACCTCGAAATACGTGCCTATACGTAACCACACATCCAAATACACTCATGGCATCACAAACAAGTATTTAAAACATAAAATAAACATTTATGCATGCACCAATTTAGAAAACAAGGTCCACTCACAGACCGTCCGAGCTGCCACCTCGATTTGCGTGTCATTCGGCTCCCCGAGCCAATCACCATTACCGGGACTCCCAAACCTGTCCAAATTTTAATATAAGGTTAATAACTACTTAATTAACATCCCACTAAAGCCCCGTAATTTTCCCGAACTTTTCACTATTTTTAAACCGACCCTCAACATTCCGATGCCCCGAAACATATCGAGACGGTGTCCGATCGACACGAAACCAGTCCCAAAATGTTCGTTACATCGAATACAAGATTTCCCATGTTAAACACTTTCCCAAATTATGGCCCACGCGTCCTCACGAGCCCCTAGAAAGTCGAAAACACTGTTCATCGGCACTAACCTCCAGCAGACCGGTTTTACTGCTCCTGGCCGGTTCACCTGGTTTGGCCGGTCCAACTGGACCGGCGTGATCGGTTCACAGCCCTAGACACCCCATTTTTCATCCTAGTTCTTAGTTTTTGGTTCCTTTGTTCCTATTTTCATGTTTTCCATCCATTGCAATCCTTAAAACAACCTAAAAACCGCCTAAACCCATGGTTCGATTTTGAACCAAACGGTTCAAAGTTCCCAAAACTCTCCAATGGCTGCCCAGCCATCCCAAGCTTCCTTAAACCTTCCTAACATGTCCCTAGCAACCTAATGGACTCATTAAAACCATTAAAAACCAACCATAACAAAAAAAAATGGAAAAATGGATCAAAATGGACTTACCGTGAACCTCACGGGTTCTTCCTCCTTCCAGCCGCCGTGGACGGCGATTCAGGCCGCCCAGAAATCTCCTCAGTCTCCCTGGTCCTCTGCCTGGTCATGGGTGAAGAGTGGATGGGTTTTGGGTTGCACGGATGGGAGGAAAATAGGTGAGATCGGGTGGGTGTTTTGTGTGTGTTTGAAATGGAGAAAGGAAATGCACGGTGCATGAAGGAAAAGGAATGGCCTGTGGATGGGTGACACTTGTCACTCATCCATAGGGCAGGAATTAAATATCTGTGCCCCACTAGAGTCCAAAAGTTAACTCATTTCGTAATTCGTGCAATAGTGCACTTGAACTTCCGTGAACCGTAACTTCGCCGTCGAACGTCCGAATTCGACGTGCCGCCTGTCTACGGATTCGTATCGTCCCCATCTACGTAATGGTCTTTGGCCCTCGGCCATCGGACCTCCCGGTCAAAAAGTCAATATTTGACCCATTTTAACCAAAATTACCAAAATGCCCCTAAACTTCCGAACGTCATAACTTCTTCCTCGAACGTCGGATTTGAACGTGCCACCTGTCTATGAACTCGTGACGTCACGAACTACGTCACGGTCATCGGTTAAAGTCTGTTTGATTGCTCGAACGAAAGGTCAACGTTGTGCCACGACTAGGGGCAAAACGGTCATTTTGCATCGTTCGTCCGATTTCGCCCTACTAATCACGGATTAACCTCACTAATCGTGATTAGTCACTAATCTAATCTAGGAATTTGGGACGGGTCGTTACAACCTTCCCTCCTTAATTAATTTCGTCCTCGAAATTCCAACCGATCTAATTCTAACCGTTCTTCCCTCCTTAATTAGTTCCGTTCTGAAACTTCAACTATCTTGATTCCATATCCACCTCGTGGAAAGTACAATCGACCGCAAAACATGTATACACTCGTACACCAACTAACCAGAACAGGACTCGTCTGCATCCAGACGTACCGCTAATACTCGAGTCGTATCGACTACGCTCGACCACGTCGAATGACAGTAATCGTACGTTCCGAGTTGACACCAGTTGTCAAATCTACCAAGTCGCTGACACAAACACTCGAAGGTTCCTTTCCTCAGTCATCAAACTATCTTGCTATCTACTCGCACCGGGAGTCATCAGACCTCACTCAACGATCCACGCTGACACTTTCGACAAACTGTCACCACTTGACAGTCGCCAGTCGAAACTGAGACTATACTCACTTGTGGTTACACCGACCACCAACTCACTCATACTGAGTACACGTATACTAACAAAACACTCGACCTGTGTGTAACCAGACCCATCAAAACTACTATGACCCAATGCACAGTATCCAATGTCAAATTCATGACCTCAACTAATCCAATGGTATCGGAACTAAGCCGACTACCAACACGTTCCCCAACGTACCACCGGTATAACCTATATACCGTCACCTGACACGAAAAGTACACCCAGTATCGTACCTTGAACAACGTACAAAGTACGTACATCTACTCACCAATCAGCCTACAACCACCTAGGTTGTAGCCAATCACGTTTCAATTATGGAGTTCATATGTCCAATCCAGCATCAGAAAAATTCAAACTCCAACTCAACAACCATTCCCAAGTCCGAATCCGAATCCACAATTTCGTAAGAAATCCCGAATCCAGACCCAGAAATCATATCCAAATTCGAATCCGAAATCATCATTCCATAAGCTAGCATTTGGAATAACCATTCCGAACCCATATCCATAAAAGGAAATCCATTGTCAAGCTCCAGAATCAAATCCTGAATCGTCACCCAGAATCCGATTCCAAAACCCAAATCCAGAAATCCTCTTTGAAGTTCCAAAATCAAATCCTAAATCGTCATCCAGAAATCTGATTCCAAAACTCGAAATATCGTTCACGTCTACCGAGACGTATCAAAATCGAACCTATCGGTTACCCGTTTAAACAATTACCACAATACAATCGATTGACTTCATAGGGAAGCTAATCCCAACATCAACACAACACTAGGTCTGACAATATCCGACCACGTCGGAAAACTACTCACCTGAGTAATATACCATACGGGATTCACTTCGAAAAGAAGTTCAGTCCCATCATCTACAACTCCAACATCCAAGTAAGAGCGATAAACTCTCCACCTATCTAGATCATCAAGATCACGATCCAGATCCATAACTATGTCACCCGACCATAGACATCACGATCCTCGATCGTCACGACGTCCAAAGTCCTCAACCATTTCCCACATCTAAACAGATTAGTCAACGACGAGACATGCCGAGACTGTGGGTTCTCACTGATTACCTCGTATCTATCCTTGTCATTCCACCGAGGAAAATCAAAGATGATCCAAAACAATGACATCAAACCTCATCCTACGTTAATGCAACCAAAACTCGCTGCATTCACCACACCATGTAACCCAACATCTTCTGCCACCCAGCAGAAAATGAGAAATCTCAGTCAACTAACTTCTAAATACTCATTACTAATGCGGAAAGCCCGCATTACCCTCGTCACCTCAATCGTAACCTATCGCGATTCCGAAATTCCAACAAGATTGGAAACAACATACCCGGACATTAACCACGTGTCCCTTAACCAATTTAACTCTATCTGAGATCCACTATGGGACCACAGACACCGAACATATGCACATCACGACGAATGTGACTCAACGTCATCACAATCACCGGCACCAGCACTAGTACCAGCACTATCACTAACTCCAACACACAAGTATCAGTATCAGCATCAAATGTGTGAAACAGACAACTCTAGATCTCCGCTCATACCGAGCGACGATCCCGTACCTCTGCTTGAATGGGAAAAACTCTGCCTCCCTCGTACCAAACACCTATGGGTACAGTCACCCTGACGACTCACACGAGAAAAGGAAACGTCCCCTGAACGTCCCCGATTCCCAACAACCGTAACCACAATCACTCTCGGCAAGAGCGTCTGCCCCAACCTCGTGCAGACCTACCTACCGGGCACCTCGATATCCAGACTCTACATCCAACGGAATCAACCGCTCGTACTAACTATTCCGTATCCCTGCTCCGGGATTCCATCGACAAGTACCAACCCTGGTAACTTGTCCAACAATCTCTAACCTGTCGTAAATCGACTAAACCAATGTCGTCTACCAGGTCGCCCACGACCTTAGTTGCACCAACAGCCCATCACAACTAAGTAGTACGACAACCAACTAAGTCAAACCGATAAGTAAAACCTCGACTGCAAAGTGCAGTCCCAACACAAGATGACATGACTAGACCGACTAACGAATCCAAATTCGAATAGTCGTCCAAGTCAAACCACTCGTCAACTCACCTTTCCGAACCATACACATCCTACCTTAGGATTCCACGATCACGCCTAGGGTTCCCTGAACCCAACTGCAGAAAGCAGTAAAATCAACAATCTGACCGACCCCGCGGTCTTGACATTGTAAAGACGTCAATCCAGTCATACCGTAAGTCTAACTAGGATTCCACTAATATGGCTGCTCCCACTAGCATAGCCACCAAACACAACAAGATCCGACCATCTAATGGTCACAACACCGAATCAGTCGCCGGAACCGATCCAACGACATCGTGAAAGATGATCCCAACTAACCGTCTCACGATCAAAATGCTAACGTACAAATACGTTCATCCTTTCGTAGGGTCCCACGCTGTCAACCACGACAGAACTATGGCAACCCCGGTATCTAGTGCTGAACAAAGACATTCCACGATTCCATCCTACTAACCATCGTACCAGCACCCTAACTATCAGGTTGATCAAGAACTGTAGCCACTTGAGATATCACATCCTCGACCTGCGTACATTCCAAGAGCTCCGCGGTTGCTCGAATAGAGACAACCCCGCTCTGATAAGCAATCCTATGCTCTGATACCACGTTGACAGGACCCATCCCAATCCCCCCCCCCCCGGAATTAACACGGGATGACCCTGCTCCCGTCTAACACGAAGTGTCAGACAAGGGATACTTCCGACCTTTGCCTTCCCGGGCTATCAGAGTACGCCAGGATCCGGAGGAGGCATGTGATATCTCGGTCTCTGCTACAGTCCACATCTAATGTCAACCTGAAGGGCAGTCAAAACATTAAAAGCTGTGAGTGGACAAAACAAAAGTTTATAAAAATAGTTTATCGAAAGACATTTGTACCCTTCACTAAAAAGCATGCATGCATTCGAAAACCATTTATCCGAAATAAACCATATGTGGGAACTAAGCCCAAAACCAAGGTTGAAAGAACCATGATGAAAATGACCATACGGGCCACTGCCCAAATCCACAAGGGACTCTGCCCAAACCATAAGAAACAAACCACATGGGCCACTGCCCAAAACCTGTGTAAACACACATCATATATCATATCATATATACATATAATTCACACAACCAATCCTGTCACGGTTTCCAAAGCTACGCGCGTGCTACCCGGGTCTCAATCCGAGTCATCTCAAAGTCAAGGTCAATGTCCGCAGACCACTGACCCTACCCGAGGTAATAGTAATCATAGCCTTCCTGAGAGTAAGGAACCCAACTGGGGGGTGACTCCACTCAGTCGGTGCTCCGTGACTACTCCGGGGTCCACCCAGGCCAACGACCCTCCCCGGAGGAGATAGAACATGTAAAGGAAGGTATATGAACAAATATATATATATATATATACATAACATAAACATTCATGCCCGGTTCCCCTGAATCGTCATGATCCATAATATCCATAATCAAGGTAACATGCTGGTTCCCATAAACCGTCATGTACCGTAATAACATAACCAGGGTAACATGTCGGTTCCCATAAACCGTCATGTACCATAATGACCAACAAGGGTTCATGCCGGTTCCCATAAATCGTCATGAACCATGATACCATATTAAGGGTTCATTCTGGTTCCCATAAAACGTGATGAATCGGGGAATCCATTAAAGGTTCCCTGACCTGAAATCAAAACCGTGAAGTAGCATGGGTCTCGTACCCGAACATATGACATCAGCTGGGCCCCGTGCCCGATATCTGAGGTCATATGCCCGAGACAAAACCAAATGGGTCTCATACCCGAGTTCATCCTTTAGAGATCCAAAACCATTTCATTTAGACCAATACAGAAATATAGACCCGTATAGGCACCGTATAGGGCCGAAACCTCGAAATACGTGCCTATACATAACCACACATCCAAATGCACTCATGGCATCACAAACAAGTATTTAAAACATAAAATAAACATTTATGCATGCACCAATTTAGAAAACAAGGTCCACTCACAGACCGTCCGAGCTGCCGCCTCAATTTGCGTGTCATTCGGCTCCCCGAGCCGATCACCATTACCGGGACTCCCAAACCTGTCCAAATTTTAATATAAGGTTAATAACTACTTAATTAACATCCCACTAAAGCCCTGTAATTTTCCCGAACTTTTAACTATTTTTAAACCGACCCTAAACCTTCCGATGCCCTGAAACATATCGAGACGGTCTCCGATCGACACGAAACTAGTCCCAAAATGTTCGTTACATCGAATGGAAGATTTCCCGTGTTAAACACTTTTCCAAATTATGGAACGCGTCCTCACGAGCAACTAGAATGTCGAAAAACTGTTCATCGGCACTAACCTCCAGCAGACCAGTTTTACTGTTCCTGGCCGGTTCACCTGGTTTGGCCGGTCCAATTGGACCGGCGTGACCGGTTCACAGCCCTAGACACCTCATTTTTCATCCTAGTTCTTCCTTTTTGGTTCCTTTGTTCCTATTTTCATGTTTTCCATCCATTGCAATCCTTAAAACAACCTAAAAACCGCCTAAACCCATGGTTCGATTTTGAACCAAACGGTTCAAAGTTCCCAAAACTCTCCCATGGCTGCACAGCCATCCCAAGCTTCCTTAAACCTTCCTAACATGTCCCTAGCAACCTAATGGACTCATTAAAACCATTAAAAACCAACCATAACAGCAAAAATGGAAAAATGGATCAAAATGGACTTATGGTGAACCTCACGGGTTCTTCCTCCTTCCAGCCGCCGTGGACTGCGGTTCAGGCCGCCCAGCAACCTCCTCAGTCTCCCTGGTCCTCTGCCTGGTCATGGGTGAAGAGTGGATTGGTTTTGGGTTGCACGGATGGGAGGAAAATTGGTGAGATCTGGTGGGTGTTTTGTGTGTGTTTGAAATGGAGAAAGGAAATGCACGGTGCATGAAGGAAAAGGAATGGCCTGTGGATGGGTAACACTTGTCACTCATCCATAGGGCAGGAATTAAATATCTGGGCCCCACTAGAGTCCAAAAGTTAACTCATTTCGTAATTCGTGCAATAGTGCACTTGAACTTCCGTGAACCGTAACTTCGCCGTCGAACGTCCGAATTCGACGTGCCGCCTGTCTACGGATTCGTATCGTCCCCATCTACGTAACGGTCTTTGGCCCTCGGCCATCAGACCTCCCGTTCAAAAAGTCAACATTTGACCCCTTTTAACCAAAATTACCAAAATGCCCCTAAACTTCCGAACGTCATAACTTCTTCCCCGAATGTCATAAATCACTAATCTAATCTAGGAATTTGGGACGGGTCGTTACACTATAGTTTTGGGATTTAAATATATGACTTGTTTTAGATGATTACAAATGTGTTTTGAAAAGGAATTTAGATAACCAAGATTTTTGGGTTTTAGAATCGGATTTTGGAAATCGAGATTTGGCTTTAAATCTTAAAAAGGGATTTCCGGATTTGGATTCGGAATGATGATTCTGGACGCCAGCATGGCTTCAGAATGGTGATTTCAGATTCGAATTTGGACGTGGATTTCGAAATGGTTTTCAAACGGTTTTGGATTGGATTTGCTGGATCTGGTTATTGGGTTTAAAGACTCGGATATGATACTTGATGGGGGCGGGCCCGGATTGGGTTTAAAGACCCGGATTGAGTTTAAAGACTCGGATATTATAATTTTCCCCCGTAGTCCTGTTGAGTTTAAAGACTCGGGAGTTTAAAGACTCGAATTATATTGAGGCCTGGATTGAGTTTAAAGACTCGGGAGTTTAAAGACTCGAATTATATTGAGGCCTGGATTGAGTTTAAAGACTCGGATAGATCCAACAAGTTCGATTGGATGATGATATATTTTGTATTTCACTGGTTTTATGATGATGCTTTCATAATAATTTATATACGGTTTATACGGTTGTTTTCAGATACTTAGTTATGCATGCATGTTTTAAAACGGAGTGTAAAATCCTAGTTTGCTTTTAAAACTTTTTTTGAAACACTTATTTATTTTTAGTCCACTCACACTTTTCTGGTTTTAAATACCCTCCAGGTCGTGGTGTAAGTGTCGGGGCTAACGTTGAGGCAGAAGCATAGAGTTTTCCGGTTGCGCGCTTAGTCTGCTAATAGTAGGATTTTATTCTTATCTTGTACTGTTACTATGCTCTGTGCTACTGTTGACTGGTTGTAATATAACTTTTTCCTGGTTTGACAATGTATGTTTAATGGTTTTGAGGTTACTTTGGTCTTTTTAAGTTTGGTTGTCAGACAGGAACATGGTTCATCCTGGTTATCGAGGTGATAATCGGGGTGGGTCCTGTCAGGTGCCACGTGAAGCGGCTCATTCGAGAGCAAAGGAGGGGCATGTTGTGTACATAGAGGTGCTTGTAATTCCTGATTGTTCCAGGGCATACCATTAGTGAAGGTTTGGAATTTGAGCATATGGCCATGATTTTTAGACATCATGGGCTTCTGGTCTAAATATTTCTTCCTTGGGATGTATCTTGGGCTACGAAGTTCAATTCTACTCTAGACGGTTATGGCATTAGTAGTTGGTCTATGGGGTCCCTTGGGATTCACCATAACTTGACTAGGGAACTTACTGGATTCTCTTTGATTGAGTTGATTAGAAGAGTGACCTTGAAGTGAACATACCTCACAAACCATAGTACTCTTAGCCTTCGCATTGCACAATTGTTTCACCAAAGCCATGAGCAGTGCTATGGACCCATCCTTTTCACTAGTCTCGGCCAAAGGCCTTGATGAATGGCCTCGGTAACTAAACTATTTTTCCCTTTGAGCAATCCTCTCAAAATTGACACGGGCTTCGGTTTTTGTGCCATCTAAGATGCCTTGGGATTGAGAATTCACCATAGTACAATCCCGAGTCCTATGTCCTCCATAAAACTACATCATGAGGTGATGATCCTTAATGTTATGGTGAGTACAAGCTAGTAGCATGTCATTGAATCGTTGTCAATACTCATAAAAAGTTTCCTCATGGAGTTGTCTAAGGTTCATAATCTTAGCTATGTACTGATTAGTCTTCTTACTAGGATAGTATTGGGTATGAAACAAGCTACTCAAATCCATCCAAGTGTGAATGGACACTACAAAAAATATGATAATACACTACACCCCATAGACAACATATTTATAAATTTTTTTTTTATGTATAATGTAGTTTAGACATCAGTTGAAATTTGGTGTTGTCTAATATATGATATAACAATTATAACAATAGAAATTTTTTATCTATTGTTGTATAATCTTAGTATATAACATCTGTAATAATATGATTTTGTCTTTTACACCTTTTGGCATCAGTAATACTGATGCAGTTTTTTTTTTTTTAACTATTGTTGTCTATAATTATGAAGCTGTATTAGGTCATGGGTTCGAGGCACACTGTAATGCAAATAAATCTAAAAAAATAGAGAAAAACGCATGTAAGCGCAAAGCAAAATTACTTAGCATGAATGGGAAAATTTGGATCCCCAAATGAAAAACCTAAGGCGCAGCACCACTTATCTTCTTCCAAACAAAATTTGCTCGCCATTTTCGATGGTCCATGTTCGATTTGAAATCTTGGTCGATTTCATTTTCTGTAACGACCCGTCCCAAATTATCGGGATTAATTAAGATTTAATGACGGATTAGCGAGGCAAATTGGGGATTAGTTGAGGATTTTTGGACGTTCAGGGCGAAATTATGATTTTGCTCCTGAACGAGGGCAAAAAGTTGACTTTTGCCCCAGGATTAGCCGAGGACCGTTAAGTAGATCGAGTCGATACGAGTCCGTAAACAGGCGGCACGTCGAAATCGGACGTTCAACGGAAAAATTACGGTTCACAAAAGATTTTGGGACTATTTGAAATGACACATTTTACGAGAAAAGTGGACTTTTGTCCTATTATGGGCCCGAGATATTTTGTTTCTGGCCCAATGGATGGGTGACAAGTGTCACTCATCCATTGCCCAATATGATCACATACATGCATATCCCCATTTTGATTCCAACGGGTTTTCACCCGATCTCACTCAAACCATGACCCCAATCCCTTCCCCCACTAGTTTCAATATGAGAAAGAGATAGGGAGTGGCTGATGAGCTGAGAACGGCGAGGAGGTGACTGCAACACAGTGGACGGCGGTGGAACGGCGAACCCACGCAGGTACGGTTCTTACTTTCAAAAATTCCAAATTGTGAATTAGACGTTGGGGGTGTTTTCTGGGGATTGGATGGTGTTTGTTGGGATCAGATGAGTATGTAAGAGGGACTTTGGATGGTAGAGAAGGGCTGAGACGCCTTGAGGATGGCCGGGAAAAACAAGGGTCGTGGGTTCAAATTACACAGGTGGTTTCTAGGTTCGTTTTGTATGATTTGAGGATCTATGATGATAGAAAATGGTGAGACAAAGAGATTGGAATTAAAATGGAAGGAAATGGACAAAAATTAGAGGAATTATGGAGTCGGACCGATCACGCCGGTCCAGTTGGACCGGCTGAACCAGTGAACTAGCCGGACCGGGTTCACGTGAGGTAGGGGATGACCTGTGCTGGGCGCATGGCTCGCACGCTCAGGGGCCTTGGGCGGCACGTGGTGGCGCGTGGTCCATCATCTGGGGACGTGTTCAACATACGAAATCATCTATTCGATGCAACGAACATTTTGGGACTGGTTTAGAGTGGATCCGACATCGTTTCGTTATAGTTCGGGGACGTCCGAAGGTGTAGGATCGAAATTAAAAATAGTTAAAACTACCGAAAAATTAGGGGCTTTAATGAGGAGTTAGTTAAGTAGTTAGTAACCCTTTAAACTAATTTGGACAGGTTCGGGAACCTCATAGATGGTGATTGGCTCGGGAGAGACGTATTACACGCGTATCGAGGCGCGGCTTCAGACGGTCTGTGAGTGGACCTTGCTTTCTAAATTGTGTTGCATGCATAAATGTTTTATGTGTTTTAATACATGTTTGATAATTCTATGAGTGCATTTGATTGTGGTATTTTAGTAATTACGTATTTGCACGTATTTCGAGGTTTTCAGTTTTATATGGTGCTTATACATGCTACGCTTTCTACGATAGTCAATGAAATGATTTTGGATTCGAAAATAAGGAATCGGGCATGAGATCCATTTGATTTACAAACCATCGAACTTAGGGTCCATTTGATTTGATGAGAAATCGGGCTGGAGGCCCATTTGAGTTATATGATCGGGCCGGGGGCCCCGTTGGTTTACGAATTCGGGCTTGAGGCCTAGTTGATTGTAATCTCGGGCTCGAAACCCAGTTGATTCTAATATCGGGCTTGAGGTACCGTTGACCTATGGTATCGGGCTTGAGGCCCCGTTAGTTGTGATATCGATCTACAGGCTCAGTTGATTTTGAAATCGGGCTCGAGGCCCCGTTATTGTGGTATCAGGCTTGAGTCCCAGTTGTCATTTATAAAATAAGAATTCGGGTTTGAGACCCTATTGACTGTGGATTTAGGCTGAGGCCTGTGAAATTGGATTTGAATCGGATTCAAGGAATCCTGTTGAGATAATTAGGTGTGAGACCCAGTTGAATGTTTTCACTGAAATGTATATACCCTCCCGTATGATTGGTTTCCTCCATACGTCATAGATCCTGAAGTGTCACGATCCACTGCCTGGGATGAGTGACTCTAAGAGGGAGCACATGCCCAGCAGTGTGAGATATGGTATAGTCACAGACTCCTTCCGAGGACAATCCTTCAGACATCGTAGATCCTAGATTTTGGACAATCCTCCCATACGTCGTAGATCCTAGGGGTAGACTCGGAGTGAGACCCTGAGTAGTATTCATACGTATAGATAAATCATGCCGATTATTGATTGGGCATATAAGAATCCGAGGATGGGTTATATATATATATATATATATGTTTATACGATGTTTCACGAAAACTAGTTTTGGGCTGAGACCCATGTGAATTGGATTTGGGCTGAGTCTAGCCCTGTTAATCGGTTTTACGGTTCCCTTTTTTTACCAAAATTGAAACCAAAATCGGATAGGTGAACCAGTTTGCTTCGGTCCAGTTGTCTTTCCAATGACCGAATAAAACCGAAATCGAATATTCGGTTTGGTTCGATTCGATTTTGGGTAAAACCCGGTTTTTTCCAGTTCATTTTGGTTCAAACTGGTTCGGTTGAATCGGTTCGGTTTTTTTCAAAAACCTGTTTTTTTATTCTTTTATACAATAATCAATATTTATTACCTAATTAATGTTCATTACAACTAATCAATATCTATTACAACTAATGAAAAATCCACTTACAATGTCCATTATAAACAACAAAATCATCATACCATCAAAATCCAACATATAATGTCTATTACAAACAATAAAATCATCAAAGCATCAAAATTAAAAAAAAACGTCCATTACAAGCAATAAAAACAACAAGATTGCAAAACCAAACCATCCAAAATTATTAAAATGGTCGAAAATATCATGAGAAAACCAGCAAGACAATAAGTATCAAGGATTGGACTATAGAGGCACCTTAGCACGACCATTTGTCATTTCTACATATAAGACACAAGAAAAGTTAATTATCTACATAAATTCACAATTAATAACAAAAAAATGTATTAGATATAATAAAATAATACAACAATTACCTTATGCAAGGGCATGATAACACTCCACTTCATCAACACTCAGCTCCAAATGTAATGCAACATTAATACTCATAAGCCAATTTTGAGTACATATCAATGCCTCCACAACTTCAGGGCTCAACGAACTCCTATACGAATTAATTACCCTTCCACTTGTGCTAAAGCATGACTTCGAAGCTATTGTTGAAGTGAGTATAGCTAGAACATCCCGTGCAACTCGCGACAAGATTGGATATTTGGATACACCGATCTTTTTCCACCAACCCAAAATATCAAATGTTGAATCCTCAATAGTTTTGATAGGATCTAATGGATATCTATCCAAATCATTAGAAATAACTTCCTTCTTTTCCATCCTCCTCATCTTTCTTACTATAAGATCCGTATCGTCAGTCAAACCAACTTTATCCTTTGCTTTTCTAGAGGAGGTGCCACTAACATTGTCCTCTCTTGCAGAATCCCCACTCTCACCGTCTTGATAGAGTTTATGAAGACTAGTCAATAAAATCTTCAATCTAGAAATAGCATGTGCAACCTTATCAACATCATCCTCAAATACCCCTCCCCCAAAAAAAAAAAACAATCCTCCACAACGTCCAATTTATGACGGAGATCAAGAACAAGGGCTATGAAATAATATTGGTTCATACACTCCACTTCCCCCCAATACTTGTCAAATTTTGCTTGCATGGTGCTTGTAATTCCAGACAATAAAACACTCTTCTGTTCATGACGCAAAAGAGTTAAAATCCTATACACATCAAGTAAAGCACATTGGATTGTGGGTGTAGAGGTGCAACATACTCGCAAAGTTACTTCATAAAAGGGTTTCAAATAAGCAGCAAATGAACTTGATACTTCCCAATCATACTCAGACGGTGGTCCTACCCTTCAGTCACTTACAAAATAAGCAGCATAATTCGGATCATCCTCAACTAGGACCTCAAATGCTCCCTAAAACTTACGAGCTGATTCCAACACCAAATAGGTGGAATTCCACTTAGTTGGAACATCCAATACCACCAGCCCTTTGCTATCAACCATAGCCTTCTCCGTACCCTTCTTAAATATTTCAAACGTACTAGGGGGAGATCTTACATATCTAATGGCATTTCTAATACTTTGAATAGATTCATTCAACACATTCAGGCCATCATTGACAATCAAGTTCAAGATATGAGCAATACATATAACATGAAAATTTTCCTCATTATTCAAAAGCGCCACCGGACATTTCCATTTAGGAATTGTCTTCATCAAAAAAGACAACCCAACATCATTCGAAGAAACATTATCTACTATAACAGTCAAAAGCTTCTCAATATCCCATCCAAGTAAACAATCCTCCAAAAGCCTCCTAATTGATTCTCCCTTATGGTTTGGAATCACACAAAAGTTGATAATCTTTTTATGCAATACCCAATCACTGTCAATAAAATGAGCAGTGATAACCATATAATTGATGTTTTGAATGGATGTCAATGTATCAGTAGTTACACAAACCCTATAAGACTTTATCAATTCTTTAAGGGACTCCTTCTCAGCGTAATACATATTAAGCACCTCCTCAGCAACTGTCTGACGACATGGAATTTTAAACCTAGAACAAGCAAGGGAACATAAATCACGAAACCCGTCTCTCCCACCAAAACAAAAAGGCAACTCATCAACTACGACCATCTGAACAAATTTCCTAACAAGCTCCTTCTAACTAAACCCAACAGCAACTTTTGTGGGCTTTTCTACAGATAGAACTTTCTGATTTCTTTTGGCAATCGTATTAGGGAGATATTTAGGATATTTCTGAAGGTGACTAATCAAGGCCCTAGTTCCATTTATACTAGAATCAGCAGCATACGTATTAGGGCAATAATTACATCTAGCCCTAGTGAAACCATTATCAGCTTTACACCTTTCAAAATGATCCCATATGCTTGCATGCTGCCTTTTCTTCGCATGCTCCAAAAATTCCGCAATACTTTCAGCACTGGTAAGTGGTTTACCATCCCTATTAACCTCTTCATCGAATTCATCTACTTGTGATTGTGAACCATGAACATTGTCCACCTACAAAACAGAAAACAACAAGCATGAATAAGTTGATGATCCATGTTAAAGTGAATGAAATACATTGCTTATAAACAAATCTCATCATAATCAATAAATACCTCTTCAGGAAACTCTGATGAGGTAGCAGATGCAGCACCAGCAACATTCCCAGAGGTAATCACCATTCTTATTTCCTAGGGTTTGGTTTCGATCTGTAGCAATAAAGGCTCGTGAAAGGTCACCCAGGAATCTGCACAGAAACATACTAATTTGAATTCATATTCCATGTTAAGAAAAGACCAGGAAAGCAAATGGATTAGCTTATCTCCAAGTGTGCAATCATGTTATGTGATTGGTGCAAACACATTCAATTTATTTTGACGACCATATGCACCCTACATGTTATGTGACTTGTTTGGGAAGATTATTATGTTGTTTGGTTTTCTTTTCAGACTTATATATGCGCTCTCATGTACCAAAAAAGAGGAAGAAAATATGCAGTTCTTTTCCGAATAATAAATTAAGAAGAAGATAACATCTGGATACATGTTAATTAGGATATAAGAAGGTGCAATTATAGTTGATGCATAGTTGATTTCTCTATATTTTACTTATCAAGAAGAGTTAGCAGTTATCAATACATGAAAATCTATTGTTCTTTTCCTAGGTGAAATAGGATATTCATGGTCACTTTAAAAAAAAAAACAGGTTCATGATAAACGTTTGAAATATATAATGAGGTAAAATATGTTCTATCTTTTATAACGCTACTTATTTCAACAAAAAATCTAAAGCACGGAGAGTTGAAGGAGAAAAGAAAAAACAAAACTAATGTATTAACAACACATTATAACCATTCATTATATGGCAGGAAGTAAACAAGATAAGCTTAGTAATATCCAGAAACAAGTTTCTAAAAGATCTCTATTATACCACCAAAATGTTTACCTGTTGTTTAGGAATGGTACATATCAAAGCAAGACTTGAATTAAGTACAGCGAAAAGAGTTATATATGCTAGTTACTAGTTAGGATGTAAAAGATACAATCTTGAAATGATGAAGGATGTTTGAATGACAGATGATACGTTTGTCTATTATTCAAACATAAAATTGTAAAATAAATGGGTATATTCTTTGTAACAACCCGAAAATCCGGAAAAGGAAAATTTGGAAAATTTGAAGGAAATGACGATTTGGCGCCTAAAATTGGGCGAACGGTTGACTTTTGGTTCGAGAGGTCAAACGGATTTTGACCGATGACTGTGACGTAGTTTGGGGGGTCAGAAGTTCATGGACAAGTGGCTCGCCGGATTCCGACATTCGAGGAGAAAGTTATCACGTTCGGAAGTTTAAGGGTAATTTGGTAAATTGGGTAAAAAAGGGACCATTTGTTGACTTTTTGATCGGGACCGTGTTTGGACTTTCTGTAAGTACCGTTGGATAGGTCTCGAGACGCTGAATCCGTGTAGAGGCGGCATGCGTCAATTGGAGTTTGGATGTGAAAGTTGCGGGCCTGCGAATGCTACGGGCATTTTGGTAATTTATTAAATAAGGGTAAATGGTAATTTTGGTTGGGCTAAGATCTGATGATTCAGTTGCTTTGGTGAGTTATGCAGGTCTGTGAGTGACACATGTCACTATGCAGATGAGGATTAGTGGCTTGATTATTATCTGATGTTTTGGATTGAATTGTACAAACAACCCCGTGTGTGTGTCTTGGAGGAAAAATAGAGACCTCCATATGTCCATACAAAGCCATCAACAATTCTCCTCTGATCGATGGAAATTAAGAAGGATTGAGAGAGTGTGCAGGTGAGAGAATAAAGGGATGAAAAGAGGGGAGGAAAAACTGAAAACCATGGAACCCGAAAACCAAACCTTCATCACCTTTTGATTCCGAGTTTTTCAAGTTAGACACTATTTGATCAAATTGACCTTGGATTAAGGTTCTTGGGCTCAAGGCGAGTCAAACCCGATTAAGAACTAAGGCAATTGGTGTCATTTTGGCCGAGAACAGACATGGTGGGGTTTGGAACATTCGAAGATAGAGTTGTGGAATTGGAGGCGTTGAAAAATGAAATTGAACCTAGAAGTGTATTTGGATGGATCCTACGAAGCTTCTGACTGAATCAATTTGAAGGAATCGATGGAAATTGAAAGGGTCAGAAGTTGAACTTTCTACAAAAAAACTCAAGGTTTGATCGAATGGATTGAGGTAATGAATTTTGTAATTTAAAGCACAGACCTTTAATTAAGAATTGAACGATGGTGATAGATGATTCAATTGAAGAGAAAGAGTGGAAATTGACAGGAATTGAATCGGGTCATTGCGCGGGTTGCAGGACCTGTTTTACAGACAAACGAGTGAGGACGAACACTGTAGCTGCACTGTAGCAGGCGCGTGGACTTCACCCGCAGCTGCTTGCGGCAGCGCGTGGGGGCACGTGAGCTGGAATCCCGAGGTGAGTTCAACATCACTTTTGTCCCATTTAATGTAACGAACATTTTGGCTCTGGTTTCGAGGAAATCGGATACCGTTTTGATAGTGTTCGGTGTATCTGAAGTTTTAATATACGTTTAAAATATGTATTTAATTCCTGGAAAAATTGGGAAAAATTATATGAGGTATATTGGAGTGTTAGTAACCCTAGATAATGGTTTTGAACAGGAATGACGACTTCCAGAATTTACTGAAAAACTTGCAGCTCGGAAAGTGAGCGATATGGACGGTGTGTGAGTGGATTTTTGTTTTCAACCCAGAATGCATGCATATATGCTTTAAATGTTTTATTATATGATTTGAAATGATTTATTTTTCGATATGATGATTTTCGGATTTTGGGAATATTATATTGTTTTATATGATTTTGGGCACGATTTTTGAGAAAACTGTGAAACTGTTGTTTTGGGCGAAGACCCGGGATTTGAGATTGGTTTTGACTCGGATTATGAGTCAGGAAATGATTTGATGGATTTGTAATGCTTTTTAGATGTATTCTATGGATTTATGTGAAAATGGCAACTGAGCTTGCGGTTACGCGGATTTGCGTGAAATTGATATTTAGGGCTTGAGACCCAAATGGAAATGTGATTTTGATTGCATTGGTATTTCCTTGTGATTACATGATGAGATTGATGGTTTTCAAATTTATGAAATAATCGGGACTCTGGTTTTACGAATTTTGAGGATACTATGTTTTGGGCCTAGACCCTGTGTTGAAAATGGTTTTAATTTCAAATGCAACTGTTTTTTCACTGGTTTTGATGGTGATGATATGTTACAGATATATAGGGCTTTCGGGGTGGAATATGTTTCCCCCGAAGTGCACCTTGGATTGTGGATATTAAGGCTTCCGGTTGGGAATGTGTTTCCCCGGAATGAACCCTGGAGATAACGCTCGCCTCCGGGATGGATGTGTTTACCCCGTAGAGGTCGCGTAGCACGGTCTGTTTTCGTGCAGCCGAGGGAGGCTCGACTCAGATCAGATGTGTTGGATTATATGGAGATCGGTTGGTGATGTGTTCACGACGATCTGGATTGTCGGCTGGTGATGTGTTCACATCGACGAATGCTTGGATTTTGAGCGGTCCTTGAGCCTATTGATTTGCACGCGTTGTAGGGATAACATGACTATATGAGATTGGATATGGAAACGAGTTGGAAATGAGTCCCGTGGTTTTATTGAGATTTGTGATTTATAAACATTTGTGCCCAGATATAGTTTACTCATGATTTATGATATGCATTCATGTTTGTGAAATTGGAGGGTAGGAATGTATTTTGATAAATGTATTTCTAAAAATTTGTTTTGTCCACTCACACCTTTTCTGTTTTTTTGACCCTACAGGTCGTGGCGCGATGATCGAGGCTGATCGGGAGGTGGAGGCAAGAGTAGGCACAGGTACGGTTATCCCTTGTTTGGCAAGTGCTGAGGGTAATTTTGGAACTTCAGTTGACTTGTCAGACGGGAACAGGATCGGGCATGGTTATCTATGTCTTTCGGGGACGGGTCCTGTCATTCGTTAGACTAGATAAACAGAGTTATGTCCATCTTGATACAAGCAGAAGACTACTAAGTTGCAAGAAATGGCTTCCACGAAGACCCTAACAAGTAACAACATCAAAATACTCTACATGATAAGCACAGACTGCATTCACAACGCTATGATTAGATTTTTATCAAAATAACAGAAAAGATATATGCATATGTGCTAGGCATAACAGCAACACAATGCATAAAGTTAATGGCATCCGACAGTCTAGTGAATATCACAAATAAGTATGAAGCGATCAGCATCTCTCAAATGAATATCACAAGCAAGGATAAAGCAATCAAATGAAGCTGAATTATTGAATTCCCTATTGTATATTTTGATAATCCAATATATAACTAAGAAACCGTCCAAAACCCAGAAAACATTGCATCAGACCCATGCAATCCAAACAAGCCTAATGGTGAGGATTTGAATTAGTACAGTGGTTACAATGGTAGGATTGCAGGAAAATAATAAATGAAGGAACTCAAGTAACAGAAACTCAATCGAACTCAAGTAACAGTAACAGTCAAACAAATCATAGTTAAATCAGCTATAAATGCTAAAAGCAAAACAAAATGAGATGTTTACAACAAACAAACTGTTTGTTTCACTACTTTAAAGGTTCTTAGCACCTGAACAAATTTGGCAAAGTTGAAACTAGAAAAATCAACAGGACGACCCACATACCAAAACCATGAAGCAAAAGCTTCTCAGCTGACCGAGAAAGCTACCAAATACCAAAAACCCGGCAAGCAGACTGACCCAGAAAGCTATCAAACACCAAAACCCAGTAGGCAAAAGCTTCCCACCCAATAAAAGTTCTAAAACCCTTAGAGCTTCTTCTCCAATCTTAAAATCCCTTTCTCGATCAATTCAAAACCCTTTACAAGATTCATGATTTTTCGTGAAAACCCACACAATCGAAAATTTAAACAAAACCCAAACTATAAAAAGAAGAGAAGCAAATGCGGTTGTTGAAATAATTGAGCATCCGTGTATGATATAAGTAGAGGAGACGAAGCTTGGTGTTTGCTATGGTATATTTGTTTTTGTTTTTATTATTTTCATAATTAAACCAGAAAATCTACCATTAATGTCCTACAGACAGATCATTCTTACATAGAATTAGCAAGGAAATGAGGGAACTTTACCGAAAAAGCCTGATGGAATTTTGGAAATTCCGACTGAGAGCTGATCAATCCATGGCTGCTGAGATTGGCGGTGGATGCATTTGTGTGTTTAGGTGAGTGAGTAGCTGCTACTCTCGAAGAGAGGTGAGAGAGAGTTCGAAAAAAAAGTGAGGAGTGTTCGAAAATCGAAAGAATCGAAAGTGAGAGAGGGACGGACTGAGTCTGAGGACTGAGGACTGGAGTGTTCGAAATTGAGAGAATAGAGATGAATAGATGATATTGTTGATGTAACGCCCCGGAAATTCGAAAAACGAAAATTTGGAAATTTTGAAGGAAAATGACGATTTTGCACCTGGAATCGGGCGAAAAGTTGACTTTTGAGTTGAGCGGTCAAACAGACTTTGACCGATGACGTGACGTAGTTCGGGACGTCACGAGTTCATAGATAGGTGGCACGCCCGATTTCGACATTCGAGGAGAAAGTTATGACGTGCGGAAGTTGGTGAAAGGGGCCGAAAGTTGGCTTTTTGATCGGGACATTGTTTGGACTTTCCGAGAATACCGTTGGGTAGGTCTCGGGACGCTGAATCCGTAGACAGGCGGCATGCGTCAATCGGAGTCCGGACGAGAACGTTATGGGTCTAGAACTATGAGGGGTATTTTGGTAATTAACCATAAAAAGGGCATTTTAGTCTTTAACGGTGTAGAATTTGTCCTTTTGTTAGGACTGATGATTCAGTCAATTAAATGACTCATGCAGCTGATGAAGTGACACTTGTCACTCTAAGAAGAAGATGAGTGGCTGGAATTGATGATGAAGCATGTATGATGGACGGGTGGGATTGAAACTGAAAAACACAAACAATTCATGTGCAGGTGTGTGCATTCTTTCAAACCAAAAACAGAGACTATATGTCTATACAAGCCAGCTGAAATTCTCCTTTGTTTTGATGACAATTAAGACGAATTGAGAGAGTTCAAGTGAGGGATTAAAGGGATACAAAGGAGGGAGGAAACACTGCACACCATGGAACCCGACTTCATACGTTTTCATTCCCTTTGATTTCGGGTTTGTCAAACCAGTCACCATTTGATCCAACTGACCTTGAATTGAGTCTCCTGAGCTCAAGGCGAGCTGAACCCAATCAAAAACGACGGTAATTGGTGACGTTTTGATCAAGAACAGACCTTGTGGGATTTCGAATTTTCGAAGATAGAGTCGTGAGATTTGAGGAGTTAAACAATGAAATTGGACCTGGAAGTATGTTTCTATGATTCCTACGAAGCTTCTGCGTGAATCAATTACAAGAATTTGATGGAAATGGATGTAATTCGAAGATGAACAGTCATGGCGGGTTCTTTGATATTTCAAACTCAAAGTCGACGTGATTGAGGTGAGAATTGTTGTAAATCAAATTACAGAACTGCAATTGGGTTTATGATGATGCAATTAGAGTAATTAATTGAAGGAATTAACTCGGAATGGACAGGATTCCAGTCGGGTTGCATCACGGGCTAGCTGGACCCGTTTACCAGGTAAACGGGTGAAGAAGGTCACTGTTCACAGTTACTGTTCACGGCGCGTGGCAACCACGCGCAGCCACTCGCGGCGGCGCGTGGGGGCGCGTGAGGGGGAATCCCGAGGTGAGTTCAACATGAAACTTGTTCTAATTGATGTAACGAACATTTTTGGTGTTGGTTGCGAGTCGATCGGACGCCGTCTCGATAATGTTTCGAGGGTTCGAAGGTTTATGTTGCGTATTAAATTAATATTAAATTCCCGGAAAATTATGATAAATTAATATGATGATAATTAGGTCCTTAGTGACCCTGAGTAATGATTTTGGACAGGATTCGGGATTCCTGGCTCGTATCGGAAATTACGGAAACGCGTGCAGCGCGGGAAACGAGCAGTTGGACGGTGTGTGAGTGGACGTTTGCTTTATAAATTGATATGCATGCATAGTTATATGTTTTATATGATTTATGGCGCGATTTGAATTGCAATGATTTGATATGATTATTTTGAGATTTAATGATTATTTTAATCGGTGCTTCGGGCACGTTTTTCGAGAAAATGAGAAATGACTGTTTTGGGCGAAGGCCTGGGATTTGTGATTGGTTTTGGCTTGGATTCTGAGTTGGGAAACTGATTTAATGGATTTGTGATGTTTTCGGATATGATTTTTTGGAATTGCGTGTATTGAATTATTTATTGATTTTAGGATTGACGAGAAATGAGATTTGGGCATGAGGCCCCGTGATGATGGTTTTTGATATGGTTTTGATACTTGATTTGAATTAATGCTTTTGTTTGTGTATTGATGTTTAATGACTCCAGATGTGTAATTCCTGGAGGGACTCCAGATGCGTAATTCCTAGAGAGACCGGATGTGTAATTCCGGGTGAGGCTGGATGTGTAATCCCCAGCATTGGATGACGACTCTGGATGTGTAATTCCCAGAGGATCCTCGGATGTGTAATTCCTGAGTTATATGTTTTATTATATGGTGAACTGATTTTATAAAATGATTTAAATGATTCATGTGTTTTTCCCTATGCATGCATGATTTGAAAACTGGAGGGTAAAGAATGTCTTTTCAAATGTATTTTAACGAATATATTTTTGTCCACTCACACCTTTGTTTTTTATGACCGTCCAGGCCGTGGCACAACGTTCGGGGCTGATCTCGAGGCGGAGGCATGAGCGGCAGTTATCCCTTGTCTGATAGGTGCTGAAGGCTAGTTCCGGGACTTCAGTTGACTTGTCAGACGGGAGCAGGACCGGGTACGGTTATCGAGGTCCAGTTGGGACGGGTCCTGTCAGTTGATATCTAGGGTACAAATAAAACAACGTCGTTTTGTACAAAAAAAAAGTTTCGGTCCGTTTTTATAGCCTTAGGCGGTTCGGCTCGGTTTGGTGCGGTTCAATTATACTACAAACCGAAACCAAACCAGTTCAGTTTGGTTCAGTTCTGTTTTCTCCAAACGGTTCCGATTTTTCTTCGGTTCGGTATTTTTCAGTCTGGTTGTGGTTCGGTTCGGGTTTTCGATCGGTTATTTTGATCCAATTAACAGGGCTAGCTGAGTCCCTATGGATTGTTTTTGTGCTAATTTCCCATGTACTTGATTTACAATTTTGGGCCAAGGCCCTAATGGTTCAATGATTTGAGAAAGGTTTTCGAATGCATGCATGTTTTCCCGTGAAAGGCATAAATGTCTTTTTGTGAATTTTTTTTTTATAAATTCTTTGTTTTATCCACTCACGGCTTTTGATGTTTTGAATGCCCTTCAGGTTGATCACGAATGCGGGCTATAGCAGAGACCGAGACATCACACCTCCTCCGGATCCTGACGCTCTCTAGAAGCCCTGAGCGGGCTTAAGACGGATTTATCCCTGGTCTGACACTTCATGTCAAACGGGATCAAGCACGTCCCACGTTAATCCAAGAGTGTTATGGACGGGTCCTTACATTTTCCCTGTTGTGGTTCTTGTTTTGGAAATAGTGGCGGAAGACAGAGGCTGTTGGGTGTGGAGCATCGTGCGACATGGTGATTTGATAAGGGTTCTGAATCGCGTCTGACCATTCCGTGGTGCATGTGGGACTTGAAGACAGAGACTGCCTCCTTACTTGAATCCGTTTGCCTGCACTGTGATAATGTATCAAAATTTCTCGAGGCTCAGTGACTCTCAGCCTTTAATAAATTGTGCCAGACGAAAGCGAGCACTACTTAGTCAAAATCCTAGCTTGGACTTTCTCCATGGCTAGCCAAAGTGAAGCTTCGACATCCTCCAACGTCTTTTCATTCATATCTAAGGGGTTAAAGGAACTGAAAGATTCGGCCGACGCAGATCTCCAATTGTTGAAGCACCGACCCAACGAGTTTAAGAAATTTGCGGCATCGTTCAACCGCGAGCTCAAGAACCTGTTCAAGTTTAACTATGCGTTGTTGATTCGGTCGTCGCTGCCGACGGAGATAGACTTTTTCAAGAAGCTGAAGCCAAAATGTTCTGAGTTTCAAAGGGTATATTCGTCGCCGAACTTCCGAATGAAGGTGCTGGAGAAATGGGGCCTAAGGTCCAGGATTTGGACGGACATATTGGCGATAAGGAATGCTTTAGTATCAGAGGTGGAAAACAAGGATGGGGTTATGGAGTTTGACAAAGTTAGTATGGGGAGGCCTTTGAAATTCAGTGATTTTTGGGGTGAGTGAAAAAGATAAGGTGATGCTGAGAATGAGGAAAGACAGTCTAACAGGGGCTGGGAACCAATTCAGCCTTTGAAGCCGAGATTGAAAGAGTTCGAGAAGCGAGAATTTCTCAGTCGATTTAAGAACAGTGAGTTTGTGGAGAAATTCAAGTCCAGTTTGGTATGTTTTCAGTTACTTTCTTCTACTTTGTTGATTTTGGATGTGAATTTTGTAGCAGTTAAATCTGATATAATTGTATTATTTATGTTCCAATGGACATTTTAGACTTTTCTTTGGTTACTTTTTCGCTCTTCAAAGTCAATTAGTTTTCTTTTTGAGGGTAGTAGTCAAAATTTGAAAACAAGAAATGAGACCTTTCCTGCAACTGTATAGGAATCACTTGATAGGATTTCGGATAATGTAGGCATTATACATAGAGATGATGGTATTGTGCTTTGATTAGCGTAAGGAAACAGAAGCCTTAAAAACAAAAAAACTATAAAGCTATAGAAATTTTATTGTGAGTTATCAACATGTGGAGATCATTAGAGATATAGGATAGATTATAATATTATATCGATGTAGACAATATGTTAACTTAAATGAAAGAAATAAAAATGACATTAGAAATTATTGGAGGCCGTTATCGGTGGTTATTAACGATTAGAGTCAGTTTGAAATGGTGACAGGTTTAATTTTCAAATTTTAATTTTTTTTTCTAGTTTTATATTGAGCATGTTTATTGCTTCCTTATTTCTTGTAAAGACCCGTCCTTAATTTCAGGATTAGATTAGTGACTAATCAAGGATTAGTAAGGTTAATCGGTGATTAGTGGAGCGAAATCGGACGGACGGTGCAAAATGACGATTTTGCCCTTGGAATGGGCAAAACGTTGACTTTTCGTTTGGTTATCAAATGGACTTTGGCCGATGACTGTGACGTTGTTTGGGACGTTATGAGTTCATAGACAGGTGACATGTCCGATTCCGACATTCGAGGAAGAAGCTATGTCGTCCGGAAGTTCATGGGTATTTTGGTAATTTGGTTAAAAGGGGAAAATAGTTGACTTTTGTCCCGGGAGGTCCGATGGCCGAGGACCAAGGACCGTTACATAGATCAGGTCGATATGAATTCGTAGACAATCAGCACACCAAAATTGGATGTTGAACGGGAAAGTTATGGGTCACGGAAGTTCAGTTGTACTATGCACGCATTACGAGACGGGGGTGATGTGGCGATATCTGATTGGGCAGATATTTTAGTGGGACCCATTGTAACGACCCGTCCCAAATTCTAGGATTAGATTAGTGACTAATCACGATTAGTAAGGTTAATCGGTGATTAGTTAGGCGAAATCGGACGAACGATGCAAAATGACCGTTTTGCCCCTAGCGTGGGTAAAACGTTGAATTTTCGTTCGGGCGGTCAAATGGGCTTTGACCGATGACCGTGGCGTAGTTCGTGATGTCACGAGTTCATAGACTTGTGGCACGTTCAATTCCGACGTTCGAGGAAGAAGTTATGACGTTCGAAAGTTTATGGGCATTTTGGTAATTTTAGTTAAAAGGGGTCAAATGTTGACTTTTTGACTGGGATGTCCGATGGCCGAGGGCCTAGGACCGTTACGTAGATCGGGACGATACGAATCCATAGACAGACGGCACGCTGAAATCGGACTTTGAACGGGGAAGTTATAGGTCACGGAAGTTCGATTTCACTATGCACGTACTTCTAGGCGAGGCTGATTTGGCAAATTCTGATTGGCCAGATATTTTGAGTGGGTCCCATGGATGAGGGACAAGTGTCACTCATCTCATTGGTCCAAACCCCTAAATTGTGGATCTAAGTTAATTAAATATTATTATTTTAATTATTTTATAATTAACCTTTTTATCACACAATCCTAGCCATCCATCTAACATAATCTCTCAAATCCTAGCCATCCATTTAATCATCTCTCTCTCATCCCATCAGATATCACCACATTTCATCTCCTCTTTGTTCTTCTTCAACCCGAAAACCATTCCTCCATATTTCTCCATTTTTTCTTCAACACACAAACACCACACCACCATAACCATTTGGGTACTCATGTGTGACCATGTGAGAGAGTGAAGGACTGAGAACAATGATTGAGGACGGCGGCCCACGGCGGGGAGGCCAAACCGTAAGGTAAAATATTCAAAAATGCAAACTTCGGTCTTATTGATTTTTATTCTATTCTAAGACCTAGTTTAGGTTTCTGGGGACCTAGGGAGAAGTTTAGGATTAGTTTTGGGGCTTGGGATGGCCGGAAATGGCTGTGAACGGCGGGGGAAAATCCGGCCACCATGGCCGATCGGAAAATCACGGTTTTGGGGGGTTTTTGCTTGGGTTTTAATGTCTAAATAATAGGAAATAGGATTAGGATGATATTAGGATAAAAAGGAGATGAAATGGACCTAAAATCGGTCCGAAAACCAGAGAAAACCGAGGTTGAAGACGGGTGAACAGTGTCGTGAACAGTAAACTGGTTCAGCTGGAGGTTAGTGATGATGAACAGTGTTTTGGACCTTCTAGGAGCGCGTGAGGGCACATGAACGGTAATTTGGGGAAGTGTTCAACATGTGAAATCTTCTATTCGATGTAACGAACATTTTGGGACTGGTTTCGTGTCAATCGGACACCGTCTCAATATGTTTCGGGGCATCGGAAGGTTTAGGATAGGCTTAAAAATAGTTAAAAGTTTGGGAAAATTACGGGGCTTTCGTAGGAGGTTAATAAGGTAGTTAGTAACCTTCTATTACAATTTGGACAGGTTTAGGAATCCCGGTGATGGTGATTGGCTCGGGAGAGCCTACGACACGCAAATCGAGGCGGCAGCTCGGACGGTCTGTGAGTGGACCTTGTTTTCTAAATTGGTGCATGCATAAATGTTTATTATATTTTTTAAATACTTGTTTGTGATGCCATGAGTGCATTTGGATGTGTGGTTACGTATAGGCACGTATTTCGAGGTTTCGGCATATGACCTCAGATTTCGGGCACGGTGCCCAGCTGATGTCCTATGTTCGAGCACGAGACCCAGGTTACTTTACGGTTTTGATTTCAGGTCAGGGAACCTTAAATGGATTTCCAGGTTTATGACGGTTTATGGGAACCGGCATGAACCCTTGTTATGGTATCGTGGTTCATGAAGGTTTATGGGAACCGGCATGAACCCTTGTTGGTCATTACGGTACATGACGGTTTATGGGAACCGGCATGAACCCTTGTTGGTCATTGTAGTACATAAGGGTTTATGGGAACCGGCATGAACCCTGGTTATGTTATTCTGGTACATGACGGTTTATGGGAACCGGCATGATTATGTTATTGTGGTACATGACGGTTTATGGGAACCGGGCATGGAGGTTGTTGTCTATATGTATATGAACGGATTGGATGTTATGGATCATGACGGTTCAGGGGAACCGGGCATGAATGTTTATGTTATGTATATATATGTTCATATACCATCTTTTACTTGTTCTATCTCCTCCAGGGAGGGTCGTTGGCCTGGGTGGACCTCGGAGTAGTCACAGAGCACCGACTGAGTGGAGTCACCCCCTAGTTGGGTTCCTTACTCTTAGGAAGGCTATGATTACTATTACCTTGGGTAGGGTCAGTGGTCTGCGGACATTTATCTTGACTTTGAGAAGACTCGGATTGAGACCTGGGTAGCACGCGCGTAGCTTTGGAAACCGTGACAGGATTGGTTGTGTGAATTATATGTATATATGATGTATGCTATATGATATGATATATGATGTGTGTTTACACATGTTTTGGGCAGTGGCCCTTATGGTTGGTTTCTTGTGATTTGGGCTGAGTCCCTTATGGATTTGGGCAGTGGCCCGTATGGTCATTTTTATTATGGTTCTTTCAATCTTGGTTTTGGGCTTAGTTCCCATATATGGTTTCTTTGTCCACTCACAACTTTTAATGTTTTGACTGCCCTTCAGGTTGACATCAGATGTGGACTGTAGCAGAGACCGAGATATCACATACCTCCTCCGGATCCTGCCGTACTCTGATAGCCCGGGAGGGCAAAGGACGGAAATATCCCTTGTCTGACACTTCGTGTCAGACAGGAACAGGGTCATCCCGCGTTAATCCAGGGGAGATTAGGATGGGTCCTGTCACCCATGGATGAGTGACAAGTGTCACTCATCCCATTGGTCAATCCCCTAAAATGTGGATCTATCCTAATTAAATATTATTATTATTATTATTATTTTATAATTAAATCTCACCCACCTTCCATCTCCACCCGTCCATCTCATCCCTCTCTCACCTGACCATCAACCATCATCTCTACCCATTCACAAACCCGAAAGCCCTCCATTTCTCCATTTCCATTTTTAACAGACAACACACACGGGATACCACCCCACCACCACCATAACCATTTCTGTGAGAGTTAATGAGAGACTGAGAGAGGCTAGGACGACACGGTGAGGGACGACGTCCACGGCGGTGGACACGGCGGAGGGAAACTTGAGACGGTGAATAGTTGTTTTTGAATTTTTGAATTTGAGTATAGGGAGTGCTTAGTCGATTCTATTAATTCGGTTGGCTTCCTGGTGATCTAAGGGCAATTTCTGAATTGAAAATGGAGGCTAAGGTGGCTGGAGTGGACGGCAGAACGAGGTTGCAGGTGACCGGTTCCTAGTTCGATCATGGAGGTAGTCTTTCAACCCGTTTTTCATGATTTTAATGGCTGGATAGATTGGGTTCATGGTTAGGAACATTTAGAAATTAAAATGGAACGAAATGGATCGAAAATGGATGAAATAGAACCTGGATCGGTCCAGACCGGTCTGGTTCGGTTCAAACCAGAGAACCTGGTCCGTCGCGAGGTAGACGATGAACAGTGGTTGGTGCGTGGGCTTCATGCGTATCCGCTTGCGGCGGTGCGTGACGGCGCTTGGGACACTTTTGGGTCATGATGTCGACATGTGAAATACTCTATTCGATGTAACAAACATTTTGGGACTGGTTTTGTGTCGATCGGACAACGTCTCGATAATGTTCGGGACATCCGAAGGTTTAGGATAGAGTTTAAAAATACTTAAAAATTCTAGAAAATTACGGGGCTTCAATGAGAGGTTAATAAGGTAGTTAGTAACCCTCTAGATTGATTTGGACAGGTTTGGAAGTCCCGGTGATGATGATTAGACCGGTGAGGTTTATATCACGCAAATCGAGGCGGCAGTTTAGGACGGTCTGTGAGTGGACCTAGAATTCTAAACTGTGATGCATGCATAAATGTTTTATATGGTTTATTGGTATGATTCTATGATGATGATTGGGATGATTGTGATTTATATGATTTCACGTATTTCGAGGCGATTTACGTGCTTGCATGTAAATCGAGGATTTCGGTTTTACACTGATTTTCTGTGCTAATAGTTTTGGAAATGATTTCATGAAATGATTTTGGATTTGAAAAGGTAAACTCGGGTTCGAGACCAATTTCTTTTGGAAACCCTCGGGCACGAGACCCATTTGATTTATGAACTCTAGGACCTGAGGCCCAGTTGGTTTACGTATCGGGCTCGTGGCCCAATTGGTTTGCGTATCGGGCTCGAGGCCCAGTTGACTTACGTATCGGGCATGAGGCCCATTTAGTTTACGAAATCGGGCACGAGGCCTAGTTGGTTTATGATTCGGGCTAGAGCCCCAGTTTGTATGTGGATTCGGGCTTAGGGCCCAGTTATGTTTTAAGATTGTGATTTCGGGTCAGGGACCCATAAATGGATTTCTAGTTCATGACGGTTTATGGGGACTGACATGAACCCTTGAAAGGTTTTTATGGTTCATGATGGCTTATGGGGGCCGGGCATGAACCCTTGAAAAGTTTTAAGAATGATTTCAAAAGGTTTTTCGTATACCATCCTTTATATATGAATTGTCTCCTCCAGGGAGGGTCGTTGGCCTGGGTGGACCATGGAGTAGTGACGAAACACTGACTGAGTGGAGTCGCCCCCGTTGGGTTCCTTATTCTCAGAAAGGCTATGCATTATAACCCACATGGAGGGTCATTGATCTACGACATTGACCTGGGTGAACCCTGGGGAGACTTGGGTTTTGAGACCCCGGGTAGCATGCACGTAGCTCTAGATACCGTGACACGATTTGTTATATGAATTGGATAAACATGATTTCTTGGTTTTGCGAAATAGTGTTTTATGATTGATAACTGGATTTGGGCTGAGATCCCACATATGTTTGCTTTGTTCTAGATTTTCGTAAATAGTGTTGGGCAGGAGCCCGTATGGATTTGGTTGTTTATACATATGTGGTTTGATAAATGGTTTTACTATGCATGCATGCTTTTTAGTGAAGGGCATAAAGATCTTTTATGAAATGTGTTTTACTGAACTCATTACTTTTTGTCCACTCACAGTCTTTCTGTTTTCAATGCCCTTCAGGTTGAATACGGTGCAGACTGTAGTAGAGACCGAGACATCGCACACCTCATCCGGATCCTGTCGTACTCTGGAAGCCTTCGAGCAAAAGGTTCAAATTTTCTCTAGTCTGACACTCCGTGTCAAACTGGATCAGGAGTGTCCCTCGTTAATCCCGAGGGGATTGGGACGGGTACTGACATTTCTTCTCTTCACTGCTATATCTCTTTGTTTGGTTCTTACCAGCTGTTCCGAGTATTATCAAGAGAAAACCTTCAAGGAGAGGTTCTAGTCAGGTATATTGAGGTTCTAGCTTCATTAGTTTCTTCTGTAGTTATCTTCATGTGTAGTTGGTTATGTAATAAAGTTTTTCCTATGATGCTTATTTGTGCTCTCAATTTCTCCATTTTGCAAGGGTTGACAAACTGTTTGTTACCCAAGCTTAGACTTCCACTGTTAGCCTTTCCCCCCTTTTATATCGCCTGCAATAAATTCTTTTGTTTTACACCTCTCCCTTCTCCTTTTTTCTTTCCTTAGTTGGCTATTTTCTTCATTTTATTCCCTTGCGTTCTCCAGTTTCAGGCTTTTTTGCTTCATTTTAACTCATTTTGTTTCGTTTCTGTGCTTTTTAGGCATAGGTTGCCTTGCATTTTGCTTAGGCACATGGTAATGCCTCTTGGTTTTACTTGTTGACAGTAACAATAAATCTATTTTTACTTTTTTCTCCCTACTTCCTCCTATTTCCCATCCCCTTGTCCTCTTGATTTTTTACTACTAGTTGAGGCCTTGTTAGGTTTCATAGAATCTCAATATTTCTTTCTTCTATCTTTTCTCATTGTTGTTGATTATAATGTGTCTATGGATCTGCACCATGTAATAGTGAATTACGATCCCCGAGATAAAGAACCACTCTTTCCTTTCTTAATAAATGTTTGTCTTTTACTTGTGATTGATTCATCTTGTTTATGTACGATGAGAAAATTTCTTATAGCAAGTGAAATTAAGTGTATTCAAATCATTGAATATCAGAATTGATTAGTGTTTACCAACATGTAACTTGAAGCTTAGTTTTTGTTATTATAAAGTAAATGCATGTAAGCTGGAAGAGTTAGCTTATAAGTCTGTTTGTAATTCTTAATATTTCTAATCCTATCTGATACAAACTTTTGGCTTCGACTTGTGCAATCTATAGAGCTACTAACCAAATTTCCTTACGGAGGTGAGCCTGCCGTCTTAGATTTGTAACCTAGCAGTTCATATTTTAGTATTCATTTTGATTTTAATTTTTATTATGCTAATGGCACATAATGACACTTTCCATGCCCTTTACTGGAGTGATTTTGAGGCTTGGGTTTATTTAAGGGACTCAAAGTGTTGGGAGCTTAAAGTTACCACTCGGTGTAATTGGTTCGCTCCTGGAGATGGTAAGTTGCTAATCACCTTCAAACTTTTAATTATATTTCCTAAAAGGTTTTTTGTAGATTGTGTTTTTACGTTGATGTAGATATTAGTGACTTAATACCATTTTATTTTGGGAAGCTATTTAGGAAATCCAAGGCCTCTGTTGATTTTTTTTAGGCTTAATGCACTCCTCCGGTCCTTTTTATATGTTCTTAATACATTTTCATAATGCACAAACCTATTATGCAATTCTTAAACACCAAATTGTGTCATTTAGTAATTTTTAATCTTGATGATTTTGATAGTAACAATTTAGTACATTTTGACTTTCATTTGAATGATTTTCCCATGGAGTTAGAAATCCAACAACTTTTCTAGCTGGAACTTTTGTTGGTCAGATATTATTTATCATACTTTCTGGTTAATAAATGATAATTGCCTTGATTTTCTTGGGAATGAGTCAAATTACATGCTTTTAGCTGGATTGTGGAAAATCCTTCACATAGAAAACTTATGATGGTGCAGATGTTGAGAGACGTTTTTATTATTCTATAGACTGAATTGAACTCACTAAGGATCTATTTGCTTTTAGTTATTGCATTCATTGAACTCTTAGTTTTGGCTTGAGTAGTTCAGAGCATAAGAACATAAAAAAAGTATGGCATGTGTAAATAAGCTTTATACTTGTATCAGACCAGGAGATTTGATTTGGATGACTTGCAGTTACAAGGTTTCAATAGAAGTTTCTTAATTTTATTTATTATTGCAATTTATTTCAGTGACTCAATGGTGGCTTTCACATGCTTCTAACACTATTTGGACAACTTTAAGTGAATTAATGGATTATCATGTGGTTTAATTTGAATCCTTTAATTGGTATACGTCTTAAATTGCAATGTAGGGGTGTTGTAGTTTGACTAGTTTCCTACATGATTTTCAGATCTAGGTTGTAACCTTGCTGTTTCTTTCATTTTCTTTGTGACATTTAAATCTCACTTCAGTTGTCATTAGTGGAGCCACTGATCCAACTTGTCAAAAATAAGTTTGCAAAAATAGCGCATCGTTTGGATGATATATATGCCATGCTATTAGTTGGGAAGATAGCAGTTGTTGACCTCAAAGCACGTCTGACTATTTTTTGCAGTACAGTTGTGATCTAGGCTACTTCTGTAATGATCCGTCCCAAATTCCTAGATTAGATTAGTGATTAATCACGATTAGTGAGGTTACCCGGTGATTAGTTAGGCGAAATCGGACGAACGATGCAAAATGACCGTTTTGCCCCAAAGTGTGGATAAAACGTTGACTTTTACTTCAGGCGGTCAAACGGACTTTGACCGATAACCTTGACGTAGTTCGTGACGTCACGAGTTCATAGACAGGTAGCACGTTCAATTCCGACATTCGAGGAAGAAGTTATGACGTTCGGAAACTTAAGGGCAATTTGGTAATTTTAGTTAAAAGGGGAAAATAGTTGACTTTTGGACTGGGAAGTCAGATGGCCGATGGCCAATTACCATTACATAGATCAGGACGGTGCGAATCCATAGACAGGCGGCATGTCGAATTCGGACATTCGACGAAGAAGTTACGGTTCACAGAAGTTTAAGTGCACTATTGCACGAATTACGAGATAACTTCACTTTTGGACTCTAATGGGCCCCAGATATTTAATCCCTGCCCAATGGATGAGTGACAAGTGTCACCCATCTACTGGCCCTTACTTTACATTCATGCATCTCCCATCATCGATCGATCATTCATCTTCTTGGTTCCAAACAACCCAAACCGATCTCCCTTCCACCCCAAACCCAGACCTTCACCCTTATGACCTTGACTGAGACCCTGGGAGTGAGAGAGGGATTAAGGACGGCGGCTGGGAGCTGGAACCGCCGTGGATGGCGGCTAGAGGAGCCATAAACCCAAGAGAGTACTCGGTAAGGCCCAAATCCCATTTTAAATCGATTTTGACGTTATAGCTTGTTTTGGATGGTTTGGTTGAGTTTGTTGGGTTATTAGGGAGGTTGACCGCTGAGAAGGCCGTGAGGGTGGCCGGGAAAATTATGGCCGTGAGGCCCTACGTTCATGGGTAGTTTTTGGACGGTTTTGATTAGTTTTGTTAATTGGAATGGGTAGGAAACCTAAAAATAGGAATTTAGGGATTGAAATGGAGAAAACGACGAAAAATGGAGGAGGAAATAGCCTGAACCGGTCACGCCGGTCCAATTGGACCGGCCAATCAGGTGAACCGGCCACGCGAGGAAGACGATCTACAATAGCCAGCGCGTGGGCCCACGCGCAGGCCACGTCTTGGGGCACGTGAGCCATCCTTTGAGGGTGGTTCCAACACACGAAATCATCTATTCGATGTAACGAACATTTTGGGACTGGTTTCGTGTCAATCGGATATCGTTTCGATAGGTTTCGGGGTGTCCAAAGGTTTAGGTTCGGTTTTAAAAATAGTTAGAAAGTCGGGAAAATTATGGGACATCAATGAGAGGTTAATGAGGCTATTAGTAACCCTCTAAATGAATTTGGACAGGTTTGGGAATCCCGGTGGCGACGATTGACCCGAGAGACGATTATGGCACGCCTATCGAGATGCGGCTTCGGACGGTCTGTGAGTGGACCTTGATTTTTAAATTGTGATGTATGCATAAATGTTTTATATGGATTATGATTGTGATTATATGATATGGATTTGGATATTGGTGAATTATATGCTTTCACGCATTTCGAGGCGATTTACGTGCTTGCACGTAAATCGAGGTTTCTGGTTTTACACTGATTTTCCGTACTTAGAGTTTTGGATATGATTTCATGAAATGGTTTTGGAATTGAAAAGGTAAACTCTAGTTCATGACCCCTTTGTTTCGGAAACCCTCGGACTCGATGTCCCTTTTTGTTACGTTCTCGGGGGCGGAGGCCCAATTGGTTCTTAAATTGATTTCGGATTTGGGAAATATGGAATTGGGGATGATACCCATTTGATTTACGAAATCGGGCACGAGGCCAGTTGGTTTACGATTTGGACCAGAGGTCCAGTTTGTATGTGGATTCGGGCCTAGGGCCCAACTATGTGTTACAAATGGTTTTTATGGTTCATGACGGTTTATGAGAACCGGCATGAACCCTTGAAATGGATTTACGGGTCATGACGGTTTATGGGAACCGACATGAACCCTTGGAAATGATTTTATGGTTCATGACGGCTTATGGGGGATGGGCATGAATCCTTGAAAGGTTTAAAGAATGATTTCAAAGGTTTTTCATATTCCATCCTTTATATATGATTGTCTCCTCCGGGGAGGGTCGTTGGCCTGGGTGGACCCTGAAGTAGTCACGGAGCACTAACTGAGTGGAGTCGCCCCCCAGTTGGGTTCCTTACTCTCAGGATGGGCATGGTTCGTTACCTCCAGGGAGGGTCATTGATCTACGGACATTAACATGGGTGGACCCTGGAGAGACTTGGGTTTGAGACCCCGGTTAGCATGCGCGTAGCTCTATTTTACCGTGACAAGTTCTTGGATATGAAATATATTTGATAAACATGATTTCAGTGGTTTGTGAAATTATGTTTTATGATGATAAATGGATTTGGGCTGAGATCCCACATATGTTTACTATGTTATGGTTTTCTGTAAATGGTTTTTGGGCAGGAGCCCGTGAGACTTGTATTTACGGAACTTGGGGTTGTGGCCCTAAATATGGTTGTTTAAACATATGTGATTGGATAAACGATTTTACTATGCATGCGTGCTTTTAAGTGAAGGGTATAAAGGTCTTTATGAAATATGTTTTTATAAACTCTTTATTTTTGTCCACTCACAGTCTTTCTTTTTTTAATACCCTTCAGGTTGGATACGATGCGGACTGTAGCAGAGACCGAGATATCACATACCTCCTCTGGATCCTGGCGTACTCTGATAACCCGGGAGGGCAAAGGTCGGAAATATCCCTTGTCTGACACTTCGTGTCAGACGGGAGCAGGGTTATCCCGCGTTAATCCCGGGGGGATTGGGATGGGTCCTGTCAACTTCGATGTGGTTCGCCCTATCTGCGAGTCTATTGATTTCTTAAGAAAGAATAAAGAACTTCCAACTCCACCCAATGTAATTTGCAAGCTTTTTATCGAAGGGTTGGAGCCATAACCAAGAAGGGACGACGATGGCATATATTCCTCATCTCAAGGTAGTATAGGATATATTGTTCATCTAAAGGTGATATAGGATATATTTATAGGTTAAATTGTATACTTTCATATTTCATGGAATATTAACAATTGTAATTTTTTTTTCTCTATTAATGAAAATTTATCTTTTATAGGATTTTAATATGATTTGTGTGATGAATGAATTGTTATGAATTAGGGTCTCTTTAGACAACGTTCATATTTATCACTTAAGATAACGATTATTTCATACAAAATACCGTTGTCTAATTTTACATTAGGCATCGGTTGTCTAATTATACATTAGGCATCGGTAATTAGACAAAGGTAATAAACAAATACTGTTGCATAATACTACATTAGATCACAGCTTGTATGTTTTAATTGTTGTGGAAATGTATTTTAGGCAATGATATTTATAAACCGTTGTGTAAAGGTACTATAGACAACGGTATCAAATATAAACAGTTGTGTAAAGGTACTATAGACAACGGCATGAAATATAAAATGTTGTGTAAAGATGCTTTAGACAACAAAATTTATCAGACAACCGTTCTGACAAGACCGCCCCCGGAAGGGCATCGATAACCGTGCCTGGTCCTGCTCCCGTCTGGCAAGTCGACTGAAATACCCAAGTTACCCTCAGTGCGTGCCAGACCAGGGATAGCCACAAGTGCTTACTCATGCCTCCGCCCCTCGTACAGCCTCGAACAATGCGCCACGACCTGGAGGGTCCATAAAAACCAAAAGGTGTGAGTGGACAAAGAGTGGACAAAAATAATTCAGTTTAGAAAAACAGTTATAACAAGCGTTTTTACCCTCCGCGTAAAAACGAATGCATGCATACAAAAATCATTTTGCAATCCGTTAAAAATTTCCACATAAGAAATCAGTATATGACAAACAAAATCATTTTCCCTTTCTCAACCATCGGGTCTTAGTCCGCAGTCATAAACACCGGGCCTCAGCCCAAAACCATGAATCAAGACCAAATGCACAACATAATCCAAAACCAATAACCATATACCGGCCACTGCCCAACTCAACCGAAACATCAGAAATCACCAATAAATCACAAGTAAATCATTTGCTGGATTTCAAGTGCGCCCGAGTCTTTAAACTCAAAACCATGCGCATAAACACGCCTTCCCGGGATATCAACGAGTCTTTAAACTCAGAGTCTTTAAAATCATTAAGGGCCCTCCCCCGTCATCAATTAACCGAGTCTTTAAACTCAAAACGTGCTCCAGCAATAGCACCGGGTTTTTAAACCCAAAACAGTTTTCAAACACAACAACGGGTCTTCAAACCCAAAGCAGTTCTCAGCGGGTCTTTAAACCCCAAAACAGTTTATCAATCACGACAACGTGGGATCCATCCCCAAAATCATATTTTTCACAACAGGACCCATGGTCCGAATTTCCACATTCATTTTCCCCAAATCATACTTTACAAACATAATCAAATCATCATGAAACACGGGGCATGCAAAATCAGACCAAATCACTTTATTAAATCCTTTTTCATTCCCGAATTCGAATTCGCAATAATGATTCCGTAAGCCGGCATCCGAAAGCATCATCCCGAACCCAAACCAAGAATCCGCTTTGTTATTTCCGAAAACCGAAATTGCGTAAGTCAAAGTTACTTTTATGCCCCGAGCATTAAGCCCTAAATCACCTTTTTCAAATCCCTTTTTAATTCTTAGAAATCACTTCTTTCTCAAACCTTATTTTCAACACACCAAAACCACAATCCTAATCACCAAAATTTCGGTCCGATCAAAACATACTCAATACCCATTTTTAAATCCTGAAAATTACAAGTCTCATTTCAATTCCCAAATTCAACATCAACAGTGATCAAATCACAACAAGTCGAAATCTCGTAACACGTGCAAATCCGGAACATTCTAAAAAAAAACGTGTCAAATCGTCGGTCACACTCGCAAATCATAAACAACCTTCTTAAATCATCTTATACCCCTTCCATATACTTCTTTCATTAAAACATCATTAAGCACGCGAGTGACCATAGCCTCGAAATACGTATAATTTCACAAGTATAAAATACGGAAATCAAAATCAATCACAACTTAGAATCATAATCATAAAACCATAGAAATAATTTATGCATGCATTAAATTTTGAAAGCAACGTCCACTCACACACCGTCCAATAGGGCTCGGTTTTACGCCGCACGCGGTTCCGTAATTCCCGATATTTTCCAGAAAATCCAAATCCTCCCCGAAAACATACCTTAGTGTCACAAAGGGCATAGATAACAACATGCCAATTTCCCATAATTTCCGGGAATTAATCATTAATTACAAACGTAACGGAAATCTTCGGACCCTCGGAACCACATTGAAACGGTGTCCGAAAATTTCGAAACCAACGCTAAAAGGTTCGTTACATTGTGTAGAACAAAAGTCGTTTTGAACTCACCTTGAGAAAACGTTCCACGCGCCTTCACGCGCCAGCTACAGTGCGGTGCACAGTCGTCGTTCATACCCGGATGACTGGTAAACGGGCCATTCCACCCGCGACTCGACCCGGCCCAATCTCCTGTAAGCACGGCTAAATTCCATCAATTTGTCCATCGAAAATCTTCTATTGCAACTTAATTTAAGTTCTCCATTACTAATTTCCTACATAAAGCCCCAAACCGATCATTTCTCTTACGATCAATCAAACGGGTCCAGTTTTAAAACTTCCTCGAATCAACTCGGTTTCTAAATTAGTTAAAACAGGAGCTTCATAGAACCAAAACGAACATTAAACCATAACCAATTTCAAGAATCCTTACCCGTAGGTGGTCGTCCTCAAGCTCGAAATTTTTCCAGAAACGGGACTTGTGTTCTTGTCCTTTCCGCTATCGATTTCCCTCAGTACTCGTGCGGTTGAGTTCAACAAGCTCCCAGAAAGCTATCCTTAAGCTCAGTTTGGCTCAACACTCCTCACAATTCAACCTTTGAATTTTCCCTCCAACTCTGGTTTTTCTCCACCCGACTCAGTTCTCTCCCTTTCATCTCTCTCTCTCGGTTCGAAATGAACCTCACACTCTCCACTACTCAGCTAATCGATCAAGACGACGGCAACCCGTGGGAGACACTCTCAGACTCACCGAGAATTGCTTCCCGCAAACAGAACCCGACCAATTTTAAACTCGCCCGTGCTCTGCTTCTGTCCAGGCCATTCAGCCGTGCCTCCAACATCCTCAAAGTCCATAAACAATATACCCCATTCAGCCACTAACAATTAAACAATGGATTGCACGAAGCACCACAGCATGGCCGTGCAGGCTCTGTTTCACGGTGGTGAACAGTAACCGCCGTACAGAATTACCATTTTGCCCCCAGAACAAAAATTACCAAAATGCCCTCATGCAATCTAGACCCGTAACTTGGTCATTCGAACTCCGATCGACGCGTGCCGCCTGTCTACGGACTCAGGGAATCTAGACCATCCTAACGGTCCTCGGTCCTCGGTCATCGGACCTCCCGGTCAAAAAGTCAACATTTTCCCCCTATTCATCTAAATTACGAAATTGCCCTCAGGCTTTCGAACCTCATAACTTTCATCTTGAACGTCGGAATCGAACGTGCCACCTGTCTATGAACTCATGACGTCCCAAACTACGTCACGGTCATCGGTCAAAGTCCATTTGACCCCCCGATTTAAAAGTCAACGTTTTCCCCCACGACTAGGGGCAAAACGGTCATTTGGCATCGTTCGTCCGATTTCGCCCAACTAATCACCGATTAGCCCCGTTAATCATGATTAAGTAGTAATCTAATCCCGAATTCCGGGATGGGTCGTTACAATCTTCCCCCCTTAAAGAATTTCGTCCCCGAAATTTCCAACCGATCTAGTCTCAAACGTTCCTCCCTCCAAAAATTAGTTCAGTTCTCGAAATTCCCAATTATCCTCATTCCACATCCACCGCGTGGAAAACGCTTTGAGCCCGCAACACGCGTACACCCGCACACCAGCTAAACCCATTTGTGCGCAGAGGTCCCATCACAGTCTCACGTCGCCCTGACCACACTCGGACCATCCCAAGTGAAATGGATCACCACTAAGCTTTACCGCCCTAGTAAAGCGCCAACCATCAGCCAATTGGTGATAACACCTCATCCTGCTACTCGCTCAAGTAGCGTAAGATCAACCACGTGATCTCATCTCGCAGGGCAACCCAATCCTGCGACATATATCTATCTCAAGTCCATAACTGTCAATTCCCTCATCGAACCACAACGCTGTAATCATTTCGGTGTGATAACATCACGCAAGGCCACACGTAGTGACGCAGTCACCCACTCACTCATCCTGAGTGTACGTATACCGTCATCATACTCAATCAGGTGGTGTAGCTGACACACATTACATACTAGCCCATCGGTGCTCGCCCAACTCCACACTGGGGTTCACTGGCCATCCGTGGCTAAGAGCGCATGCTCATGAATTCACTGAACCCAACAAAATTAACTCTGCACAGTGCATAGTACTCAATGTCCAGTTCACACCCACGACCAAATCCAATGGTGTCGGAACTAAGCCGACCATCAACACGTATAACCAATCCCCAAATAAGCCCACTGCATGGCCCGCAGTCAAACATGATTCGATACTGGGGTTCTCCTGTCCAATCTCATACTAGACAAATCGATCATTCCACTCATCATCCATTCTGGATCCCAAGGTCACCCGACCAGTAACACAACATCAACTCCCAAACACGTCATCCAAGACGTACTAACCCAAGCACTCTCACCAAGGCGTGTACAGTCATGCCGAATGGACATATAATCTCATTCACAAATACCGAGGCACACCAACTCAGAATCTATCGGATACCCGCTCAAACGGTTACCACATCACCTCTGATTGACTTCGAAAAAAGCCAATCCCAATCGCACATATCTATAACTGACCAATTAGACCCTGTTGGGTATCCACTCATCCACAAGTCAAGCCTCGAGTTCAACTCATAACCGTTCCCATTCGCTCGAGCACGGATTAACTTCGAAAAGAAGTTCAATCCAACAATCCTCATATCTAAACATTTATGACAGAGCGATATGCTCTTCGCCTAGCTTGATCAAGGCGATCACAATTCGAGTCCGTTACCGCGTCACTCGACTGGTAACACCACGATCCTAGATCGTCACTACGCCCAAGGCCCACAACCTCATAATCCAGATCCACCTAGGATCCACTCATGCTCAGAGCTGGCTATCCGCCAGAAACTCAATAATAGGGCCTTACACCCACTAGATTTCTTGTCAACCACCCAACATTCCTCAACTATTTCCTCCCCCAATCAATCACCCAACAACGAAACACATCCACTCTGTGGATCCCCTCCATTTACCTCATATCGATCCTTGCCACTCCACCTAGGAGAGACCAAGGATGATCCAATATGATGTCATCGACATCCATCCCCTGTGAGTGCAACATAACTCACTGCACCCACCGTTCCAACATCCAACATCGTCTGCCAGGGCAAAAGATAAGAAGTCAACCCCAATGACTTCAGAATACCAATTACCAATGCGGAAACGAGCACTCCTCTCGTCCCACAGTCACAACTCTCCTTGAAACTAAGATTCCACCCACGTTGAAAATAGACACACTCCCCATGAGATGTCAAGTCCAACCGCCGGACTCCCTACATCCGTTACTCACTTGGACAACCCCGCGTCCACAATCAGCCCAATACTCAGACCTCATGTCAATTAATGATTAATTATGCACATACACCGATTCCGACGGGGAAATTACTCAACTCTTGTCACCTCGTCACTGTTGGGACTTACCCCAATACCTCATAATCTCCGCTGGATCCTATCCAGTCCATGAGTCAACCACTACTGAATCTCAAATGCCAACGCACTCTCATCATGACAGAGTCACACCCCAACTCGTGGCTCAACACAATCTCACCCACTGACACTAGCACCAGCGCTAGTACCAGCGCTAGTACCAGCGCCAACATGCAAACATCCACACAAGCACACCGTGTGCAACGTGGGTAGCCCTCGATCTCCGCTCATACCGAGCGACGATCCCGCATCATCACCCGTACCCCGCAACCAGGGGTACCACCATCCCGACAATCCACATCAGGATAGATGAACGTTCCCTGAACGCTCCCTGATTCTCAACTACTACTACTACACCAAGTACCCCAGACCATCAGCTAAACTCCACCAGACCACCGTTCCACAGAACGAAGCCATAATTCCTAACTCCTCAATACTTGTCCATACTCTGGTCCTTGGCATCCTAAGTGCCAAACGTTCCTCACTTAGCTTTTCTGGCTCCACTCAAGCCGTGACACCCAATCATGACTCACCTCACGTTCCTAACCCAAAGTCCTGACTCATCGTGAGTCCCACATCCACATCTTGACTCCTCCTGAGTCCAATCTCATACCAAACCAATCATGTCATCACTGACATACCCAGTCCCCGAGCAATAACCAATGCTCAACCACTTCCTATTCGACCAATAGGGCCTAAGAGAAAGTACAATTTGCCCAAAATGTGGCCTTCCAGCCACCGGTCTCGTCCGTCCCAGCGACCCACACAATTCTATGTCTAACCAATCGCAGTTCACAGCGTCCACTTCCCGACATCTGACCCACAAACCAGGGTCAATCTCACCCGAGATCTAGCACGTGGTCCCAAACACCCTCGCCTACTCGTCTCACTACCAGGTCGCGCACGAGGTTTACGCTCCGGAGGCATGATGTGGCAACAGAATCAGCAACCCAGCACTTTGATACCAAATTGACAGGACCGCCCCCGGAAGGGCATCGATAACCGTGCCTGGTCCTGCTCCCGTCTGGCAAGTCGACTGAAATACCCAAGTTACCCTCAGTGCATGCCAGACCAGGGATAGCCACAAGTGCTTACTCATGCCTCCGCCCCTCGTACAGCCTCGAACAACGCGCCACGACCTGGAGGGTCCATAAAAACCAAAAGGTGTGAGTGGACAAACATAATTCAGTCTAGCAAAACAGTTACAACAAGCGTTTTTACCCTCCGCGTAAAAACGAATGCATGCATACAAAAATCATTTTGCAATCCGTTACAAATTTTCACATAAGAAATCAGTATATGACAAACAAAATCATTTTCCCTTTCTCAACCACCGGGTCTTAGTCCGCAGTCATAAACACCGGGCCTCAGCCCAAAACCATGAACCAAGACCAAATGCACAACATAATCCAAAACCAATAACCATATACCGGCCACTGCCCAACTCAACCGAAACATCAGAAATCACCAATAAATCACAAGTCAATCATTTGCTGGATTTCAAGTGCGCCCGAGCCTTTAAACTCAAAACCATGTGCATAAACAGGCCTTCCTGGGATATCAACGAGTCTTTAAACTCAGAACATAATCAATAGGCCTCGGGGGTATCACAGTAACCGAGTCTTTAAACTCACGAGTCTTTAAACTCATTAAGGGCCCTCCCCCGTCATCAATTAACCGAGTCTTTAAACTCAAAACGTGCTCCAGCAATAGCACCGGGTTTTTAAACCCAAAACAGTTTTCAAACACAACAACGGGTCTTCAAACTCAAAGCAGTTCTCAGCGGGTCTTTAAACCCCAAAACAGTTTATCAATCACGACAACGTGGGATCCATCCCCAAAATCATATTTTTCACAACAGGACCCATGGTCCGAATTTCTACATTCATTTTCCCCAAATCATACTTTACAAACATAATCAAATCATCATGAAACACGGGGCATGCAAAATCAGACCAAATCACTTTATTAAATCCTTTTTCATTCCCGAATTCGAATTCGCAATAATGATTCCGTAAGCCGGCATCCGAAAGCATCATCCCGAACCCAAACCAAGAATCCGCTTTGTTATTTCCGAAAACCGAAATCGCGTAAGTCAAAGTTACTTTTATGCCCCGAGCATTAAGCCCTAAATCACCTTTTTCAAATCCCTTTTTAATTTTTAGAAATCACTTCTTTCTCAAACCTTATTTTCAACACACCAAAACCACAACCCTAATCACCAAAATTTCGGTCCGATCAAAACATACTCAATACCCATTTTAAATCCTCAAAATTACAAGTCTCATTTCAATTCCCAAATTCAACATCAACAGTGATCAAATCACAACAAGTCGAAATCTCGTAACACGTGCAAATCCGGAACATTCTAAAAAAAACGTGTCAAATCGTCGGTCACACTCGCAAATCATAAACAACCTTCTTAAATCATCTTATACCCCTTCCATATACTTCTTTCATTAAAACATCATTAAGCACGCGAGTGACCATAGCCTCGAAATACGTATAATTTCACAAGTATAGTAAAAATGCGTATAAATACGGGAATCGAATGCGTATAAAATACGGAAATCAAAATCAATCACAACTTAGAATCATAATCATAAAACCATAGAAATAATTTATGCATGCATTAAATTTTGAAAGCAACGTCCACTCACACACCGTCCAATAGGGCTCGGTTTTACGCCGCACGCGGTTCCGTAATTCCCGATATTTTCCAGAAATTCCAAATCCTGCCCGAAAACATACCTTAGTGTCACAAAGGGCATAGATAATAACATGCCAATTTCCCATAATTTCCCGGGAATTAATCATTAATTACAAACGTAACGGAAATCTTCGGACCCTCGGAACCACATTGAAACGGTGTCCGAAAATTTCGAAACCAACGCTAAAAGGTTCGTTACATTGTGTAGAACAAAAGTCGTTTTGAACTCACCTTGAGAAAACGTTCCACGCGCCTTCACGCGCCAGCTACAGTGCGGTGCACAGTCGTCGTTCATACCCCGATGACTGGTAAACGGGCCATTCCACCCGCGACTCGACCCGGCCCAATCTCCTGTAAGCACGGCTAAATTCCATCAATTTGTCCATCGAAAATCTTCTATTGCAACTTAATTTAAGTTCTCCATTACTAATTTCCTACATAAAGCCCCAAACCGATCATTTCTCTTACGATCAATCAAACGGGTCCAGTTTTAAAACTTCCTCGAATCAACTCGGTTTCCAAATTAGTTAAAATAGGAGCTTCATAGAACCAAAACGAACATTAAACCATAACCAATTTCAAGAATCCTTACCCGTAGGTGGTCGTCCTCAAGCACGAAATTTTTCCAGAAACGGAACTTGTGTTCTTGTCCTTTCCGCTATCGATTTCCCTCAGTACTCGTGCGGTTGAGTTCAACAAGCTCCCAGAAAGCTATCCTTAAGCTCAGTTTGGCTCAACACTCCTCACAATTCAACCTTTGAATTTTCCCTCCAACTCTGGTTTTTCTCCACCCGACTCAGTTCTCTCCCTTTCATCTCTCTCTCTCGGTTCGAAAATGAACCTCACACTCTCCACTACTCAGCTAATCGATCAAGACGACGGCAACCCGTGGGAGACACTCTCAAACTCATTGAGAATTGCTTCCCGCAAACAGAACCCAACCAATTTTAAACTCGCCCGTGCTCTGCTTCTGTCAAGGCCATTCAGCCGTGCCTCCAACATCCTCAAAGTCCATAAACAATATACCCCATTCAGCCACTAACAATTAAACAATGGATTGCACGAAGCACCACAGCATGGCCGTGCAGGCTCTGTTTCACGGTGGTGAACAGTAACCGCCGTACGGAATTACCATTTTGCCCCCAGAACAAAAATTACCAAAATGCCCTCATGCAATCTAGACCCGTAACTTGGTCATTCGAACTCCGATCGACGCGTGCCGCCTGTCTACGGACTCAGGGCATCGAGACCATCCTAACGGTCCTTGGTCCTCGGTCATCGGACCTCCCGGTCAAAAAGTCAACATTTTTCCCCTATTCATCTAAATTATGAAATTGCCCTCGGGCTTCCGAACCTCATAACTTTCATCTTGAACGTCGGAATCGAACGTGCCACCTGTCTATGAACTCATGACGTCCCAAACTACGTCACGGTCATCGGTCAAAGTCCATTTGACCGCCCGATTTAAAAGTCAACGTTTTCCCCCACGACTAGGGGCAAAACGGTCATTTGGCATCGTTCGTCCGATTTCGCCCAACTAATCACCGATTAGCCCCGCTAATCATGATTAGGTAGTAATCTAATCCCGAATTCCGGGATGGGTCGTTACACATTCTGTAAAGTACCCTTTAGAAAACGTTATACATTTATAACATTGTCTAATGGATACTTTAGAAAATGGTATGTATAAATACTGTTGTCTAATGGGTACTTTAGACAACATATTTCAATAAGTACCGTTATCTAAAGGTAGTTTAGCCAACGGAGAAAATCTGTTGTCTAAACACCCCAATTAGACAATAGGGGCAATTGCAACTGTATTTAAGGGGAATAGACAACAGATTTTCTCCGTTGTCTAAAGGAAAATTTGGTATAGTGGGATGCGGGTGCCAATGAGTGGAACCAAGGCTTGGCTCGGTCTTTGAGTGAAAAATTAAACAACCTCAACCTTATTTTATTCTCATTCATTCCATTGATGTGAAGAGTAGAACAAACTTGAAGAAAGTTCGTGATGTTAAGGCGAGGATCTTTACTCGAAAGTCCAGGGAAGTTAGGCAACATGTAGATGGTCCCGGACTTGATCTCGAAATTTTCAACTGTACTTGCGGGAAAGACAATGCTGACTAGGACTTCGGGCACATGAGGGGCATCGAACTCTTGAAGGAGCCTAGGGACAGGTGGAGACAAGGGCACGGTCTTGTGGATTAGCCTTGGCATGAGGACTTAGTGGAGGGCTCCCGCGGACTGAAGAGTTCCTTGATAAAGTAGTTGACCCATGGGATGAAGCCTCCACTGAAGAAGTATGTGACATAAACTAGTACCTTGAAAAAAAATGAAAGAAAAAAAGTGGTAAGCTTTGAATTAAGCATCATTTTTATACCGTTTATGTCTATCTTTTAATGTTTAAATACCAAACTATAGGAAAAAATATATATATTGTGAGAAATGTACAGAATTGGATAGATCACGGAATTACGAGAATGTAGGCGAAAAAATCACCTCAATCGGAGTTGTAACGAAGAAATTATGATTGAATGAAAGAAAGCCACCAAAAACCACTTAGAAATTCGGTAGGGGCCTACCGATTCCTAAATGGCAACACAAAAAGTGGTTCGGCTAGCACCTACCAAACCTTCTTCCAAGCTTTTCGCGCGCGCATACCAAACTGTTATCCACGCTTTTAGCGGGCATGTACCAAAGGAGGCACACCAGCTTCACCGCGCGTTCACCGAGTTTCTTGCCTCCATTCAGCTTGATTCCAGCTTACCTTTTGTGCGTTGACCACACCTTTGACTCTGAATTTCAACACAATTTTTGGTGCCCTTCCACCGAATCATCTCCTGTTTAATTTCCAGCACCATTTACCTTTTTTCTTATGGAAATTTGTTCAAATCAAGCTTGGATTTGTTTCCTTTTTATTTAGGAAACCTTTTTAACTAGGATTTTTATTACCTTTATCCTTTAGGACTTTAATTTAATTAGTTTAATACTTTTTTTAGGATTTAAATTGTGAACTCCTATGTATTTGGGAATTAATTTTCGCCTATAAATAGAGAGGCGTAGGTTATTTGTAAAATGTCGCTCATTATTTATATCAAAACTCAACTTAAACCAATTTTTCCTTTTCAATAAATTTAAGATTTTTTGTGCAAAACTAATTACACCATATCCCACCTTTTACAACCTTCATCCGTGGCATAGAGGAGTGTCTCCAAGTGTCTCACCAAAGAATGCACAATTAACCAATCAAACGACAATCATGCTTAGGTACCCTCAATCCCCGGTCCAAAACGATCCCTATTTACCAATTCTACAATCTACAAAAAAGGATTTTTAATTGCATATGTTTCCTTAAGTGCTGAGTGTGACATTGTCTTTACTTTAATGCTTAGTTTTTGCGTATCACCAAGTAAGGTAATTCCAAACTACATGGACACCGTCGAGGAACAAGTCCCCGACAACGGAACCAAAAACTTGATAGATGTTTTATCAAATAAAGAATTACAAATGATAAACTCTATTGTGATACTTTGCAAGTGCACAAATCATATAATGAGTAAAGTAGTTTTGTAAAGGTTGATCCCTCGAGGACTTGTCTCAAAACAACTAGTAATGATGCACAAAATTAAATAGTGAAAACAAATAGTAAAGTGATGAAAACTTGATTGATTGATTGAAACGAATCAGGGCTTATTATCCATTTTTACCAGTTATGGTTCTCCTTAGAATTCCTTGATCTAATTACTATGAATGTTCTGAATTAAGTGCCTATGCAGTGACAGGACCCACCCCGATTATCGCCTCGATAATCGGGAAGCATCCTGCTCCCGTCTGACAACGGAACACAAAAGACCAAAAAAATAACCAAAAATTACACCACAAACATTGTTAGACTAGGGAGATTACAACCAACTGAAATACAAGTCCACAGTTTCACAGAGCATAGTTATAAAACAAGATAAGGATAAAATCCTACTCTGTGAACTAACTACATCGCAACGGGAAAACTTTAAGCCTCTGCCTCTGCCTCGGCGTTATCCCCCAAAACTTGTACCACGACCTAGAGGGTATTAAAACAGAAAAGTGTGAGTGGACTAAAACAAATGATTCTAGAAAACAGTTTAATGAAATCGGGGTTCACCCTCCAGTTTTACAACACGCATGCATAACCAAATATTCGAAAACACTTTTACGAATCATATGGAAACCGTTACAACAGATAACTATAAAAACATGAAAAAACCTAATGTAACAACCACAAATCAAACTGTTGGATCCATCCGAGTCTTTAAACTCATAAATCAGGCCTTCCCGGGATATCAACAAGTCTTTAAACTCAAAACATAATCAAGGCCTTGGGGGACATTCGATCATACCTGGATCGTTTCGTGATTGTGTTCATCGATGATATCTTGGTGTATTCGAAGAGTGCGAAGGCGCACGAGACGAACTAGAGGAGGTGCTGGAGCTACTAGTGGATATAGGGGTCGTGGGCGAGCAGCATGACCACATGCCCGAGTTTTTGCGGTTACACAGCAGGAGGCCTGTGCAACTCCTGGTGTTGTGATAGGTACTTCGTCGGAAGACCATTCCCCTAGTAAAGGTTCTCTGGAGAAATCAAAATGTGAAGGAAGTCACATGGGAACCCGAAGCACAGATGCGAGAACAATATACATACTTGTTTCCTTAAAATTTCGGGACAAAATTTCATAAGGGGGGAGGTTGTAACGCCCCGGAAATTCGAAGGATGTAAATTTGTAAAATATTAATAAAATGACGTTTTTACCCTTGTGAATAGTATGGTCAAATTGTTGACTTTTTACTTGGTAGGTCGAACAGACGTTGAATGATGATTGTGACGTAGTTCGGGACGTCACGAGTCCATAGACAGGTGGCACGTTGATAGGTCCTCAAATAAGCATTATTTTATATTATTTTATACCCTTTATACTTGACTTTTAATATTAAAATATTAAATAAATAGATAAAATAATTTATTTTGTGTTATTTTTATTTAAATAAATAAAGTTTGTAATTTGGAGTATTTTGGCGAAAGAATCGTCTCGATCGGAATTATAACGAAGAAATTATGGACGAATTTTGGTGAAATATTACTAAATTAACTAATTAATTAAATTAAAACTGTGCAGCCCAATTGAACCCAAGCTGCAACCCAACAGAAAAAAGAAAAAGAAATAAAGCCCAGCCTGCAGCCCACGCCCGCGTCTTGCAAACCCAGGCCCGCGGCCCGTCAGCCCAGCAGCCCAGCTTCTGCCTAGCCTAGTGCTCCCTTCGGAAGGCGCCTGCCGAAGCCTCTCTTTCCCGCTGGACCAGCGCCCGCCGAGCTCCAGTTCGCTGCTTCAGCGTCGCCCCGTCAAGTCCCCATTAGTCCCCATTAGTCTCCCTTAGTCCTCATTTTTCCCATTTTGTTTCTCCTCTTAGTTTAGGTTCTTATATTTTCTCTCTAGTTCTTCTCTTCTTTTAGTTCATCTTCTTTATTTTGTTCTTTATTTTTGGAGACCATTTGTAACTTCTTGTAATTTTCTTCTTAATTAATTATCTTAGTTTCATTTTCTTTATTATGTTCTTAGAATTTCTTAAACTTATCTTTAATTACATTTTTATGCTTTCCTTAAGAAATACGTAGGCCAAGATTTCCAAAATAATTCTAGAATTTAAGTCCGCATTCTTATGTTTTATCCTCCATTTTCATAAGGTTCCAGCCGCTGTCGGTGTTCCTTATGAATAACATTCCATTGTTTTCATCCACTTTCGGAATCACAAGCTATTCTTGGGTTCCGAAAGTGTAACTTTATTCCCTTTACTTAAATTCATGTTATTGTTTTGGTTTTACTTATAATTTAATATATGTGTTGGTATTTTCTTTCTAACATTTGTAAGTATGAATACAATCTCCATGTGTTTTACTTTCTGAATTTCTTTTACTTCATATGTTTTAGTGCTTAAACTTTAATTCGATATTCAGTGTTTTATCCGCTGTCGGTGCACTTAGAGTAGAATTGAAGAGATTAAACGTTGATCCCTGTCAGCGCATTTAATTATAAACTTAAGGTGAATCATGTTGTAAATGTTTGAAGCATATTGATGTTTGACGCACATTAATGGTTAATGCATTTATAATATTGAAAGATATATGTAAGCATTTGAGATGATGAAGGTATGATTTCGTGATTGGTTTATTATGAGCAAAATGTTCGAGTGTTGGCAAAATTTGTACTTGAAGGAAGTCTATTTTTAGGAGTAGTTTAATTAATGTGATTGTTAATTCGAAATTACTTACGTAAAAGTGTGAGTTTTTTCTATGAAACTACTATATGGTTTGTAAGTTCTAATTAGCATGAGCATTTGCATTTTAATTCTTAGTTAGTGTTTTCTTTGGTTTACATTACAAATCTTTTCAAAACCCCCCTTTTTAATTCTTTATTCTTTATTCTTTTATTCTTTCATTCTTTTATTATTTTATTATTTTATTATTTTATTATTTTATTTTATTATTTATTCTTTATTCTTTAATTCTTTATTCTTTTATTCGTTTATTCTTTAATTTATTGATTCTTTGATTATTTAATTCTTTTTATTTTATTTTTTAATTCATTCTTTTATTCATTATCATTCCCACTAACACATTATTAATGTTCCCTAATTTCCCCGGTTAAGAACGATCTCTATTTACCAATACTAAATCTACACAAAAAGGGTTTAAATTGCATAATACTCAAATTACGTGTTTAAATTAATGCGTAGTTTGGGCGTTGTCAATTTTTGGCGCCGTTGCAGGGGAAATTGAAAATCATTTTTAATTTGTTAGTGTATGTATATAAATTGTGCATATTATACTTATTTATAAATTTTACTTTTGTTAATATTATATTTGTTTATAACCTTTACTTACTTGTTTATATTTTATTTATCCATCTTATTTTTGTTCATATTATTTTTGTTTATAATGTTCATACTTTACTTATTCATAGTTTCTAATTTATACTTGTTCATAAATGTTCATAATTTTATTTTATTTTTATATATTTGTTCATATTCAAATTGTTTATGTAAATTTAAAATTCTATCATACTTGTGCATAATTTAATTTTATTTGTACTTATCATAAATGCATGTTGTACATATTCACTTTTACTTACTTTTATTTTATTTTATTTTATTTTTCTTTACACTTTATTTCTTTACACTTTAATCCATTAAATTTAACTTTATTCCATTAACTTTAATTTTATTCCATAACTTTAAATTTATTCCATTACTTTAAATTGATTCCATTAACTTTTTCTTTATTCCATTAACTTTAACTTTATTCCATTAACTTTTTATTCCATTAATTTTATTCTATTAACTTTTTATTCCATTAACTTTTTAATTACACTTATTTTATTCTTATATAATTATTTATTTGGTTATGTCTTGATAAAATTTAAATTAAAATTAAAAAAAAATTCGAAATAAAAAAAATTAAAAATTAAAATAAAAAAAATCTTATCTTAGCTTTATGTTAGTGTTAATTCATACTTGTAAATAAATGTTGTATTTATGTTACTTGTTACCTTTTATACTTGTTCATAAATTGTTCATAACTTTTATATTTCATAGTATACATGCATACTTGTTCATAATAGATTTTCTTTTATATTTGTTTATAATTCTCTTACTTATCATATTATTCTTGTTTTTACTTGTACATAATGTTCATTCTTTTTAATTGTTCATAAAATGCTTATGGTACATGTTCACTTTTTTTTTTGTAATTAAAAAAAACATAAAATTCGAAAAAAAAAATTATTTTTCTTCATTTATTTAATTTTTAAATTCCAAAAAAATATATAAAAAAATTAATTAAAAAAAAAACTTTACGTATGTTAGTTTGTTAATGAGAATTTGTTTTGTAAATATCATTACTTGTGAATGAAACCATACTTGTAAATAAATTGTTCATATGTAATGGTCTTGTTATATTTGTAAATTGTGCATAAAAACATACTTGTAAATAGTTATTGCATTCATGCATTAGTCTCGGCTATATGTAGATTACTTGTGCTTCGAAGTTTAGATTTTGATCTTTAATCGCCGAAGACTCTTTTATTAACTCTCACCCACTGTAATTGTTAACACTTGAGTCATCTTAATTCCTCTAGAGTAAGAAATTTTCGAGGGTGATGTCTAGGACAAGAGACGGTACTCATAACGGGTTTTGGGTCTAAGAAAGGGACATCAATGGAGTTTAAGCCTTGGGACGTCTTGAAATTAGCTCTGCCTCTTATGTGTATTCTTTCTAACCTGGTCACCTTTGAACTTGCCCAAACAGTTGAATTAATCCAAGATATTTACTTGGGCCGCACGGACGTATAAGTCTCCATTTAAACTTTGAAGCTATGTGAACCATATATATCTTTGACTTCCCCCGACATGTAAATATTGTTTATATCTTAATTTAAATTATTTGTCATGACAAAGCTAGCTTGCATCTTTCATTCTAACTTGCATTTCATCTTTCATTTAACTTGCATTTTCACTTAACTTGCATATCTAGTTTAACTTGCATTGCACTCTTCCTCTAACTTACATCTTTAACTCAAATTGCATCCTTAACTTCAATATGCATATCTAATTTGCATTCTTGACTAACGTACATCTCTGACTAACTAACTTGCATCTCTGTCTAAGCTGGATAAACGTTAAACTTCAAGCACTTGTTGGGAGGCAACCCAAAGTGTTCCCGGGATGTGAAGAAGTCATGAATACAGATTTGCTATCTTTCTACCCGTCACTCTCTTTTATTTTGTTTATTTATTGTTTTCCTACTATTTTCGTAAATCATCTTCCTTACTTGATTATATGTTTAATTACTTCGTATTTTCCTACATTGAGGACAATGTAGAATTTAAGTGTGGGGGAATGGTTTACAATTTTAATTGTTCAAAAAAAAAATTGAAAAAAAATTAAAATAATAAAAAATTTAAAATTTAAAATTTAAAAAAAAATTAAAAAGGTGGAAAAAAAAAATTATTATTGTTTTCTTGAATCTTTTTGTTTTAACTTAATGGTTTTTTTTTTTTAGTTTTAAGTTGCCATTTAACTTGTCAATGACATAAATGAACATAAATGAATATGTTATGGTCATAAAGATAATCACTACAACTTGAATTTTTTTGTTAATATTTTGTGATTAAGTGTTATAACTTGAAGATAATGCATGTAAATTGGAATATAAACGAGAATGATAAGATAAGTATGAATCATATGAACCTTATGTGAGCTTTAGAACTTTATATACATCTTTGATGAGTGATTCATAAGTTCTTTGTTTAAATTGATATACATATGCCTCATAACTACTTGCAATAGATTTTAATGAACTCTAGAGTACTAGAACTTATTCTATGTGATTTTCAAAGCTTTTAAGTCAATAAACTCTTTGATTTTGGATATGATAAAGTCATTAGGGTTAACACCACAAATTCAAACATCCATGTTCCCTATTTTGTGCGCACAAGTTGCGACCCCCTTAGTTTTAACCCGTTTGAGCCCACATTAAGCCTTTCTTTCATCACCATGATTATCTAAACACTTGAACTTAGTATATACATCTTTTACCTTTGTTCCAAGGACTCGGTTGAAAACATAATGATTGTGTAAAGAGAAAATGATGATGTTGAAAGACTTTTATGTGAATTATTTGGATTTACCGATTCAAGCTTTGTTGTATTGTTGACACATGTTATTACCTTGATATAAAAAAAAAGAAAATAAAAAAATAAAAATAAAATAAAAAAAAAAGTTGAGTCTCGATCAAGGTAATAAGGTTTGGTTATGTAATGTTTGAGTTAAGTCCCTTACATTTGTAAATCCGACACAAAGAATGATTGTGAGGCCCAACATGATGGAATTAGGCCTATATTCGAAGGGATGGATTACTGACATTATTGCACTAAGGTTAGGAAGCTATGATACGTTTTGGGAGTCTATTGAGTCTTGGAACGAATTGAGCACCACTTGTCCTATATTTTCCTTGCCTCTAATCTTAGCCCCATTACAACCTTCGTAAAGACCTTATGATCCTTAAGATGGTAAATTTTGATTAGTTAAGTTAATCACTTGAGTAAGCTTATGGTTTTGGTTCATTTGTGCAAGTAAGCTTATACCCTTTATACTTGACTTTTAATATTAAAATATTATAAAAAAAAATAAAATAATTTATTTTGTGTTATTTTTATTTAAATAAATAAAGTTTTTAATTTGGAGTATTTTAGAGAAAGAATCGTCTCGATCGGAATTATAACGAAGAAATTATGGACGAATTTCGGTGAAATATTATTAAATTAACTAATTAATTAAATTAAAACTGTGTAGCCCAACTGAACCCAAGCTACAGCCCAACAGAAAAAAGAAAAAGACATAAAGCCCAGCCCGCAGCCCACGCCCGCGTCTCGCAAGCCTAGGCCTGCGGCCCGTCAGCCCAGCGGCCCAGCTTCTGCCCAGCCCAGGGCTCCCTTCGGAAGGCGCCTGCCGAAGCCTCTCCCTCTCTCTCGACCAGCGCCCGCCGAGCTCCAGTTCCCTGCTTCAACGTCGCCCCGCCGAGTCCCCATTAGTCCCAATTAGTCTCCCTTAGTCCTCATTTTTCCCATTTTGTTTCTCCTCTTAGTTTAGGTTCTTATATTTTCTCTCTAGTTCTTCTCTTCTTTTAGTTCATCTTCTTTATTTTGTTCTTTATTTTTGGGGACCATTTGTAACTTCTTGTAATTTTCTTCTTAATTAATTATCTTAGTTTCATTTTCTTTATTATGTTCTTAGAATTTCTTAAACTTATCTTTAATTACATTTTTATGCTTTCCTTAAGAAATACGTAGGCCAAGTATTTCCGAAATAATTCTAGAATTTAAGTCCGCATTCTTATGTTTTATCCTCCATTTTCATAAGGTTCCAGCCGCTCTCGGTGTTCTTTATGAATAACATTCCATTGTTTTCATCCACTTTCGGAATCACAAGCTGTTCTTGGGTTCCGAAAGTGTAACTTTATTCCCTTTACTTAAATTCTTGTTATTGTTTTTGTTTTACTTATAATTCAATAAGTGTGTTGGTATTTTCTTTCTAACATTTGTAAGTATGAATACAATCTCCATGTGTTTTACTTTCTGAATTTCTTTTACTTCATATGTTTTAGTGCTTAAAATTCAATTCGATATTCAGTGTTTTATCCGTTGTCGGTGCACTTAGAATAGAATTAAAGAGATTAAATGTTGATAGCTGTCGGCGCATTTAATTATAAACTTAAGGTGAATCATGTTGTAAATATTTGAAACATATTGATGTTTGACGCACATTAATGGTTAATACATTTATAATATTGAAAGATATATGTAAGTATTTGAGATGATGAAGGTAGAATTTCGTTATTGGTTTATTATGAGCAAAATGTTCGAGTGTTGGCAAAATTTGTACTTGAAGGAAGTCTATTTTTAGGAGTAGTTTAATTAATGTGATTGTTAATTCAAAATTACTTACGTAAAAGTGTGAGTTTTGTCTATGAAATATTGTTAGTCTTCGAGCATTCTGATTGGTCGATTGATTTGCAATTAATAATATATTTTTAATAAAATATATTATTTAATAATTATAATAATGGTTCATTATTAAGAATAATAATAGGAATTATGATGATTTAATATCAATAATGATTGTTCATTATTAAGAATAATGACAATTAATTATTGACAGGAATATTAATATCATTGAGATTTTAACCCGATTAAATAACATATTCAGTTGGTGAATAGATTATTTAATGTGATGGTGTTTGTGAGCCATTAAGGTTATTACTAGGGACAATTTAGACATTATGAGAATTATGGTTCATGTGGCAGGCTCCACATTTTTTCAGTAATTTATGGTTCTATAGTGAGGTTGCTCAGGATTGGTAGAGTTACCTAAGGAAGCCAAATTTGATCGAAGCACCAAGAGTTTACTGGGAAGTAAATCAGGCTGGGTAGAATTGCCATAATAAGATAAGTCATATCAGATATAGTTGATTTCTACAATTGGGATAGTTAGGTTAAGCACTGGCTAGTTCCTATACGTAGAGATTTAAGGCACTGCCAAGAGCTTGAAAAGGTGATCAAACTTTCTTTCTGTTTTTGGGAAAAATAAAGAGCTTAACAAATTTGAAGGTGTTGTACCTTTCAAGTGGAAAAGTTGGATCACATGTTGCAGCTTCTTCCGTACGTTCGTAATCCAAGTAAGCCCACCTTGAGAACTTCTCGTTCATAACAAAATACAATCCGATCTCTTCTGCTTTCATTCATGGAAAGTTGCTGCAATTCTGAGTATTAACAAGTTGAAGAAAACTTTTTTAATTCTTGCTGACCTTACAAAATCATGAATATGGTTCAAATCCAAATTCTCTGCTCCCAATGGACGAATAATGGACTTAGGACATTATTAAATGGCTTAAGCTAGAAAAGTGTGAGATAATTTGAAGTCAGTCGATCGGATTGAGCTGCTCACGAGAAATTTGGAAATGATTTGGATTCCCATGAGAATAATGCTAGAGTACACTCGACGGACCAAGTGCGCTAGTTAAAAATTTTGAAGTGTGGAAGTTGGCAATTAAGAATAATACTCCCTTTGAGAAATGTAAAGTGTAATCTCATGCTAACAAATCGTAGCGATTATCGAAGAAAGGTTGCAAGAGCGCTGTGCTAGACTCGTTTCAGTTAACGACGGAGGAATTGATGAAATTGAGAGATTGGCATGCAACTTGGTTGGAAAAAGTCTAAGAAAGAAATTCCAACTAATTGGGTTAAAGTGAGAAAGGGATACACATGGTTTGAAGGAGAAAGAATTCTCCTTGGTCCCTCTATTGGTATGGACTTATCGTGAGAAGCCTAAAGAATTAGAAAATTACCCCAGCAAAGTATGTATGCTTAAGTACTCTGGAGCGGAGCAATAAAAATGAAAGGAGAGAAGGGGAACTGTGATCCTTGAGATGGAATTCTTAGTTCTGACCATGGAAGCAGGAAATCAAGACCGCGTACACCTTTTCCTGGACATGGACGATCATGTTTGACTCAAAATTCAACGGAATTGGACATAGGAAGGTGGCTGTATTTGAGTTCAAACCTTAGTTGTGAGTTTTGAATGTCTAACCTTGGAAATTTTCATGTTTTGATATTGGATTGGTGTTTTTGGGTTTGAATAGAATAGATTGGTGGCTTTTGGGTGGAAATTGGCTGAAATCTGGAGAATTGGGATCAGGTTCAGCTACTCGAGTTGAGACTGGATTTCATATATTCGGGTCGACCCATTAGAGCTTGAAGGTGAGTACAGGTGCAAGTGCACCAGTTGGAAAATGAGGGAGCGGTTTCCCGGCCATCCACCAATGTGTGGCGATGCATGGTGCCTCCCTTCCGGTTCCTGTTAACATGAATGTTTATCATTTTGAATTGATGGATATGGTACAATTTTTTAGGAAATTGGATATTGTTTCTAGGTAATTTTATACGTCCAAAGCGACAACATTTCTATGCAAAATACATATGGACCTTTCGATGTTTCAGGACATTAGATATGGATTCCTCATATGATTAGGATGTCAAGAAGGGACTCGAAAAGAGTCGGGATATTAGACGGTGACCCCAAGAGTATATTTAGCTCATATCGAGAAAATAATTTCAACATAATCGATGTACATCCCTTGTTTGACAGGTTCTTCGGTTGTGCTATCAACTCCCAAGATCATTTCTGAAATTTTGAGTTTGTTGTTAAACGGGAGCAAGACATGGCATGGTTATCAAAGTGATTTCGGGAGGGGTCCGATCAATTTGCTATCAAAGAAAATGAGGTTACATTGTCCCTGAGTTTTCAATTAGGATTGAGATTATTTGAATGCATAGTGAGTGGACATTTGTTATATAAACTGTGATGCATGCATAAATAAATGTTTTAATATTTTATTGCATGAAATTGATTGCAATGAGGCTGAATAATTTATTATAAATGTGTTTTGATGATTTTTCGAATATAGAATATTCATTCAGGATTTGATTTTGGATATAATTTTACGGTTTTTTTTATAGAAACATTGCTTTGGGCTCAGGCTAGGTTTGAAATGTTTTGACTTGGATTTTGAGTCAAGAGTTTGTTTGAAAGCAAATTTTTGGCGTTATTCAAAAATGTTCCACAATTGATTTATTTTTCCTTGAGTAATGATATACACCTCTAGAGGTGAATGATTTTGAGGATTCCACTACATGTGTCTATTCTTAGAGAGACCATGATATGATATCCTGTAGATGAGTGTGCTCATAGAGGCCTAATTTGATGTCTCAGAGGTGAATGATTTGAACGTCTATCCATGGAACCGAGGTGAGATTTTCATGTTTTGACATTGGATTGGTGTTTCTAGGTTTGAATGGAATAGATTAATAGCTTTTGAATGAAGAATTGGCTAAAATATGGAGAATTGGGACTGGGTTGAGCTACCTAAGTGTTTCAGTTATTTTGGTCTACTTGCTAGAGCTTAAAGGAAAGTACAGGTGCCACTGCACTAGTTGGTGCATGAGGGAACGGCTTCCCAGCCATACACAAGCAAGTGGTGGAGCGTGGTGCCTCCCCTCCGGCTCCAATCAACATGAAAGCTTATCATTTTGAAATGATGGATCCATTGGTACAGTTTTCGATGAAATTGGACATTAATTCTAAGTAATTTTATCCATTCAAAGCGACGATGTTGCTAGGTTAAATACATATAGACCTCCCGAGGTTTTGAGAGATTGTATATTGATTCCTTATATGATTACGATGACAAGACGATACTCGAAAAGAGTTAATATATATGTTGAGGGCTCAAGAGGAGCCAAAGTACCAGGTTTCACTATACATCTAGGTTAATGGGTTGGTGTGGGAAGTAGCCCAAGGAGAACTAAATATTTTTGGTTCGTATATTGGCAATGGTTCTGACATGGTGGGTGCATATCCCTTATATGACAGGTTATGTGGTTGTATTTTCAAGTCCCACAGGTAATTCTGGAATTTTGATCTAGTCGTGAGACATGAGTAGGACTGGGCACGGTTTTTCAAAGTGAATTTGGGAATGGTCCTATCAACAGTACCACCATTCAACTCTTCTCTTCATGATCCTAGCCGTACCAACCTTTTTCAATGAAGGCTACTATGGATTGAGTGTTAAATCAAGAAGTCATCGACGTTTAGAGGCTTTCTAGCTATTTTTCGAAGGGTAAAGGTAAGATCACAACTTAAAAATCTTACCATTAAATCCTTGTCAAAAACTGTTGAAAATAGACTAACATATTGTAAATATTGTTGTAGAAAAAAAGAAAAACACAGTGCGCAAGAAATCTGAAATTTCTTACTAGTTTCCCAAATTTCATCCACTGTGCACAGGGTCTAACCGCTGGTCACTAGCCTGTAACCCACATGGAAGTCGCATGTCTGAAACGCAGCTCACAAGTGGTAGCCACATGGGCAGCATACATTGACCAACATGGTAGCCACCTAGTAGTGACATAGGTTTTTCGGGCTCACATTACGACTTTTCACTATGTGTATCATCCCCAATTATGAGTAATATTTCTTCTTACGTGAGTTTGAGGATTCACTTATGTGAGCTGAATTGATTTCTCTCTTGGATAATGCTGAGGATTTCGTCACGTGCTCAAAGAGGTATTGTCTTCGTCGAGATTTTAGCTGTATGGTTTTGAGGTACTTTTGGACATGCAAATCGAGATATTGCAACATATATCTTTACGGTATTTTTAGATATACGTCTCTGAGGATTTCCGTTGTATGGCTTTGAGGTATTGTTGGACATATGAGCCTAGATATTTCGTCCATGTTTTTGAGATATTTTTGGACATATGTGCTTGGGGATTTCTGTAACTACCTAGACCATGAGGAAAGTAAAATGTCCATTTTACCCCTAAGCCAAAGGGTTGACTTTTAACAAAGGTCAAAAGGTTGACTTTTTGATCGGAGTATCTTTTGGGAATTCCAAGAAGCCCGCTAAGAGGGTCTCGACTTTCTGAGTATATAGTCAGGTGACATGCAAAAATTGGAGTTCGGATAAGTATGCTACAGGTCATGAATGTATAAGGGCATTATGGTAATATTGATGTAAAGGGTACAATAGGAATTTCACATTTTGACATGTGAATCACATGAATTTTTCTAGAATATTCCCTAAAATTTCTTTTCATTCTTTGCACCGACCTAGTGTGTGTGTGTGTGTGTGTGTGTGTGTGTGTGCGTGTGTGTGTGTGTAGTAGTAGTAGTAGTAGTAGTAGTAGTAGTAGTAGTAGTAGTAATAGTAGTAGTTCGGTGGCCATGGGATGAAGGCCACTAAAGGCCATAAAAATACATACACTGTGAGGGACGGTGATCCAGAGAGCTGGAGAGCTGGGAAAAGAAGATAGTGGGGAGAGAAACAGAGAGAGAGAGATGGATAAGGGATGAAAAGAAAGGGGAAAGGACAACCAGCCCTTGAAAGTTCGTAACAATAACTTCCATGGATTACTTTCAGGTTCTTTGATAGGCCGGATAAATTTGGTAACTAAGCCTGCTGATTAGTTCTAATCAGGTGACTGCAATGAGTCCAATACATAAAGGATAAACGCTGGAAAACAGGTGCAGGGTGCAGGTCGATCCTTGGCCGAGAAGTGAAGGTATGGTTCCTTGCTTTATGCTAGATCTTTCTTTGTTTTGAGATCATAGATCCAACCTAGGAATATATTGGATGATAATAGTTAAGAAAGGATGAAAACATTGAAGAATTGAAGGTTTTAGAGCAGGGTCGAGTTGCCCGGTTTGAGTCGGGCTGACCTGGCCAAGGTGGACGATGAACAGTGAATTACATTGCAACAACGCGTGAGCCCACACACAAGCACTTTGGGCTACACCCGGGGGGGGGGGGGGGGGGGGGGGGGGGGGGGGGGGGGGGGGGGGTTGTTGCGGGGCATGAGGCATATGATGTTTTCAGTGGAGCCAATCAACATGAAAAATGTTTGGGTTCCCATTCTAAATCCAATGGTTTAACTTTCGAGCTAATTGAACTCCATATGAAGAAGTTGGTCGTTTTAAGTTAATAAGTATTATATAATTATCCATAAACCATCCTAGTAATTAAGGATAATTAAAGGATTAATAGTTAATGAATCCCAATTACAATTAAAATATTTAATACAACTTTTAAGTAAATTATGGTGGAGTAGAATAATTAATAGAATCGTGGTTTGATTAATGTGTTTGATTTTATGCAAGTAATTTGATATTTAATATTAGTTATATACATAAACTTGTGCTTAGCTAATAAACTTGACTATGTGATATTTAACTTGGGAATATGATTGTATGGATATTGATGACAATGATAGAATATAAAGTACTATTGTAATGATTATGAATTAAATAAATGTATAGTATCAAGTGATACTTGCTTGTACAATTAATAGAATTTTAATAGAAACTATAATTGACACACTCCGACCCGGAAAGTTCACTTAGGCATGCAAGTCGAGGTGTGCTAGCCGACGTCTGGATGGTGACGTCTAGATGACGAAGCCAATTGAATAAAACGATGTTGTTTTTTGCATTGAGGGCAAACATGATTGATCGAAATCAATCGAGTTTGACCCCACAGTGGAAGCATATAGCGTGTCAAGTATTTGATGATCATACCGTTATAACTTCCTACCTGAAGTACCCGATCATCGTCACATCGCCCCAAAAAAATCGGAGCGGATTCCAAAGAAGCTATTAAGCCTCCTCAAATGGGTGCACACCGGCGGTACCTGATGGGTTCAAAAGTTAAGGTTGAGTAGACCCAGAATACTTATTTCAGCGTAAAACCATACCTCAATAAAAACATATTTTAACCGCTCGTTTTTAAGTAAAAACCCAAATATAGTTTACAGATAGTTGCACGTTATACAAAAAATATAATGTTAACCATATAACAATAATCACATCAACATGATAAAATGAGCCATGCAGAAATGTAACTATGTCACAATGTCAACCAACATATAAATTGTTCTTGAGTCGCCAGCACACTCATACTCGAAATATAAACACTATGTATCCTGCTCGCATACCACGAAGACATGAAGGACTGGGTGCAATGCACCGTCACCACGAGTCCCTTAGAGCTTGGGGACAAGACTGACACTTTTTAACTAGTATAGGGAGCAACGCGGGTGAAGGATCATGTGGAGGACTTGTCTGTGGCCTATATACAGGTACTAGATACCAGCGACTCCTAGGTGGGTTATATCTCTATCTCAATCTCATCAATGCCCCGAAGACTCATATGCAATGCAATATGTGACTCAATACATACACTATGCGTACTCAATGTATCGTATAACAGTATATCAGCAAGACCAGATAAGCAGAGTAAATTATACGTCACAATAATATCCCAAAAATAATAGATAACTAGATACGCATGCTCAACAAGTATCAAGGGCATAAACATCGTAAAATGTGCGATTAGTAAATAATATAAAACCAGTTTAGGAAAGAGGGTCCACTCACATAGTTGGGTGATAAGTCACGAATTAGGCATTATTTCAATGTTATTTCTTATCCCTTTTACTTATCTTTTGTTTATAATCATTCAAACAACAGGAGAAAATGATCTCTTTTGTGAAGTTTGTGCAGATTTCTTAGTTGAGGTTTAAATCATGTTATCTTCAAGAACTCATCAAGGACTTACAAAGGATCACATCATCCTCCATTTTCACGGTCAAGATGTCAGGACCCACCCCGGTTTCACCCCGAAACCCGAGGTAAATCCCGCTCCCGTCTGACTCCCCGACACAAAACTCAAGTAAAACTCTGTCTAACCCAGTCAAACGCAGGAGTAATTAGACACAAAGTCCCGAAGGTAGCATTTACAGAACATAGTACGAACATACAAAGAAAATAAAAACCGATAACTACACGCACACGGAAGCCCTTAAACTCTTCTAGGATCCCTCACGTCGCTTCTATGCCTCAGACTCTGCCTCGACGTCAAGACCCCGCGCTAGCTCCACAACCTGGAGGGCAATTAAAACAGAAAATGTGAGTGGACCAGAAGGTACAAAAGTTCAAAAACCATTTTATAAGAAAACCGAGTTAAACCCTCCGTTTTGAAACCACATGCATAACCAACAGTTATAAACACATATATAAAATAATCATTATAAACATCATAAGAAACAGAAACACTATAAAATACCATAAGAAACCACACACGAGTATCAGAAAACTGTTTCATAAACCATAACCACCAAATCATCATTTTCCCGATCAAACCTGCTGGATCTATCCGAGTCTTTAAACTCCCGAGTCTTTAAACTCAATCCAAGCCTTAATAATATCCGAGTCTTTAAACTCCCGAGTCTTTAAACTCAAGGCCTACGGGGGAAAATCAATATATATCCGAGTCTTTAAACTCCCGAGTCTTTAAACTCAATCCGGGTCTTTAAACCCAATCCGGCCGGTCCCCCGTCACATATATCCGGGTCTTTAAACCCAATATCCAGATCCAGCAAATCCAATCCCAAAACCATTTGAAAACCATTTACCAAATCCTCATCCAAACCCGAATCCGAAATCACTGGTCTGATGCCCTTCCGGCGTTCAGAACCGTCATTCCGAACCCAAATCCGGAAAAATATCCATTTTCATACCAAAACCCCATGTAATCACAAATCACATTTCATAACCCATATATCACTATTAGAAAACCTTTATCGGTAGAAATCCCCAAATGTGGCATCAAAATCCGAAAACCAACATTTCCTCGAAAAACGTGCCAAAACCGTCTTTTTCTCGAAAAAACGTGCAAACACATAAAATCATCATAACATATTCAAGAAACATCTAGTCATAAGTAAAACCATAAAATACATTTATAAAAACAGTTATGCATGATCGAGTTTAAGGAAAGGGTCCACTCACAGTACTGAGCCCTACTCGCGTCCCGAACGTCCAGCCCGTTCCTCGGCTTCCTCGGGAAACCCCGATCCTGTCAATCACCGTCAAATTACGTCACTAATACATCTACCAACACTCTCCTAAATGCCCTCAAAAATCCCCGGACCGAAGACTTAAAACCCCGGGACCCTACACATTCACCCTCGCGGAACTACACTCAAACGACTTCCGATTGACCCGAAACCAACTCCATTGAACTCACCACAACTCCTAGACCAAAAGTCATGTTGACCGTTTTCCCCATCGCCGCCGCACGCGCCCCCACGCGCCGCCCAAAGTGGCTGCGCGTGGCCCTCACGCGCCAGCTACAGTGCACCTTCAACCTCACGTCGACCCGGTTCAACACAGTAGGCTACAGCTGAACCGGCGTCAACGGTTCTCCGCCGTACCTGCACGATTTCCTTCCCTTTCTTCACCTAAGGCTTCGTCCAGTTCCAATATAACCATTCCACAGCTCCTCAGTCCTCGACACCGCCTCAATCCCGTCGACTGAAGCTCGAAACCAGACGGCCAACAACCCCTGTTTCACGATCCAGCCACCCAGCTCACCACCCTTCACGGTGGCTTCACCAAACTCTGCCCTGAACCTCACTGAACCTAACCCAACTCGCCTAGACCTTCGACTCAACCCCAATCGTCACGACTTACCGTTCGAAGTTCACTGCCGAAACAGGGTAAAAGAGACCCATCTTCGACTGAGCTCCGCCGTGTACCTCCCCGTCACGGCGACCAACCTAGTCGACGCCTAGGACTCTCCTGAACCTCGCCCTAACCTCCAATTCCCTCGACTCTCACCCTAGACCCACAACTTCCACGTTGAACCTCAACGGAAAACAGAGTACCGAAACGGGGATGAGGGAATTACCTGTTTCCTGCTGCCGCCGTGAGCTCCTCCTGGGCTGGTCGACTCCTCGCAACCCGCACAACACCACCACGATCTTCGTTGCTCCGTGCACGGCCACCGCACCACCACAAGCCCTCAATCTTCTCCGTTTTCCCCCCTGAGTTCCTCCCTGGTTCCCGTGGCTCCCCACTTGCACACACCACGATTCCTCACCTCCCAACCGTCTCAACTGCTCTCTCTCACTCTCTGATCACCCTCACACACTCACCATTCATCAACACACACACCACCGCCCTCAATTCCCTTCACGATCTCCCTCTGTTTTCTGTTTCCTTCTGCGCACAAACACGAACACGGGCACGGGTACACCCCAAAAATAGAACCGTGCACACATCTTAGAATCCCCCAGAACCCACTACACACTTGCCACATGTCACCATCCCATCCATCCTTATCTCACCTGATTAACTCCAGCCGTCCATTCCTTCTCTCTCTGCACAAATCCCCATAAACCCAGAAAGACTAAAATACCCTTCTGTTTAACACATTTTTACGGTTTTACCGAAACTTTCTAGACCCGTAACTCTCGCCTCGTAAGTCCGATGAATACGTGCCGCCTGTCATCGAACTCAGGACGACAAGAACTATCTAACCATCCTAGGTCAACCTACCAAAACTCAATTATTCAAAAAGTCAACTTTTCCTCCTATTTTACCAAAATTACGGTTATGCCCTCAACCTTCCGAACATCACAACTTCCTCCTCGGATGTCGGAATCAGGCGTGCCACCTGTCTATGGATTCATAACGTCCTCAACTACGTCCTGGTCACTGGTCAACTCCCATTTGACCACCCGAAATAAAAGTCAACAGTTCTGCCCGACCTAGGGGCAAAATCGTCATTCTAAGTTCCCGGACCCCTCGGGACCACCTAACCCCTGATTAACCTTACTAATCACACCTTAATCACTCTACTTATCCCAATTCTCGGAACGGGTTGTTACACAAGATCCCCCAAGATCCTCAAAAATGTGGCTAAGTCCCTTAAGTTCCTAAAATTGTGATTAATGGGTTTAGTGAGATTACTTGTGCATCATGTAATCTTTGGACGAATTTGCCTTCCCTTTTCAATGAGGAATGACATGGATTGACTTGGATAAAAAGACTTAAAGATGTCCTAATCAGATATGAAGTTAAAGGGCTGTTACCCTATGTAGGAATGAAAAATGTGCAAAGACCCCTTTTCACAGCTACACTTGTTCCCCTATGTTTTAGGGTTGTTTTCCCTTTCTTTTAGGGAGATGCTAGGGAAGGTGTTAGGCTATATATTAAATGTTTTCTCATTGTTTAGGACGTCCAATTTACCTCCTAAGGTCCCAAAACTTTGTCAAAATTTCTACTTAAAGTTTTTGCACTAGTAGCCACAATTTTCCCTTTTGTTGAAGTTTGAATTCTTTCTTGCACCTTGATTGTGACGTGAAGCTTGGGAGAAGATGAAGTGTTTGTGCCACTTCTCTCACACATCATCTCTCTTGGTATTTTTCTTTCTCAATCCCTAATGTTTTAAGTTTTTATGCATTCAATTATGATGTTTGTTAACCTAGATATGTTTGAGTAGTATCCTTTAGGATTAGGGATGTTTGAAGCCCTAGGCATGTTAGTTCCTATTTAGATTTCTGGCTCTTTATTATGATTGTTATGCATAACTGAATTTTTTGGATTACTATACTTCATGAACTCAATTTACGCTTATAAACCTAATCACCTTGTTTGTGTTTAATTGTAGATATAATTTCTTAATGGACCATGATATCATCTTGCAATTTATAGCATCATGTTTAAGAGGGGTAATCTTATTCGTAATCTAAACTCATGACTCACTAGGATTGCACATAACTTTTCTAGGGATAGTGTAGTCTCATCAAATCTTTGACTCAGCCCAAACTACGCATTAAATTAAACACGTAATTTGAGTGTTGTGCAATTTAAACCCTTTTTGTGTAGATGTAGTATTGGTAAATAGGGATCGTTCTTAACCGGGGAAATTAGGGAACATTAATAATGTGTTAGTGGGAAAGAGTAATGAATAAATGAATAATGAATAAATTAATGAATTAAATAATTAAATAATTAACAAATTAATGAATTAATGAATTAAAGAATAAAAGAATTGAGAATTAAAGAATAAATGAATTAAAGAATTAACTAATCAAAGAATAATAAACTAAAAGTATTAAAGAATAAAAGAATAAAGAGATGAAAGAATCAAAGAATAATAAACTAAAAGTAGAAAAGAAGAATAAAAGAATAAAAGAATAAAAGAATAAAAGAATAAAAGAATAAAGAATAAAGAATTGAAAATGGGGGTTTTGAAAAGAGTTGTAAATATAAAATAAAGAAAACAAGTAAAAATAATTAAATACTTAATTTTACTTCTACTTTAACCTTTGTACTAGTGAACTTTCTTCAAACACATATGTTTACCAACACTCTAACATCATGCTTATATTGAACCAATCACGAAATCATACCTTAATCATCTCAAATACATGCATACATTTTTCATATTATAAATGCACCGAACAGCGGATTATTACTTACAATATGATTCACCTTAAGTAAGTGATTTAATGCGCCGAACAGCGATCAAACATTAAATCTCTTCAACTCTATTCTAAATGCCCCGAACAGCGGATCAACATTTAGCTTCGAATTGAAGTTTAAGCACTAAAACATATGAAGTAAAAGAAACTCAAAAAGTAAAACACATGGAGATTGCATTCTTACTTACAAATGTTAGAAAGAAAATACCAACACATATATTGAATTATAAGTAAAACCAATAACAATAACAAGAATTTAAGTAGAGAAGTATGGATTTTCACAAGAATCACCGAACAGCGGCAGGAAACTTGTGAAGATGGTAGAAGAAATACGAGGAATTCGGTCTTAAAACTCTTGAATTGCCTTAGAATTACTTGGCCTAGGTATTTCTTAAGGAAAGCATAAAAATGTGTTTAAGAGATCTCAAAGAAATATCACAAGAACAAAGTAAAGAAGAAATGAAATTAAGAAAAATAAAAATAACATAAATTAAGAACAAGAATTAAAAGAAAGCTAATTAATAAGAAAATCTACAAGAAGTTAAAATGGTCCCCAAAAATGTCTCTCAAAAGAGAGAAACAAAAGAACTAACTAAGAACTAGAACTAAGAAAAATGAAAGAAATGGAAGAATGAAACTAATTGGGGACTCCCCAAAATACAAGAATTGAAGCCCTATTTATAGGTGGAAAAAGCTATCAAAAATACATAAACAAATACAATAAAAAATGTTAAATAATGGAATGATGAGTAATAAAGATTAGTGATGATGTTTAGAAGTGGTTTGAGTTGTAAAGTTGCAAAATTGGGTTGGAAAGTGGAAGGAATTTGGGTGGAAGTTGGGTGGAAATTGGGTGGAAGCTGCTGGAAATAAATTCAGCAGAGAGCTGCTGAAAAGAGAGCAGAAAAATCGGTTGACTGCTGCTGAATGGAAGGCTGGAAGTTCGGCTGGCGTGCGCTGAGGCGGTGCAGAAGGATTCGGCAAGCGCGCGCCGAACGCGCTGGGGCAAGGCAGAAGCAGGCTGAAGCGAGTTGGGCCGGCTTGGTTGTCTGGGTTGGGCCGCACGGAAGCGGGCCAGGGCTTGCGAACTGGGCCTGGGCTGCCGGATTTTTTCTTTTTCTTTTTTTTGTTGGGCTGGGCTGCATAATTTAATTAATTTAATTAATTTAGTAATATTTCACCGAAATTCGTCCATAATTTTTTCGTTATAATTCCGATCGAGACGATTCTTTCACCAAAATACTCCAAATTACAAACTTTATTTATTTAAACACAAATAACACAAAATAAATTATTTTATCTATTTATTTAATATTTTAATATTAAAAGTCAAGTATAAAGGGTATAAAATAATATAAAATAATGCTTATTTGAGGACCTATCAATCTTCTTCATGTTTCATGCATTATCACGCACCATCGATAATAGTTGTTTAAGGGAGGCACATCACGCTTAAACATACAACCTAAGAGAAGATAAGAGTTGTGGAGTGAACCTTAGCCGAGCCCCTGCATGGGCACTTAATTCAGAAACATGCATATTAATCTAATCATGGAAATCTAAAGAGAACTATAATTGGTAAAGGTGGATAACTAGCCCTAATTCATCTTAATCAATCAACTGACATTCAATCTTGTTTTCATAACTTTACTTTGTGTTTTTGCATTCCAATTTCGTGCTCATCATCCCTCAACCCCCCTAATCGTTTTCTTACTTTGTAACCAAGTTATCACATTCTAAACTAAGTGGATTCACGTTGAACAAGTCCACGAGGGATCGACCTTTGCAAACCTACAATACTCGTCATATGATTTTGTGCACTTTCAGAGTATTACATTAGGAGTTTATCATTCATAATCTCTTGGTTGATAAATCTTCTATCATGTTTTTGGCGACGGTGTCAGGGACTTGTCCCTCAACGGTTTCCATATAGTTTGGAATTATCTAACTTGGTTTGTTTATTTGTTTTCAATGTACTAATTCATGTCATGCATCTCCTCAGTGGAGGGAACATCTCATGACCCTACTTTTCCTCACGGAACTTTTCAGTTCACGGCAGCCCCCCACTAAGCCCTCGTGCCAAGGCCAACCCACAAGATCGTGCTCTTGTCCCTTTTCCTGCCCTTAGGCTCCTTCTAGAGTTCGTTGCCCCTCATGTGCCCGAAGACCTATTTCCCATTGTCTTTCTCGCAAGTACAGTGGAGAACTTTTAGCTTAAGTCCGAGACCATGCACATGTTGCCTACATTCAATGGACTCTTTGGTGGAGATCGTCACCTTTATGTCAAGGAACTTCTCTAGGTTTGTTCTACTCTTCATATCAATGGGATGAATAAGAATGAAAATTAGGTTGAGGTTTGTTTAACTTTTCCCTTAATGATATGGCTAAGGCTTGGTTCCATTCACTTGCACCCACTTCTATTCATACATGGGCATAATTATCTAATTTACCCCTAGGAATCAGGATTTTCCAGCGCCGAATGGTGTGCAATCTGCCCCCTTTTGGCTCTCGGATAAGCCCACCCCCATGGCACCACCTCAAGCTCACTTTGAAGATGAAGAACCACAGGTTACGGTCCCTGGAACCCGAAGTCTAAGCACTCAACAGCAGCCCTTGAACTCGAAGGACAAAGCATTGGAACTAGATGCATCAATCACGGCTGCTCCTGCAGTACCCCAGTAACATGCTGGACTTTCCAACCCTGAAACTCCTTCTAATTCCAATTAAATGTCTAAGAATGTGTCTTTTTATTTGTCTAATAATGTCTCTTATCCATTCCCTCGCAAGTTTCAAAACCAAGACAAGAACAAGGAGGCATTAAAGGACGAGATCATCAAGATGCTGCAGCAGATTCAAGTCACACTCCCTTTTTCCAAGATCCTCAAGCATATGCCCATATTTGCAAAGCTTATCAAGGAATTAGTTGCTGGAAAAAGAGGGTTTGATGCCCCAAATTTCGTGGACTTGCCCCAAGCTTTCAAGGCAGCCTTTGCTTCCATGCCCCCAAAAGTCAATGATCCTGGGGCCCCTTCACTTCCTTGTGTTATTCAATCTAAGCGTTTTGAACATTGTTTATGTGATATAGGAGCTTCAATTAACATTACAACTTTCCATGTTTATAAGGCTTTGAAATTAGGAGAACTTAAACCTACTCGTTTTTGTGTTAGATTGGCTAGATTGGCTAACACTTCGGTTTCTAACCTTGTAGGTGTACTTGAGGATGTTGCCGTTAAAATCGGAGATATGTGCATCCCCGCTGATTTATATGTCTTGAAGATGGATAGGATTGACAAGAATGAAGAGCCTCCACTAATCTTTGGACGTCCTTTGTTGGCCACGGCCGAATGCCTCATTGATGTGAGGAATGGAAATGTATCTATTTGGGTTTTAGACGAGCTTCGTACTTTCTCTATACATGATACTATGCAATATCTAGCAGAACCTATTGTTGATTTCCCTATGAATACATTGGATATGCTTCTTAATGAGAATATTAAGCTATCATGTGTGGAGGATGACCTACAAAAAGCCCTCACCTTTACCCCTAAACCCGAAACCACAATGGACTCCAACACCATGGCCGAATAGCTTCACCTCAAAGCCATACCTTACATGAACTCGTTTAAGGCAACCTTTGAGGCCTTGCCCCTTACCACCATAGAGACCTTACCCTCTCACATCTTTCCCCCAGTACATGAGCTTAAACCATTCCTGGAACATCTCAAGTATGCTTACTTAGACAGTAACCAAACTCTCATGAAAACCTCACTCCATTCGAGGAAGACTTTCTTTGTCACGTCCTTCGTACCCATCAAAAGGCCATTTGTTGGACTATTTCTGACATTAAGGGCATTAACCCAGCCAATTCTATGCATAGGATTCTCCTTGAAGAAGATTCTAAGCCCTCCTAAGAGGCACAAAAAAGCATAAACCCGCCAATGAAGGAAGTTGTCAAGAAAGAGGTGTTGAAACTTTTGGACATGGTAACCATCTATCCAATTAGTGATTCTAAATGGATAAGTCCAGTACACGTAGTGCCTAAAAAGAGTGGAATCACTGTGGTTAAGAATGAAAAGGATGAGCTTGTGCCTCAAAGTATACACACGGGTTGGAGAGTATGCATTGATTACCGAAGGTTCAACACTACCACTCGTAAGGAACACTTTCCCTTGTCTTTTATTGATCAAATGTTGGAACGATTGGCAGGTCATTCTCATTATTGTTTCCTAGATGGATATTCAAGGTATAATTAGATTCCAATTGCCTCGGAAGATGAAGATAAAACGACCTTCTCCTGCCCCTACGGAACATTCGCTTACCGGCGAATGCCCTTTGGTCTATACAACGCACCAGCCACTTTCCAACGTTGTATGATGAGTATCTTTTTGGATATGTTTGGGGATAAAATTGAGGTATTCATGGATGATTTCTCTATGTTTGGGCATTCATTTGAGCTTTTTTTGATTAATTTCTCCGGGTACTTATTCACTGCGAAGAAAGTAACCTAGCGCTGAATTGGTAGAAGTGTCACTTCAGGGTTTAACAAGGTATTGTCTTGGGGCACGTGATTTCTAGCATGGGTATTGAGGTAGACAAAGCTAAGTTGGATATTTTTGAGAGGTTTTCCTACCCAACCATGGTTAAAGAGCTTAGATCATTCTTGGGACAGGCTGGATTTTACAAGAGGTTCATCAAGGATTTCAGCAAGGTATCTCGACTGATGTGTGCTTTGCTTGCTGAGGTTGGTGTGTTTAACTTCAATAAGGAATGTAGGGAGGTTTTTGACACTTTAAAGGACAAGCTCACTATGAAGACCCGGAAATTCAAAAAAGGAAAAATTGGAAAATTTGAAGGAAATGACGATTTTGCCCCTGGTTATAAAGGCTAAAAGTTGACTTTTTGATCGGGACCTTATTTGGACTTTCCATAAGTACCGTTGGATAACTCTCGGGACGCTGAATCCGTAGACAGGCGACATGCGTCAATCGGAGTCCGGATGAAAAAGTTATGGATTGAGGAATGCTAGGGGCATTTTGGTCAGTTGTGTATAGAAGGGCAAAATGGTAATTTGCCACAGTAGAGTGGATTGGATAATTAAGTGGCTGAATCAGCCTATTTGGATGAGGATTTTTTATTTATGTGACATCTGTCACAATCAAATGTGGGTTAGTGGCAATGGTGATCAGTTTGAATTAATGGATTCATACGTTTGTACAAAAGGATAAAAACAGAAACCATGATCTCATTTGATCGACCTTACCAGCAACCAAAACTCAAACTAAGTGAGAATTTGAAGCAATTGAGGGTGAAACCGTGAGGAATTATAGAAAAGAAAAAGGGAGTTATAAACCTGGAACCCAGTTGAACTTAAACCCAGAATACCCGAAAACCTTTGATGGACTTGGGATCGAATTTGAACTTGTGGACATGTTTGAGTGAAATTAACCTTGAAATTAGCTTCCTGGGATTGAGACGAGTCGAACCCAATTAAATTTGAGGGAAATTGGACTCGTTTTGGACTAGAACAGAGAGGGTGAAGACTTCAAAAATTCGAGCTTGAGTCGAGGAATTTGAGACATGGAATGATGAAATTGGACTTGGAAATGTGTTTATGAGAATCCCATGATGCTTCCTGATGCTTCAATTGAAGGAAAACGATGGAGAATGATGGAGTTCGATGAATGCACGGTGTACGGCTATTCTTCGAAGGTCGAGTTTGATCCGATGGGATTAAGGTAAGTGTTGATGTAATCAGGTTTATAAAACCTAAATTGAGTCTATAACGATGCTAATGGATCATTCAATTGTTGAAAAAGGTTTAGAATTGATGGACATTGAACCGGGTCTGTTCGAGGGTTGCAGGGATCCGTTTGCAGGGAATCGGGTGAAGGAGACAACACTATTCATGCGCGTGGCTTTCACGCGCAGCCACTCACGGCGGCGCGTGGGCACGATTCCCGAGGTAAGGTCAACATGAAACTCGTCCTATTTAATGTAACGAATATTTTGGAGTTGATTTCGAGGAAATCGGACACCGTTTCGATATTGTTTCGAGGGTCCGAAGGTTTATGTTACTTGTTTAATTAATATTTAATTTCCGGAAAATTATGGGGAATTGATATGATGTTAATTAAGTCCTTAGTAACCCTGAGTAATGATTTTGAATAGGATTCGAGATTCCTGGAAAATTTCGGAAATTACGGAAACGCGTGCAGCTCGGAAAGCGAGCGGTTTGGACGGTGTGTGATTGGACGTTTGTTTTATAAACCATTATGCATGCATAGTTAAATGTTTTACATGATTGATTGCATGATTTGAATTGTAACGATGGCCTAATGATGTGGCATGATTATTTGTGATTTAATGATTATTTTAATCGGTATTTCGGGCACGTTTTACGAGAAATGTGCAAGTGACATTTTGGGCTAGGCCCGGAGTCAAAATGGTTTCAAAATGGGTATTTTGACTTAATTGGTGAGTTAAGGAATATTTTTGGATTATTTTATTTTGTTCAAATGAGATTTTACGGATTTACGTGTAAATGGTATTTGGGCTTGAGACCCAGTCTGGAATGAATTTGACTTGGTTTGAAGTCATGGATTTGATTGAAATGTTTTGGGATGTAATCCCGAGATGGTTTTCATTATGATTGTGGATACCCAGACGGTCGGAGCAAGGAGATCACCTAGTCGGCCGGAGCTTGGGGAATATGATGGTATGATTGTGAGTTGTTATGGTAAGCCAGCTTCTCGGATGCGACTAAGCCTGGATGTACCACTCGGATGTGTCTGAGCCTGGGGATGTGTTCACCCAGATGTGACTGAGCCTAAGGGTTGAGCCCAGAGGTGTCTGATCCCGAGAATGTGGCTGGATATTGGCCTACGCGTAGTGTGGATGTGATTATGTGATGGTTGTGCACTTGTGAATAGTGTGGATAGATTGATTGATTGTGCACGTATGAGTAGTGCTGTATGACGTTGATGGCAATTGCGTACTGGTATTGAGTACGGGTTCTGGTCTGTGTCGCCAGGTGATTATGTTTTCACATGTTTTGGCCTGAGAGCCGGGATTTGACTTGTTATGTGATTTGGCTGGAAAGCCGGTGATTGTTATTCATATGTTTTACCCTATGCATGCATGGTTTGATAAACTGGAGGGTAAATGATGTATTTTGAAATGTGTTTTAAATGATATTATTTTTGTCCACTCACACCTTTGTTTTTGATGACCCTCCAGGCCGTGGCAAGACGTTCGGGGCTGACCGAGAGGCGGAGGCATGAGCGGAAATCAGTGCAGTTATCCCTGGTCTAACAGGTGCTGAAGGGTAGTTTCGGGAATTCAGTTGACTTGTCAAATAGGAGCAGGACCGAGCACAGTTATCAAAGTCCAGTTGGAATTGGTCCTGTCACTCACGAGCTCTCTTATATTATGCCCCCCAATTGGGACCTCCCATTCGAACTTATGTGCGATGCTTCATATTTCGCGATAGGTGCTGTTTTGGGGCAGTGACGCAACAAACTTCCTTATGTCATGTACTATGCAAGTCACACTATAAGGACCCGTCCTGAACCTATGGAATTAATTAAGGATTAGTGAAGATTAATTGGGATTAATTGAGGATTATCGAACAATCGATGTAAAATTATAATTGTACCCCTAAAACGGGTGAAAAAGTTGACTTTTGACCCGGAAGGACAAATGCATGGGGATCGAGGTCAGTTACTTGGATCGAGACAATAGGAGTACGTAGACAGATGCCACGTCGAAATCGGACATCGTACGGGAAAGTTACGGGTCTAGAACGAATCATGGTATGATTGCACTATTTACAAGGCAGATGGACTTTTGTTTCTTGTGAGCCAGATATTTGTGTTCATGCCAGATATTTGTCACCATACATGCATCTCACCCTTTTCTCCCTTTTCATTTCGAAAACCCGAAACCCACCCCATCCCATTTTCTTTCAATCGAACTAGCAGCTGGGCTGCTTGAGGAAGGCTGGAGGATAAGTGAGAGACATAGAGGCTGAGGGAGGACATGACGAAGCCAAGGTGGTGGCTGGAAACCTAGGAAACCAAAGTAAACTTGTAAACCCATTTATGTTGATTTTGGCATTCTAATTTTTGGACATTTTGAATTGAGGCTGATGCCCTGGATATGTTCCTTGGGATTGTGCAAGGTGATAGGGACGGAAAATAGTGAGAAATGACCCCTAGACGACCATGAGTGCAAGGTCGAAGTTTGGCCGTGGGAGTTTGGATTTGAGCAGGTAATTTCAGGCCGTTTTAGTTCATTTTGAGGTCATAAAACCCTTCTTGGGTAGATTACGAGTCGAATGGAAAAATGGCTGAAAATGGTGGTTGGACGACGGAGATATGGCAAGGTTAGGGTCACGGGTCGAACGACCTGTTACAAAGAAACGGGTCAACTAGGCCAGAGGTTGAGGATGATGACGTGGTAGTCCCTATCATCACCTTGTCAGACTTATCAGGCCACATGGCCAACCAGGTTGTGCCACGTAGCGATTTGTTAGAGGTTGTCAGGTCCAGTTAGCAACTGACGTGGTAGGTCCATGTTAGCATTGTCCAACCACGTAGACTAGTGGGGTGGTGCCACGTGCTAAGCAGTTAGATAGGTGTTAGAGGTGGCAGCTAACGTGATAGTCCACATCAGCCACTGTCAGACCACGTGGACCAATGATAGGGAACAGCGTGGTAGGGTGTCAGAGATGTCAGAAACACGTGTTAGGGCATGTGGCACCAGTTAGGGAGTGCCACGTGGCAGGCTGTCAAACTTGACAGGTGTCAGATATGTTAGGTTGATGTCAGCATACCGTCATAATGACTTCAGTCGATGACTGATGTTGACAATAGTTGACCGTCGTTGACCGGTAAGGGCCAGCGTTGACCGACCTTTGACTGGCAGTGTTACGTATGATGACTGGCGGTGAAGACCAGCGTTGACCGATCTTTGCCGGATGTGATGTCTTTATGATGAAAACAACCTGTCATCAACCTGAAAGTGAGGGTAAGAAAAAGAAAGCTAAGAGGGGCTGAACCTCAGATAGGTTTGGTCGGACATTGGATGCTGTATTTCAGTGAGGTTTGACCCCAAGTAGAGCTTATTAGACCTCGAGTATAGCCGACTAGCCCCGAGGAGGGCGGGGTAGACCCCGAAGAGGACTGAGTATGACGACTTTCAGAGTCATGACCGATGATTGGTCAAGACAGATGTGATATAGTGAGTAGACGAGGTTGTGGACGACCCAAGTTAGATTAGTTGGACAAGTTACCAGGAGAGTGATACTTGTGGATTGGATCTCGGGGTGGATCGATCAGTCGATTATACGTGTTAATTAGTTGATACAGGCAGTGAGTTGCTCGCATGAGTGCGGCATCTCCATATCACAGTTTTCATGGATTAGTCTACACGAGGCTTGGTGACAGACATTTCCATCCATGTGTTGGTCAAGTTATGAGGGAGGCGGAGTTCCTCTGACATGATCAGGAGACTTGACGGATGCTCGGTATGAGCAGAGATTCGGAGTTTTAGCTCGGTTCGCACTATGTGCGATAACGGTTGAGGTAGTGAGGCTTCATCGGTTTGTGTCTGGTCTTAGAAGTAAGACTCGAGTGATGATGTGGCATCTTATGGATATGAGTTGGATGGAGTTCCAATAGTGACCAAATGGTTCCGGATGATGTTGAGAGTGTTTAGAGGTTGCAGATGCCAAAGAGCTAGAGGCAATCCGAACATTGAGTGGCAGACATGTGAGTTTCAATGATCGCTAAGCGGGACAGAGAGGAGCTCGAATGGCTCAGTAAGATTCCAGTAATCGAACCAAATAAGGGGTATGTTTAAGTTATTGGAGGCACAAGGTATGCCTGGATTGATAACAAGTACCCTGGTTATCTTTGAATGGATTGCACGAGTGCTGGGGATAGGAGTTGATCCCATAGAATTGGGACATACGAGCTAGTACTTTGACCAGTACTATGTTGAGTGCAATTTAGTGAACCGAGATGGTTTGATTTTGGGTAAAGTGTGACGAAAGGCAGATTGGTTTTCCAGGACATACGGGACTTGTTGGGATGTCCTGATAGATTGATGGACTAACCATTATTCCTCTGTTGAGCTCTTGAGGAACTGGTTGTAGTTGGTAGTCCTGAGTTGTTATGATTGGTCTCACCAGCAGATCGGAGGATATGACTAAGGAAGAGTATTAAGCTTTTTACATGAGTTTTACCAAGGACTAGCTAGAGGATACTCATTTTGTGAGTTACGGCTTGGAAGCCGAGAAATTACTATAGGATGACTGTTTGAGTTATGGGACACGTGCTGTGAAGTCCCCAGATGGCTAAGTAAGCTTTAGGATGATGTCGGTTGTGTCGACACTCCTAGTTGTATCCCTTGCAGGATTTACTGAGGTCGCTACTTCAGAGGGAGGTAGAGTTACGATACACATGTGGATGTAGCACAGATACCCTATTGAAAGAGATGCCTTGGATGCATGTATTGTATGTTCAGATGTGTGATTCTCAAATTGACTTCAGAAGTGAAATTCCCAAGATAGCTTACGAATAGTGCGTGGTGATGGTTGGCCATTGTGAGTTGGCAACAGAACCTTATCATACTAGTTGAGATGAAAATGGTTTCGGGAAACACAGACCCTAGATGTGTGAATCCCTATGCGATTTGTGGATCCTACTATGGTGGGATGGGATCCAGATTGTGAAATCCATATATCGGATTTAGTGGATTGTGTACTCATGCTACATGGATTTCGGGAACCGTGGACCAGTGTTGGTGTCCTGGTCATGATGCTTGTTGCGAGTATCGTCAACCAACCACAGTGACTGAGATTGGAGTCTCTTGGATTGGTTGCGTACTACGAAGTTTAGTTGTAGAATTCCCCGTGATTATAGACTTTGGATGGGATTGACTCATATGGGAGTCAATCTAGTATGTGATGATCATTGAGCGAGCAGAAGATTAGTTACTGCTCTTATTTGACTATCTTGGACGATAGTGAGGGTTTTGGACAAGACAGTGATGTATCGATGCGCAGGTACAGATTGTGTATTGATGCTACACATGAAGGTTTTGGGAGAAGTAAATCTGTTGACCTTTGGAGTTACCCAAGAAATGGGATTGATTAGTGAACGGTTGGATTGTTTTTGGTGTTAGTCGAGTGACTAGGAGAACTCAGAAAGGACGTTGAGTAGGCCGTTGAGTAGGCCGTTGAGTATCGTATACAGTCTGTCTAGAGCAAAGATTGGAATAGATAGGTAGTATCGGATTATGATTGGCATGGTAGACATTTAGTAGATGGACCAAATGCTGATTATTGTACTCTAGAAACAAGAGACTTTTAGAGGGTTCAATGTTGTGACAGCTTGAAGCTCCAGGCCATGGTAAGGGGCTAGAGGAACCCTAGTGAAACTGAGTTGTGATTATCTTAGCTAGACCAAGTATTCGATGGGGTAATATGCACTCTGAATAAGTACAATATAGTTTAAGACTCCTCTCGAGTTAGGATTACAGCGTTGGTCGCTAAGTGACTGATAGGTCCTCAAATAAGCATTATTTTATATTATTTTTTACCATTTATACTTGACTTTTAATATTAAAATAATAAACAATTGGAAAAAATAATATATTTTGTGATATTTTGTAGAAATAAATAAAGTTTGGAATTTGGAGCGTTTTGGCGAATGAATCATCCCGATCGGAGTTCAAACGAAGAAATTATGGACGAAATTCGATGAAATTATATTAATTTATTTTTAAATTGAGAAATCTATTTGCGAAAGCCCAATCCATTTTTGTCTAGCCCAAATTGTGAAACCCAGACCAGAAGCCCAGCGCCCCAAGCCCATTGCGCCGGCCTTGAAACTCAGACCAAGTCCTAGGCCTGCTCGGTAGGCGTGTGTCGATCTACCTTCTCTCACTTCTGTCGTAGTCTACACCAATCCCACATGCTTTTCAGCGCATCTTTAGCCGAGTTCTCTGCTACAGTCAGCAGGCGCATGCCAAAACCCGTTCTAACGGGCCTGAATCTCCCTGCCCAAACTACCAACCTCCTGTCAGCCTTTTCCGGCCGAGTCACCTCACGCTAGCTCTGTAGCACCATGCCGAAATATTTCCTACTATCAGCAACCAACTGCTACCTCAGCTACTCCACCTTTTGCAGTTTTTCCTGCACAAATAAGCCATTTTTTCAGCCCAAACCATCCCCAATTTCATCATTGTTCATCATTTCAATTGTATTTATTTATTTATTTATTTATTTATTTATTTTTGTATTTTATTATTTGAATTTTTACACACCGTCTACAAATAGGGAGGTCATTTCATTTGTTGAGAGATCCTCTTTTGTGTAATTTTTCTCTTTATTTTCTATCTTCTTTTAGTTCTTCTTCTTTTTATTTTATAGATTTATTTTGGGACCATTTGTAACTTCTTTTAATTAGTTATTTTTGTTTCATTTTCTTTATTTTGTCCTTAGAATTCCTTAAACTTCTCTTTAATTACATTTTTATGCATTCCTTAAGAAAAACCTAAGGCTAGGTAATTATAAGGCAATTCAAGAGTTTTTAAGAACGCATTCCTCGTATTTCTTCTTCCATCTTCACAAGTTTCCTGCCGCTGTTCAGTGATTGTTGTGAAAAACCATATTTTTCTACTTAAATTCTTGTTATTGTTTTAGTTATACTTATAATTCCATATATGGGGGGATTTTCTTTCTAACATTTGTAAGTATAAATACAATCTCCATGTGTTTTACTTTCTGAATTTCGTTTACTTCATATGTTTTAGTACTTCATACTTCAATTTGATGCTAAGTGTCGGCTACTGTCGGTGCACTTAGTATTTGATTGAAGAGATTTTAATGTCGGCCGCTGTCGGTGCATTAAATCATAAACTTAAAGTAGATCATATTGTAGGTAATAATCCGCTGTTCAGTGTATTTATAATATGAAAAATGTACGCATGTTGACACGACCCACCTCCAATCCCCCGGGATTAAGGGCTAAGTCATGCTCCCGTCTAACTTACGCGTGACACGAAGGCTGAACTGACGACCAACCTCCATGTAAAACGTAAGTCAATAAAGGGATTCCCAAACGACCTGTTTAAAACTTCCGGACTTCCCAGAGCGCACAGACTCTACTGTGGATCGCGTGACACCGCGACAACCTGTAGGGTATCGAAAACACAAAAGACTGTGAGTGGATAAAAATAAAGGATACATTCAGAAAACAGTTTTTAAGAAAGTACTTTTATACCCTCCACGTAAAAACCAATGCATGCATATGAAACCAATTAACAAAACCATTTCATATCCAAAACCATCAATGAAAACCAGAATCGTTTCTTTCCTCAAATCCGCAATTCAAATCCAGGGCCTCGGACCAAAATCATAAATCCTCATCAAGTATGAGAACTCTGCCCAACACTCATCAAATCCAAATTATCCGGGCCATTGCCCAAAACATCTAAAAACTAGTGAAAACCCAGTGAAAAACATCAATCAATCGAGTTGCTGGATCACATGTGCGCCAGAGTCTTTAAACTCAAAACACATGCGCATAATCAGGACTTCCCGGGATATCAACGAGTCTTTAAACTCAAAACACAATCAACAGGCCTCGGAGGATATCACAATAACCGAGTCTTTAAACTCAAAACATATACCGAGTCTTTAAACTTAAAACATATACCGAGTCTTTAAACTCAAAACATATCAATCCAGGGCCATCCCCCGTCAATCAACCGAGTCTTTAAACTCAAAACCAGATCCAGCCATTTTCTTTTTCCGGGTCTTTAAACCCAAAACCACTTTTCAACGGGTCTTTAAACCCAAAACCAAGTGAAAACCTTAGAAAATCCATATCCAAATTCGCAATAATGATTCCGTAAGCTAGCATCCAGAACCATCATCCGGAACCCAAATCCAGAATTTCCCTTTCAAGTTTCAAAACCGAATCAAGAATCATCTTTCCAAAATCCGATTCCAAAACTGAAATCTCGTTTATCGAAATCACATGAACAGGGCTTCAACCCCGAAATCAATTTTCCAAAATCCATCAGTAACCATGGAAATCAATTCATATGTCAAATCCCTAAATCAAGTCATCAAAACCATGATCAAATCACAATATAAATCGAAAACTCGTAAAACGTGCAAATACGTAATAATCTCAAAATACGTGCAAAATCGTAAATCATCGTGATCATAATCATAACCATAGAATCACATATAGAAAACATATAAAAACATATATGCATGCATCATAAGTTAGAAAGCAAAGTCCACTCACAGACAGCAAAGTCCACTCACAGACCATTAGCGTCGTCGCCTCGATACGTGTGCAATTACGCTTCGTAGGCTAATCCACTATCATCAGTTTCCCCAAACCTGTCCAAATCCCATAAGAAGGTCACTAACTACTTCACAATGTTCATACTAAAGCCCCGTAATTTTTTCGAATTTTTAACTATTTTTTACCGAGCCCTAAAACCTTGGGACATCCCGAAACATATCGAGACGATGTCCGATTGACCCGAAACTAGTGCCAAAATGTTTGTTACATTGAATAATTTAAAAGTCGTGTTGGAACCTTCCTAAAAATCAGTACCACGTGCCCTCACGCGCCGCCCAAATGGGCTGCGCGTGGGAGCCTCGCGCCAGTACTATTCATCGTCGTCTACCTTCAGTCAAACCGGTTCAGACCGGTCCAGACCGGCCCAGTCCAACTGAACCGGTGCTCACGGTTTTCTTTCATTTTCAGACCATTTTCAATCCTACCATGTTCTACAGCTTCGTCTAGGTATCATCTATGTACTTATAACTTCAGAACTAAAACTTAAGAACCAAAGGTTACCTTCCCAAATCGATGAAAACCCGGCCACTGTTCCTTCATCATGTTCCTTGATTTCGGCCACTATCGTCCTTGATTTTGACCCCAAGTAGTCTCTGGAACCTCAAGAGACAATAATCAATCATTGAAACCACAAAACAAACATTAAATCTCAATTCACCTTTTTTGAAATTAAACTGAATTTCTCGAGAACTTTGCCTTACCTCCACCGCCGTGTCTCGCCGTGGCCACTGGGAGTCTCTCCATACTTCCCTTTTTCATCTTTTGTTCACACAACAAAGGCAAAGGATGAGATTTTAGGGAAATTGGGAAACTTGGATCTCACAGTTACACTGGGTCTCTATTTTTCACGGGTTGAGAACCACCGTCCACGGTAGCTCACAGTGATTATGGCACGATGATCGTCTAAACTCCCTCTCTATCTTCCTTTCACAAACCATAGGCCAATAATGAGGGTTGAAGGTAGGAGGTGAGTGGTTTTCTCACTGTTTTGCTCTTGCTCTGTTCCTCATCGTGTCGTGGCCACCGTCCACAGCAGGCCGCCGTGATCACACCACTACAACCCTCTCACAAATTTCTCTCTTTTCATTCTTCACTTAAGGACAAAGGATTACATGGGAGAGTAATGGGATTGATTGTTTCTCACGGGTCCTCTGTATTTTGTTAAGAAAATCGTGCAACCATTTAAAAACTAAGAAGATAAGTGGGGTAGTGGGGAAAAGCTTCCATAGCCTTCCAGCAAGGGACAAGTGTCCCAATTCCATTGAGCATAATTCCCAAGACAGCAGGTGGCTCAATCTTACTGGGCATAGATCCCTAGGCAGCAAAAGACCAAAATGCCCATGAATGCCAATTTACCATTTTGCCCCTAGTGTTTTTAGACCAAAAATCCGAACTTACTGATGTCCGATGATAGCGTGCCGCCTGTCATTGTACTCAGGGGAATCGAGATCTACCTAACGGTCCTCAAATTACGTGAAACGAACTTGTCGTCCAAAAAGTCAACCATTTGCCCTTATTCAACCAAATTACCCTCGAACTTCCGAACGTCATAATGTTTTCCTCGAATGTCGAAATCGGACGTGCCACCTGTTTATGAACTCGTGACATCCCGAACTACGACACGGTCATTGGTCAAAGTCCATTTGACTGTCAGAACGTAAAGTTAACATTTTTGCCCATTCTAGGGGCAAAATCGTCATTTCGCACCGTCCGTCCGAAAGCACCCAACTAATCACTGATTAACGTCAGTAATTCGTCATTAACCACTAATCTAATCCCGATTTCCGGGACGGGTCGTTAAACATGTAATGAAGACGATGAAGGTATGATTTCGTTGTTGGTTCAATATAAGCATGATGTTAGAGTGTTGGTAAAAATTGTGTTTAAAGAAAGTTTATTTTAGGAGTAGTTTTAAATAATGTAATTGTTAATTTGAATTTAATTCTTAGTTTGGTTAAAATTTAGTATAGATTACAATCTTTCAAAACTCCTCTTTTCATTCTTTTATTCTTTTATTGTTTATTGTTTATTCTTTAATTCTTTAATTCATTTATTCTTTATTCTTTTATTCATTAATTCATTTATTCTTTGATTCATTTATTCTTTATTCTTTTATTCATTAATTCATTTATTATTTTATTCTTTGATTATTCATTATTCTTTCTTACTAACACATGATTAATGTTCCCTAATTTCCCCGGTTAAGAACGATCCCTATTTACCAATACTACATCTATACAAAAGGGTTTAAATTGTATAATACTCAAATTACGTGTTTAATTTAATGCGTAGTTTGAGCGTTTATCAATTTTTGTCATCGTTGCCTGGGAAATTGAAAATAATTTTTAATTTGTTAGTGTATGTATATAAATTGTGCATATTATACTTGTTTATAATTTTTACTTTTGTTAATATTATATTTGTTCATAACTTTTACTTACTTGTTTATAATTCTTATACTTGTTTATATTTTATTTATCCATCTTATTTTTGTTCTTATTATTTTTTTTTATATTTGTATTTTTTTTATACATGTACGTATTATACTTGTTCATAATGTTTATCTTTATACACGTTCATATTATACTTGTATATTATTTTTATTTATGTTTTTACTTTTTCATTTATTTTTATACTTGTTCATAACTTTTATTTTTATGCTTGTTCATAATTTCTAATTTTTCTATACTTATTCATAAATATTCATAATCACTTGTTATATGCTTGTTCATATTACATTTGTGTATGTAAATTTAATTTCTTATCATACCTGTATATATTTAATAGTCACACTTGTACATAATGTTCATTTTTTTTTTACTTATTCATGAATGGCATAAACATGTTCACCTTTTCTTATCTTTATTTTTATTTATTTTAATTTGATTTTGAAAAAAAAATTACTTTCATAATTATTATATTTGTGAATAAATTTTGTACATATATTACTTGTTTATAATTGTTATCTTTATACTTGTTCATAATTTTCATTTGTATGCTTGTTCATATTTTATTTGTTTATAATTGTACATAATTATTCATACTTGTTTATAATTGTTATCTTTATACTTGTTCATAATTTTTATTTGTATGCTTGTTCATATTTTTTTTTTTTATAATTGTACATAATTATTCATACTTATTTATCATCGTTCTTACTTATCCATACTTGTTCATAAATTGTTCATAATTTTTATGTTTCATAGTATTCGTTCATATTTGTTCATAATTTGTTTTTTATACTTGTTCATATTTGTACATATTTGTTCATACTTATTTGTTTATACTTGTTCATATTTAACTAGTTCATAATTTGTATATTACTTGTTTACATTTATTTTATTTTTGTATTTTATTTGTGTATGTATTTGTTTAAGTTCGTCTTTTTTTCGTCACTTTAAAAAAAAAATCATTTAACTAGTTCAACTTAACTTGCATTTTCTATTTAACTTGCATTTTTAACTTAACTTGCATTTTTAACATAACTTGCATTTTTAGTTTAACTTGCATTGCTTCTTTAATCTAACTTGCATCTCTAACTCAAATTGCATCCCTAACTTAAATTTGCATATCTAACTTGTATTCTTGACAAACGTACATCTTTGACTAACTTACTTGCATCTCTGTCTAGACTGGATGGACGTTAAACTTCAAGCGCTTGTTAAGAGGCAACCCAATGTGTTCCCGAGATGTGAAGGAGTCATCAATGCAGATTTGCTATCCTTCTACCCTTCACTCTCCTTTATTTTGTTTATTTATTGTTTTCTTGCTTTATTTTTGTAAATCTTCTTTCTTACTTTGATTCTATGTTTATTTACTTCTTATTTTTCTACATTGAGGACAATGTAGAACTTAAGTGTGGGGTGAGTGGTTTATAATTTTAATTGTACAATAAAATTGTTTTATAAAAATTATAAAAATAAAAAATAAAAAATATAAAATAAAAGAATTTGATTTCTTGAGTCTTTTTGTTTTAACTTAGTGTTTTTATGAGTTTTAAGTTGCCCTTTAGCTTGTCAATGATATAAATGAAGGAAATGAATACGTTATGGCTATAAAGATGATCATTACAACTTGAATTTGTTTGTTAATACTTTGTGATTAAGTATTATAACTTGTAGATAATGTATGTAAATTGGTACATAAGCGAGCATGATAAGATAAGTATGAATCATTTGAACCTTATGTGAGCTTTAGAACTTTATATACATCTTTGATGAGTGATTCATAAGGTATTTGTTTAAATTGATATACATATGCCTCATAACTACTTGTCATAGCTTTTAATGAACTTTAGAATACTAGAACTTATTCTATATGATTTTCAAAGCTTTTAAGTTAATAAACTCTCTGATTTTGGATATGATTAAGGCATTAGGGTTAACACCATAAATTCAAACATCCATGTTCCCTATTTTGTGCGCACAAGTTGCGTCCCCCCTCTAGTTTTAACGCCTTTGAGCCCACATTTAGCCTTTCTTTCATCACCATGATTATCTAAATACTTAGTATAGACATCTTTTATCCTTGTTCCAAGGACTCGGTTGAAGACATGAAGATAATGTGAAGAAAAAATTCATGATGCTTTGAAGACTTTTATGTATATTATTTGGATTTACTTAATCAAACTTTATTATTGACACATGTTATTACCTTGATATATGAAAAGAAACAAAAGAGAAAAAAAAAAGTGTTTTGAGTCTCTATCAAGGTAATAAGGTTTGATTATGTAATGTTTCAGTTAAATCCATTATATTTTTAAATCCAACACAAAGAATGAATTCGAGGCCCAACATGATGGAACTTGGCCTATGCTTGAAGGATGGAATTCTTTACATTATTGCACTAAGGTTGGAAACTTATGATACGTTTTGGGAGTCTATTGAGTCTTGGAACGAATTTAAGCACTACTTGTCCTATATTTTCCTTACCTCTAAACTTAGCCCCATTACAACCTTCATAAAAGACCTTACGACCCTTAAGATGGTAAATTTTGATTAGTTGAGTCAATCAAATGAGTAAACTTATGGTTTTGGTTCATTTGTGCAAGTATGTTTAATTTTTATCTTAAGGTGTTTCTTTGAGATTTTGCAAAAGTACTTCATTTCTATTATGTGAGCATTTTTCTCACATACTTTGAGTGCAAACACAAACCCTTACTAATTGAGTGAATTTATGAGTGCATATCCTTGTGAGTTGATTCATACTTGTTTTATTCATGTTAAGATCCATTTCACCATATTTACTCATTATCTTACTTGTTGAAACATTTTGTTACCATGTATTAACTCTTGAATTCGATATGCTTAAATGCTTTAGTGAAAATATTTTATGCCAAGATAATCATGAAGTATCAAGACAATTGGTAAAGGGTTTACTTGTTTTGAATTCGTAGTTTAATTTTAGTATTTTCTAGGGACTAGCTAAGTTTAAGTGTGGTGGTATTTGATAGGTCCTCACATAGGCATTATTTTATATTATTTTAAACCATTTATACTTGACTTTTAATATTAAAATAATAAACAATTGGAGAAAATAATATATATTGTGTGATATTTTTATAGAAATAAATAAAACTTGTAATTTGGAGCATTTTAGTGAATGAATCGTCCTGATCGGAGTTCAAACGAAGAAATTATGGACGAAATTCGATGAAATTATATTAATTAATTTTTAAATTGAAAAATCCATTTACAAAAGCCCAATCCATTTTGTCCAGCACAAATTGTGAAACCCAACCCAGAAGCCCAACGCCCCAGCCCATTGCGCAGGCCCAGAAACTCAGGCCAAGTCCCAGGCCTGTTCGGTGGGCGTGTGCCGATCTACCTTCTCTCAGTTCAGTCGTAGCCTGCACCAATCCCACTTGCTTGTCAGCTGTAACAACCCGTACCTTCGGGAAGGGTATAAATGTAATTTTTGTAAAGATTTGTATAAAAGGACGATTTTGCCCTTGTGAATAGTGCGTCAAAAGTTGACTTTTTGATTTACAAGTTGGATGAGTGTTGACCATTGACCGTGACGTAGTTTAGGACGTCACGAGTCCGTAGACAGGTGGCATGTCCGATTTGCACAATCGGAGAAAAAGTTATGACGTTCGGAAGCTTGAGGGCGTTACCGTAATTTTGACTAATCGAGGAAAATGTTGACTTTTTAGTGGACTTGTGATTTTCACGTAGACCGAGGATCGTTAGATAGGTCTCGAAGTCCTGAGTACGACGACAGGCGGCACGCTGTCATCGGACGTCGGACGAAATAGTTACGGGTCTGGAAAGTTTGAGGGTAAAACGGTAATTAATAACACTAGGGGCAATTTGGTCTTATCCCTTATTCCCAATCAGATCAGAACAAGTCGAAATAGTAGATTGGGATATTTGTTCACTGTCCATGGGAATGTGGACACGTGGTGAGGGCTGGATGGTTCTAGGCACGTCTAAAATGTGCACGGCCACAAAGAGTTCAAAATTAAACCGTGCATTTGGCTGTGAGAAACAGAAAACAGAGAGGAAGAATTTGAGAGTGGGTGATCGATTCTGTGAAGGTGTGAGACTCTGGTGGGTTGTGAGAGTGAAAGAGAGAAGAGAGTGAGTTGGTGATCGTGTTCTGGGAGTGGAAATGGTGCACGGAGACACGGCGGTGGACGGTTTGAATTTCAGAGAAAACAGAGAGACGGTGGCACTGTGGTGGTGGTTCTGCCGTGTTGTGGTGCAAACCAAGGCAATAGGAGGCTCATGTTATTGAAGGGGACTCAACGAGCACCGTGGCACACGGCGGTGCAGACGGCGGAGGAGGAATCGAAGGTATACCCCGAACCCCTTGTTTTCCCATTTTTATTGTTTTCAAAAGTCGTGGACTTTGGGCTAGAGTCGAGGGAATTGGTGAGTGGAGTGAGGTTCAGGGAGGTCCTAGGAGTCTTCTAGGATGGTCGCCGTGACGGGGAAGGACCTGGGTGGCCGGCGGCCAAAACAGGGCATACGGGCCATGTTTTTCGAGGACGAAGTCGAGGAGTTTTAGGCTTCGATTTTCAAAAGTTAGGACAGGAATAGATTGCTGGGAACTGGACGAAGCTTCCAGGATTGAAAGGAGGAAGATTGGTGGAGGAATGGAGGAGAACCGGTCACGCCGGTTCAACACAGTTGAATCGGGTGACTCGAGGAAGAAGAAGCACTGTAGCAGGCGCGTGAGGCCCACGCGCAGCCACTTTGGGCGGCGCGTGGGGGCGCGTGGGGAGGATTCCGCTCAAACTTCCAACATGGTTTTGGTTCTAAATGTTCTAAGGAATCCATTGGTGTAATTTTCGGGTTAATCGGACGAGGTTACGGGATAGCTCGGGAATCCGGACGGTTTAGGATTTAAGTTTAAATTACGAATAAATTCCCGAAAAATTGGGGAAATTAGGGTTAGTATATTTGACGTAATTGTGACCCTATTTGGTGCTTATTTACAGAACGGGAGACGCCTGAGACGGTCGAGGAGCGGACGGAGCGCGATTGACATTTTACGATTCGTGAGTGGACTCTTTCTTTCCTTACGAGCATGCCTAACTGATTTATTTATGTTTTATGATATTACATATGGTTTTTATGCTTTTTGATGGTGATTATATGTGGTTGATATGTTTGCACGTTCTTCGAGACATTTTCGGGATTTTGCACGTTTTTTCGAGAAAAGCTGGATTTTGATTTTGATGTTAAGTTTCATGTTTTCACTCTAGAATTGTTTTCTGATGGTTCTAAGTGGATTATGAAGTATGATTTTGGAAATCAAGGTTTTGGTTTTGAAATCGGATTTCGAGAAACGAAATTTGGTTTTATAGTTGGAAAAGGTGGATTTCCGGATTTGGGTTCGGAATGACGGTTCTGAACGCCGGAAGGGCTTCGAACCGGGGAATTCGGATTCGAGTTTGGATGTGGATTTAGAATTGATTGTTAAATAGGTTTTGGATTGGATTTTCTGGATCTGGATATTGGGTTTAAAGACCCGGATTCTGATTGACGGGGAACGGGCCCGGAGTGAGTTTAAAGACTCGGGAGTTTAAAGACTCGGATATTTACGATATTACCCTCGTAGGCCTATTGAGTTTAAAGACTCGGGAGTTTAAAGACTCGGATTACATTGAGGCCTTGTTGAGTTTAAAGACTCGGATAGACCCAGCAGGTTTGATCAGACTTGGATATTTCTGGATTTGGTTTTATGATATAATCTTGTTATACTGTTTTATGTTGTGGTTTTCTGATACTTAGTTGGGCATGCATATTTTAAAACGGAGGGTAAAATCTTATTGTTTTTTTTAAACTGCTTTACTTCTAAATCGTGTTTGAAACTCTTATTTTTCCTTCAGTCCACTCACACTTTTGGTTTTAACTTACCCTCTAGGTCGTGGTGATAGCGCTGGGGTGAACGTTTAGGCAGGAATCAAGGCATAGAGCTTTTGACGTTCCTCCGTTGCGAGACTAGCATAGTAGGATTTTGTGCCCATTTTGTAGAGCTATGCTCTCACTTACAGTTGTATTATATTTCTCCCTTGTCTGATAATTATGCTTATAGTGGTGTTGAGGTTATTTTGGTACTTTGAGTGTGATTGTCAGACGGGAGCAGGGTTCATCCCGGGTATCGAGGCGATATTTGGGACGGGTCCTGACAATTGGTATCAGAGCATAGGTTTGTCGGTTTGTGTCGGCACGAGGTCGTTTTTAGATTGTTTTACTAACTCTGTGCCTCTTTCAGCGTACGTTCGACCATGCCTCCGAGACGTGAACCCTTTCCACAACTTGAAGAAGCGGAGAGTGCGTCGATTGATCGAGCCCAGCGGCTCGGGGCTACTACGTTCAGTGGTGGGGTAGATCCAGAGGAAGCTCACCGATGAATCACCCGGCTTGAGCAGATATTTGGGGTGATGCATTGTCCTCTGGGAGATCGTGTGTTGTTGGCTACTTTTCTGTTAGACGGCGCAGCGTATGAATGGTGGTATACGCTGGAGTTTTCAGGATGGGACGCTCATACCGTGACTTGGGAAACTTTCCGGGAGTGGTTTTTGGACCAGTATTATCCTCGCTCCTTTCGAGATGCCAAAGAGGCGGAGTTCCTTCAGTTGAAGCAGGGGAGCATGACAGTGGCCGAGTATGAGCAGAGATTCCAGATGTTGTCCCGATTCGCTCCTGTATTTGTGGCAACCGAGGCTGAGAAGTGTCGTTGGTTTGAGTTGGGTCTTCGAGGAGAGATTAGAGCCATTGTGACAGCCGGCTCATTTGCTACTTTCAGGGAGTTGTCAGACGCTGCTGTTAGAGTGGAGGCCAATTTTCCTGCCCGGCCACAGTACTCGGGCAGTGTGCGACGCCGTGAGCATTCTTTTCCTGGAGCGTCGAGTCAGAGGACCCCGTAGAGGGGCAACTATGGTGGGACTTCATCAGCTGGTGGAGCCCGGTTTGGCAGACCAGGCAGTTTTCAGGGCTCTGGATTTCGGGGAGCTAAAGCACAGCCGACTCCTCAGGCGAGTGCTACTTCTGTTGCTTCTACTGGGAGACAGACTGGTGGACCCGGTAGAGATGTCTGCTATTATTGTGGAGAGCGTGGCCACTTTCAGAGGGAGTGCCCATTGTTAGTCCAGGAGGTTGGAGCAGGCCGAGGTACAGCAGAACCTGGGTGGAGTACTGCATCTGTGTCGGGGACGGCAAGCCCTAGGGGTGGCGGTGGTGCCACGAGCAGTTCTAGAGGGCGCGGTAGGTCATCAGGACCTCAGGCGCGAGTTTTCGCTATGACCCAGAAAGAGGCCAGATCAGCACCGGGAGTGGTGACAGGTACACTTACCATACTTGGTCACACTGTTTTTGCTTTGATAGATCGCGGGGCTACTCACTCGTTTATAGCCCGGAGTTGTAGTCTGGTTACGGAGGGGGAGGTGTCTACCTTGGATTGTGCCTTAGGGGTGAGTACACCTACTGGGGAGGTGCTGGTAGTGACTCAGGTTCTGAGAGAGTGTCCGGTGTTGGTAGGAGAGGTTGAGTTTGTGGCGGACTTGTTACTATTGGATCTACGGGACTTCGATGTTATCCTGGGTATGGACTGGTTGACGAGACATCATGCTTCTATCGAGTGTTTTGATAGGAGAGCGACCTTTCGGAGTCCAGGATTACCGGAGACTACATTTCAGGGGGATCAACGTGCACTCCCTACCGGAGTTATTTCGGCACTTGAGGCTAGCAAGCTGTTGCATACGGGGTGTCAGGGTTACATAGCTCATGTGGTGGATATACGTGCTACGCCAGTGAGGGCGGAGGATATGCCAGTGGTACGGGAGTTTCCAGATGTTTTCCCCGAGGAGTTGCCAGGATTACCACCTCATCGAGATATCGAGTTCACGATTGACCTTTTACCAGGTACGCAGCTTATCTCACAGACTCCTTACCGCATGGCACCTGCAGAATTGAGGGAACTTAAGGCCCAGTTACAAGAGTTGGTCGATATGGGATTCATTCGACCGAGTATGTCACCTTGGGGAGGGCCTGTACTGTTTGTAAAGAAAAAGGACGGAGGTTTGAGATTGTGTGTTGATTACAGACAGTTGAATAAGGTAACCATTCGGAATAAGTATCCCTTACCCCGGATTGATGATTTGTTTGACCAGTTGAAGGGAGCACAGTACTTTTCGAAGATTGATCTTCGCTCCGGCTACCATCAGTTACAGGTCAAAGAGGAGGATGTACCCAAGACGGCCTTTCGGACCAGGTACGGTCATTACGAGTTTGTTGTGATACCTTTTGGATTGACTAATGCCCCAGCAGCTTTTATGGATCTCATGAACCGAGTGTTCCGGTCGTATTTGGATCGTTTTGTGATTGTCTTCATTGATGACATTTTGGTGTATTCGAAGAGTGCAAAGGTGCACGAGAAGCATCTAAGGATAGTGCTTAAGACCCTAAGAGAGCATCAGTTGTATGCGAAGTTGAGCAAGTGTCAGTTTTGGTTGACCAGTGTTGGATTTCTAGGACATGTGATTTCAACCGAGGGCATCAGAGTGGATCCTCAGAAGGTTGAGGCGGTAGAAAATTGGGAACAGCCCAAGACGGTGACAGAAATCAAGAGTTTTCTGGGATTAGCAGGTTATTACCAGCGTTTTAGTGAGGGTTTTTCTATCCTTGCTGCTCCGTTGACACGACTGACTCGGAAGGGAGTTCAGTTTGATTGGGAAGAGAACTGTGAGTAGAGTTTCTAGGAGCTAAAGAGACGGTAGACATCGGCTCCTGTGTTGGCCCTTCCAGACGACAGTGGGGAGTTCGAGGTTTATAGTGACGCTTCTTTACAGGGTTTGGGCTGTGTGTTGATGCAGCATGGGAAAGTGATTGCTTATGCTTCCCGACAGTTGAAGCCCCATGAGATGAACTACCCTACACATGACTTGGAACTGGCTGCGGTGGTTCATGCACTAAAGATTTGGCGACATTATTTGTACGGCGAGAGGTGCAGGATCTTCACGGACCACAAGAGTTTAATGTATTTGTTCACTCAGAAGGAACTGAATCTGAGACAACGCCGATGGTTGGAGTTGCTTAAGGACTACGACTGTACTATCGAGTATCATCCAGGAAAGGCTATTGTGGTAGCCGATGCTTTGAGCAGGAAGTCAGCTAGTTCTTTGTCACATCTGAGGACGGTCCGGTTACCTTTGTTGGTTGAGCTCCGTAGACTGGGAGTAGAGTTGACTGTGGATGGTCAGGGAGCACTCCTAGAGAGTTTCCACGTGCTACCTGTTTTGATTGATCAGGTTATTGATGCTCAGTTTGAGGACCCTATTTTGGGCATCATACGTATTGAGGCCGAGGCTGGAGAGAGACAGGACTTTGAGATTCGCGAGGATGGAGCCTTGGTTAAGGATGGACGGTTGTGTGTACCCGAGGACGATGCCTTGAAGAAGGTGATACTGGATGAGGCTCACTGTTCAGCCTATGCGATGTATCCTAGTGGGACCAAGATGTATCGTACACTTCGAGAGCATTACTGGTGGTCAGGAATGAAACGTGAGATTGCAGAGTATGTCAGTAGATGCTTGATCTGTCAACAGGTGAAAGCTGAGCGGCAGAGACCCTATGGAGCCATGCAACCTTTACCGATCCCAAAGTGGAAATGGGATCACCTGACGATGGATTTCGTATTCAAGCTTCCCAGAACACCGAAGGGACACGATGGCGTGTGGGTGACCTGGGATAGACTTACGAAGTCCGCTCATTTCTTACCAGTACGGGAGAACTTCAGGTTGACGCAGTTTGCACAGTTGTTTATTGATGAGATTATTCGGTTGCATGGTACTCCAGAGTCGATAGTATCTGACAGAGATCCGAAGTTTACTTCCCGGTTTTGGCAGAGCTTACATGAAGCTTTTGGGACAAAGCTGCATTTCAGTGCTGCATTTCAGTACTGCTTTTCATCCTCAGACTGATGGACAGTATGAGCGGACCATCCAGATTGTCGAGGACATGATGAGAGCGTGTATCTTACAGTTTCAGGGTACTTGGGAATCACATCTTCCTTTGATGGAGTTCGCCTATAATAATAGTTATCAGGAGAGTATTGGGATGGCTCCTTACGAGGCTTTGTACGGGCGACAGTGTCGGACTCCGTTGTGTTGGACCGAGGTTGGTGAGAGTAGATTGACCACTTCCGAGCTGGTAGATCTTACACAGGAAAAAGTGGCACTGATCAGAGATCGATTGAAGGCAGCTCAGGGCCGACAGAAGAGCTACGCCGACCGTAGGATCAGGGACTTGGAGTTTGCCGTAGGAGACTGGGTTTTCTTGAAGTTATCTCCTTGGAAGGGAATCGTACGGTTTGGCAGGCGAGGGAAGCTGAGTCCTCGTTATATTGGACCCTATGAGATCTTGGAGCGGATTGGTCCTGTTGCTTATCGATTGGCTTTACCAGCAGACCTGGCAAAGGTACATAATGTTTTTCATGTATCTATGCTTCGGAAGTATATACGGGGTGATTCACATGTTCTGGAAGCACAACCTGTGGGGCTTAGGGAAGATTTGAGCTTTGAAGAGCAGCCTGTAGCGATTTTGGATCGGAAAGACAAAGTCTTACAGAGGAAGACGGTTCCCTTATTTAAAGTATTGTGGAGGAATCATCAGGTGGAAGAAGCTACCTGGGAACCCGAGGCCTTAATGCGCGAACAGTACCCTTACTTGTTTCATTGAATTTCGGGGACGAAATTCTTTTTAGGGGGGTAGATTGTAACAACCCGTACCTTCGGGAAGGGTATAAATGTAATTTTTGTAAAGATTTATATAAAAGGACGATTTTGCCCTTGTGAATAGTGCGACAAAAGTTGACATTTTGATTTAGGACGTCACGAGTCCGTAGACAGGTGGCATGCCCAATTTGCACAATCGGAGAAAAAGTTATGACGTTCGGAAGCTCGAGGGCATTACCGTAATTTTAACTAATCGAGGAAAATGTTGACTTTTTAGTGGACTTGTGATTTTCACGTAGACCGAGGACCGTTAGATAGGTCTCGACGTCCTGAGTACAACGACAGGCGGCACGCTGTCATCGGACGTCGGACGAAATAGTTACGGGTCTGGAAAGTTTGAGGGTAAAACGGTAATTATTAACACTAGGGGCAATTTGGTCTTTTCCCTTATGCCCAATCAGATCAGAACAAGTGGCAATAGTGGATTGGGATATTTGTTCACTGTCCATGGGAATGTGGACACGTGGTGAGGGCTGGATGGTTCTAGGCACGTCTAAAATGTGCACGGCCACAAAGAGTTCAAAATTAAACCGTGCATTTGGCTGTGAGAAACAGAAAACAGAGAGGAAGAATTTGAGAGTGGGTGATCGATTCTGTAAAGGTGTGAGACTCTGGTGGGTTGTGAGAGTGAAAGAGAGAAGAGAGTGAGTTGGTGATCGTGTTCTGGGAGTGGAAATCGTGCAAGGAGACACGGCGGTGGACGGTCCGAATTTCAGAGAAAACAGAGAGACGATGGCACTGTGGTGGTGGTTCTGCCTTGTTGTGGTGCAAACCAAGGCAATAGGAGGCTCAGGTGATTGCAGGGGACTCAACGAGCATCGTGGCACGCGGCGGTGCAGACGGCGGAGGAGGAATCGAAGGTATACCCCGAATCCCCTGTTTTCCCGTTTTTATTGTTTTCAAAAGTCGTGGACTTTGGGCTAGAGTCGAGGGAATTGGTGAGTGAAGTGAGGTTCAGGGAGGTCCTAGGAGTCGTCTAGGATGGTCCCCGTGAAGGGGGAGGACCTGGGTGGCCGGCGGCCAAAATAGGGCATACGGGCCATGTTTTTCGAGGACAAAGTCGAGGAGTTTTAGGCTTCGATTTTCAAAAGTTAGGACAGGAATAGATTGCTGGGAACTGGATGAAGCTTCCAGGATTGAAAGGAGGAAGATTGGTGGAGGAATGGAGGAGAACCGGTCACGCCGGTTCAACACAGTTGAACTGGGTGACTCGAGGAAGAAGAAGCACTGTAGCAGGCGCGTGAGGCCCACGCGCAGCCACTTTGGGCGGCACGTGGGGGCGCGTGGGGAGGATTCCGGCCGAACTTCCAAAATGGTTTTGGTTCTAAATGTTCTAAGGAATCCATTGGTGTAATTTTCGGGTTAATCGGACGAGGTTACGGGATAGTTCGGGAATCCGGACGGTTTAGGGTTTAAGTTTAAATTACGAATAAATTCCCGAAAAATTGGGGAAATTAGGGTTAGTATATTTGACGTAATTGTGACCCTATTTGGTGCTTATTGACTTGACGGGAGACGCCTGAGACGGTCCAGGAGCGCACGGAGCGCGATTGACATTTTACGATTCGTGAGTGGACTCTTTCTTTCCTTACGAGCATGCCTAACTGATTTATTTATGTTTTATGATCTTACATATGGTTTTTATGCTTTTTGATGGTGATTATATGTTGTTGATATGTTTGCACGTTCTTCGAGACATTTTCGGGATTTTGCACGTTTTTCGAGAAAAGCTGGATTTTGATTTTGATGTTAAGTTTCATGTTTTCACTCTAGAATTGTTTTCTGATGGTTCTAAGTGGATTATGAAGTATGATTTTGGAAATCAAGGTTTTGGTTTTGAAACCGGATTTCGAGAAACGAAATTTGGTTTTAAAGTTGGAAAAGGCGGATTTCCGGATTTGGGTTTGGAATGACGGTTCTGAACGCCGGAAGGGCTTCGAACCGGGGATTTCGGATTCGAGTTTGGATGTGGATTTAGAATTGATTGTTAAATTGGTTTTGGATTAGATTTGCTGGATCTGGATATTGGGTTTAAAGACCCGGATTCTGATTGACGGGGGACGGGCCCGGAGTGAGTTTAAAGACTCGGGAGTTTAAAGACTCGGATATTTACGATATTACCCCCGTAGGCCTATTGTGTTTAAAGACTCGGGAGTTTAAAGACTCGGATTACATTGAGGCCTAGTTGAGTTTAAAGACTCGGATAGACCCAGCAGGTTTGATCAGACTTGGATATTTGTGGATTTGGTTTTATGATATAATCTTGCTATACTGTTTTATGTTGTGGTTTTCTGATACTTAGTTGGGTATACATATTTTAAAACGGAGGGTAAAATCTTATTGTTTTCTTTAAACTGCTTTACTTCTAAATCGTGTTTGAAACTCTTATTTTTCCTTCAGTCCACTCACACTTTTGGTTTTAACTTACCCTCTAGGTCGTTGTGATAGCTCTAGGGTGAACGTTGTGGCAGTAATCGAGGCATAGAGCTTTTGACGTTCTTCCGTTGCGAGACTAGCATAGTAGGATTTTGTGCCCATTTTGTAGAGCTATGCTCTGCCTTACAGTTGTATTATATTTCTCCCTTGCCTAATAATTATGTTTATAGTGGTGTTGAGGTTATTTTGGTACTTTGAGTGTGATTGTCAGACGGGAGCAGGGTTCGTCCCGGGTATCGAGGCGCTATTTGGGACGGGTCCTGACATCAGCGCATCATTTGCCGAGTTCTCTGCTCCAGTCAGCAGGCGTATGCCGAAACCCGCTCTAACGAGCCTGAATCTCCCTACTGAAGCTACCAACCTCCTATCAGCCTTTTCCTTCCGAGTCACCTCACGCTAGCTCTGTAGCACCATGCGGAAATGATTTCTTGCTGTCAGCAGCCAACTGCTACCTCAATTGCTCTAGTTTTTGTAATTTTTCCTGCACAAATCAGCCATTTTTCAGCCCAAACCATCCCAAATTTAGTCATTGTTCATCATTTCAATTGTATATATTTATTTATTTTATTTTTGTATTTTATTATTTGAATTTTGACACACCCTCTATAAATAGGGAGGTCATTTCATTTGTTGAGAGGTCCCCTTTTGTGTAATTTTTCTCTCTATTTTCTCTCTTCTCTAAGTTCTTCTTTTTATTTTGTAGATTTATTTTGGGACCATTTTTAACTTCTTTTAATTAGTTATTTTAGTTTCATTTTCTTTATTTTGTTCTTAGAATTTCTTAAACTTCTCTTTAATTACATTTTTATGTTTTCCTTAAGAAAAAACTAAGGTTAGGTAATTCTAAGGCAATTCAAGAGTTTTTAAGAACGCATTTCTCGTATTTTTTCTTCCATCTTCACAAGTTTCCTGCCGCTATTCGGTGATTCTTGTGAAAAACCATATTTTTCTACTTAAATTCTTGTTATTGTTTTAGTTTTACTTATAATTCCATATATGTGTGGGTATTTTCTTTCTAACATTTGTAAGTATGAATACAATCTTCATGTGTTTTACCTTTTGAATTTCTTTTACTTCAAATTTTTTAGTACTTCATACTTCAATTTGATGTTAAGTGTCGACCGCTGTCAGTGCACTTAGCATTTGATTGAAGAGATTTTAATGTCAGCCGCGGTCGGTGCATTAAATCATAAACTTAAGGTAGATCATATGTAGGTAATAATCTGTTGTTCGGTGCATTTATAATATGAAAAATGTATGCATGTAATGAAGATGATGAAGGTAGAATTTCGTGATTGGTTCAATATAAGCATATGATGTTAGAGTGTTGGTAAAAATTGTGTTTTAATGAAGTTTATTTTAGGAGTAGTTTTAAATAATATAATTTTTAATTTGAATTTAATTCTTAGTTTGGTTGAAATTTAGTTTAGATTACAATCTTTCAAAACTTTCCTTTTCATTCTTTCATTCTTTTATTGTTTATTGTTTATTGTTTATTCTTTAATTCTTTAATTCTTTAATTTTTTTTTTTTATTAATTAATTCATTTATTCTTTATTCTTTATTCTTTGATTCATTAATTCATTTATTATTTTATTCTTTGATTATTCATTATTCTTTCTCACTAACACATTATTAATGTTCCTTAATTTCCCCCGTTAAGAACAATCTATATTTACCAATATTACATCTACACAGAAAGGGTTTAAATTGTATAATACTCAACTTACGTGTTTAATTTAATACGTCATTAGAGCGTTTATCAGTGACATGAGGTATGGTATGAGGTACCCTAATAGGACTCTAGAGCGAGTCGAGATTAGAGTTACGCAACTGAAGCATAGTAAAGCCAATGAGTGACCGACTAGTCATGATAGTTGTCATTAGTATGATCTATGGTTGGAGACCGTCGAGTGGGAGACGATTGGTGATGCACCTACTGAACGAGATGTCATCTTTGTTGAGCAAGACTATTTGGATGGCTTGTCAGTTTGGATTTTGAGCACACCTACATAGGTGGCAAGTGAGATTAATGAGTGTCGATGTCTCATTGAGACTCGAGATTGAGCATTGAAGGTTCTAGTGGCAGTTGGTCACTCTTGGATACGGTCACGACGGATGAGCTGAGTTTCAGCATTGACCGTTGGATTGTGGTTGACATCGAGTCATGTTTAGTTATGGTTGAGTGTTGTGGACGGATGTTGGACGTATACCTCGGGATGGAGGCAGGATTGGATTTCCACAGTGGATTGGATTAGCGTGAATTACAGGGATGAAATTCTTTAAGGGGAGAAGATTGTAAGGACCCATCCCGAACCTACGGGATTAATTAAGGATTAGTGAGGATTAATGTGGATTAATTGAGGATTATCAGATAATTGAGGCAAAATTATGATTTTGCCCCTAGAACGGGTGAAAAAGTTGACTTTCGACCTAGAAGGTCAAATGCACAAGGACCGAGGTTCGTTACGTAGATCAAGATGATACAAGTTCGTAGACAAGAGGTACGTTGAAATCGTACATCGTAGGGGAAAGTTATGGGTCTAGAACGAATCATGGTACAATTCACAGTCTACGAGGTACGTGGACTTTTGTTTCTTGTGGGTGTCACTCATCCATTTCTTCCCATTTTACATACATGCATCTCACCCTTTTCTCCCTTTTCATTTCGAAAACCAGAAACCTGTAACCCATCCCCATCCCATTTTCATTCAATCGAAACGCATTTGGGCTGCTTGAGGAAGGAGAATAGGGTAAGTGAGAGACTGAGATGATGGTGGAGGACAAGACGGAGCCACGGTGGTGGTTGGAAACCTAGGTAAACCCATAAACCCATTTATGTTGACTTTGGCATTCTATGTTTTGGATGTTTTCGTTTTGTGACTGAAGCCATGGATATGTTCTTCGGGATGGTGCGAGGCGGTAGGGACGGAAAATAGTGAGAAATGACCCCCTGGATGGCCCTTAGTGCAAGCTTGAAGTTGGGCCGTGGGAATTTCGAGCAGGTAATTTCAGGCCTTTTTAGTTGATTTTGAGGTCATAGAACCTTTTATGGGAAGATTAGGAGTCAAATGGTAAAAGAATGGCTGAAAATGGTAGCTGGACGACGAAGATATGGCCTGGTTAGGGTCGCGAGTCGAACGACCCATTATAGAGAAATGAGTCAACCCGACCAGAGGTTGACGATGATGACATGGCAATCCACGTCATCACCCTATCAGACCTGTCAGGCCACGTGACCAACCAGGTAGTGCCACATGGTGATCTATCTGAGGGTGTCAGGTCTAGTCAGTAGCTAACATGGCAGGTCCACATCAGTATTGTCAAATCACGTCGACCAGTGTGGTGGTGCCACATAGCAAGCTTTCTGACAGGTGTCAGAGGTGTCAGATGATGTGATAGCTGACGTGGCAGTCCACGTCAGCCACTATCAGACCACGTCAGCCACTGTTAGACCACGTGGACCAATGAGGGGTTTCCACGTAGCAGGGTGTTTGAGATATCGAAGACACGTGTCAAGACACGTCGCACTAATTAGGGAGGGCCACGTGGTAGGCTGTTAGACCTGACAGGTGTCAAACTTGTTAGGGTAACGTCAACCATTGATCGCCATGGATCGTCGTTGACCGGCGATGGCCAACGTTGATAGACATTTGACCGGCACGTGTGGGCGCTTGGACACGGGTTTTGAGGTTGAACTAGTCATGTTCAAATGGTTTCGATGATCTGAATCCAATGATGATGGCATCAGGAAGCTTGTTCGGTACGTGTTCTTGATTCCGAGAGTTTTGAGGGTTTATGGTATAGATATAAAGAGATTGTTAGTAACCTTTAGGCATGGTTTGGACAGGTCTGGACGTCCCGGAGACTGTAGATGAGCTTCAGATTGGCTTACGGCACGAGTTTTTGATCGCGTAGCATAGACCATGTGTGAGTGGAATTTGGTTTATAAATGATGCATGCATATATGTTTTAATGTTTTATAAATATGGTTTGAAATGCACTGTTTGTATATGATTGTAATGATGAAATGCATAAATGTTTGTATGCTGGTTGATTATCGGTTTTGAACGGTTTTATGGATTTTTGTGAAAATGAATTTTAGGCATGAAACTTAGTTGGATTACGTTTTTTACTAAGATTATAGTAAAATGTTTTATGAAACTATGTTTCGGGCTTGTGACCCTATTGAAATGATGTGTCGGGCTTATAACCCCATTATGATGAAATTTCAGGCTTGTGACCCTGTTGAGAAATAGTTTTGGGTAGAGATATAACATGAAACACATGATCTGATTGTGAAATTATTTGAGATTACGAAATGAGAAATGGACACTAACTTTATGAGTTTTTGTAGAAACCATGTTTTGGGCCGAGACCCTATGCAATACAACTGATTTGATTTGAATAATGAAAATATGTTTCCACCGTTTTTACTATGACCATTCTCCGAGATGATGAGTATGAGAGGGCTTCTGGCTTTTAATATGTTTCCCCGGAGAGAACCCTGGAGATAACGCTTGCCTCTAGGATAGGATGTGTTCGCCCGAAGAGGTCGTGAAGCACTGTCGGGTGTCGTGCCACCGGGGGAGGCTAGACTCAGGAATGCTGGTATTACATGGAGATCGATCGGTGATGCGTTCACTACGATCTGTAATGTCGGCCGGTGATGTGTTCATGGCTACGTACTCAGATCTAAGCAGTCTTGGAGCTTCTTTGCACGTGTTGCAGGCATATGAGATAATGATATAAGGTGTGACAGAGGTTGGATATGAGAATGAGTCCCGAGGTTTTAAACCATGTATTTGTGTCCAGAGATTTTAACATGTGTTGGTTTTACGATGATTGAATTGGCTTTCGTATATACTATTTTACAGGGAAGAAATGGTTTTTAAATTGATATGCATGCATGCTTTCTAAAACAGAGTGTGAAATCAATATTTTGGAAAATGATTTTAATAAATGTTTATTTTGTCCACTCCCACTTTTGATTATTTTTTGCACCCTTCAGGTTGATCTCGGATGTGGGCTGTAACAGAAACCGAGACATCACAGACCGCCACGTACTCTGAAAATTACTATTCACGTTGGTAATCCCAGACGGGTTACGGTTTTATCCCTGGTCTGGCATGTGATATCAGACGGGAGCATGGCACATCCCGTGATAATCAAGAGGGATTGGGATGGGTCCTGTCACGTACCCTTAATGATGTCCAATTGAACTATTCTACTACTGAAAAGGATCTTCTTATTGTCATCTTTGCCCTAGAAAAATTTCGAATTTACTTGATTCAAACAAAGGTCATAGTTTACACGGATCATGTAGCGTTGAAGTACTTGTTGAGTAAAAAGGATGCAAAGCCTAGATTGTTGCAATGGATGCTTCTACTTCAGGAGTTTGACTTGGAAATTCAAAACAAGAAGGGGAGTGAGAATATAGTTGCTAACCATATGAGTCATCTCATCCATGGCTCGAATGCAGAAGAGGATCACATGCCCTTACACGAGACATTCCCCGACGAATAGGTTTTCAACAATTATGCAATTGGTTCATGGTACACTGATTTGATTAACTTTATTGTAACTAAATAATTCCCATTTTTTATAAGGTACCAAAAGAATAAGCTTGCTAAGCAAGCTAGGTATTAAATTTGGGATGAGCCATACATATGGAAACATTGCTCGGATCAAAGCATTCGCCGATGCATTCCCGATTGTGAGGTACGTTCCGTCCTTGAATTTTTTCTTGTTTTTACGTGTGGAGGTCACTTTCAGGCCAAGAAAACAGCGTATAAAGTCCTTCAAAGTGGATTCTCTTCGCCCACACTCTTCAAGGATGCATATGAATTCGTGCTCACATGTGATAGATGCCAAAGACAAGGTAACATAGGTCCTAGGAATAAAATGACTTTGAATCCGATTTTAGTAGTTGAGATCTTTGATATTTGGGGTATTGATTTCATGGGACCTTTCCCTAATTCTTTTGCTAATGGCTACATATTACTTGCTGTGGATTATGTTTCTAAATGGATTGAGGCATTTGCCACTAAAACTAATGATGCTAAGATTGTTGTGAGTTTCATTCAAAATCATATTCTTGCTAGGTTTGGTGCACCACAGGCTATCATATGCGATGAAGGCTCCCACTTTTCAAATCATTCTTTTGAGGCATTGATGAGGAAGTATGGTGTAAATCACAGAGTATCCACCACTACCATCCTCAAACAAGTGGGCAAGCTGAAGTGCCCAATGGGAAAATCAAAGCGATACTTGAGAAGACGGTTCATCCTAACCGCAAAGATTTGTCAATACGATTGAACGATCCACTATGGGCTTATAGGACAGCTTTCAAGACACCCTTAGGTATGTCCCCTTTTCAATTAATCTTTGGTAAAGGTTTTCATTTTCCTGTAGAGCTTGAACAAAAGACCTTTTGGGTGGTTAAGTGCATGAACATGGACCTAGACGCTGTTGGAATTCACCGAAAGTTGCAACTGAATGAGCTTGATGAACTTCGTAATGAGGCATATGAGAGTGCACCAATTTACAAGGAGAAAACCAAGGCTTATCATGACAAGAACATTCAAAGGACAGTCCTTCAAGTTGGCCAACAATTCCTGCTCTTCAACTCCCGCCTCCAGGTTTTTTTGGGTAAGTTATGTTCTCGTTAGCCTGGTTCATTCATTATCACTAATGTTTTCCCTCCTTGTGCATTTGAAATTCAACATCCGGTTAAGAAATAGCCATTCAAGGCGAATGGCTATAGACTCAAGCCCTACTTTGTGATGTCTCTCATCCCCCTTGAGGTCCCCGTGGCCTGCAAGCTTTCCCTTCCATGAGATGCTGTCCTTGTCTTACCTAGATGTTAAATCGAGCGCTCCTAGGAGACAACCTAGCCCTGGTTTGTTCCCTCTTTCTTATGGACGTTTTTCACATTCTAACTCATGACTTTGCCTTTCTTTTATGCCTACAACATTGAGTACAATGTCCCATTTAAGCTTGGGGGTATTAGACTTAAGTTTAGGCGTACACAAACTAGTTAACTGTTTTGATTTCCTTGCTGTTTTTTTGTTAACTATTTTGATTTCCTTGCTGTTTTTTTGTTATCTGGTTTGATTTCCTTGCTATTTTTTTTTTGGAATTCTTTTATGTTTTTTGTTTTGTGATGCTCGTTTGTATGCCTAAACATGTTAATATGAATGTATAGAATGTGAGAACTGCTTGTACTTACTAAGAATCATTGTCATGACCATTGAACTCACACTTGCACTTCATGATACCATAATCAAGTGATTAAGAAACAAAAAACGTTGAATTTAAGCATACTTAAAAAATTAGTGGAGACTACCATTGTGAGATCTTTGAGCTTGATTGTTTTTCTTTCTGAGTGATCTACTTGTTTCAACTCTTAAAAACTCATCACTTTGTTCTTAATTGCATGGTCTCTTTCCATTTGCATTGTTGTTTAAAGAATCATATCTATTGGATGCTCTTGATTTTTTGTATGATTGTTTATGAGATGTGAAGGCTATGTGTGTTTTAGCTCCTAAAATCCGTTCTTGGCTCACTTGATTCAACTCAGAGTTCATTGCACTCTTTGTTTTCATTTCTCTTTCTTTTTTCTTTAATTGCAATTTTTTCTTCTCTATTTTTCTTTTGCATTCTATTCTTTTCTTTCCACTAATGAACTTGATTCAATTTTGTTTATATGATTCGAGCCAAGATCATGTAATAACTTCCTCAATTTACAACTAAACAAACAATCTTTTATTAGAGCATTGTTGTGAGCTTAAGAACAGTTTTATCATCTATCACTCGAGGTCCGAGTCATGACTTCTCATGTTTTGATGCGGTTTAGGTTCTTTGAATTCTAACCTTCCGTTCTAAACCCAAGAACCTAGCCCCATAACAACCCTTGAATGAAGACTTATTGATCTTATGAATGGTTATGCAAAGGATTAAGGTACCTATCCCTGTTCTTAAACTTCAATTCTTTCTTGAGATCATATTTACATATGAAGGGCCATTCTTCATTGAAAATTCATATGTGATTAACCTGATTGTCTTTACATAAACTCATCACATATGCTTATTGAGTGAACACCTTAGGATTCTTGTGTTTGCATTGAGTGATGCCTAGTGAAGATTAGAGTTGAGAAGAAATCTTTCTAGGGTGTTTAGATGAATGACGTTGTTTTCTAACTTGATCATTTTAGATGTTGGTATAAACACTTGACACTTGAGTTCATGGTTTTGGAATATTCCTTGGTTTGTATGAGTTTGTTTTCTGCTCTTGGTTCCGATTAACTTGTTGATGCATGATTTCTAGCATTTTAGATGTGTAAGTAAAATGTTTTTGGGTATCGTGCTGCTATAACGCTCAAGAGACAAAACTCCTCCTACTAGGTGAACCTAGAGGTTTAAATGCTTATCTGAACTAGATCGAGTCTTTTGTTTTCTGTTTTGCTAAGGGACTAGCAAAAGATATGTTTGGGGGTATTTGATAAGTCACGAATTAGGCATTATTTCAATGTTATTTCTTATCCCTTTTACTTATCTTTTGAGTATAATCATTCAAATAATAGGAGAAAATGATATCTTTTGTGAAGTTTGTGCAGATTGCGTAGTTGAGGTTTAAATCATGTTTTACAATGAAATATGATCTTTCCAAGGCTATATCTTCAAGAACTCATCAAGGAATCACAAAGGATCACATCATCTTCCATTTTCATGGCCAAGATCCCCCAAGATCCTCAAAAATGCGACTAAGTCCCTTAAGTTCCTAAAATTGCAATTAAGGAGTTTAGTGAGATTACTTGTGCATCAAGTAATCTTTGGACGAATTTACCTTCCATTTTCAATGAGGAATGACATGGATTGACTTGGACAAGAAGACTTAAAGATGCCCTAATCAGATCTGAAGTTAAAGATTGCAAGAAACAAGATTAAGGACGCTTCTTGGAAACTAAGAAAGCTTAACTCACGGCTAGGAGTGAAGAAAAAGAAGGAAAATGAGATTCCTTATCTAGGAAGGAACCAAAAATGCGGCAAAGACCCCTTTTCACGGCTACACTTGTTTTCCCCTATGTTTTAGGGTTGTTTTCCCTTTCTTTTAGGGATATGGTAGGGCAGGTGTTAGACTATATATATTAAATGTTTTCTCATTGTTTAGGACGTCCAATTTACCTCCTAAGGTCCCAAAACTCTGTCGAAATTTCTTCTTAAAGTTTATACACTAGTAGTTGCAATTTTCCCTTTTACTGAAGTTTGGATTCATTCTTGCACCTTGATTGTGACATGAAGCTTGGAAGAAGAAGAAGTGTTTGTGCCACTTCTCTCACGCATTATCTCTCTTAGTATTTGTGTTTCTCAATCCCTAATCTCTTTAAGTTTTTATGCATTCAATTATGATGTTTGTTAACTTAGATATGTGTGAGTAGTATCCTTTAGGATTAGGGATGTTTGAAGCCCTAGCCATGCTAGTTCCTATTTAGATTTCTGGATATTGATTATGATTGTTATGCATGACTGAATTTTTTGGATTACTATGCTTCATGAACTCAATTTAGGCTTATAAGCTTGATCACCTTGTTTCTGTATAATTGTAGATGTAATTGCTTGACAGGCCATAATATCATCTTGCAATTTATAGCATCATGTTTAAGAGGGGGAGTCTTATTCATAATCTAAACTCATGACTCACTAGGATTCCACATCCTTTTCTAGGGATAGTTTAGTGTTATCAATCTTCTTTATGTTTCATGCATTATCACGCAAAGTATGGGGAATCTTACTCGTCATATGATTTTGTGCACTTGCAAAGTATTACATTATGAGTTTATCATTCATAATCTCTTGGTTGATAAATCTTCTATCATCAGGGAGTCGTATCACCTGACAAATCCAGCTAACCGTGTGTTCCAACCCGGTCTGACCCTACAAGACCATTTACTAAGGTTAAAGTCAACTTTCCGTTTAATTTATTCGTTTAAACCCCCTAATGATGGCCCTACATGGCCTAAACTCACTCAGTAAAGACCTTAATACTCTCACGAGTAGTTGAAGCCCCTTAAAACAGTACCTACATGTTCTCGGAATTAGAAATACAATTCCAATACGCTACAGAGGTCGAACAATAGCTCTACGGGTTAAATCGGGGTTGGAAAATTGTCTAAAATTGTTAAAAAGGACCTAAAAATATGTGCACGCACCGCCACTCGCTGGTGGAGGGGCAGAAATCCCTTCCACGCGAGCGTCAACCTCCTTTCACGTGTTCTACAGTGTAGCATTTTCAACACAGTGCCACTTATGTGTTGCACACGTGTGGGAATATTCCACTAACTGTCGGCTATAACGCCATTAATTTCTAACGGAATATACTAACTTCGGTAGCATATTTTGTTAGAACTTAACAACGTCAGCTACTATTTAATGACATGTCCCGTCATCGAGAACACGCCGAAAACGATGACCAGACGACCGCTCACGGTGGTCGGAGACCATGGTTTAACCCTAAAATTAATTGTGCCTACACTAATCGAGCTGCAATCATACAGGGAAATCAAAAATCAATGTTTTAGGTCGCAAATGTACCCCAAATCACAAGAATGGCGTAGTAGTCTCTCGGCTTCCCTAGAAGCTGACGAACCTCTGATGAGCCCTCAGTCGCCACCAAACGCTGCATGCAACACATGGGTTATACTGGTCTTAGAGAGAGGATTTCAAAGCATTTAAAACCATAGAGAGACTACCTATGTTTCTCCAGATTCCGGTGACTCCAAAGTTTTCAAGTCGTCGTCGCCACCGCTGTCACCACCTTGAATTGGACATGCAACCAACTCATTAGAATGCTCTCAAAGTGAGGATTACGATGGACTAAGTGATTGCTCCATTTCTATACATGTTCTTAGGGTTTCAAGACCTACATATCGTGAGCTACTCATTAGGGATTCAAGACTTACATATCATGAGCTACATAGCTGCATTTCCAGCGCGATTTTTTAGGCCCTACATAGCTTCATTTCCAGTACGATTTTTCAGGACCTACATAGCTCCATTTCCAGCACGATTTTTCAAGCCCTCATTAGGGATTCAAGACCTATATATCATGAGCTACTCATGTGCCTCATTAGGGCCTATTTTGAAGAACTTCTAATTTTTGGCACATGGAGCCTCATTTTAGGTCTCGGGCTACACTCAGGACCAACTTTTGGCATGTCGATTTGGACGTGTCAACGATGGTATTTTTGGGCCCTCTTGATGCATTCCCTCCACAAATTGTACCTTTTATTCAGGTGCCTCATCAGGGCCAAACTCTAAGGTACTTCAAAAATGGCCTATATTCTAGGCCAAATTCCAGTCCCTCTCGGATCTTGGCTTTGTTTTGGTTCCTCCCACCATCAAGAAAATGATCAGGCCACTTAGACCTCATCTTGCTGTCATTTCCAAGTCAACCATGCAGTTATATCATTCAAGATTGATCAGGAAGGTTCCTTCTTGGTTGCTAGCCGACTTAGAAGTGTGTTTACACCAAGGGACACAACAAATTCACCTAGCATGTGGCCAACTGTTCAAATCCGAGATGAGTGGGGATTTATAAGCTATCAAACCGTGTTTTCAGCCTGGAATCTAGCATGATAATTTCCCTGCCTTATCCATCTCCAAGCAAGATTAGGAGAACCAATTCCTTGCCATCCAAGTAATTAACGGAAAAGGAAAACCTAATCCTTATACAAGAAGGAATCCAAGTTTCTGTCACGTTTTCTCCTATATAAATAGCCTCATAATCAATGTAATGAGGAGAGTTTTTAGAGTGTGCTGATTGCTTAGTTTTTAGTGCAAGTTAGTCATATTTCAAAAGCTTTAAACACTTTCCTCTTTCTCGTGTACTTTCTATTAAAGATTCAAGTTATTTTTCAAGATTGTGATTAGTGTTCTTGAAGACTGGACATGTCTGCCATCTTCAACTTAGTAAGTTTTTTGTTTCTTCTTAATTATTTACTTTATATTGTCATTATGTTTCCTTCAATTATGCATAGCTAAACGCCCTTTTAGTTAGCAGCTGTTTTCTAGGCCCTAAGGTCTTTGAAAGTTGTCTTAAGTCATACTTCCTACTTTGCTTATGTATGTTTTCCGTGATTTGTGTGTAATCTATCTTTTATGTGGTTAATTTATGGATGCATACATACTATGATAAATGTAAAAGTATTGCTAAAACTATAAGGTAAAGGATATGGGATGTTTGATCTTATGTTTGTGAGTAGCAAGGGATTTTCAGGATCCCAATCACGTCAAAGTAAGTCAATGAGAGTTACTTGAGACTTATTCTTTAATAAATCTTAAAAGACTTAATGATCTTTAATCTTGCTTGAAAATTGTTTTATCAAAGTTAAAGAATTCCTTGGTTTTAATGTTCTATTGAACTAAGGTATATTAGTAAGTTGTTAGGATGGATTCATGCATTCATGGTCTATTCTAGGTTGAAGGCAACATAACTAAGTAAAGGAAGTAAGAGGGAAAGGCAATTGGATAAGGTAAAGGACTTAGTGGTGGATAAAACGTGCTCTTAACTAAAGTTATCTACCAATCAACTCAAAACCAATCTAGTTTTCTACTTTGTAACAACTCAACATTTTCAAACTCCCATCTAATCATCTTTTAATTACGTTTTCAAACAAACTAAAGAAAGGTACCCTTAATTCCCGGCTTGAACGATCCCTTATTTACCAAAACTACTTCAACTATAAAAAGGGTTTAGTTGATGAACCTTTGGTTCATATCACTAAGTTATAGGGGTCGAGGTTACCTAGAGAGGCTTCGATTTCGTTTGAGTCAAAATCAGGTTTGAGTAGGGTCAAAGTCGGGCTGATGTCACTCGCAGTCGAACACCATATGAAAGCACACCGTTAGCTTCTGCACGGTGCGATGAAGTAAAAAATGTGGTTAAGGGTTCGAGGTTGTACCTGGTTTGAGCTTAACCCATCGGGTTTTATTAAGGTCTTGAGTCAGGCCAGTCTCTCGTTCATTCCTCGACTATCCTCGTGGTTCTGAGTCGACTCTTAACGTCTCGTACGATTGGGATAGTGCAGCAAACATTGCCTAGTTCGTGATTCACATGGCTTGGCTGGTAGTTGTCATCGATGTTCATGGTTCGACATCCTGATGTACTTTGTGGCTCAGCTAGTATCGAGAGGGAGAGTCTCAGTGAGGAAGGATACCGAGGTCGGTTCTTGCTTCGTGGTTGAATTGATGTCTGCAAGGGTATAGGTTTTTTTGTCTTGGACGTCCACACGAGAGGGGAGAGAACTTCGAACTCTCTGCGGCTTTCTCACAAAGGGGAGATCCCAGGGATGATTAGGGAAAAAGCTAGGTCTGGGGCCTCATGGGTCAACACTAGCAGTTGTTTAACAACTCGTCCCTGAAATCGGGATTAGATTAGTGGTTAATGACAGATTAGTAAAGTTAATCGGTGATTAGTTGGGTACTTTCGGGCGAACAGTGCAATATAACAGTTTTTCCCTTGGAAAGGGCATAAATGTTGACTTTGACATAGTTCGGGACGTCACGAGTTCATAGACAGGTGGCACGTCCGATTCCGACATCCGAGGAAAAGGTTATGACGTTCGGGAGTTCGAGGGCATTTTCGTAATTAAGATAAAAAGAGGGAATTTGTTGACTTTTTACACGACAACTACTTTTCACGCAATTGGAAGACCGTTAGAAAGGTCTTGATGTCCTGAGTATGATGACAGGCGCACGCCGTCATCGGACGTCAGACTGTCTAGTTACAGGTCTAGATAAATGAAGGGTAAAATGGTAATTTGGACATATAAGGGCACAATGGTCTTTTTTGGCACCTTGGTATTTGTGAGCAACCGGATAGGGACAAGTGGACCTGAGTAATTTGATATTTTTGGGTTGAACCATTAGCAGGAAGACACTTGGCTCGCCTCTAGTGGCTTCTAGCCAAGTCTCACACGGCTAAGTATTTTAATTTGGTTTGTTTGAATCGATTAAGTGAGAAACAGAGACAGAGAGTAAAATCTTCCATCTGCTGTGTGTGAGTCTTGTGAGTTCAATGTGGTAGTGAGTGAGTATTAGAGATGTGTTGTGACCTTTGAGAGTGCGTGTTTAGTGAAAGGACTGAATGAAGAGGGACTGTGAGAGGTGAGAAAACCACAGAAACAAGAAGGAATCGTGGACTGTTGTGGAACTTCAATCGATCAAACCAGTTTAATTTGGTCTGTGGGGGTGATTAGAGAGTTGAGGATTGATTCTTGGACCCTAAGAACCACGGTGGAGGCTAGAGAACAAGTAAGTTTTCAGTTCCCCTGTTTTTCCAGAACTGGTTTAAATGGTAAATCAATGGTTTGGAGGAACTGTCGAACCATTCTAATGATCCTTACCGTTGTAGGACGTCACTTTTGAGCCAAGGATTCGAACTTGGAAGGTATTGTTTAGCATTTTCTTTCATGTTTTGATTAGCTAGATCGATCATAAATGTTGGGACAAAGTTAAGGGTAGAAAAAGGAATCAAATTGGACTAGAATTAAGTAGGAAACCGCCCACACCGGTTCACGGTTGGACCGGATTTGCAGACCGGTTCAGATCAGTCGACTGAGGAAGACGATGAACAGTACCTAGGCGTGAGGCTCCCATGCGCAGCCATTTTGGGCGGCGCATGTGGGCACATGGCACAGATTTCAAGGAAGGTTCCAACACGACTTTTAAATTATTCAATGTAACAAACATTTTGGCCATGGTTTCGAGTCAATCGGACATCGTCTCGTTATGTTTTGGGATGTCCGAAGGTTCTAGGGCTTGGTTAAAAATAGTTAAAAATTTAGGAAAGTTATGGGGCTTTAGTATGAGTATTATGAAGTAGTTAGTGACCTTATTATGGGATTTGGACAGGTTCGGGAAAGCCGTTGATAGTGGATTGGCCGGGAACGGCATAGGTGCACGCGTATCGAGGCAACGGCGAATTGGTCTGTGAGTGGACTTTTCTTTTGAACTTATGATGCATGCATATATGTTTTTATATGTTTTCTATACGTGATTCTATGATTTGATTTATGATCTTGATGTTTTACGATTTTGCACGGATTTCGAGATTCTAATGTAATTGCACATTTTACGAGATTTCGAATGATCTTGTGATTTGATCATGGTTTAAGGTTTTGCTTTCGGGATTTGAAATATGAATTGATTTCATTGATTTGAAATGGATTTCGAAAAAAAAGTGATTTCGGGCTTGGAGCTCTCTTCATGTGATTTTGGAAACGAGCTTTTGATTTTGAAACTGGATTTCGAAAATGAGATTTCGGATTTGGTGTTGAGACTTGGAAAGGAAATTTGGATTTTGGTTAGGGACAGTTGTTCCGGATACCGGCTTACGGAATCATTGTTGCGAATTCGGATAAGGATTTTCTATGCTTTTTTGAACGAAAAATGATTTTGGGTTTAAAGACCCAGAAAAAGAAAAAGAAAAGAAAAATAGCTGGATCGGGTTTTGAGTTTAAAGACCCGGTTGATTGACGGGGGGAGGGCCCTGGATTGATATGTTTTGATTTTAAAGACTCGGTGTATGTTTTGAGTTTAAAGACTCGGTTATGATACCCCCCTAGGCCTATAATTGTGTTTTGAGTTTAAAGACTCGTTGCTATCCCGGGAAGGCCTAATTATTGCGCATGGTTTTGTGTTTAAAGACACGGGCGCACTTGAGATCCAGAAAACTCGCATGATTGATGTTTTTCACTAGTTTTTCACTGGTTTTCAGATGTTTTGGTTAGTGGCCCGGATGAATTGGATTTGATGAGTTTTGGGACCGAGTTCCCGTACTTTGAGATTGATTTGTGGTTTTTGGGCCGAGGCCCTGGATTTAATTGCGGATTTAAGGAAAGAAATGATTCTGGTTTTCATTGATGGTTTTGGATATGCACTGGTTTCATAACATGTATTTTCTATGCATGCATTGGTTTTTGTGTGGAGGGTATAAATTGTATTTTCTAATAACTATTTTCTGAATTTATTATTTATTTTTTCCACTCACAGTCTTTTCATGTTTTCGATACCCTCCAGGTTGTTGCGGTGCGGGCTATTGGTCGAAAGAGACGGAGACATCACACACGCGATCCACAGAAGAGTCTGTGCGCTCTGGGAAGTCCGATACTGTTGAACGGTTCGTTTGGAAATCCCTTGTCTGACTTACGTGTCACATGAAGGTTGTACGTCGGTTTAGCCTTCGTGTCGGGCGTAAGTTAGACAGGAGCACGACTTAGCCCTTAATCCCGGCGGATTGAGGGTGGGGCGTGTCAATTTGGTATCAGAGCAAGTTGTGCGCGCTCTGCGCAAGGTTTGGCTCCCAGGGTCATTGGTTCATCGACTTGGGTGTTGTGATGCTACTGTGGATGTGATGTCTCGACGCGGAACAACCCGTCATCAACCTGTACGCGACAGTACGTTTGTTAGTGGTTAGTTAGCGGCGATTGTTAGTGCCAAGGTGATTGTCGCTAGATACGGGGTGCGAGGTTTGACATATGGTGGCTTTGGGCCAGAATAGCTAGTGTGTTTGGTGCTAGATATGCTCGACGGTTGGACCATAGGGTCAGATGGATGCCAGCTTGGTGAATCTGGATGGTAGCCGGTGGGCTACGATTGAGTAGGCTGGTCGGCTTATGGAGCCCGATAGTAACCTGTTGAGTTGGTGATATACGTGGGCCGAGGAGGCCGATTGACGGTGGTTAGTTAGGTCGGATGGCGATAGTATGGAATGGTGACCTTTTTGGTTAGTTTCGTTGAAATTGGACTTGTGCAGCTACGAGTAGCCGGATGCCTCGAGTGGCAGGGTTTAGATCTACTCTGAGATCTGAGAGTTTTCCCCCTAGCGAGGGTTACTGGTTGATGGTTTCGACAACCTGAGTGGTGAGGTTGTCTGGAGCTATTGGAGGCCGAGGGTTTGGATAACCCGAGTGATGATAAGGATGTAAGGAACCTGTTGGGACAACTAGGTTGGTAAATGTGAGAACCCAGGGTAAGTGCTTAGCTTAGAAACCATGAGTTGGGGTTTGTGATTGGTAGTTGTTGTGGTTGGGCCGACTTACTGTCGGATTGGAGGTGGTGCTGCTAGGTGCAGCCGAGGTAGGGAATGGTTGGTGAACGATTTTGGATGAGTCCAGTGTTGGGTGTTTAGAGTATTGGACTACGAGGGAGGTTAGTTCCTCCAACCCGAGCGTCGACTGAGGGTTTTCACTCGATAGGAGCAGAGGCTCGGGACTGGTGTGCTGTGAGCACTAGATCGGAATGACGTACCACAAGTTAGGATGCTTGTAAATGGTTAGATGGGCACATGGAGTTGAGGTTGTGACCGGTTGTGAGATGCCGGTGCCTGGTGATACTCTGGAATGGAGTTGGGAGACCCACTGTTGGGGTGTCCGGATTCGTGACCACCTTGATCGTGGACACTTGTGGTTGTGTTTGGGAGTAGAAAGAGTACTTGGCAACGCTGAGTGTGGCGAGTGTTAGGAAATGGTGTTAGATGGATGATGGTCTTTATGATGACATGGTTGAGGACCATTGTAAGTTCCGTTGTAGGATGACGGAGAGAAGCTGAGAAAGAGTGATTGTACCAGGTAAATATGAGGTTATTGAAGAGAACCCACAAGCTAGGCGTGGGGTATTTTGGATCGATTAAATTTGATGCGAAGGTATGATGGTTGTATGGACGCGAAGTGGGATCCACTTAGGAGTGAGTGGATCGGGATTGGAATGCTTATGGCTCTAGACTGGGTTGTTGTGGATCAGGAGGATTTTAGGCAAGAGTAAAAAGTGGTTGGATAACTTGACCATCTTGAAGTAGTGCAGGACGTATGTGGTTGGTGGTTGCATACGTATGGATATTGGACTTGGATCTAGTGTTGGGTCTGCCCTGTGTACGTGGTTGAGATGTGATAGGATTTTACATTGGCCGGGAGACCCAGGAGACTAGGAGATTTGGAAGGGATTTGGGTTGGACTTTGGGTGTAATACAATGTGGCTGATGCCGATGTGGTTGATCAGTGGACGTACCGTAAGATGAGGTTGGAAGTACGTGAGGATATACTCTACGAACTGTGTTGAGGTATTCTAAAATATCTTTGTTTTTATTCTAAGTTCATGGGGTTGTCCTTGCTTGTGTTTGGTGGTATGCACCATGGTTCTGGCTGGTGGCAATTGGTGCATGTACTTGAAATGTGTACGTACTGGATCTACAGTGGTTAGCACCTTGCCGTCTTGTGAATGGGTACACTTGAGATTTGTGTTTGTTGACGGCGAACCCGTATGTTGTACTGAGACATTGGTACGAGGTACGCTCAACTCGGGAAGGAGTCAGAAATGTTGGAATTATTAGCGCCGGTGATGCGGCGTACCTAGGGTTAGTTGAGCCGTGAGTGTCGGTTGGCGAGACGTTAGAGGTATCTCGGTACTAGTTGGAAATGTGTTGACCCCGATGATGAAAGGATGATCCACCAGATGGACTGAACCTTGATAGATGGTTCGTTTGACCGAGTTGGGGTGACAGTTTGGGAACTGTCAAGATAAGTTGGATTCGTAGGTGCTGAACACTGGGTAGGAGACCCAGGTGTAGGATCAGCTAGATCTCCCCCAAAAAGTTGAGAACGTACGAGATTCGGAATTTCGGGGATGAAATTCTTTAAGGGAGGTAGACTCTAACGACTCGTCCCTGAAATCTGGATTAGATTAGTGGTTAATGACAGATCAGTAAAGTTAATCGGTGATTAGTTGGGTACTTTCGGACGGACAGTGCAAAATGAAAGTTTTTCCCTTGGAATGGGCATAAATTTTGACTTCGACGTAGTTTGGGACGTCACGAGTTCATAGACAAGTGGCACGTCCGATTCCGACATCTGAGGAAAAAATTATGACGTTTGGGAGTTCGAGGGTATTTTCGTAATTAAGATAAAAATAGGGAATTTGTTGATTTTTTACACGACAACTATTTTTCAAGCAATTCGAGGACCGTTAGAAAGGTCTCGATGTCCTGAGTATGATGACAGGCGACACGCCGTCATCGGATGTCGGACGGTCTAGTTACCGGTCTAGATAAATGAAGGGTAAAATGGTAATTTGGACATTTAGGGGCATAATGGTCTTTTTGGCACCTTGGGACTTGTGAGCAACCGGATAGGGACAAGTGGACCTGAGTAATTGGATATTTTTGGGTTGAACCATTGGCAGGAAGACACTTGGCTCGCCTCCAGTGGCTTCTAGCCAAGTCTCACACGACTAAGTATTTTAATTTGCTTTGTTTGAATCGATTAAGTGAGAAACAGAGACAGAGAGTAAAATCTTCCATCTGTTGTGTGTGAGTCGTGTGAGTTCATTGTCGTAATGAGTGAGTATTAGAGATGTGTTGTGACCTTTGAGAGTGCGTGTTTAGTGAAAGGACTGGATGAAGAGGGACTGTGAGAGGTGAGAAAACCAGAGAAACAGAGAAGGAATCGTGGACTGTTGTGGAACTTCAAACGATCAAACTAGTTTAATTTGGAATGTGTGGGTGATTAGAGAGTTAAGGATTGATTCTTGGACCCTAAGAACCACGGTGGAGGCCAGAGAACAGGTAAGTTTTCGGTTCCCCTGTTTTTCCAGAACTGGTTCAAATGGGAAATCGATGGTTTTGGGGAACTGTCGAAGCATTCTAATTATCATTACCGTTGTAGGACGTCACTTTTGAGCCAAATATTCGAAGTCGTGCCCTGAGAAGACTGGTGGTGGCCGGGAACAGAAACTGAAATTTTTTGGGTTTTGGTTCGAACTTGGAAAGTATTGTTTAGCGTTTTATTTCATGTTTTGATTAGCTAGATTGATCATAAATGTTGGGACGAAGTTAAGGGTAAAAAAAGGAATGAAATTCGACTAGAATTAAGCAGGAAACCGCCCACGTCAGTTCACGGTTGAACTAGATTTGCAGACCGGTTCAGACCGGTCGATTGAGGAATACGATGAATAGTACCTAGGCGCATGGCTCCCACCTGCAACCCCTTTAGGCGGCACGTGTGGGCGAATGGCACAATTTTCGAGGAAGGTTCCAACACGACTTTCAAAATATTCAATGTAACGAACATTTTGGCGCTGGTTTCGAGTAATCGGACATCGTCTCGATATGTTTCGGGGTGTCCAAAGGTTCTAGGGCTCGGTTAAAAATAGTTAAAAATTTGGGAAAGTTATGGGGCTTTAGTATGAGTATTATGAAGTAATTAGTGAACTTATTATGGGATTTGGACAGGTTCGGGAAAGCCAATGATAGTGGATTGGCCGGGAACGGCATAGGTGCACGCGTATCGAGGTAGCGGCGAATTGGTCTGTGAGTGAACTTTGCTTTTGAACTTATGATGCATGCATATATCTTTTTATATGTTTTCTATTCATGATTCTAAGATTATATTTATGATCTTGATGTTTTACGATTTTGCACGGATTTCGAGATTATAATGTAATTGCAAGTTTTACGAGATTTCGAATGATCTTGTGATTTGATCATGGTTTAAGGTTTTGCTTTCGGGATTTGAAATATGATTTGATTTGATTGATTTGAAATGGATTTCGAAAAAAGTGATTTCGGGCTTGGAGCCCTGTTCATGTGATTTTGGAAACTACCTTTCGGTTTTGAAATTGGATTTTGGAAATGAGATTTCGGATTTGGTGTCGAGACTTGGAAAGGAAATCTGGATTAATGTTCGGGACAGTGGTTTCGAATACCGGCTTACGGAATCATTGTTGCGAATTTGAATGAGGATTTTCTGTGGTTTTTCGAACAAAAAATGGTTTTGGGTTTAAAGACCATGAAAAAGAAAAAGAAAAGAAAAATCGCTGGATCTGGTTTTCAGTTTAAAGACACAGTTGATTGACTGGGGGAGGGCCCTGGATTGATATGTTTTGAGTTTAAAGACTTGGTATATGTTTTGAGTTTAAGGACTCGGTTATGATAGCCCCCCGAGGCCTGTGATTGTGTTTTGAGTTTAAAGATTTGTTGATATCCCGAGAAGGCCTGATTATTGCGCATGGTTTTGTGTTTTAAGACACGGGTGCACTTGAGATCCAGCAAACTCGCATGATTGATATTTTTCACTAGTTTTTCATTGGTTTTCAGATGTTTTGGGCAGTGGCCCGGATGAATTGGATTTGATGAATTTTGGGACCGAGTTCCCGTACTTTGAGATTGATTTGTGGTTTTTGGGCTGAGGCCTTGGATTTAATTGCGGATTTGAGGAAAGAAATGATTCTGGTTTTCATTGATGGTTTTGGATATGCACTGGTTTCATAACATGTATTTTATATGCATGCATTGGTTTTTTCGTGGAGAGTATAAATTGTATTTTCTAATAACTGTTTTCTGAAATTATTTTTTATTTTGTCCACTCACAGTCTTTTCATGTTTTCGATACCCTCCAGGTTGTTGCGGTGCGGGCTGTTGGTCGAAAGAGATGGAGACATCACACATGCGATTCGCAGTTGAGTCTACGCGCTCTGGGAAGTCCGATACTGTTGAATGGTTCATTTGGAAATCCCTTGTCTGACTTACGTGTCACATGAAGGTTGGACGTGGGTTTAGCCTTTGTGTCACGCGTAAGTTAGACGGGAGCACGACTTAGCCCTTAATCCCAGGGGATTGAGGGTGGGGCGTGTCAAGTTGAGTCCGGTGGTAGCATTTGGGCTTTCCTGTTGGGGTTGGTTTAATCATTTAATTAAGTCAAGAAATTGGACTCACCGAAAGGGAATCCAGCCCATTTTAGATGTACTAGTTTTAGGTTATGAAATTTGGGCCTCGAAAGTAGTAGGTTACAAGGCCTAGTCCATTAGAAGAAGATATCTCATAGGGGTCAAATAAATCCCATAAGGTTAGATAGGGGTAAAGCGATAAATTCCCCAATTTTTTATTCGTATTATCTGTATGGGATGTAACAATCATTTTGTAACTTGCTGGGGTTAGAGGGTTAGATGTGGGAGGTAACCCCGTAGGAATGGACTCTATTTGGTTTAATCCAAGGTAATATAAATACAGCTGAGATTTAATATTCCATGTCTAACAACAGTTAAGGGTAATTGCGAAATTTAAGATTTGTTGTTAGACGAGAGTATGCCCCTTGTGTTTTTCAATGTAAATTTGGGGACGGGTCCTGTCAACTTGGTATCAGAGCTAGGCTATTGGGTATTTTCGATTCTTGAATTGTGAATCTTGTATTGTAATTAAAAATTTTGCGTGGTTAATATGATAGTAAGTTGTTTATACATTAATGAATTTTAAATGGTTTAATAAAATTATTGAAATATACATTTACGAGATTTTGTTATAAATGATGGTTGGTTTAAATAAATGAATTGGATTTGGATTTGTTTGAAAATGAGAGTTATAAGTGTTTAATGAATTAGGTGGTGATCTGATGACCTAATGATATGATGTCGTTATAAATTGAATTTCTTTTTCATATGCCTATTAAAGATTTCGGGAATTTTAAGTGCTTGTTTTATATGGTATTGATCGATTGCGAGATCACAATTATGGGTTATACGATTTGTGTTTTGGTTTGGAATCGGATTTTCAACTATTGAGTTGGTTTCCAAAGTGAGTTTTTGAAAATTATAAATGGGTACCATTTGATTATACAAATTTTGAGATGGTAAATTAATGCTAAGAATTTCTATATATAATAAATTGGAATAATGTGAGTTGAGGATGATTAATTGAAGATAGTGTGAGGCATGATGTACATCAATAATGTGTAGATGCATTAGTGATGGTTATGACATAATGATAATAATGATAATATGATGATGTTGAGTATATTAGGATAATGATGACATAACAATGATGATGACATGATAATGGCATGACCTTCTTAGTGCCATGATTAATTGCAGGCCTTCTTAGTGCGCTTATGACTTACTTGGAATACACTTTCCAAGCGCACTATAAATGGTAGGTTTGACATGCTTCAAAAATGGCACCTCGGGAGCCCGTATTCTGTCCCAGGCCGTGCCCAGGTCCAACTTTTGGCATTCTTATTCCGACATTAAAATGACGATATTGTTGGGCCCTTTATATATACTTGGGACACAAATTGTGCCCTATATCTAAATCCACCTTCAGAGCCAAGTTCAAAGATACTTTCAAATTCAACCTATGCCTAGGCCAGGCTCTAGTTCTTTTGGGGCCCAGACCTATTTCGATCGTTTTCCAGTGCCTTAAGCATGATCAGGTTGCCCAGATCATCTCTAGGTGTCCTTTCCACATCATTGATGCTATTAAAATATTCAAGATCGAGCAAGAACGTCCCTCCCTCTTTCTTGGCTGAATTACATTTTTGTTCACACTTGAGACCAATCATATTCAAGCTAGCACGTGATCGGCTCCACAAGTCCGAGATAATGGGGGCTTTAATCTATTGATCAGGCTTTATTCCAGCCTTTGATTTCACATTATAAGGCCCCTGCCTTATCACTTAACCTTGTAAAATAAAGAAATCCCTTTCCTTGACATTTTAGGAATTCAAGTTCTTTCCAAGAAGGTGCTTAAGGCCTATCCAATTAGGACATGTGTCCTTGCCCATTTTCTACAAGGAAAACCTGCTGAAGATTCTAGATTGTTTCTTCTCCTATATATAGTCCTTTGATTTTATTGTAGTAGAAGATTTTTTAGACACAATTCGACCTAGACGTACTTTTTCCTTACAATTAAATAAAGTTTCATATTTCATTCAAGTTTTACCTTTAAATAGCTTTTTTCTGCGGATTAGACTTGAAGCACTAAAGACTTTGTCGTGGTTCCACCTTCTTCTTCATTGTGTAATCTAACCACTTTATTTTTATGCCTTGTTTTCTTCAATCATGCATAGCTAAACTCCCTTTAGTTAAGGGCTGTTTTGAAGCCCTAAGTCATTTGTTTACAATAATTACTTTGATTCTTGTTTCCAATATTATGCTTGTGAATAATTGATTTGGTTTGCTTTTTTTCAAATTATATTATGTTGGTCAATTATGGATGATAGACGTAAGAGTACTACTAGGATGTAAGGAATAATGCATATGGGATGTTTTGTTCTTATTCCCCAAATAAGCAAAGAGTTTACAGGACTCTAATCAACTCAATTTGGATTAATGAAAATATGGTTTCCATACTTTGAAATCCAATATTTAATCGGCCTTAAAGAACTTAATGCGCTATTAGGTTAAGGTAGGTTAGTAAGGTGTTAGATAGATGCGTGTAACCCACGATTTACTCAAGGTTAAAGTCTTCATGACATGGTAAAGGAAATAGGATTAAAACCAATTGGGCTAAACATGTACTTAGTGGTGGATAGATGTGCCCTTAACTACTCCCCTCTCATATTTTAAACCTTCTTGTTTCACGTTTCTTTAAAATAAATCAACAAACAATCAACACCTTACTTAGTTTCTAAAGTTTACGAAGTGTACCCTCAATCCTTGGCTTGAACGATCCCTCACTTTTCTTATACAATGACTGCATTTACAAGGGTTATCCCTACATGGCTAATCAAATTTTGGCGACATTTTTCCGGGGATTGAAAAGTCCCTTTGTGTACTTTTTGTGTTTTTTGTGTTTTCTATTACGTTTGTGATCTTCACCTTAGTTTTTGTGTTACAGGTACATGCGCACTCGAGAAAACCCTGAAGGTGAGCTCACGCCCTTAGATCTTGAAATCGAAAGAAGGCTTCATAGCTTGAAGCACAAGGAAGGAGAACCAATCATTGTCGTGAACCTAGACTGTATGTCGCTCTCTGATTTAGGTTCTAATTCAAACCATGGTTCCAAGCCATGTTCACCCCATGAAGGCATGGCTGACATTTAATCCATCCTAGACCTTTCTTCATCAGTGGTTGCTGGAGGAATCACCTCATGCATCCAATATCCGACGCCCGGGGAAGGTAAGTCCGCTGACTTGGAACTCAAGTCAAGTCTTTTACATTGCATTCTTATCTTTCATGGGTTCTTGATCAAGGACCCTAATATGCATCTAATGGAATTTCAATTTTTGTGCATCAATATGGTTCCTATGGGAGTCGACAAGGACATTCTAATGCTAAAAGTTTTCCCATTCTCATTGGCGGACCGAGCCAAGGATTGGCTCTAAAAGCTTCCCAACAAGCACATCACAACTTAGAATGGCATGATGAAAGCATTCTTCGAGAAGTACTTCCCTACTTCTTGAGTTATCACTCTTAGGAAGAAAATTACGGGGATTACTCAAGCTCAAGATGAGTCCTATACGCAATATTACGAAAGGTTTCAAACCCTTCTCGCCTAATGTCCCTAACCTCAATTCAAGGGCGAGAACCTTCTTCAGTTCTTCTATATAAAGGCTTGCTACCCTTGGAGCGACAAATGCTTGATGCCATAAAAGGAGGTTCTTTCATGGGCAAAGCACCCAGGGCAAGCATGTCCTTAAGTTCTAACCGAGCCAACAATTCCCAACAATACGAGGGCATGAAATCCAACGTTTGTCAAGTCCATGAGGTAACTTCTAATGATGAATTGAAAGAACAGATTTCTAAACTTACTACTATTTTGTCATCGGTATTAGAACCTAAGGGATTTGGAATAGCACAAATGTGTGTTGTGTGTGCCATACAAGGACAGCTAACCGACCAATGTCCTCAATTGGCCGAGACTCAAAATTGGGAAAATGCCAATACCATGGGCTTCCAAGGGGGCCAAGGATTTCAAGGTGGATCCAACCGCCCACAAAATGATCCATTCTCAAATACATACAATGAAAGATGACTAAACCATCCTAACTTCCGTTGGAATCAAAACAAGAATGCCCTCGTGGTGCCTCGAGCACCATCTCGTACAATCGCACTTCATCCTGCTTCTACCCAAGACCTCGGGGTCCTTAGCTTCCTCTAAACTCCAAGCTTCCTAATCTAGCATATAGTTCGAATAAAAATGTGAACTATGATAAGATGTTCAAGGCTATCACAACTTCCACTAAAGCTCTTTTGCACACACCAAAACCACAAGGCCAGGACATCCAGGACCTCAAGAAGCAAATGGGAGATGTGGTAAGTACCTTGAACCAAATCCGATAACAAGGAAATTTACCCAGAGGAACCATTATAAACCCTTGTTTTGAGAAAGCTAAGGCCATCACCACACGTAGTGGAGCTATTCAAGCCGAGCCCATATTAAGACCCTTACATGCACCAAGGACACCCCATAGGCCCCTAAGGGCAAGGACACACCACGGGCCCCTGACAACAAGGACACCCCACAGGCCCTCAAGGACAAGGACACCTCACGGGCACTTGAAAGTAAATCTCCCAACATTTCAAGTTCTGTTATTACCAACTCTATCCCAAGTGCGCCATTCCCAAGCAGGTTTGTACAAACCAAGAGTGAGGAGAGTGAGGAGAGTGAGCAGGCCATACTTGAGACATTCAAGAAGGTACAAGTAAACTTACCTCTCTTGGATTCCATCAAGAAAATCCCAACTTATGATAGGTTTCTTAAGGAACTTTACACCATTGAGAGGCAAAACTGAGAGATGGAGGTGGTTAAGGTATGTGAGAACGTGTCTGCTGCCCTCCAACACAAGCTTTCACCTAAGTGCAAGGATCCCAGGAGTTTCACCATTCCTTGCATCATAGGGAAAAACAGGTTTGGGACTGCTATGCTAGACCTAGGTACTTCTATAAGTGTTATTCCATATTCTGTTTATGCATCCCTAAGTTTAGGTGAGTTAAAAATGGATAGTGTTATCATATAACTTGTTGATCGTTTTAATGCTTGTCCTAAGGGATTATTGGAGGATGACCTTGTGCAAGTAAATGATTTAATCTTCCCCGCTGATTTCTATGTTTTCAAGATGGAGGAATGCAGCCTAAACCCAACACCCTTAGTTCTTGGGAGACCCTTCTTGAAAACCACGAGGACCAAAATAGTCTAAGGATTTGACCATGGAGCTTGATGGGGACGTGATTACTCTTAACAACCCCAAATAACTTAAGGGTCCAAAGGAAGACACATGTTGTGTGCCTACGCCTATGCCCATGCCTAATCCTAGTCCAAAAGCACCCAAACCACTCGAGGATCATCCACCCAAGGTTACGACCCCTATACCCCAAGTGATTCATCATCTCATATGTCTACAATAGCTGCAACAGATGATCCATTACTCACAGCCAAGGACCCTTGGCCATCCTTTCCATGTAACACCCAGGAAGTTTGAAAAGTGAATAATTACCATTTTGTCCCTAAAAGTCAAAGGTGGACTTTTTGACTGAGACGTCTTTTGGGAATTTCGGAAAGGTCGTTACGAAGGTCTCAACCTTCCGACTACCTAGACAGGCGGCATGCCAAAAATGGAGTTCAAATAGTTCTGTTATGTGTCTCAAATGATTAAGGGTAGTTTGGTAATATTGTCATAAAAGGGTAAAATGGTAATTGGACAGTTGGGTCATGTGATTCACATGTTTATATCTAGAACTTCTCCTATTTTCCCCAAATTCTTCCACCTTTATAATCAATTATATAAGAGTGTGTTGGTGTTTTAATGGGTATTAGGGGGTGAACCATGCCCAAAAGCCATGGACATGGACCAAACCATGAACAACCACCCCAAAACCCTAAACCGTGAGCTTGAATGAATCAGAGGGGGAAAGAAAAGAGAGGAGAGAAAAACAGGAAGAAGAGAGGGTGTGACTGGTAGGAGTTAGTGATGAAAGAAGGAGAAACAACACAAGTTGAGAAGGAACTTGTGAGGTTCCATAATTTTCGTAAAATCCTCGGAAAACGTACAATATATTAGTTTTCCATAAATATTTTACATTCTAGTAATTTACTTGAAGTCCCCAAAACTCAGTAATGATCATTTGAAAACTTATGAAAATCATTTCAATAGGTATTCACACAAAACAAAGTGCCATTTTAAACTGTGTTACTCAACTCAATTTTGGTTCCACAAAACCTCATAACATAAACTGTAGATCACTTCAAAGACCAAATACAAACTATTACCACATAATCGTTTTATAACCTTGACTTGCATTTCAAGACAAACCGAACTCACTTTTTTTCCAAATAATTTTGTATCATTAATAAAAAAAATCATTCTAAGATTCGAACCGAAATCCAACATACTTTTTCACAAAATTTCGTGAAACAATTTACATATTCTATGCAAAGACCTTAAATTTCCAGCAAAACTAGTTATTACCTGAGCTCTGATACCAAGTTGACAGGACCCGTCCCTAATTTCGTGTAAACGGGACCAGACATGCTCCCATTTGACAACCTCGTCAGCCAAGGGATGTTACCTATCTTAACTATGTTCATAATTTGTTAAGCTAACCAAAATAAATAGACCCTTTGCGGGATTTTCCCCCCACGTCCAACCCATTTCTCCCGAAAAATAGTGGTGGTATTAACCAAATCGATCAAATTAAATTATACATGTCACCATTTATTCTTATTGTGGTTTAAGAATTGGGTAAATTGAAATTATAGTTACTTGTGACGCTATACTACATACATCAACACAAACATCACATGTACATACAAATACCTTGTCGATATATTATCACCATATTCTCAGCATTAAGCCCTCATCGTAGCATCCTTAACATCTCTTCACGAAGCTCACTCCTAAGGTTTACAAATCCCAAATTAAACATATAATTATGTCAATTCAAATTAAATTGTAAACATAATTTCCAATTTCATATCCTGAATTCCATAATCAATTTGATAATATTTAGTTTAGTCTATCACAAGTATTCCCGTAATTTTCCAAATTAATTTCCAATTAATAATAATCATACCATATGGAGAATAAACATGTATTGTAGGAAATTTAGAAAAATATTCATTTGATGTCCAATTGATTCAAACCTGATACCATTAAACTCAGAATAAAGATATAAACATTTCTCATGTTGATGGGAATTCCATCCACCACTGCACGTGCTACCACGCTCCGAGAGAAGCTCTTTGCGCTTGGTGGCCACCCGCTGGTCACATGGTCTTTGTCCAGACCCGAATTGCTGGCTTTTCAGGTTGCTAACCTGCAATGGTGACTCGATTGGTTCTCGGCCATTTAACATCGGTTTTCATCGTACTAACTATCAAACTTCAACTAATTTAGTTGAAAAGAACATCTATGTGATTAATAAGGATAAATATTTACATGTACTCACTGTTCCACATTGTCACCTTCTGGCCATGGCTTTCCAGCAACCACCTAGGCCTTTCTAGTGTCCACACTTCTCCTCTTTTGCCCCAAATGACCATAGTACCTTTAAGAGGACCTTATCATGCCTGTTGTCGAGTTTCCCTGTCGAGAACCAGAAACCCGAAGCAATAAGCTTCATGGGTTCCACGTTATCCTCACCATTTCTTGATTTCCCTTGTTCCATTATTTCTCAGCTTTTCTCCTTGTATCACTCTAACATTCACTTCCCATTTTCTCTTTCCCTTCTCTCATTTGCTGGCCTTCTTTCTCTCAATTTTTTTCTCTTCCCTTTTTTTTCCTTTCATTTTCCCCATTTTTAGTCCCCCAGCACCGAACTACCATACCTTTTTCTTTCTCACACAAAATCTGTTTTTAACCTTAACAAAGTCGGTGGGAGAGGGTGGGCGAGAGATTTCAAGAGTTTTCTAGTCTTTTCTAGAATTCTCTAAGAAAATTACCAAAATGCCCTCATAAGAAAAATCACAAAAATTCCCTTACCCTTTCTTGACTGATAATTTATTTGTTCCAACTCCTTTTTTTCAACATGTCGCCTGTCTATGTACTTAGAAGGTTGATCGACAAAAGGATGAGCAGTTGGTCCATGCGGGCGTTGAGCTCGACTAGTTCACCAAGCTTGACCTAAAATGGTATGACGTGCCAATCGACATTAGGGAGAAGATGCTGCCAGTTATCATCAATGTGGTTACAGGGTCGTCCATAAAGTTTTCTGAGCTAGATGGTCTGCCTGAGGCCACGAAGTCTGAGCACATGGAGAAGTATCTCCTTATTACATGCCACATTCGTGGCTTGCTTGACTTACACTTGTGTTCCAGGGCGGTTGAGATGAACTAGGTGGTTGAGATAGCCTGAGCGGCCGAGATTAAGGTCGACCAATTGAGGTCAACCAATTGAGGACCAAGCTGACTCGAGTGGAAAAGGAGCAGGATCAGAAAAAAAAAAAGAGAGAAAGAGATACGCAAAGCAGCTAAAGGTGGAGGTGTAATAGCTGAAAGTGGAGGCAGTAGATCTCCAAGTGGAGATGGAGGTTCTAAAGGCTAAAGTCGTATCTCCCAAGTCAGATGTTCAGACTGAGTTTTTGGGGATGGAGGAAGATCAAAAGAAATTGGATGACTTCGCCTTGGCGGCCGAACATAAGGTGTACAAGAACATCTTTGTTACTTATCCAGACCTCTATCTAGACACCAATCCTTGACTTGGTTTTCAGATGAGTCTGTTAGCAGTGGAGTCTCACAATGAAAAGGATGATTAAGGGGATATGGGGGTGGACTCAACCATTCCTCATGGGCAGGCAAAACTTACACCTGTCATTGAGTCGATTGGACCTCCTCTAACCAACGAAGGGGTTAGCCAGGTGGAGCCAATTGCAGATGATGCTAGTTAGACTGACCCTCTTCCTGCGTAGTGTTAGTTCAAAGTTGTACTGACCGACCTGTGTATTGGTGTAGTGTAGGACTTCTGTTCTGTATTTTTCCTTTTTTTAGTAACTTTGGCAAACTGGGAGGTCTTTTCCCTTTATCAATCCAAAAATATTTTTCGTGTCTGAATTTTACTAAGTGTTGATTCCTCTGAGCGTTGCTTTGTTTGTTGTGCGTGCATGTATTTAACTAGGTAAATGTATGCTTGGTTTGACCGACTAGTAATGTGAATTTATTTAACTTAATAAATGTGTACTTGTGTGGTCTGACTGAAGTTGAGGTTAATCCACATGCATTTAAATTCATAAATGTATGCTTAAGAAGAATAACCAAAACGGTGTCCGGTCTACATAGATGTATACCTTTGTAGACTGACCTTGAGTCTGTTCGGCAAACATGTATTTAATTTAGTAAATGTATGCTAGTATGTCTATAAATTAGTCTTAGAACTCGGTATTATTTTGAGCTCATGCCTTGAGAAATGTTCCCAGTGCTTAGGCATATGCCTTGATCAAGGACTTATCTTGTACATCCTCCTGAGTTGTAGAAGTCAGTGTATGTCTCTCAGTTCCCCAAGTGCTCGGTCGAGGTGGGGTGCTGCTAGGGGAGTCGAGGGAATAAATTGTAAATGTTGTACTTGTAATTTTTCATGAAAAAATCGGGGTATTGAAAGGTTGTAGTGTGACCATTTGTTTGCTCTGCATGTTTGTTAGTTAAGCTGACCGATGTAAGTGTTCAAGCAGGGCCTTTATGGTCGGTAAGTGTTGGTCAATAGACCGAGTGGGTTGGCGACTTGTCCTTATGTAGGTACAAGTGTTAAATGTGAGATGACCACTGTGTATTGTACGATGCGGTCTGTTCCCCATGTACCATGTGAGTGTGGTACTAAGTGGTAAGTGTGTTAGAGGGTAGCTCAATGTGTGTTCGGGTTATCTAGGGCCTATACAATAAAGGTCTAAGTGCAACATACAAGATTTTGGGCATAGGTTGAGCTAGATGTAGTACCTTTCAATGCGGTCGCCATTTCACGGATGGCCGAAGGTGTGTCCGTTGATTTTAGTGAGTTCATAGGTGCCTGGGAAGCAAATCCGAGTGACCTTATAAGGGCCTTCCAAGCTTGGTCTGAGGGTTCCAGCTAACCTATCTTTAATAGCCAGACTAAACTTCTTGAGTCCCCAGTCTCTAACCTGGAAGGTGTGCGATTTGACCTTGTCATCATGGTATTGGCAGAGTTTTTGTGTTTAGGTAATGTTGCGGGGATGGGCTTTCTCTTGGTGTTCTTTAATTAGATCTAGGTTAAGTGACATCTGATCGTCATTTTAGTCGGCATCATATGTTAGGACTCGGTATGAGATCTTGTGAACTTTGGGTGGGATAACTGCTTCAATACCGAAAACAGAGAAAATGGTGTCTCATTGGTGGATGTTTGATATAAAGTTAGATACGGCCATAGTACATTAGGTAGGATTTCCGCCATTTTCTGTTTGTTTCAACGAACTGAGTCTTTAGAGCGTGTTTGATGATTTTGATAACATCTTCGACCTAGCCATTAGACTAAGGGTGAGCAGGGGAGGAAAAATAAAGATGCATTTTTTACCGAGTGCAGAAAGTCCAAAATCAGTGTCTGTCAAACTACTTCACGTTGTTAGTGACGATGGTATGGGGGAGCCTAAAATGTCAAATAATGTTCAAGAAGATGAAAGTCTTGATCTGATCTGTGGTGATGGTGGCGAGTGCATCGGCTTCAACCCATTTGGTGAAATAATCTACAGTGACAACTACATACTCGGTCTGTCCATTCCCGATCGACAACTTTTCGATGACGTCAAGTTCTCATTAGGCGAAGGGCTTGTGGCTGAGCATGGGCGTCAAGTTCTCAAGTGGAAGTAGGATAAATGGTGCAAAACATTAGCACTCGTAACAACGCCGAGTGAATTCAGTTGTGTCAAGGTGCACGCGCAGCCAATAGAAACCCTGGTTGGGAGAATTGAGCACTAGAGATCAAGGTCTTGTGTAACGACCCGTCCCGAATATCGGGATTTATGATGAATTAATTATGGATTTAGAATGGCTAATCAAGGATTAATTGAGAGAAATCGGACGGAGGACTCAAAATGACCGTTTTGCCTTTGGATTGGGTAAAATGTTGACTTTTAACTCGGGAAATTAAACGTAGGAGGACCGATGACCGTAACGTATATCGAGGCATCACGAGTCCGTAGAAAGGCGGCACGTCAAAATCAAATGTCGAACGAGGAAGTTATGGTCATGGGAACGAAATCGGGGATGTACATCTCGGGATTCGTATTAAATATTATTTTAATCCAATTGGTAGATATTTTGGTGGGACCCTTGAATGAGTGACAAGTGTCACTCATCCTATTGGCCACTTTCCTTAGATTGGGGATCTTATCCCATTGGTTAATTTTATATATATATCATCTTCTAATCCTAGCCATCCATCTCTCCTATCCTCTCATCCTCACCGTTCCTTATCACCCCCCCCCCCCCCCCCTCCCCCACCCCCAAAACCCTCACACCATGACCCTCATCTAACATTGTAACTGGCTGGGGGTGGCTAAACGTGTGACGGTAAGGCGAGGACGAGAAGGCAGGGAGGATTCCACAGCGGAGGAAAACCGAAAAGCTGGTTTTACGTTCGAAAATGGAAAATCGAGTTTAGTTGGTTCTTGATCTGGTTGGAGGAGTGGATGGGGTCCATGAGGTCGAGATAACCGTGGTGGTGGCCACGATTGAGCTCACGGCGGCGAGTTAAGCTTCTGGAGAGTGAAGCGAGTTCGTAGGAGCTGGATTCGAAGAATATGGTGGTCGGGATCGTGAGTTACGACGGTCGAAGGTGGCCAGTTCAAACCATGGATCGAGATGGTTTAGGAGTCCCGGTGACGGTGATGGGACCCGGGAAGGCTTATGGCACACGTATCGAGGCGACAGCGTAGGACGGTCTGTGAGTGGACTTCATTTTCTAAAATGTGATGCATGCATAACTATCTTATATGTTTTACATACGTGATTTCTATGATAATAATTGTGGCACTGGTGGTTTACGTGATTGCACGTATTTCAAGATTTACGAGTTTATACTATGACTATGTGATTGTGAGTTTAATAATGGTTCTATGGCATGGTTTTAGGTTTTGGAAAGATGAACTCGGGCATGAGACCCATTTGAATTATCTGATCGGGCCAGGGGCCCAATTGGTTTATGAAATCGGGATGAGACCCTTTTGAGTTATGTGATTAGGCCGGGGCCCAATGATTTACAAAATCAAGCATGAGGCCTAGTTGGGTTTTATAAATGTCATTTCGGGTCGGGGACCCTAAATGGATTTGTGATGTTTTATGGGAATTTCGAGCAGGGCCCATTGACATGTTTTGAAATGACTTGTAAAACTGTTTTCGGATATGTGATGGTCTCCTCTAGGTGTCTGTGACACTGGGGAAGTCGCGGTGCATTACCTGCAAGGGGTCATTATACGGATCTACCAGACCGTATAGTGACTCAGGAGCAGGATTGCTATGATTAGACGTTTGGGACGTCAGACATCTAGGATGTCAGAGTTATTGACCCGGAGAGACCTCAGGTAGCATGCGTTACTTATTACCGTGAGATATGACGTCTAGGACGTCGAGCATCTGGGACGCTAGGTATCTGGGATGCCGGGGATGGTTATTTGGTAAATATGGATTATTTCATCTATAAAGTGGTTTTTCGGTCGGATTTGTGTTTATGGATTTGGGCCGTGGCCCACTTGGTTTTGGATTTACGGACTTTGGTATTCTACAATTTTGGGTTGAGTTCCCACACTTAGTTTTGAGTTACGGTTTTTGGGCTAAGGCCCTAATGGTTCATTTCAGTAAATGTTTTTATTCCCGATTTTGCGATGCATACATACTTTTTAATGAAAGACATAAGTATCTTTATGAAATGTGTTTTTATAAACTTACTAATTTTCGTCCACTCACAGTTCTTAATGGTTTCAATGTCCTTCAGGTTGATCACGGATGCGGGCTATAGCAAAGACCGAAACATCGCACTCCTCCACCATTCCTGGCGCGCTCTGGGAGCCCCGTAAGGGCTGAGGTATGTATTATACCTTGTCCGACACTCCGTGTCAGACGGGAGAATGGCACATCCCACGTTAATCCCGGAGGGATTGGGATGTGTCGTTTCAAGTGGTATCAAAACTAAGTTGTCGCTATTTAGTAGTTCTTGTGCTATGCGCAGGTCGAGGGTGTGATGTCTCTACGTGGTCAGCCTGTTATCAACCTGATGGTAGGAAGCCGATTTAATAGTTTTTGGCATTGAATAATGGATAGAGTATGACTTCCTGATACGCCGTGCATTAGTGTGATTCGACCCAAGTGGGGATGTATGTGAAGACTGTTATTGTGGGATCGTTGGTTCGGTCATGTGATGTTAGATTGTGGTGCTGCTGGGAGCAGCTGGGTTCGGGGAACCCCATTTGAGTAGTGATCTAGAAATGTGAACCTCAGTTGAGTAATGGTCTAAGAATGTGAACCCTAGTAGTGATTGCTGGTGTGGGGAATGTTAGTACATCGAAGTTAGCTGATGACCTTAGTGGTGGAAACCCAGTTGCGTTGATGGTAGGATTGGATTGACGTCCATGCGATATTAGGACCGCAGGGTCGGTCAGACTATAGATTGTACTGCATAGAGCAGTTGGGTTCAAAGGAATCCTAGGGTGTGATTGTGGAACCCTAATTTATGAATGAGGGACTGGAAGGGTGAACCTTAGTTGTGATTGATGAGTTAGAGTTGTGAGTCCGTAGTTGTTGAGGATTGGACGACTTTCCGAAGTTGGGGTGGTCTGTCGAGTCGAACCTAGAATTGTGACAGTTGGATTGGAACTTGTGCTGCAGAGGGTGGTTGAGGTCGTGGATGACCATGTGGACGATTCTAGTGAGTCTAGTCGAAACTACGGAGATTGGTTGGCCCGAATGGAAGGGAAATGATGGGATTCGATCCACGAGTACGGTTTTGAGATAATGTATGTAATCCCACGTTGGACCGAATAATAGTGTGATGTGTAGATGCGGATGTCAATAACGATGGTTGTTGGTCGACAGTCGTGTGGAGATGCTTGGCTATCGAGGGCGATTGATGTAGTTGTGGTAGTTGAGAATTGGGGGACGTTCAGGGAACGTTTAGTGTCTTGATGTGAGTTGTCAGAGTGACTGTACTCAGAGTTGTGGGGTATGAGAGAGGCAGAGTTCCTCTAACTTGAGCGGAGGTACGAGTTTTTTGCTCGGTACGAGTAACAACTCAAGATTGTCCGATTCACTCACCGTGTGCTAGTGATTATGATGACGATAAGCCATGAGTTGGGATGTGACTCCGTCATGATGGGCATACGTTTGGTATATGAGATTCGGCAGTGGGTGAATGATGGACTGGATGAGATCCAGCAGGAGTTGAGATGTGTTGGGATAAGTCCCAATAGTTATGAGATGACAAAGTGATGAATGGATGAAAGAGGTACGATTAAGACACGAGGAGTTTTTGGATGACGTAGGGGACGTCATGGAAATTAGTGGATTCGGGGAGTGGTCGTCAACTCCGAAACTTGAGTGGTTATGTGTTTCTAGTATCACGAGGTAGTGCAAAGAATTCATGGAAATTGGAAGAAGCCGAAGAGAATCAATGGTAATATTGATGTGAGAGTTTGTGATTATGAATAACATGGAGACCCGAGAGTTGAACCTGTGAAAATTGAGATGTGAGAACGAGATAGTAACTAATTACATCCTTTTGAATGTGCATAAATTGTTATTAACGGACAGGAGATCTAGGTAATAAATTGGTTGCGGACACGTGGTTGTCCAAGTAAGTTGAGGATTTGGGAAGTCCAGTGGTTGGACTTGACATTTAGTTGGAAGCATACCTATTTCCAACATGGTTAGAACTTCAGATTCGAGGAGAGTGATGATTGAGGAGGCAAAAAGAGTGTTTGTTTCGGCATTGGTGATGGGTATTCTGAAGTCATTGGGGCGATTTCTTATTTTCTACCCATGGCAGATGATGGTTGTTGTCACCAGTACGTGAGCATGTATTGGTTGGTGGACCCGAGGTCATCAGGAAGAGTGTGGAATTTCGAGGTTAAGTGAATGAGATTTCTCATTTTCTGCTTGGTGGCAGACGATGTAGGGATATATGTTGTGGTGAGTGCAGTAAGTTGTGTTTGCACTTACGTAGGATGAATTTGGATGTCATCGTCTTGGATCATCCTTGATTTTCACTAGGTGGGATGATAAGGATCGAAATGAGGTTATTATAGAGAACCCACAGTTTAGACGTGTTTCGTTTTCAACTGAGTTATTAGATGTGAAAATAGTTTAGGAATGGTGTGACTAACGAAGGATTCAAATAGGGTGTAAGACCCTACGATCAGATTTCAGGTGGATTGTTAGCTAAGTGAGCACGTGTGGATCCTAGGTGGATCGGGATTGTGATGTTGTGGAGATTGGACATTGTGACGATCTAGGATTGTGATGTTACTGGTTGGATGACGTGGTGATGGATCTGGATCGTGATCTTGATGATCAGGTTAGGTGGAGAGTTTATTGCCCTGTCATGAATATTTGGATATGAGAATGTTGGGACTGAACTTCTTTTCGAGGTTAATCCCGTATGGTGTATTAATCGAACGAGTAGGTGTCCGATGAGATCGGATTTGGTCAGCCATAGATGTGTGAATGATGGGATTGGCTTCCTTCCGAAGTCAATCAAATATGATATAGTAATCGTATGAGCAGGTAACCGATAATTTCGGAGGTGGTGCATCTCGTTAGACGTGGGTGAGATTGGATGCTCAATTGGCATAAATGGGTACGCCTTGGTAGGCGTGAGTCAGATTGGTACGTGTTGGATTACGTGTTTGGGAGTAGACATTGTGATGTTGGTCAGGTAACCATTGGACTCAGAATGGATGGTGAGTTGGAGTAATCGAATTATCTAGTACAAGAGTGGATGTATGAACCCCAATATTAAATCGTGATTGACTACGAACCATGTAGTGGACTGGTTGGAGGATGGATGTACGTACCCTATACGTTGTGCAAGGATCGATACGGGATAGGCCGAGTAGTGCCTGGTGACGGTACATAGGATGTACCAATGGTGTGTGGTTAAGCGTGTTGGTAGTCGGCTTACATCCGATATCATTGGATTGGTTGAGGACGTGAACTATACATTGAATACTGTGCACTGGGCAGAGTCATTTTGACGGATTTAGTGATTGTATGAGCAGGTGCTCAGAGCCGTGGATGGCTAATGGAACCCTAGAGTTGGGATGTGTATTACTGTTGGGCAGGTATTCGATGGGGTCCAGTTACATGCAGGTCGAGTGAGATGTTGGTGTATGTATACTCAGGTTGAGTGAGTTGGTGGTCGGTGTAACCACGGGTTGTTTTGCGTGGATCAGCTGCTTTGTGACTCTCACTAATGGCAGCATGGATTATGAGGGAATTTTGTACGAGGTACCTTGGTGCGACTCTAGAGTGAGTTAGAGTGTGTCAGTGATTCGAATTGTGACCATGGAGCCATGGGTGCCAGCTGAGTGCGATATTTTGGGATGTGTGTTGTTGACATGGTAAAAATTCAGGAAATGCGGAGAAATTGTGAGATTTGGTAACTCTCAATGTGGGAGAGATGTCAAATTGATTTACGAATGGCCAAGTGGTGACAGTTTGGCTGAATGTGTCAGCGTGGATTGATGAGTAGGATTTGGTGACTCCCAGTGGGAGCAGATGTCAGAGTGGATTAGTGTTTGAGATGAACCGTCAAGCTGAGTGTGTCAACTAAATGGGTGAGCATAATGGTAGAATTGTCGAGTGGTATTAACTCGGATCGTGTGATCAATGTCACTCGACGTAGTCAGTAAGACGTGGGTTCGTGATGGAACATCTGGGTGTAGACAAGTATTGTGCTGGTTAGTAGGTGTATAGGTGTACACGTGATGTGAGATCAAATTGTTTTCCATGAGGTGGATGTGGAATCGAGATAGTTGGAATTTGGAGGACGAAATTATTTAAGGGGGAGAAGGTTGTAACGACCCATCCCGAATATCATGATTTATGATTCATTAATTATGGAATTAGAATGGCTAATTAAGGATTAATTGAGAGAAATCGGACGAACGACTCAAAATTATCGTTTTACCCCTAGATTGGGCAAAATGTTGAAGTTTGACTCAGAGAGTCATACGTACGAGGACCGATGACGGTGACGTAGTTCGGGACGTCACGAGTCCGTAGACAGGCGGCACGTCAAAATTGGACGTCGAATAGGGAAGTTATGGTCACAGGAGCGAAATCGAGGATTTATGTCTCGAGATTCGTATTAAATATTATTTTAATCCAATTGGCAGATATTTTGGTGGGACAATTGGATGAGTGACAAGTTGTCACTCATCCCATTGCCCACTCTCCTTAGATTGGGGATCTTGTCCCATTGGTTAATTATATATATATATATATATATATATATTTCATCTTCTAATCCTAGCTGTCCATCTCTCCCATCCTCTCATCCTCACCGTTCCTTATCATCATCAACCAACATCTTCATCTTCTGCTTACTTCGAGCTCGTACACCACCATTGTCATACAAGCCCCCCACAACCCTCACACCATGACCCTCATCTGACATTGTGACTAGCTGAGGGAGGCTGAACGTGTGACGGTAAGGCGAGAACGAGAAGGCAGGGAGGATTCCACAATGCTGGACACGGCAAAGGAAAACTGAAAAGCTGGTTTTACGTTCGAAAATGGAAAATCAAGTTTAGTTGGTTTTTGATCGAGTTGGAGGAGTGGATGGGGTCCCTGAGGTCGAGATAACCATGGTGGTGGCCACGACTGAGCTCACGACAACGAGTTAAGCTTCTGAAGAATGAGGCAAGTTCGTAGGAGCTGTATTCGAAGAATATGGTGGTCGGGATTGTGAGTTACGACAGTCGAAGGTGGCCAGTTCAAACCAGGGATCCGGAAGGTTTGGGAGTCCCGATGACGGTGATGGGACCTAGGAATGCTTATGACACGCGTATCGAGGTGGCAGCATAGGACGGTCTGTGAGTGAACTTCGTTTTCTAAATTGTGATGCATGCATAACTATTTTATAAATTTTACATACGTGATTTCTATGATAATGATTGGCGAACTGGTTATTTACGTGATTGCACGTATTTCGAGGTAATTCCGTAATTACACGTATTTCAAGACTTCACAATCTTTATGAAATGTGTTTTTATAAACTTATTGATTTTCATTCACTCACAGCTCTTAATGGTTTTAATGCCCTTGAGGTTGATCATGGATGTGAGTTGTAGCAGAGACCGAGACATCTCATTCCTGCACCGTTCCTGGCGCGCTCTAGGAGCCCTGTAAGGGCTGAGGTATGTATTATCGCTTGTCTGACCCTTCGTGTCAGACGGGAGCATGGCACATCCCACGTTAATCCCTGAGGGATTGGGATGGGTCGTGTCGTCTTGAGTGGTTTCTGTAGACGCTTGCATGTATTTCCTTGAGGCGATTTCCCAGCTTGCGAATTGGGGCTTTTGAGCAAGGGGAGCATGTATCCCAGCTTGTAGAGCTAAGTACTCATGAGTGTATACTGAGCTTTCTCTCATCGGATCTTTTTAGCTTCAACCTTGTCGGTTGGTAAGGTCCATTCGGTCAGAAAGCTAAACAGGAAAGCCATCCATGTTGAGTTCTTGTTCTTGAAATGGACTACTAAGTTGGTTGTGCTCAATCACTGGAGTATCTCGACCGGACATTCCTACCTATATTTTCGTTAAGGGACGAAGCTAGTCGGGCGAGCGCATCATCGTGACTATTCTTGGATTAGGGGATCCTTATGATGGCGTGGGCCTTAAAGCCACCCAAGAGCGGCTGGGCCATTGTCTGGTACATAACCATGGAAGTGTCTTTGGCTTTGAACTTGTCATTAACCTGGTTGACTACGAGCTGGGAGTCGTTGTATACATAGTTCTACCTGGCTTCCATGTGTTTGGCTAGTCGTAGACTAGCAAGAAGGGCTTCGTACTCTACCTCATTGTTGGAAGCCTTGAACATGAAGCTTACGGCATACTCTAATCAGAGTTTATCAGGAATGGTGAGGATGAGTTCTACGCTTGAACAACTATGGCAGGCCGAGCCACCCATATGCAAGATCCATGTAGGTTGGTCAACATCCAAGGAAGGTATTGTGGATGTGGATTGAAGCTCGGAGGGGGTTATGTCTACTAAATCAGCTAGGGGTAGGTGAACTCCGAGATGAAATCCATGACGGCTTATCCCTTCTTGGCTTGTTTGGGGGCGAAAGTGATGTCAAAATCGCTAAGCTCGACGGCCTATTTGAGTAACTGACCTGAGGTATTAGTGGTAGAGGGGTCTATTGGTTAGGACTATGATGGCATGGGCCTGAAAGTGTGGTCAGAATTTCCTATACGAGATTATTAGAGCGTAGGTCTATTGGTTAGGAAAATGATGGAAATCGGTGTTCTTGGTTTCAGTGTCTTGCAATTCTTGGATACCGTAGTACACATGGTGCTTAGCTCCATCCTCTTTCTTTATTAATACCGAGTTGAACGCATAAGTGGAAACAAACAGGAGCATAAATAGCGATTCACTGGTCTGGGGTCTGGCCAGTAGTGGTGCCCTGCTTATGTATTTTTAATCTAAGTGAAGGCGTTCAAGCATTCTTCAGTCTAAGTAATGTATTTGGACTTGGCCTTGAGAGCCTTGAAGAAAGGGATGAATTTTTCGGTGTCCTTAGAGATGAACCGAGTCAGTGCTACCATTCTACCTATGAGGCCTTGAATGTCTTTCTAAGTTTTAGGGGTCTCCATGTCCATAAGGGCCTTGATCTTGTCGGGTTTGGGCTCAATTCTGCATTGGCTGATCATAAACCTAGGAATTTACCCGAGGTGACATAAAAGATGCACTTCCCTAGATTTAGGCGCATTGTGAAATTTTTAAGGACTGCAAACATCTGAACGAGGTTGGTGATGTGTTAGTCGGTTGTCTTACTCTTGACAAGCATATCGTCGATGTAGACCTCCATTATTTTGTCGATGTAGTCGATGAACATGTAGTTGATGAGGTATTGATAGAGACCCTGGTGGGTGCAGAAAGTGGTGTGGATCGGGTCGGTTGGGTGCATGAATATCTGGTTGTACCATAAGTATGCATCCATGAAACTTAGTAGCTCATGCCCAGCTATGGCGTCGACCAGTTGGTCGATCTTGGGCAGGGGGAAGTTTTCCTTTGGGCAGACCTTGTTCAGGCTGATGAAATCGATGCACATGCGCCAAGCACCATAGCATTTCATTACTAGGACCACGGTGGCAACCCAAACCCATAGACTACTTTTTGGATGAAGTGGATGGTACTCAGTTTGATAATCTCCAACTTCATTGCATCAGTTCTCCCGACGTCGTAGATGCGCCATTTTTCTTCGACAGGCTTGAAGCTCAAATTGATGCTGAGTCGGTGGAATAAAATGTTGGTCGAGATGCCACACATGTTAGCATAGGAACATGCAAAGACCTCAGAGTTTTCACGTAGAAAAATTATCAGGTCGGACACAGAAGTGAGGGTGGCGCCGCCGATCTTGACATTTCAGTTGGCAAAGTTGTGAGAGAGGATGACCTTTTTGACCTCTTTGATGGCCTGGGGGTTTGGTGTTGCCAACTAGTTCTGTGGGACGACGGGTCGCCCTTGAAGGCAGACTGAATGACCACCATTGTTTCCATCGGTTGGGTGATGGCTTTTCTAGCTAGAATGGTGGATTTTCAAGTTCATTCTGACATCCCATCTCCTCTAACCTATTTGATACCCATAGGGGTTGGGAACTTGATCAATAATAGGTGGGTGAAAATGACAGCTTGGAGTTGGTAGATCAGACCGTGCCCCAGGATCGTGTGGTAGGCGGTTGGATAGTCGACTACCAGGAATGAAACTAGGACAGTGGCCCGCTTGAGGGTGGTCCCAATGGAAAAAGGTAGGATCACAGTGCTGACCATTATGATTGAGTCCCCAGTGAACCCAAAGAGGGGGTTAGGGCCCGATCAAGGTTAAACTCTAGGATGTTGAGTCGTTGATAGGCCTCCACTGATCAGCTTCACCGAGCTACCTGTATCTACCATGATCTGGTCGACCTCAAAGTTGGTGATCAAGGCTCGAATGATGATTGGGTCATTGTGTGCATAGATCATGCCTTGCTCTGCTTCCTTTGAGAAGGATATGGTTTCCCAGTTAGTCTTCTCTATTTTTCTAGCTCAGCCCTCCTTGATGTGAAAGACCTGCTAGTTATGCTGTGTAGCACGGAAGAAAGTCTTCATCACTCGGTTGGAGGTCAAGGGCGAACAGATGAATGGTTGCCATTAATCGTGTTAATTTGAGGGTCACGAGGTTGCTGAGGTGCATTTTTCAAGAGCTGGTTGATCTTTCCATCTCGTAAAAGTACCTCCACTAGGTCCTTGAAGGCGACATACTAGCCAATGTTGTGGCCGTTGTATTTTTTTACTAACAATAGGTGCCTGTATTCTTGGCCAATGTGCCTATTCTTAGTGTCCATGCTGGTTTGGGAATCATGTTCTCAATTCTCATGAGCACGTTCTCGTATAAGGTGGTCAAGATGGTGTACGTCTCAAACTTTGACCGAAGGGGTGGCCGGTTAGCATTATTGTGCTCAGCCACATTAGAGGTAGACCGAATAGCCATCAACAAGACAACATTTCCCAAAGGATGAGCTCAAAACAATACCAATTTCTAAGATTACTTTACAGACACACTACATACATTTACTAACTTAAATACAGGCCGACAGAACACATCAAGGTCACTCTACAAAGGCATACATCTATGTAGACCAGACACTCAGTCAGTTAGCCTTATTAAGCATAAATTTATTAATTTAAATACATGAAAATCGACCACACTTTCAGTCAGTCCACTCAAGTATACACTTATTATGTTAAATACCAGTCGGTCTAAACAAGCATACATATACCAAGTTTAATACATGGGCACACAACAAACAGAGCAACGCTCCAAGGAATCAACACTTAGTAAAATTCAAACATTAAAAATATTTTTGGATTGATAAAGGGAAAAGGCCTTCCAGTCTGCCAAAGTTACAAAACGAAAAAGGGAAAATACAAAAAAGAAGTCCTATAGTATCCCGATCAGTACAACTTTGGTCTAACACTAGGCAAGATGAGGGTCAATCTGACCAGCATCATCGGCAATCGGCTCCACCTGGCTAACCCCTTCACCGGTTGGAAGAATTCCAATTGACTCAACGACTAGCGTAGGTTTGGGCAACCCAGAAGGAATGGCCGAGTAAACGTCCGGATCCCCTTGCTTGCGCTCTTCATCGTCAGACTCTACCACCAACACAGTCATCTGAAAACTGGGCTAGGGAGTGGTGTCTAGATGGAGGTCTAGATAAGTAACAAAGATGTTCTTGTACACCTTATGCTCGACTTTCAAGGCGAATTTGTCTAGTTCTTTTGATGCTTCTCTAACCCCAAAAACTTAGTCAGAGCATCCGACTTAGCAAATGCTACTTTAGCCCTCAGAACTTACATCCTGACCTAGTGATCCAGCACCTCTACCTTCAGCTGCTGCAACTCCCGCTTTAGCTGTTCCACCTCTATATCCTTCTGATCACACTCTTCCTCCATCCAAGCTAGCTCAGTCCTTGATTAGCTGGCCTTAGCCTCGGCTGCTCAAGCCACCTCGGCGTCCTACAGATATAGCCCTAGTCGAGGGTCCTGCTCATCTATAGTCTGATGTTACTATTGGAGTTTCCTCTTCAAATCAGACTTGGCCTTAATTACTAGCTCGGCCTCTTGAGCCTTTTGGCGTAGAGCCACTAACTACTCTCTACATTTTTCCTTTTCCTTGTCGACAGTAACAACTCGCCCCAGAACCTGGGTGTAGTTAATAAACATATAGTCGAGGGACTGTATAGACCGAGCACATATCAACAAATATAGCTCAACAAAAAAACAAGTGTAAGGCAAGTAGAGCACTTACGTGGGAGGCAATGACGAGAGAGTTCGTCATGCACTCAAACATCGTTGCCTTGAGAAGACTGTCCAGCTTAGACAGTTCCATGGACAACCAGTAGCCACGTCGTTGATAACTGGCAGCATCTTCTCACTAACGCCAACCGAAACGTCATGCCACTATAAGCCAGATTTGGTGAGCGAGCCAAGCTCAACGCCCAATTGGTTAGCCAGCTCGTCTTCCTACCGATATGCGTAGTGCTGGGCTTGATGATGAATTGGTGGTAGAGGATGATGAGGTAGTGACAGAAGAGCAGTTAGAAAAGACTAAGGAGGGTAGGACATCCTAGGGAACATGGGAGGAGGATCACGAAACAAGGTTCTGCTCTTGTCCCACTCACCACGAACTGAATGAAATGACCAATCCCAAACTTAACTTTAAAATTTGGAATGGTCTTTCTCCCATCTAACAAGCTTTCGTCAGACAATGGATTTTATCTTATTTATTTTTGTTTTTATTCTCAGTTGGTACATTAACCAAACAGGATTCATCCCTTGCGGCTTATTGCCCACGTCTAACCCACTAAACCCATCAAGGAGAAGAATCTACCAATTAAACTATTTTCTTTCATTACCTTCATAAGTTTACCATTTATCACAATTTATTAGTATTCAATGTAACCATAGTCAAATCCTTAATCACACCTCATATCCTATTATTATAATATATCATCATTTCATAACATATCATCATTTATTTTATCACAGCATCACTATTAGCTTCATGTGCTCTTCATCTCATATCACATCATTATAATGTATTATCATTATATCATTATACGGATATTTATATCATCTCATCATATATCATCTCGTCATAACATATCATCACGCTAAATCATTATATCATCAAATTAACATTATCACATGCCCATGATCCTAAGATCAACATACATCCTTCATTATCATAACATCATATTATGCGTAATAAGCTTCAGGAAATGAGTGTCCATCTTCTATACAAATCCCTTGTTAATTGGAAATTGATGAGCTTTAAAGCTTATTCCAAGCACCATAATTACCATTATCACTTATTAAGCTCCATCATTACATTCTAATGAACTCCTCTAATTTCTCTAAATTAAATTGGAATTTAAGCTATAACCATATTATATTGGACATAATTGCACCCCAAATGACATCAAATTAACTTGAACATTGTATCATTAGATTTAGAAGCGCCTAATACCTCCTTTATCTAAGTTCACCAAAACTTGAACACCACTCAGAGGAACAAGGAACTCCACAACGTCGAGAGCCAAACCAGCCCCAAATATGCCATACCATCATCCATACAATTCACTATCGGAAAACATGCACAAGGGAACAACTCCAATCACAAGCCAAACACTACTAACAACTATTAATGAGGACCGTTAGGGGTGCATAACTACAAAGGGTGCCCGAATAAGACTCACAACCACCATAATATTAGATTTAGTCTCCACACCCCTCCAACCGTTCAGCAAAGCTATCTTAAATCCAAAATAAAGGTCCCAAACCTCAACTTTCAGAGCTTCACATACATCAAGGTTAACTACAAACTCCAAAATCCAATTCCTTTCATGATCTTGAAGGACATCACCAACTGGAATATAATCATCCATCAGCTTCCAAGAACCATCAATATTAACTTTAACTAACCCAGAACAAGGAGGAGAGTAAACCAACTCAACCACATGCCAATGAGGTTTCGAAGAACTTCTAACAATGGCCTTCAGCCAATTAGAGGCAGCTCGAATAGTTGATAGTCTAAGATTGTAAGGGAAGACAAACCTCTCCTAAAAAAGGCGCTTATTGTGCTAGTTCCACAAGGACCAACAGATAAAAACAAACATTATGTAGGACCACTGAAGACCGAACATGAACCTAGAAGATTACTGAATATTAGAGAGCATCCAAGCAGGTAGATTAGTCTAGCAGGTACCCTCACAACCTCTGGGGTAAGGATTCAGCCCAAACAAACAGCGCCACTGGGCAATCGTGAATCAATTGGTTTGTCGATTCAACCTCCAACCCACAAACCTCACACAAGTCACTCATAGCAATGTGTCGCACCCTTCGTTACAAATTAGTGAGGAGATGATCGTGCACCATAAGCCAAAGGAACACTCGGATCTTTGAAGGGCTATGAACATCTCTAAATATCCCCCCACGACACAACATGATGCTCATCGACTGCATTAAGTGCCTTATATGCACATTTAACTAAGACACCACACGCAAAATATCGATCTGAGACACCACTCGCCAAGCATACAAGAGTACACGAAATTCAGACAAAAAAAATCTCTAAAATTTAGCATTTTTAGGACAAAAATATTTCTGATTTGATTATAAATTTCTTAATATATATATATATATCAAATTATATAACTCAATAGTATTTTCTGAAAAACTCAATCATAATGTACAAAACTCAATATGACTCTGAAAAAATTTGTCACATATCTCTATATAATTTTGTTTTTAACTCCATAAAAGTTTATGAAAATCAATAAATCTATAGAAGTTGATCATTTAAAAAAAAAACTCTGTAATTATCTATATAAATGTGAATTCAATACGGCCCCTGAGTCTTTAACTCCCTTAACTCAATCGGTGCCATCATATACGATGCTAGAAATATAGGTTGGGTGCCTGTAAGAAGCTCTATGGTGAACTCATTTTCCCGGCTAGGCGGAAACCCTAGAAGAGCCTTTAGAAACATCCAAAAATTCGTTCAATACTGGGATATCCTCTAACCCCGACAAAGTATTCCAGGTATCAATCACGTGACCTTGATAATTTGCACAAACCCTTTCTTAATGATTCTCTGCTGTTAATGCCAAAATGACACAAGAAGAAAGAACATCTGATCCCCACAAAAAAAAGTGTTTTCTAGAAAACTCGGGCTCCTGAACTATAGTTTCTTATCAAGGCAATCGATTGAGGGGTAGTCAACCAATATATCACCAACTTCACATCAAAGTTGTATATATCGAGGGAAATCAAATTTATCTCCAACACATAACATTCCACTAATACAAAAATATCCCATATAACTAGGTTCATCACTAGCATATATCTTGTAGGAGTGCTAATACCCATACCCTAACCAATCTGTGATGACTCCATGTTCTCTAAGAATGCAAAACTATGAGAAACAAACGAGGCTATGGCCTTCGGATCAATCAAAACTCCAGTATCAAAACCAAAAATAAGTAACATAACAAGGATGGCCGTTGGAGTACCTTGGGCCCTTTTATGTTCCATGGTAAAAAGTAGGGTTTGAGTCCCTAAAGGCCTATACCAGCCCCTATATCTACCTTTAGACTTGGTTGCTCCCCTAGAATGTATTGGACGGCCACGACACCTGAAAAATGTGTTGCTCTCTATCCCTGATCGAAAGAATCTTAGGCTAAGAACCTACCACCAAATGATATGGATAATCCCTTTTGATGTGCTAGACCTTACCACAGTGACAACAACCAGGACCACCAGTACATCCGTACCCATTGATCTGACTGCCCTGCTTCTAGTAGACTGTCCTAATTTGCCACTAAAATGGGCTGACAACTAATACCTTGTAGAAAATTCCATGGAAACTCCTTTTCCTGCTCTATATTTATCGGTGATAGGACTCACCCAAAGATCAGTTTGATAACCATGCTAGGTCCCACTCTCATCTGACAACTAATCCAAAGTTCCAAAAGTATCTTTAAGACCTTAATTCCTAATACGAGAATCTATCAGACAAGGGATATATAACCAAATAGGATTTGTCTTACAAGGTTCCCCGCCCACACCAACCCATTGAACCTGGAGGCGAGGGAAAACACGGCTTGATAACTCCAACAACAGTCATGATGCATGACATAATCATTTTCTCAGATCAGCTGGTAACTCCCTCGGTTGTTAGCCACAAACCAGCTGGAAACTCCATCGGCTCTTAATTATGAACTAGCTAGTAACCCATCAAATTTCCCAACTGATATCTTGACTCGTCTAGAGTCATAAACTGATATCCCAACTCATTGTATCTCGTAACTTGGAATCAACCCTCAAGATGTCTGGGCCTAGTGGTATCATTCCAGAGTAGTACTCGTTCACCAGTAGTACTCGTTCACCAGTGGAATCGACCCTCCAGATGTCCGGGCCTAGTGGTATCATTCCAGATTAGAGATGGTGCTACTAGGCGCAGCCGAGGTGGTGGATGACGTTGGACGAGTCTAGTGCGGTTGTGGCATTTGGTTGAGCATTGAGTTGTTCAGAGTGGTGGATTACGAGGGAGGTCAGTTTCCCCGACCCGAGCGTAGATTGAGGGTTTTGGCTCGGTATGAGCGGGAATTCGGAATTAGTGTGCTGTGAAACTAGATAGGGGATGATGTGCCACGAACTGGGATGCTTGTGCACGGTAGGATGGGCACCTCGTGAGTTGAGGTTGTGGCCAACTATGGGGTACTGGTGTCTGGTAGGAGGAACCGCTAACCGAGTTGGGATATGTGATGACCATTGGTATGTCATGTTTTGGTACGAACAGTATATCGTCAGTTTGATCAGAGTAGCGCAGCAGAAGCGCAGTGGACCTAGGCTTTGGTTTGGAGCGGGCTAGGCTGGTATGGTAGGGCTTGATTGACAGGACCCATCCCAATCTCACTGGGACCATCCGAGGACGTGTCCCGCTCCCGTTTGACAACGACTCCAAACATACCAAAAATACCCTTAAACGAAAACTAAATACTTCAAATTAAATAAATAACGTACAATAACATTGTTCAGAGTGATAGCTGTCAGACAAGGGATAGTACAATACAAAATGTGAGCACAATAGTCAGAGTACATTATTTGGTGCTCAACCTACCCACTTGGGGTGTACAGGTGCACAGCTACTAGGCGCAGCCGAGGTGGTGGATGACGCTGGACGAGTCTAGTGCGGTTGTGGCATTTGGTTGAGCATTGAGTTGTTCAGAGTGGTGGATTACGAGGGAGGTCAGTTTCCCCGACCCGAGCGTAGATTGAGGGTTTTGGCTCGGTATGAGCGAGAATTCGGAATTAGTGTGCTGTGAAACTAGATAGGGGATGACGTGCCACGAACTGGGATGCTTGTGCACGGTAGGATGGGCACCTCGTGAGTTGAGGTTGTGGCCAGCTATGGGGTGCTGGTGTCTGGTAGGAGGAACCGCTAACCGAGTTGGGATATGTGATGACCATTGGTATGTCATGTTTTGGTACGAACAGTATATCGTCAGTTTGATCAGAGTAGCGCAGCGGAAGCGCAGTGGACCTAGGCTTTGGTTTGGAGCGGGCTAGGCTGGTATGGTAAGGCTTGACTGACAGGACCCATCCCAATCTCACTGGGACCACCCGAGGACGTGTCCCGCTCCCGTTTGACAACGACTCCAAACATACCAAAAATACCCTTAAACGAAAACTAAATACTTCAAATTAAATAAATAACGTGCAACAACATTGTTCAGAGTGATAGCTGTCAGACAAGGGATAGTACAATACAAAATGTGAGCACAATAGTCAGAGTACATTATTTGGTGCTCAACCTACCCACTTGGGGTGTACAGGTGCACAGCGACTAGTCTAAGCCTCTTCCTCCGGATCCTCCTCTATTTCCGTTTCATAATTTATTATGAAACTGATTTATAAATTGTTTATTTTCGGCCCACTCTTTAAATGTTTTATTGACCCCTCCAGGCCGTGACACGAAAGTAGAGGAGGATCCGGAGGAAGAGCCTTAGACTAGTCGCTGTGCACCTGTACACCCCAAGTGGGTAGGTTGAGCACCAAATAATGTACTCTGACTATTGTGCTTACATTTTGTATTGTATTATCCCTTGTCTGACAGCTATCACTCTGAACAATGTTGTTGCCTTCAAATTAAATAAATAACATGCAACAACATTGTTCAGAGTGATAGCTATCAGACAAGGGATAGTACAATAAAAAATGTGAGCACAATAGTCAGAGTATATTATTTGGTGCTCAACCTACCCACTTGGGGTGTACAGGTGCACAACGACTAGTCTAAGCCTCTTCCTCCGGATCCTCCTCTATTTACGTGTCACGGCCTGGAGGGGTCAGTAAAACATTTAAAGAGTGAGTGGGCTGAAAATAAACAATTTATAAATTAGTTTCATAATAAAGTAAATCATAAGGTTTTACCCCTCCGTTTTCCAAATCTTGCATGCATTGAAAACATAGTATCATTATAGAATCATAACCACAGAATCATACAATAATCAAAAGGAAAAACCAACATATTAGTGCAATGTAAAACCCAACCCAAATGATATCACGGTTCTAAAGCTACGCGTTGCCACTCAGCGTCTCACACCCGAGACTCCCCTAGGTACATCAGTGCCCGGTATCCCGGTCACTGCCCGAGGTATACGAACATGCCTTCCTGAGAGTAAGCAACCCAACGGGGGTTAACTCCACTCAGTCAATGCCCTGTGACTACTCCAGGGTCCACCCAGGCCAACGACCCTATCTGGAGGAGACAAGATAGAAAGGTAGGAAAGTACAGTACAATAATAGTATAGTTTACCTTGTGTCCCCCGGACATCCCTGAACACATTCCACATATAATTCAGACGGGTCTCATGCCCAAAACATCATAATAAGTAATATAAACATTCTCATATAGTACCCATCTATATCATAAGTGGAAATAGTAAAACAGTTTATGCATGCAATCCTTTAAGAAATCAAATAGCCCACTCACACACGGTCCTCGCTGCTCAACGACCGCTAAAACCTGTATTAACATATCCGAGAGTCACTAAAGGACCCTACTACTTCAATACTAAAACCCTAGAACAGATCTGTCCCGAAACCATAGCTCTCGCACTATTCTCGAGGCTTCAAACCCCTTTTTGACCACCCTAACGATCTCCGATCAACACGAAACCACCGTCATTGGATATGTATCCTTGAAACCTTGAAAATGGTACCGGCCCCACCAAAATTACTGTTCACACGCGCCCCCACTCGCCTAGTCACCGTGTGGTCAACGCTGCTATAGTGTTGCTGACGTCAGCATGACGTCATCTTTGACACATGTCAGAGGACACGTGTCATGCTCTGATTGGCCCCTGGTCTGACAATCTCTGACATGATGACATCATCATGACATTAGCATTGACGTCAGCATGATGACGTCATCAGTGCTACAGTACAGGGTCGTCGTTGACCCGCGGCTTGACCTGTTCCCAGAATCCATCTCCAGCCACCATTTTCGACAGGGTTTGCTCCTAAAGGGTCGTCTAGGTCTGTTCTATGGATCTAAGTCCTCAAAAATGGAAACCAACGACGAGATTCATACTTGGGCTTCGAAGAAGTTCACGGCCCTACTCTGGTTGTCTTCTTCGGCTACCTCGTCGGTTTTTCAAAGTCCAAACAGCTCCTCTGAGCTTGTCACTGATCCTAGGACACATGTAACAACCCGTCCTGAGAGCCGGGATTACGATAGTGATTAAGGTGTGATTATTGAGGTTAAGCAGTGGGTAGGTGGTCCCGATGGGTCCATGAGCGTAGAATGACGATTTTGCCCCTAGTTCGGGCAAATAGTTGACTTTTAGTTGGGAGGTTGATTTGAGTGTTGATCGGTGACTAGGACGTAGTTTAGGACGTCACGAATCCATAGGCAAGTGGCACGCCTGATTCCGACATCCGAGGAGGAAGTTGTGATGTTCGGAAGGTCGAGGGAAAAACTGTAATTTGGGTAAATTAACGGGAAAAGTTGACTTTTTGAATAATCGAGTTTTGGTAGGTTGACCTAGGATGGTTAGATAGATTCCGTCGTCCTGAGTTCGATGACAGGCGGCACGTCTTCATCGGACTTACGGGGCGAGAGTTACGGGTCTAGGAAGTTTTGGTTAAATCGTAAATATGAGTTAAAAAGAAGGGTATTTTGGTCATTGTGGCACATTGGGATTTGTGCACAGAGGAAAGGAATGGACGGATGGGATTAGGCCATGTGGGAGTGTGTGGAGTGGATTGTGACATGTGGCATGTGTGTAGAGGATTCTGGTGGAATCCTGTATGTGCGCGGTCCCAATTATTTGGGTGCACCTGTGCGTGCCCGTGTGTTGTTCTTCGACACAGACAGAAACAGAGGGTGAGGAATGGGGAGCAATTGATCGACTCAGTGCAAGGGGGGAGTGAAGAGTGCTTGTGAGAGTGACAGGGAGGAGAGTTTGAGTAGGTGGTCGTGTTTTGGTGGTGCAATCGTGCACGGCGGCACGACGGTGGTGCGGCAAAGGTTTTGGGGAAACAGGGAGACCGTGAGTTCGAGGTGGTGGCTACGCCGTGGAGTGGCTCCAACCAAGGCAGAGGGAGCTGCAGGAGGCTGCAGGGAGTCCAACGAGCACCGTGGTACGCAACGGTGCGCACGGCGTAGACGCGATCGAAAGGTGAGATCTTTTGCTCTGTTTTTCCCGTGCTGCTCAATTTGAAAGTCGTGAGGTTGGGCTTAGAGTCGAGAGGAATGGAGGTCAGGGTGAGGTTCAGGAGGGTCCTAGGCGTCGACAAGGATGGTCACCGTGACGGGGGTGTACACGGCGGAGGTTAGTACGACGGGGGTACCTGTATGCTCTGTTTTGCCGTGATGTTCAAACGGCTAGTCGTGATGTTTGGGTAAGAATCGACGGTCAAGGTGAGTTGGGTTAGGCTTAGAAGGGTCCTAGGAAGAGGTTGGTGAAGCCACCATGAAGGGGGAAGTCGTGGGTGGCCGGAAAGGAAAACAGGGGTTTTGAGTTGTCTGGTTTGAGCTTTAGTCGACGGGCTAGGGACAGAGTCGAGGTTAGGAGTGTTGGGGAATCGATAGGGTAGGCCTAGACGATGAGAATGGTGAAGGAATGGAAGGAATGGAGACGGGACGGTGGAGAACCGCTCTCGCCGGTTCGAATTACAGACACTGTATCGAACCGGGTTTGTTCGAGGTAGGGGATGCACTGTAGCGGCGTGTGAGGGCCACGCGCAGCCACTTTGGGCGGCGCGTGGGGGCGCGTGCGGCGGCGTATGGAGAAACGGTCAACATGGTTTTTGGTCTAGGAGTTGTGGTGAGTTCAATGGAGTTGGTTTCGGGTCAATCGGAAGTCGTTTGAATGTAGTTTCCGCGAGGGTGAAGGTTTAGGGTCCCGGGTTTTAGGTTTTTGATTCGGGGATTTTTGAGGGAATTTAGGTAAACCTTCGTAGACGTGTTAGTGACGTAATTTGACGGTGATTGACAGGATCGGGAGTTTCCGAGGAAGCCGAGGAACGGGCTGGACGTTCGGGACGCGAGTAGGGCTCAGTACTGTGAGTGGACCCCTTCTCTAAACTCGAGCATGCATAACTGTTTTCTATAATTGTTTTGTGGTTTTGATTATGATTCTATGTTTATTGAATATGTTTTGTTGGTTTTACACTGTTGCATGTTTTTCGAGAAAAGATGGTTTCAGCACGTTTTACGAGAAAGGCTTGATTCTGATTATGATGCTATGGTTTTGGAAAGATAAATGATTTCAATGATTATCAAGGGATTTTGGAAAATGATTTCAATAATAAAGATTTTAGGTTTTAGAAACGGATTTCGGAAATGGAAGTTGGTTTTCAAGGGGAAAGTGGCTTCCGGATTTGGGTTCGGAATGACGGTTCTGGATGCCGGAAGGGTGTCGGACCAGTGATTTCGGATTCGGGTTTGGATATGGACTGGTACATGGTTTTCAAATGATTTTGGGATTGGATTTGCTGGATCTGGATATTGGGTTTAAAGACCCGGATATATGTGACGGGGGACCGGCCGGATTGGGTTTAAAGACCCGGATTGAGTTTAAAGACTCGGGAGTTTAAAGACTCGGATATATATTGATTTCCCCGTAGGCCTTGAGTTTAAAGACTCGGGAGTTTAAAGACTCGGATATGATAAAGGCCTGGATTGAGTTTAAAGACTCGGGAGTTTAAAGACTCGGATAGGTCCAGCAGGTTCGATCGGGGAAATGTGGATTTGATACGGTTTCTGATACTCATGCTCTGGTTCTTATGATATTTTATAGTGTATCTGTTTCTTATGATGTTTTATAATGATTATTTTATAACTGTGTTCATAATTGTTGGTTATGCATGTGGTTTCAAAACGGAGGGTTAAACTCGATTTTCTTATAAAATGGTTTTTGAACTTTTTGTACTTTCTGGTCCACTCACACTTTTGTTTTAAATTGCCCTCCAGGTTGTGGACCTAGCGCGGGGTCTTGACGTCGAGGCAGTGTCCGAGGCGTAGAAGTGACGTGAGGGGTCCTAGAAGAGTTTAAAGGCTTCTGTGTGCGTGTAATTTATCGGTTTTTATTTTCCTTGTAATTTAGTGCTATGCTCTGTAAACGATAAGGTTGGATTATTGTGTAATTACTCCTGCGTCTGACTGGGTTCGAGTTAGTTTTACTTGGGTGTTGTGTCAGGGAGTCAGACGGGAGCGGGATTTACCTCGGGTTTCGGGGTGAAACCGGGGTGGGTCCTGACAACACATCCCAAACACAAGGAAGGAAACCTAAACGTTAAAAAGTCTCCTTCGAAAATATAGAAAAATTTGGGTTCTCAGGTTTCCGTTCGTACCTCCGTAGTGTCGCCGATGTGGCCTGCGTCGACCGTCTCAATGTCGTCCTGGGTTCTTCACGGTCCTAACTGGAGCTTGGTTCAAGTCGAGAAGATGAATGGAGGTGGTGCGGGTTTCCTGGATCCGTGTTTCGGCGTCTCAGGTCTGGGGGGTTTCTTGGGTTTTCAGGCAGAGAGAAGGGAGGCGGTTCACGGTGGAGATGAAGATGATGATGGTGATGACGGTGGTCGTCGTCTGGTGGTGAGAACGGTGATCAGTTTGGGTGTTTGGGCAGAGAGAAATCGTGTGGGAGTGGTTGTTCACGGTGAGGAAAATGTGTGTGTGTGTGTGTGTGTGTGTGTGTTATGAGAGAGATGAGATCGTGCAAAATAAAGAAAAGAGAAAATGAAATGGACGGCTCAGATCAACCTGGGTAGATTAGATGGATGGTTGGGGTTAATTGAGAGAAATAAATCATTTAAAAACTGACCTATGTGTGTAGACCCAACTTGATTAGAATAGTGTTCTCTAGGATGAGTGACACTTGTCACTCATCCGACGGCTCAGATTAAATCTAGGGTTTTGCACATATTTCAATATTTAATTAATATTTAATGTTTTGTTTTCGGTTCGTAAATTCCGCTAAAACGCTTCCATGACCATAACTTTTTCATACGAACTCCGATTTTGGCGTGCCGCTTATCTACGAATTCGTGACGTCCCGATCTACGTCATAATCATGGGTCAATAACCAAATTATTTCCCAGGTCAACAGTCAAAGTTTCCCCATTCAGGGGAAAAATAGTCATTTTACATTAAAATATTAATAATCACGGTTCGGGTCGTTACATTGACTGTTCATGAGGATGGTTTGCGTGGACTCATCCTGATGTGTTGGAGATGTCGAGTGTGTTGGACTGTGTCGGCATATGCCGAGGTTGGAATTTGGGTAATGCCGAGGCCAGTACTTGGTGATTCCGTGAGATTGGTGGTTGACTACTCCGAGGATAGGGACTGAGGAGTCTGAGGTTAGTGATCGCTGCATGTGATCCCGAGCGTTGGTGACTCGTACATTAGTGATGCCCAGGAGTTGAACCTCGGAAGGGTTGAGACATGATAAGTAGAAGGAGTGGTGATTGACATCCTTTTGGCTGTATATAAACGGTGTTGACCGACAGGCGAGTTGGTCAGTGAACGGGATTGTTGACGGACGAGACGGTTGTCCGGGAGAGTTATGGATTTTCCTAATACCAGTAGAGGAATTGACGTTTGGATGGTTAGTCCAATGGTGGTATCTTTGTTGAGGAAGTAGTCCCATGGTTGGAAAAGAAGGATACACTTTCAACATGGTGGGAATCTCAAAATCAAGAGATGTTGTGGTTAAGACGATGAGATGTGGTATTGATTTCGAGATGATGTTAGTTGTCGAAAAGGATACTCTGGAGTTGATTTAGGGACTCATTGATGGGACATCAGGAGTTATGACCCCCCTTTGATCATAGACATGTGTCGATGTGTTCAGGAGTAGAAAGAGTACTTGGTGACGCCGGGAGTGGCTTGTGTGGTGAGTGTTAGGGATGGTGTTAAGATGGATTAAGGTAGGATGACTTGTGATGACATGGTTGAGGACAATTGTGTGTTCCGTTGAAAGATGACGGAAGGAAGCTGAGAATGAGTGACTATAACTGATCGATATGAGGTTATTGAAGAGAACCCACAATCTAGACGTGTCGCTAGACGTGTGGTATCCGTGATCAATTGGATTCGATGCGGTGGTCTGATACACAGTAAGTGGGATCCACTTAGGAGTGAGTGGATAGGGATTGGATCGTTTTTGGCTCAAGGTTTGAGTTGTTGTGGATCAGGAGGATCGTATGTGAGACATAGGTTGGATATCTTGACCATCTTAGAGTTGTGCAGAATGTGTGTGGTCCGTCTCGCATACGTATGGGTTTAGGTTTGGATCTGGTACTGGGTCTGCCCTGTATTCGTAGTTGAGATGTGATATGATTTCATATTAGTCGGGAGACACACGAGACCGGGAGACTCGAAATAGACTTGAGTTGGTGTTCTTCGGAAGACATGTTGGGCCTGACGTGTTTGCCTAGTATTGGATTGGACCGATGGGCTTCAAAACTGAAGCGTGTTTGACTCGTAGTCAGGTGGAAGTCTGTATGGTTACGAGAATGTTTGTGTTCCCTGGAGATACACTGTGAGAGTGACGGGTACACTATGGTGTTGTTGGATGGACCTTGGGTGTAGTAGAGCTCGGCTGAGGCCGATGTGGTTGATTGATGGACTTACCGAAGACGTCGTTGGAGGTGCTTGAGGATATACTCTACGATCGCTTTGATCGAGGTATTCTAAAATATCTCTGTTTGATTCAAAGTTTGTAGGGTTGTTGTTGTGTGTGTTTGGTGCATATATTTGGCATGTGTGCGTGCTGGTTATGCAATGATCGGAACCATTCCGATGCAATTGGGCGTGCATCGTAATATTCTGACAGAGGTGTTGGTGATCAGCTTGGTGCCGAGGTATGTTTTTGGTTGTCTTGGTGAATCAGAACAGTTTCAATGTGATTGACCGGTTGAGATATGGACTGGATCTGAGTGATCCTAAGTAATCTGACAGGTTGGTAGGAGTCAGTACTGATGTGAGATGGATGCTCAGAGCCATGAGTGGCTGGTGAGACCCTAACATTGAGATGTGTGATCATGGTTAAACAGGTATGTGATAGGGTCCAGTTGAAGACAGGTAGTGTGGAACGTGGATGGTGTTCCCACAAGTTGTTTGTGTTGGTGATTAGTGGAACCACCGGTGAGATGATTGGTGGGGTTCGTGGTGTGAGTGCGTAAGTTGAGACTTCAGTAAGGTTGGCACAGATCGCTGATGGAAGTAATACGGATCGTTGTACGAATGTTGAAGAATAGAAGTACCGAGGTCGGTAGATGCCGTCTTGCAAATGGGTTGCGAGGTGAGAATTATGCTTGTTGACAGCAGACACGCACGATGTACTGAGGCGTTGGTACGAGGTACGCTTGACTCGAAAAAGGATCGAGGATAATGAGACGGATAGCAGTAGTGTTGTGGCGTACCTAGTGTTGGTTGAGCTGTGAGTGTCGGCTGGTGTGACGTTAGAGGTACCTTGGGTACGAGTTGGAAGTGTATTGACCCCGGTGAGAATGGGATGATTCGCTAGAAAGACTGAAAGTTGGTTGAGTTGGTTCACTTGGCGGAAATGTGGTGACAGTTTGGGAACTGTCAGGTTAATGCTGGATTGGTAGGTGATGGATACCGGGTAGGAGACCCAGGAATTTCAGGGATGAAACTCTTTTCAGGGGGGGGGGAGATTGTAACGACCCGTCCCGGGAACCAGGATTAGATTAGCTGTTAATGACAGATTAGTGTGATTAATCGGTGATTAATTGGGTAATTTCGGACAGACGGTACGAAATGACAGTTTTGCTCTTGGAATGGGTGAAATGTTGACTTGTTGTTTGGGTGGTCAAATGGATTTTGCCAGATGACTGTGACATAGTTCAGGATGTCACGAGTTCATAGACAGGTGGCACGTCCGATTCCGACATTCGAGGATGAAGTTATGATGTTTGGAAGTTCAAGGGTATTTTGGTAATTTGGTTGAAAAAGGGCAAACTGTTGACTTTTCATCCGACAAGTATTGTTCACATAATTTGAGGACCGTTAAGTAGGTCTCGATTCCCTGAGTACAATGATAGGCGACATACTATCATCGGACGTTGGCTGGTCCGGGTCTTGGTCTAACTACTTGAAGGGAAAAATGGTAAGTTTGGAAGGCAGGGGTAAAATGGCCTTTTGCAACCTAGGGATCTGTGCCCAGCAGGATGGTTGAGTGTGAAAAACAGAGTAAAAAAGTGAGCCGTGAGGAACCCACTCCACAATTCCCTTCGATCGTCATCAAGTGCCTCTGATGGGTGAATGAAAAAGAATAAGGGTGATGTGATGTGGCGGATAGTGGTGGCACGGCGGCCCACGACGGTGCAGGGAGGAAACAGAACCCGTGGGTGCAATGTTTTTCTTTAAAATGGTAATTGATCGTGTGAGTCTTGATGATCAAACTGAAGGCTAGGATAAGGTCCAGAAGGTTGTTGAGATTGGATAGAGGCTGGCTTCGGGGCCTGCCGTGGGCGGTAGTCGTGGAACCCGTGACCTGGGAAGATGAAGTCAAAAATGGTAAGCTATGATTTCATGCTTGTTGATCGATAGTGACGTTGGAAAACTAATTTGGAGGTTGCAAGGAACTCATAGGGCTGACTTTGAGACCTGTGGTGGTCAGGGACATGAAACCTGGATGTTGGGAGTTTACTTGATCAAACCTTGATTTGGAAGGTAATTTCTAGGCTTCAATTCTATGTTTTAAGTTTATAGATTGATAGGAAATCGTGTAAGGGAGCTAAAGAACTTAAAATGGTCGAAAACAGAGTTGAAATAAGGGAGATAGAACGATGGACTGGGATCGCCGGTTCGGTTGGACAGGGCCGGTCTGAACCGGTCTAGACCGGTCTGATCAAAGGAAGAAGACGGTGAACAGTAACCGCACGTGGTTTCACGAGCAAGGTGTTTAGGTAGTACGTGAGGGCACGTGGGCCCTCTTTTCGAGGCACCGTCAACACAACTTTTAAAGTATTCGATGTAATGAACATTTTGGTACTAGTTTCGAGTGGATCAGACATTGTCTCGATATGTTTCAGGATGTCCAAAGGTTTTAGGACTCTTTTAAAAATAGTTAAAAAAATTGGGAAAATTACGGGGCTTTAGTAGAAGCTTAATGGAGTAGTTAGTGACCTTTTCATGGGATTTGGATAAATTCGGGAAAGACGGTGATAGTGGATTAGCCGGAAAAGCATAAGTACACGCGTATCGAGGCAACGACGATAATGGTCTGTGAGTGGACTTTGCTTTTTAACTTATGATGCATGCATAAATGTTTTTATATGTTTTCTATATGTGATTTCTATGTTTATGATATGGTACTGATGATTTACGGTTTTGCACGTATTTCGAGATAAGTGCGTATTTGCACGTTTTACGAGCTTACGATTTATGTTGCTATTTGATCATGGTTTTGAAGATTTGATTTTTGGATTTGAATTATGGATTCTGATTTGATTTTCAATGATTCATAATGGATTTTGGAAAAGTGATTTCGGGCTTGAAGCCCTGTTCATAAAAGTGGTTTCGATAAATGTGATTTCGGGTTTTGGAACTAGATTTTGGAAATGATGATTCGGTTTTGGAGCTTGAAAGTAAATTTCTAGATTTGGGTTCAGAATGATGATTTCGGATGCTAGCTTACAAAATCATGATTGCGAATTCGGATAAAGATTTTCTATGGTTTTCACTTGGTTTTGGGTTTAAAGACCCGTTGAAACTTGGTTTTGGGTTTAAAGACTCAGATATGGCTGGATCTGGTTTAGAGTTTAGAGTCTCGGTTGATTGATGACGGGGGAGGGCCCTGGATTGATATGTTTTGAGTTTAAAGACTCAGTTATTGTGATATCCCCCGAGGCCTGTTGATTGTGTTTTGAGTTTAAAGACTCGTTGATATCCCGGGAAAACCTGATTATGCGCATGTGTTTTGAGTTTAAAGACTTGGCGCGCTTGAGATCCAGCAACTTGATTGATTGATGTTTTACTTTGGTTTTTCATTGGTTTTCAGATGTTTTGGGCTATGACCCAGATGATTTGGATTTTGTGGATTTTGAGCTGAGTTCTCGTACATTGATGAGGATTTATGATTTTGGGCTGAGACCCTGGATTTGAGTTACGGATTTGAGAAAAAGAAATTATTCCGATTTTCATTGATGGTTTTCTTATCTTAGATATGAAATGGTTTTATGAAAAGGTTTTCATATGCATGCATTGGTTTTTACATGGAGGGTATAAATGCAATTTCTTATGAACGTGTTATTTATTTTTGTCCACTCAGTCTTTTGGTTTTTCGATACCCTCTAGGTTTGATACGGTGCAGGTTGTTGTTAGAGAGATGGAGACATCACACACGCAATCCACAGTAAGGCTACGAACTCTAGTTAACTCAAGGTGGTTTTTGGTGCTTTGGCCTGGTATCCCTTGTCCAGCTTACGTGTTACATGGAGGTTGGACGACGGTTTAGCCTTTATGTCGCATGTCAGTTAGACGGGAGCATGGCTTATCCCTTAATCCCAAGGGATTGAGGGTGGGTCGTGTCATTAGATCTAGCTCTTAGCTTCGTCTAGGATTCTAACATCACCTTAACATAAGCATCCAAACAAATATTCTCAAGCATCACAATGAAAACATTCAATTTACATTATAACCATCACATAATCATTACACTTAATTCCATAATTATATGTTTAGGGTATGTGATCCACTCATATCACATTGGTGAAAGCTCACCTAACTAAGTTTACTATTACACATGTTTCTAGGAACTTGACCTCGGGAGTCTCTATGAGCTCCATCTTGATTCATTCAGCTCAACGAACTTTCCATATCATGGTGCCTCACAAACAAGTAATTAGTATTAATACATGATAATTAAATCAATAAAATCAAAACCCTAGATCTCAAAAGCTTAAGTTTCTCATAATCTGTAACGACCCGTCCCGAGAACCGGGATTAGCAAAGTGATTAGTAACGGATTAGTGAGCCTAATTGGTGTTTAGTTGGTTACTTTTGGCCCGTTAGCGTAGAATAACGATTTTGCCCCTAAGTTGGGCAAAATGTTGAATTTTAGTTCGGGCAGTCAATTGGGCTTTGACCGATGGACGTGACGTAGGTAGATCTCGTCGTGGCCGATGGTCGTGGTCGTTTACTTTTACACGTAGACCGAGGACCGTTAGGTAGATCTCGTCGTCCTGAGTTCAACGACAGGCGGCACGCTTTCAGCGGACGTAGGACGAGTGAGATACGGGTCTGGAACGGCGAAGGGTAAAATGATAATTTTTGGACTTAGGGGCATTTTGGTCTTTTTACCTTGGGCCAATCAGATAAGGCCATATGAGATTGTGGGAGTGGATATTTTAGTTGTTGTCCAGGGGGAGTTGGACACGTGGGGGAGACCTAGAGGTTTCTAGGAGTGTTAATGTGTGCACAGCTACAAATTGCACACTTTCAAACCGTGCAATTATGCTTGGAAACAGAAAACAGAGAGTGGAGATAGTGAGGATTTCTGATCGATTCTCAGTGGGTGAAGGCTTGGGGTTTGAGTGTTTGATCAGGAAGGGTTGGTGAGTGAGTGCTTTTGCTTTAGAGACGGTGGGATGGTGGCCGTGTGTGTATCGTGTTTGTTCGAAGAGGAAGAACAAGACAGAGGACCACCGTGCACGGTTGTGCACTTCCAGTGACCAAACCGTCGAATTGAACCCGTGGTGGTGGCGAGAGACCTGAGGGGAGTCAAATAGGCACGGCGGAGTCGTCTGGGTTGCTCTGATTGCTCTGTTTTGTCGTCTGGGTTCAAACATAAAGTGAAGATGTGAAGATGCGACATCCAATATGTAACGCCCCGGACATTCTGAAAATGTACTATCGTAAAATATTGAATAAAATGACGTTTTTACCCTTATGATTCGTATGGTCAAATTGTTGACTTTTTGATTGGGAGGTCGAACGGACGTTGAACGATGACCGTGACGTAGTTCGGGACGTCACGAGTTCATAGATAGGTGGCACGTCCGATTCGGACGCTCGAGACGAAAGTTATGATGTTCGGAAGTTCAGGGGCATTATCGTAATTTGGACGTTATATGGGAAAAAGTTGACTTTTTGCTTGGCAATTGGTTTTCACATGATTCGAAGACCATTAGGTTCGTCTCGAGATCCCGAGTACAACGACAGGCGGCACGCGTGAAACGGACGTCGGATGACCGAGTTACGGGTCACGGAAGTTGGAGGGCATCTTGGTAATTTTTGCCCTGAGGGCATTTTGGTCTTTTTACACGGGGGTACTGTTCACCACCGTGGAAAACAGAGTGCACGGCCGTGGTGTCTTATCCGTTCAATTGTTTATGGCCTAGTGGAATGATCAGATGCATTGTTTAAGTTGATTGAGGCAGTGGGGGACATTGGTGAACGGACTGAGGCCACACAGAGCATGGGCTGGGTTAAAGAAATGGCCATGGCTTCTGTGTGCGTGGGAGACATTTTCAGAGACCTCAGTTGGGTCTCATATGGGCTGTTTACCATTTTATCGATTAACCATGTATGGGAATGAAGTGAGGATTCATTTGGGGTCGTTTGTGCATCAGTGTGAAGGCTGAGATTGAGAGAAACAGTTAAGAACCATTTTCGGGTTTTTGGGGGGAAATCTCAGAGTTCATTCCCTACGGGTTTTGGGACCATTTCAGACACACGGAGAGCTTTCTGGGAGCAGCAGAAACATAACCGTGCACGAGATCAAGTGAATTGAGCAAGGATTGCTCAGGAGCTCAGGTACCAGTTCAGAGATGAACCAGTTGGAGGGAAAATCGAATTCAATTCCTGAGGCGTGTGGAACAAAACCAAGGGCCATGTTAGCCTTCTGGGGTCACTACGAGCACAACCGTTCAAAAATCGAAGGAGGAGGAGGACTGGTTGGCTGGGAACCTGAGTCTCAGTTTCAGAGGAAAACCAGTGTTGAGGACGACTACTTCCAGGTAACGGCGAGTTAAATTGTTTGTGCCATTGAGTTCGTCTAAGTCCCCTTAAGCTACGGGTGAAGTTAATTTGGAAATGGAACTACGTAGGGTGAAAGAGGCATAGAAGTAGTTAAGAAACTAAAACACAACCGCACAGACTAACAAACCCCACAAACCCGACAACCTATGCTCTGATACCAATTGTCAGGACCCACCCCGGTTTCACCCCGAAACCCGAGGTAAATCCTGCTCCCGTCTGACTCCCCGACTCAACACCCAAGTAACCCTCACGCAACTCAGTCAGACGCAGGAGTAATTAAACAAAATATCCCAAGCTTATCGTTTACAGAGCATAGCACTAAATTACAAGGAACTAAAAATAAAAACTGATAAAGTACACGCACACAGAAGCCTTTAAACTCTTCTAGGATCCCTCACGTCACTTCTATGCCTCGGACACTGCCTCGACGTCAAGACCCCGCGCTAGCTCCACAACCTGGAGGGCAATTTAAAACAAAAGTGTGAGTGGACCAGAAAGTACAAAAAGTTCAAAAACCATTTTACAAGAAAACCGAGTTTAACCCTCCGTTTTGAAACCACATGGATAACCAACAGTTATGAACACAGTTATAAAATAATCATTATAAAACACCATAAGAAACAAAAACACTATAAAATATCATAAGAAACCATAGCATGGGTATCAGAAACCGTATCAAATCCTCATTTCCCGATCGAACCTGCTGGACCTATCCGAGTCTTTAAACTCCCTAGTCTTTAAACTCAATCCAGGCCTTAATCATATCCGAGTCTTTAAACTCCCGAGTCTTTAAACTCAAGGCCTACGGGGGAAAATCAATATATCCGAGTCTTTAAACTCCCGAGTCTTTAAACTCAATCCGGGTCTTTAAACCCAATCCGGCCGGTCCCCCGTCACACATATCCGGGTCTTTAAACCCAATATCCAGATCCAGCAAATCCAATCCAAAACCATTTTAAAACCATTTCGAAATCCATATCCGAACCCGAATCCGAAATCACTGGTCTGAGGCCCTTCCGGCGTCCAGAACCGTCATTCCGAACCCAAATCCGGAAAAATATCCATTTTCATACCAAAACCACATGTAATCACAATCACATTTCATAACCCATTTATCATTATCAGAAAACCTTTATAGGTGGAAATCCCTAAATGTGGCATCAAAATCCGAAAACCAACATTTTCTCGAAAAACGTGCAAACAATGTAAAACCACCCAAAACATATTTAATAAACATAGAGTCATAGTCAAAATCATAAAACAATTATAGAAAATAGTTATGCATGTTCGAGTTTAGAGAAAGGGTCCACTCACAGTACTGAGCCCTACTCGCGTCCCGAATGTCCAGCCCGTTCCTCGGCTTCCTCGGGAAATCCCGATCCTGTCAAACACCGTCAAATTATGTCACTAATACGTCTACGACACAACTACTTAATTTCCTTAAAATTGCCCGAACCAAAGACTTAAAACCCGGGACCCTAAACATTCACCCTCGCGGAACTACACTCAAACGACTTCCGATTGACTCGAAACCAACTCCATTGAACTCACCACAACTCCTAGACCAAAAGTCCTGTTGACCGCTTCTCCATACGCCGCCGTACGCGCCCCCACGCGCCGCCCAAAGTGGCTGCGCGTGGCCCTCACGCGCCAGCTACAGTACCATCGTCAACCTCCCGTACTGTGCTGAACCGGCCGCCGTGGCTTGGACCGGCGAGAGGAATTCTCCACCGTCCGGCCACCATTTCAGTCCCTTCTTTCACCAGCAGCTTCGTCCAGACACCACGAATCCAATCCCCAACTTCGTTCACCTCGACACCGTCCCTAGCCTGTCGACTGAACTCAAAACCAGACAGCCCCAAACTCCCCTGCTTCATGATCCAGCCACCCAGCTCACCTCCTTTCACGGTGGTTACACCAAACTCATCCTAGGACTTCACTGAACCTAGACCACACCTCCATTACCTTCGACTCACCTCCAAACTCGTCGACTCACCGTTTGAAGTTTACGGCTATACAGAGGAACAGAGACTCCACTTCAACCGAGCTCCGCCGTGAACACCCCCCGTCACGGCGACCATCCCAGTCGACACCTAGGACCTCCCTGAACATAACCCTGACCTACAATCCCATCGACACTAAGCCTAGACTCACGACTTTCGAACTGAAATTTCACAGGAAAACAGAGCAGGAAGCCTCACCTTTCGATTGCAGCTCCGCCGTGCGCACCGCCGCGTGGCACGGTGTTCGTTGGGTTCCCTGCAACCTCCTACAGCTCCCCCTACCTTGGATTGCACCACCTCACGGCGTAGCCACCACCACAGTCTCACGGCCTCCCTGTTTCCCCAGAATTTTGCCGCACCTCCACCGTGCCGCCGTGCACGATTCCTCCACCAATTCACGACCACCAGCTCACACTGACCTCCCTATCTCTCCCTCACTCACCAGAACTCAATACCAGCCACAATCACTCCTCAATTTCTCCTCACAAGCTCACTCTGTTTCTATCTGTGTCGAAGAACAAACACACGGGCACACACAGGTGCACCCCAATTAATTAGGACCGCGCACGTACAGGATTCCACCAGAATCCTCTACACACCTGCCATGTGTCACCATCCCCCAGCCAAGCACTCCCACATGGCCCAATCTCAATCGTCCATTTCTTTCTTTCTGCACAAATCCCAATGTGCAGAAAGACCAATTTACCCTTCTTTTTAACTCATTTTACGGTTTCGCCACTAACGTTCTAGACTCGTATCTCACTCATCGTAAGTCCGATGCATACGTGCCGCCTGTCATCGAACTCAGGACGACGAGATCTATCTAACCATCCTAGGTCAACGTACCAAAACTCGTCCGTACAAAAAGTCAACTATTCCCCCTACTTTTCCCAAATTACGGTTAAGCCCTCGACCTTCCGAACATCACAACTTCCTCCTCGGATGTCGGAATCGGGCGTGCCACCTGCCTAAGGATTCGTGACGTCCTAAACTACGTCCTGGTCACTGGTCAATCCCTAATTGACCACCCGAAATAAAAGTCAACATTTCTGCCCGACCCAGGGGCAAAATCGTCATCCTAGGTTCCCGGACCCCTCGGGACCACCTAACCCTTGATTACCCTCACTAATCACACCTTAAACACTCTACTAATCCCGGCTCTCGGGACGGGTTGTTACATGTAACCCTTCTTGTACGTTTTTACAGGCCCGGACATTTCCGAAACTACTGAGGAGCGCACGGTGCGCGATTGACGCGTCCTAAAACCGTGAGTGGACTTTTTGATTTCTAAACTGGGCATGCATGACTATTTTACTTATTTATCTTATGGTTTTACATATGATTTTATGATGGTGATATGGTATTTCGATTTTACGTATTTTCACGCTTTTCAAGATATTCATCGTATTTCACGCATTTCGAGGTTACAGTTTTTGCTTATGCATGAATGTTGTTTTGATGAAGAATCTGGATATGATTATGCATGTTACGGATTTATGATGTCTTGATTATAATTTTGAAGTGATTTCGGGAATTGCATGTTTTGGAATTTGCATGTGAATTCGGACATAAGTCCTATTATGACGTGATATGATTTCGGAATGATGTTGGAAAACGGTTTATGATGAATCCTGGTTTATTGTGTTTAAAAACGGTTTTGGGTTTAAAGACCCGGTTGATTGTTGGATCTGGTTTTGGGTTTAAAGACCCGGTATATTGATGACGGGGGCGGGCCCGAAAATTGGTTTTAAAGACCCGGATTGAGTTTAAAGACTCGATTATTGTGATACCCCCGAGGCCTATTGATCATGTTTTGAGTTTAAAGACTCGTTGATATCCCGGGAAGGCCTGATATTGAGTTTAAAGACTCGGATGGATCCAACGGCATAATTGTGATTAGTGATTCACTTTTTACTTTATTTGTGCAATTGATGTTTCAAAATGAAGGTTTCTGGATTCTGGTAATATTAAATTGTATTACATGAGTTATGACGATTCTCTGTAACGTTTTTCATGTGTCGGAAAAAGAGTTTTCAAAGGTGTAATACGCGATTTTTGAATATTTGGTTATGCATGCGTGTTACAAAACTGGAGGGCGAACCCGATTTCGGAAAACTGTTTTCCTGTAAAACTTATGTTTTGGTCCACTCACACTTTGTTGTTTTAAATTCCCTCCAGGTCGTGGTACAAGTGCGGGGGCAAGCGCCGAGGCAGGGGCGGAGGCATAAAGTTTTCCGTTGCGGAGTAGTTAGCTCACAGAGTAGGATTTGTTCTTTAACCTGTTTTGTAATATTGCTCTGTGAAACTGTGGACTTGATGTCCAGTCGGATGTATTTGTTTAATCTCCCTTGTCTGACAATGGGTGTGTTGTAATATTATTTAGTTTTCCGGTCTTTTGGATTCGATTGTCAGACGGGAGCAGGATGCTTCCCGATTATCGAGGCGATAATCGGGGTGGGTCCTGTCACAATAGAACTAGCAGTTGAAAATGCCCAGTAGAACTAGCATATGTGAAGATCTGATTACTCTTATTGCTCTGTTTTGTCGTCTACCCAATAGAACTAGCAGTGAAGATGTGAAGATGTGAATGACCCTTCCTTAAATTGGACGAGTTTGTATTCTATAGTGGAGGCGGCATGTTACTCAGAGGTGGCAGTCGATGGACTGTTCCTTTAATTTCTAGGGCTTGCTTGGACTTTGTTTTGTTTTGGGCTTTTATAATCTGTTTTGGACTTTCATTTTATTTTGGACTAACTTTTTTTTTCTGAGAATTTTAATTTCAGATGTTAAGTAATTGAATTCATCGGGTTAATGAATATTATTCTCTTTGACAAAAAAAAAATGATGGGTTTTAGTGTCTATATCTCCAAGCTCCAGCACATGCCGTACTCTTTCTTCTCCTTTTCAAGTGCTTGTTCTACTTCATTGGGTCGCAAAACTTGAGATGTATACCCCAGTTAAGAAGTTGGTCCATAGCATCTTTTGTTGCTCACCTTAGCTTCTCCTTGGCACTAGCACCGTAGTTTGCCCGTTTTAAGTTATTCTTAACAACGTCCACGCCGGCTTTGAATTCGACCGACAATTCCTTGCACCACTTCGTTGCTGCCAATGCCATGGCCACAACGTTAAGCCCTTGCCACTTGCCACCGACTCACAACATTCCCTTACTTTTTCTATTTATTTTTTTACAAGATCCTCCAGGAATGATAACATAATTCGTTTGCTGCCTCACCTCCACAAGTTTCATCTGTTTCAGGAGGCTAATAAGCTTAATAAGGGACAAAAAACTTCAAAAAACCAATTGAACATGATCGATAAAAAATTTTCAAAAACCTATAAAGAACTTTTAAGGGGGTAAAAAGAAGGAGGGGGGGGGGGGGGGGGGGTGGGTGGTTGGGGAAGAGTAGGGGGGAAATGAGTATTGGCATTTTCAACTGCTAGTTCTATTGGACTCGCATCTTCACTTTAAATGTTTTCTCTTCTTTCCTCTGATTGCTCTGTTTTGTCGTCTGGGTTCAAACGTAAAGTCGTGAAGTTTGAGGCTAAGTCGAAGTGTCCTATGAGTTGTAATCGACATAGTAGGTCCCTAGGAACCTGTAGAGGTCGAAGCCGTGACTGGGGAAGGTACGGTTGGCCGGGAACCAAAACAGAGTTTTGGACGGGTTTCTGGTTCGAGTTTGGAAGATGGTTTAGAGGCTGTGATGTTGTGTTTTGCTTAGGGAATTAGGTTTCTAGGAGTAGGATGATCCTAATAGTGTTGAAAGGATAAAAAAACAGACGGGATTTAAGGGGAAACCGGTCACGCCGGTTCGGTTCAGTTGAACCGGCTGGCTAGAGGTTGAAGATGACTCTGTGTGCAGGCGCATGGGGGCGCTTGCGGTGTTATCCAGGGAAGTGTCCAACTAGGTTTTGAGTCTAATTGTTTAACGAATCTTTTGGGATAGGTTTCGGGATGATCGGACGTAGTTTCGGGTTAGTTCTGCGGGGTTGAAGGTTTAGGGTCCCGTTGAAAGTACGCGTAGAAGTTCGGGAAAATTATGGGACTTGAGTAGGACTTTTTTGAAGTATTTAGTAACCTCGTTGTGGGCTTTGGACAGGTTTGGGAAAGCCGAGGATAACGGAATGGCCTGGGACGGCGTAAGTGCGCGCGTATCGAGGCGACGTCGGAATGGCCTGTGAGTTGACTTTGTTTTCTAACTCTTGATGCATGCATATTTGTTTTTATATGTTTTCTATATTCGATTCTATGATTTGATTTATGATTGTGATGGTTTACGGTTGGTGCACATTTTTCGAGGAAATGACGGTATTTCACATTTTACGAGATTTGGTGGATATTGTGATTTGAACCTGGTTTTAATGATTTGATTTCGGGATTTGAAATACGATTTGATGTCAAAGAAAGTAAAAAGGATTTCGGAAAGGGTTTTCGGGCTTGAAGCCAGTTCAAAAAGTGGTTTTGAGAAACGTGATTTCGGATTTTGGAATTGGAATTCTGGATGACGATTCAGAATTTGGTTTGGAACTTGAAGTGGATTCCAGGTTTGGGTTCGGAATGGTTATTCCGGATGCCGACTTACGGAATGATGGTTGCGGACTCGGACCTGGAAAGGAGATGGAGATGAGTTCTGGGTTTGGATTCGGGATCCTGATGAGATTGCGGATTCGGATTCAGATTCGGATTTGGAAATGGAAAAGTGGTTTTCAAACGGTTTTGGATTGGATTTTCTGAATCTGGATTGGGTTTAAAGACCCGGATATTGTGATTGACGGGGACGGGCCATGATTGGGTTTAAAGACCCGAATTGAGTTTAAAGACTCGGAGTTTAAAGACTCAGATATTGATATTTTCCCCCGTAGGCCTGATGAGTTTAAAGACTCGGATTATATTGAGGCCTGGATTGACTTTATAGACTCGGTAGTTTAAAGACTCGGATAGATCCAGCAGGTTCGATGGATGGAATTGTGGTTCAATATGTTTTGGTTTTATCCGTGATTGAAGATGACGGTTTTCAAGAATGGTTTTCGGTAGTTTTGGGCTGAGGCCCGGGATTTGAAAAAAGGAACTTGTGTTCGGTTTTTCTTATATGGTTTGTTTAACCGGAATATTGAATGGTTTTATGACATGGAATTGATATGCATGCATTGGTTTTGAAACGGAGGGTATAAATGTACTTGTGTTTTCTGTTAACTGTTTTTGAATTTAAAACATTATTTTTGTCCACTCACAGTCTTTTCATGTTTTCGATACCCTCCAGGTTGTTGCGGCACGGGCTGTTGATCGAGAAAGACGGAGACATCACACGTACGTTCCACAGTAGACTCTGCGCACTCTGGGAAGTTCGAAAGTTTTTGGACGATCTGATCGAAAATCCCTTGTCCGACTTATGTGTCACATGTAGGTTGGACGTCTGTTTAGCCTACGTGTCATGCGTAAGTTAGACGGGATTGGGATTTAGCCTTAATCCCGGGGGATTAGGGGTGGGTCCTGACAATTGGTATCAGAGCGAGGTTTTGTGTGTTCTGCTCGAGGTTTGGTTCCCATGATCGGTTGTTCGTCGATTTGGGTGGTGTGATGCTACTGTAGATGTGATGTCTCGCTGCGAAACAGCCCGATAGCAACCTGGATACGATAGTGATAGTACGTTCGTTGTGGTTAGTCAGTAGTGGTGGTTCGTGTCAGGATGTTAGTCGCTCGATACGCGGTACGAGATTTGAAGTACGTCGACTTAGGGCCGGAACGGTTAGTGCGTTGGTGTTGGTTTTGTTTGATGGATGGACCTTAGGGTCGGAGATACGCCAGCAGGATTAACCTGGACGGTAGCCGGTGAGCTACGAAGGAGTAGGTTGGTCGGCCTGAGGGGCCTGAGAGTGGTTTGCGGAGTTAGTGAGATATGTAGGTCAAGGAGGCCAGTTGGCAGTGGCGAGTTGGGCCGGACAGTATTTGGATGTGGAACGTATGAATTGGTGACCTTTTGGTTAGTTGGGTTAAGTTAGATTTGTGAGGCTACGAGTAGCCGGATGCCTTGAGTGGCAGGGTTTAGGAACTACGTTGAGATTCGAGGGATGTTTCCCCCTAGTGATGGTCTTAGTCGGGTGTGACGACCCGAGGGGCAAGGCTGTAGTGAACCAGTGGCAATTGCGGGTTTGGATAACCCGGACGACGGGGATGCTTGGAGGAACCCCGTGGGATTACTGGATTGTGTTGAAAAGTACCTGAGGGAAACCGTGAATTGGGGTTTGTGGTATCGTAGTCCTTATGGTTTGGGCCGACTTACGGCCGGAATGGAGACGGTGCTGCTAGGTGCAGCCGAGGTAGTGATTGCCTGGTGGACTACCCTGGACGAGGGTTCATATGCCGAGCAAGGTAAGGATGACCATGGGTAGGTCATGAACCTGGACGAACGGTTAGGATGCCGTGGGTTGATCAGAGTAGCTCAGCGGAAGTGTGGTTGTGATCGGTAGAAGATGAGAAGCCTTATGGCTAGTAGTTAAGTTGGGAAACTTGTGGTTGAAATACCTGGATTTGTAACCTCCCTTAACTTGTAGTGTGTTCCGAAGTAGAGCAGTACTTGGTGACGCCGAGTGTAGCGAGTGTTATGGTGAGTTCCGTTGAGGATGACAGAAGGAACTGAGAAATAAGTGACTATAACTGATCGATTTGAGGTTATTGAAGAGAACCCACAATCTAGGAGTGCCTTTAGGACTTTTTTGATTTCTTCCGACAAAGTGATTGGACCAGTTGGTATTGTTTCAGATTTGACCACCGGATAGGAAATCCCACGTGTAAGGTACGAGCACTGGAATTTCGGGAACGAAATTCTTTTAAGAAGGGTAGATTGTAACGACCCGTCCAAGAGCCGGGATTAGCAAAGTGATTATTAACGGATTAGTGAGCCTAATTGGTGTTTAGTTGGTTACTTTTGGCCCGTTAGCGTAGAATGACGATTTTACCCCTAGGTTGGGCAAAATGTTGACTTTTACTTCGGACGATCAATTGGGCTTTGACCGATGACCGTGACGTAGTTTGGGACGTCACGAGTCTGTAGACAGGTGGGACGCCCGATTCCGACATCCGAGGAGGAAGTTATGATGTTCGGAAGGTTGAGGGCATTTTCGTAATTTGGTTAACGAAGGGGAAAATGTAACGACCCGTCCCAAATTCCTAGATTAGATTAGTGAGGCTAATCCGTGATTAGTTGAGCAATATCGGACAAACGATGAAATATGACCGTTTTGCTTTCGTTTGGGCGGTCAAATGGACATTGTCCGATGACCGTGACGTAGTTCGTGACGTCACGAGTTCATAGACAGGTGACACGTTCAATTCCGACGTTCGAGGAGGAAGTTATGACGTTCGGAAGTTTAGGGGCATTTTGGTTAAAAAGGGGCAAATGTTGACTTTTTGACCGGGAGGTCCGATGGCCGAGGGCCGAAGACCGTTACGTAGATAAGGACGATATGAATCCATAGACAGGCGGCACGTCAAATTCGGACGTTCGACGGCGAAGTTACGGTTCACGAAAGTTTAAGTGCACTATTGTACGAAATACGAGACGAGTTCACTTTTGGACTCTAGTGGGCCCAGATATTTGTCCTGATGCCCAATGGATGAGTGACAAGTGTCACCCATCCAATGGACACCATAATTGATTCTTGCACCGTGCAAACCATTCCATTTTCTTTTCAAACCCAAAACCCACCCGATCTCACCAATTCTCTCATTCCCGTGCAACCCAAAACCCATCCAAATTCCACCCAAGACCAGGACAGAGGACCAGGAAGGATGTAGGACGCGGTGGCCGGCCCAAGAAGGCGCCGCCGTGGGCGGTGGAGCCACGAACCCGTGCGGGTGCACGGTATGGCCATTTTCCCTTTTAATTTTATTTTGATGTATGGGTGCTTATGGACGATTAGGATGAGTTTAGCGGGTTAATAGGAAGCTATTAGGATGATATTGGTGGGTGGTAGACGGCTGTGACGCCGTGGGACGATTTTGGAAACTTTGAACCGTATGGTTCAAAATGGAACCATGGGTTTATACGGTTTTTAGGGGGTTTAATTAATTGGGTTAGATAGGAAATGTGAAGATAGGAATTTAGGGATTAAAATCGGAGCAAACAGACCGAAAACGAGGAAGGAGGAGCACTGAATCGGTCACGCTGGTTCAACACAGTAACCGGACCGGAAAACCAGGAAAAACCGGTTTTCCTGAGGTTGATGATGAAGAATAGTAACTTTGCCCTTCTAGGAGCACGTGAGGGCGCGTGGACCATAATTTGGGGAAGTGTTCAACACGTGAAACCTTCTATTCGATGTAACGAACATTTTGGGACTAGTTTCGTGTCGATCGGACACCGTCTCGATATGTTTAGGGGCATCGGAAGGTTTAGGGTCGGTTTAAAAGTAGTTAAAAGTTTGGGAAAATTACGGGGCTTTAATGAGAGGTTAATTAAGTAGTTATTAACCTTCTATTAAAATTTGGATAGGTGTGGGAGTCCCGGTGACAGTGATTGGCTCGGGGAGCCGTATGGCACGCAAATCTAGGCGGCAGCTCGAACGGTCTGTGAGTGGACCTTATTTTCTAAATTGGTGCATGCATAAATGTTTATTATATGTTTTATTAAATGTTTGATGATGCCATGGGTGCATTTGTATGCGGTTACGTATAAGCACGTATTTCGAGGGTTCGACCTTATACGGTGCTTATACGGGTCGGTATTTCCTTATGGGTTTTAATGAATTGGATTTGGATTTCAAAAGGATAAACTCGGGTATAAGACCCATTTGGTTTTCTCTCGGGCATATGACCTCAGATATCGGGCACGGTGCCCAGCTGATGTCCTATGTTCGGGCACGAGACTCAGGTTACTTTACGGTTTTGATTTCAGGTCAGGGAACCTTAAATGGATTCCCAGGTTCATGACGATTTATGGGAACTGGCATGAACCCTTGTTATGGTATCGTGGTTCATGACGGTTTATGGGAACCGACATGAACCCTGGTTATGTTATTCTGGTGCATGACGGTTTATGGGAACCGGCATGGTTATGTCATTATGGATCATGACGGTTCAGGGGAACCGGGCATGAATGTTTATGTTATGTATATATATGTTCATATACCTTCCTTTACTTCTATTATCTCCTTCGGGGAGGGTCGTTGGCCTAGGTGGACCCCGGATTAGTCACGGAGCACCGATTGAGTGGAGTCGCCCCCCAGTTGGGTTCCTTACTCTTACGAAGGCTATGGTTACTATTACCTCGAGTAGGATCAGTGGTCTGCGGACATTGACCTTGACTTTGAGAAGACTCGGATTGAGACACGCGTAGCACGCGCGTAGCTTTGGAAACCCTTACAGGATTGGTTGTGTGAATTATATGTGTATGTGATATAAATATGTGATATGTGATGTACACAGGTTTTGGGCAGTGGCCCGTGTGTTTGGTATCTTCATGGATTTGGCCAGTGGCCCGTGTATTTGGTTTCTTATGATTTTGGGCTAAGGCCCTAATGAACGGTTTGATAAATGGTTTTCAAATGCATGCATGCTTTTTAGTGAAGGGTACAAATGTCTTCTTATGAAATGTTTTTATAAACTCTGGTTTTGTCCACTCACAGCTTTTAATGTTTTGACTGCCCTTCAGGTTGACATCGGATGTGGACTGTAGTAGAGACCGAGATATCACATACCTCATCCGGATCCTGGCGTACATTGATAGCCCGGGAGGGCAAAGGTCAGAAATATCCCTCGTCTGACACTCCGTGTCAGATGGGAGCAGGGTCATCCCGCGTTAATCTCGGGGGGATTGGGATGGGTGCTGTCAACGTGGTATCAAAGCATAGGATTGCTCATAGGATGCTTATCAGAGCGGGGTTGTCTCTATTCGAGCAACCGTGGAGCTCTTGGAGTATTATGCAGGTCGAGGATGTGATATCGCAATGGGCTACAGTTCGTGGTCAACCTGATTGTTGGGATGCCGATACGATAGTTAGTAGGAATGAATCATGGAATGTCTTGGTTCGGCACTAGATGCCGGGGTTGCCATAGTTCTGTCGTGGTTGACAGTATGGAACCCTACGAAAGGTGAACGTAACAGTACGTTAGCAGTTTGATCGTGAGACGGTTAGTTGGGATCGTCTTTCACGATGTCGTAGGATCGATTTGACGACAGTTCGGAATTGTGACCATCGGTTGGTCGGATTTGGTTGGGTTAGATGGATTTACTGCAGTTGGCAGCCGGATTCGAGGAATCCTGGTTGGACTTACGGTAGGATTGGATTGAAATCTTTGCGATGTCGGGACCGCGGAGTCGATCAAATTATTGATTTTACTACTTTTCGCAGTTGGGTTCAAAGTGACCCTAGGGCTTGATTGTGGAACCCTACCTTAGGTGTATGATTCAGGAATGTGAGTTGACGAGTGATTTGACTTGGACGACTATTCGGATTTGGATTCGTTAGTCGGTCTAGTCATGTCAGCTTGTGTTGGGACTGCACTTCGCAGTCGGGGTTGTACTTATCGGTTAGACCTAATTGGTTATCGTGCTACTTTAGTAGTGATGGATTGTTTGTGCAACTAAAGTCATGGATGACCTGGTAGACGACATTGGTTGAGTCGAGTTGCGACTGGTTAGTGATTGGTTGGACAAGTTATTAGGGTTGGTGCTTGTCGATGGAATCCCTGAGTGGGATCCGGAGTGGTTAATACGGGCGGTTGTTTCGGTTGGATGCGAATCTCGATAGCGAGGTCTGGTAGTTAGGTCTGCACGAGTCTGTAGCAGGCACTACTACCGAGAGTGGTTTAGTTATGATTGTTAGGAATCGGGGACGTTCAAGGGATGTTTCCTTTTCTCGTGTGAGTTGTCAGAGTAACTGTACCCAGAGGTGTTGGGTACGAAGGAGGCAGAGTTTCTCTTATTCGAGCAAAGGTACGGGATCTTCGTTCGGTATAAGCGGAGATCCAGGGTTGTCAGTTTGCACACGGGGTGCTGATACTGATACTGATGTCTGTGTGCCAATGTTAATACTAATGTTGAAGCTTGTGTGCTGGTACTAGTGCTGGTACTGGTGCCGGTGATTGTGATGACGTGAGTCACGAGTAGGGATGTGACTTCGTTGAGATGGGCATGTGATCGGTATCTGTGGTCCAGAGTGGATCTCAGATAGAGTTAAATTGGTTAGGGGACACGTGGTTGATGTTCGATTATGTTGTTTCCAATCTTGTTGGAACTTCGGAATCGCAAGAGGTTGCGATTGAGGTTATGAATCGAATGTGGGTTTTCCGCATTAGTATTGGGTATTTCGACGTCGTTTTGGGTGACTTCTCAGGTTCTACCATGGTAGATGGTGGTAGATGCGGTAGATGTTGTTGGTTGCCACTAGTACACTGATCGTGTATTGGTTGGTGGACCCGGATTTGATTGGGTCATCAAGTGGAGTTGAGTATATCGAAGTTTGGTGACTGAGATTTCTCATTTTCTGCTTGGTGGCAGACGCTGTAGGATTACATGGTATGGTGAGTGCAACGGGGTTTTGGTTGCATTCACATATGATGAATTTTGGTGTCATCGTGTTGGATCGTTCTTGGTTTTTCCTAGGTGGAATGACAAGGATCGATACGAGGTAATCAGTGAGAACCCACAGTCTCGGCTTGTCTCATCGTTGACTGATCTGTTTAGATGTGGGAATTGGTTTAGGACTTTGGGTATCATTATGGATCTGGATCGTGATCTTGATGTTCCAGATTGGTGGAGAGTTTATCACTCTTACTGGGATGTTTGAGTTGAGGATGATGGGACTGAACTTCTTTTCGAGGTAAATCTCGTACGGTATATTACTCAGGGGAGTAGGTGTCCGATGCGGTCGGATTTGGTTAGCTGTGGAGGTACGTGTATTGTGTTTGGCTTCCCTATGAAGTCAATTGATGGTACTGTGGTAATCGGTTGAGCGGGTAACCGATAGGTTCGGTCTTGATGCATCTCGATAGACGTGAATGAGATTTCAGGTTTTGGAATCAGATTTCTAGATGACGATTCAGGATTTGATTTTGGAACTTGAAAGAGGATTTCTGTATTTGGGTTTTGGAATCGGATTCTGGGTGACGATTCAGGATTTGATTCTGGAGCTTGACAGTGGATTTCCTTTTATGGATTTGGGTTCGGAATGGTTATTCCAAATGCTAGCTTACGGAATGATGATTTCAAACTCGGACTTAGACATGGTTATGGATATGAGTTCTGGGTTTGAATTTGGGATTTCTTATGAAATTGCGGATTCAGATTTGGAATTGGAAATAGATGTTGGGTCGGAGTTTCGATTTGTCTAATACGGGATTGGACATATGAACTCCATTATAGAAACGTGATTGACTACAACCTAGGTGGTTGTGGGCTGATTGATGGGTAGTTGTATGTACCTTGTACGTTGTTCGAGGTACGATACCGGGCAGACTTGTGATGCCTGGTGACGGTATTTAGGTTATACCAAGGGTACATTGGTGAGTGTGTTGGTAGTCGGCTTAGTTCCGATACCATTGACTTAGTTGAGGTCGTGGACTAGACATTGGATACTGTACGTTGGGTCATGGTATTTCTGATGGGTAGTTACACGCAAGTCGAGTATTTTTTGGTTAGTGTATACTCGGGTTGAGTCAGTTGGTGGTTAGTGTAACCACAAGTGTATGGTGTCAGTTTTTGACTGACGACTGTCAAGTGGTGGCAGTTTTTCAGATGTGTCAGCGTGGATCGTTGAGTGGAGATTTAGTAAGGAACCGTCGAGTTGTTGTGTCAACGAAACGGTAGATTTGACTAGTGGTGTCAATTCGGAGCGTACGACTTCTGCTATTCGACGTGGTCGAATGTAAACGATGCGACGTGAGCGTTAGTGGTACGTATGGTTGCAGACGAATACGTACTATTTTGTTTAATGGGTGTACTAGTGTCACGTGTTTCGAGGTCGATTCTACTTTCCACTAGGTGGATGTGGAATCAGGATAGTTGGAGTTTCAAGTACGAAACTAAATTAAGGAGGGAAGAACGGTTGGAATTAGGTCAGTTGGAATTTCGAGGACGAAATTAATTAAGGAGGGAAGGTTGTAATGACCCGTCCCAAACGTAAAGTCGTGAAGTTTGAGGCTAAGTCGAAGTGTCCTATGAGTTGTAATCGACATAGTAGGTCCCTAGGAACCTGTAGACGTCGAAGCCGTGACTGGGGAAGGGACGGTTGGCCGGGAACCAAAACAGATTTTTAGACGATTTTCTGGTTCGAGTTTGGAATATGGTTTAGAGGCTGTGATGTTGTGATTTGCTTAGGGAATTAGGTTGCTAGGAGTAGGACGATCCTAATGGTGTTGAAAGGATAAAAAAGACGGGATTTAAGGGGAAACCGGTCACGCCGGTTCGGTTCAGTTGAACCGGCTGGCCAGAGGTTGAAGATGACTCTGTGTGCAGGCGCGTGAGGCCCACGCGCAGCCACATTGGGCACCGCGTGGGGGCGCGTGCGGTGTAATTGTTGTAACGAATCTTTTGGGATAGGTTTCGGGATGGTCGGACGTAGTTTCGGGTTAGTTTTGCGGGGTTGAAGGTTTAGGGTCCGGTTGAAAGTACACGTAGAAGTTCGGGAAAATTATGGGACTTGAGTAGGACTTTTGTGAAGTAGTTAGTAACCTCGTTGTGGGCTTTGGACACGTTCGGGAAAGCCGAGGATAATGAAATGGCCGGGGACGGCGTAAGTGCGCGCGTATCGAGGCGACGTCGGAATGGTCTGTGCGTGGACTTTGTTTTCTAACTCTTGATGCATGCATATATGTTTTTATATGTTTTCTATATTCGATTCTATGATTTGATTTATGATTGTGATAGTTTACGATTGGTGCACGTTTTTCAAGGAAATGACGGTATTTCACGTTTTACGAGATTTGGTGGATATTGTGATTTGAACCTGGTTTTAATGATTTGATTTCGGGATTTAAAATACGATTTGATGTCAAAGAAAGTAAAAAGGATTTCGGAAAGGGTTTTCGGGCTTGAAGCCAGTTCAAAAAGTGGTTTGAGAAACGTGATTTCGGGTTTTGGAATCGGAATTCAGTTTGGAACTCGAAGTGGATTCCGAGTTTTGGTTCGGAATGGTTACTCCGGATGCCAGCTTACGGAATGATGGTTTCAGACTCGGATCTGGAAAGGAGATGGAGATGAGTTCTAGGTTTGGATTCGAGATCCTGATGAGATTGCGGATTCAGATTCAGATTCCGATTTGGAAATGGAAAAGTGGTTTTCAAACGGTTTTGGATTGGATTTGCTGGATCTGGATTGGGTTTAAAGACCCGGATATTGTGATTGACGGGGGACGGGCCCAGATTGGGTTTAAAGACCCGGATTGAGTTTAAAGACTCGAAGTTTAAAGACTCGGATATTGATTTTTCCCCCGTAGGCCAGTTGTGTTTAAAGACTCGGATAGATCCAGCAAGTTTGATGGATGGAAATGTGGTTCAATATGTTTTGGTTTTATCTGTGATTGATGATGACGGTTTTCAAGAATGGTTTTCGGTAGTTTTGGGCTGAGGCCCGGGATTTGAAAAAAGGAACTTGTGTTCGGTTTTTCTTATATGGTTTGTTTAACCGGAATATTGAATGGTTTTATGACATGGAATTGATATGCATGCATTGGTTTTGAAACGGAGGGTATAAATGTACTTGTGTGTTTCTGTTAACTGTTTTTGAACTTAAAACATTATTTTTGTCCACTCACAATCTTTTCATGTTTTCGATACCCTCCAGGTTGTTGCGGCACAGGCTGTTGATCGAGAGAGACGGAGACATCACACGTACGTTCCACAGTAGACTTTACGCACTCTGGGAAGTTCGGAAGTTTTTGGACGATCGGATCAAAAATCCCTTGTCCGACTTACGTGTCACATGTAGGTTGGACGTCTGTTTAGCCTACGTGTCATGCGTAAGTTAGACGGGATTGGGATTTAGCCCTTAATCCCGGGGGATTAGGGGTGGGTCCTGACAATTGGTATCAGAGCGAGGTTTTGCGTGTTCTGCTCGAGGTTTGGTTCCCAGGATCGGTGGTTCGTCGATTTGGGTGGTGTGATGCTACTGTGGATGTGATGTCTCGATGCGGAACAGCCCGATAGCAACCTGGATACGATAGTGATAGTACGTTCGTTGTGGTTAGTCAGTAGTGGTGGTTCGTGTCAGGATGTTAGTCGCTCGATACGCGGTACGAGATTTGAAGTACGTCGGCTTAGGGCCGGAACGGTTAGTGCGTTGGTGTTGGTTTTGTTTGATGGATGGACCTTAGGGTCAGAGATACGCCAGCAGGATTAACCTGGACTGTAGCCGGTGAGCTACGAAGGAGTAGGTTGGTCGGCCTGAGGGGCCTGAGAGTGGTTTGCGGAGTTAGTGAGATATGTTGGTCAAGGAGGCAAGTTGGCGGTGGTGAGTTGGGCCGAACAGTATTTGGATGTGGAACATATGAATTGGTGACCTTTTGGTTAGTTGGGATAAGTTAGATTTGTGAGGCTACGAGTAGCCGGATGCCTTGAGTGGCAGGGTTTAGGAACTACGTTGAGATTCGAGGGATGTTTCCCCCTAGTGATGGTCTTAGTCGGGTGTGACGACCCGAGGGGCAAGGCTGTAGTGAACCAGTGGCAGTTGCGGGCTTGGATAACCCGGACGACGGGGATGCTTGGAGGAACCCCGTGGGATTACTGGATTGTGTTGAGAAGTACCTGAGGGAAACTGTGAATTGGGGTTTGTGGTATCGTAGTCCTTGTGGTTTGGGCCGACTTACGGTCGGAATGAAGACGGTGCTGCTAGGTGCAGCCGAGGTAGTGATTGCCCGGTGGACGACTCTGGATGAGGGTTCGTATGCCGAGCAAGGTAAGGATGACCATGGGTAGGTCATGAACCTGGACGAACAGTCAGGATGTCGTGGGTTGATCAGAGTAGCTCAGCGGAAGTGTGGTTGTGATCGATAGAAGATGAGAAGCCTTATGGCTAGTAGTTGAGTTGGGAAACTTGTGGTTGAAATACCTGGATTTGTAACCTCCCTTAACTTGTAGTGTGTTCCGAAGTAGAGTAGTACTTGGTGACGCCGAGTGTAGCAGGTGTTATGGTGAGTTCCGTTGAGGATGACGGAAGGAATTGAGAAATGAGTGACTATAACTTATCGATTTGAGGTTATTGAAGAGAACCCACAATCTAGGAGTGCCTTTAGGAATTTTTTGATTTCTTCCGACAAAGTGATTGGACCAGTTGGTATTGTTTCAGAGTTGACCACCGGATAGGAAATCCCAGGTGTAAGGTACGAGCACTGGAATTTCGGGGACGACATTCTTTTAAGGAGGGTAGATTGTAACGACCCGTCCCAATAGCCGGGATTAGCAAAGTGATTAGTAACGGATTAGTGAGCCTAATTGGTGTTTAGTTGGTTACTTTTGGCACGTTAGCGCAGAATGACGATTTTACCCCTAGGTTGGGCAAAATGTTGACTTTTACTTCGGACGGTCAATTGGGCTTTGACCGATGACCGTGACGTAGTTTGGGACGTCACGATTCCGTAGACAGGTGGGACGCCCGATTCTGACATCCGAGGAGGAAGTTATGATGTTCGGAAGGTTGAGGGCATTTTCGTAATTTGGTTAACGAAGGGGTAAAAGTTGACTTTTTGCACCACAAGGTTTTTACATGTAGACCGAGGACCGTTAGGTAGATCTCGTCGTCCTGAGTTCAACGACAGACGAGATGCTTTCATTGGACGTAGGATGAGTGAGATACAGGTCTGGAACGGCGAAGGGTAAAATAGTAATTTTTGGACTTAGGGGCATTTTGGTCTTTTTACCTTGGTCCAACCAGATAAGGCCATATGGGATTGTGGGAGTGGATATTTTAGTTGTTGTCTAGGGGGAGTTGGACACGTGGGGGAGACCTAGAGGTTTCTAGGAGTGTTAACGTGTGCACGGCTACAAATTGTACACTTTCAAACCGTACAATTGTGCTTGGAAACAGAAAACAGAGAGTGGAGATGGTGAGGATTTCTGATCGATTCTCAGTGGGTGAAGGCTTGGGGTTTGAGTGTTTGATCAGGAAGGGTTGGTGAGTGAGTGCTTCCGCTTTAGAGACGGTGGGACAGTGGCTGCGTGTGTATCATGTTTGTTCGAAGAGGAAGAACAGGACAGAGGACCACCGTGCACGGTTGTGCACTTCAAGTGACCAAACCGTCGAATTGAACCCGTGGTGGTGTCGAGAGACCTGAGGGGAGTCAAATAGGCACGGCGGAGCTCACGGTGGCGGGTTGAGAGCAGGTAATTTCTCTTCTTTCCTCTGATTGCTCTTTTTTGTCGTCTGGGTTCAAACGTAAAGTCATGAAATTTGAGGCTAAGCCGAAGTGTCCTATGAGTTGTAATCGACATAGTAGGTCTCTAGGAACCTGTAGAGGTCGAAGCCCTAACTGGGGAAGGGACGGTTGGCCGGTAACCAAAACAGAGTTTTGGACGGGTTTCTGGTTCGAGTTTGGAAGATGGTTTAGAGGCTGTGATGTTGTGTTTTGCTTAGGGAATTAGGTTGCTAGGAGTAGGACGATCCTAATGGTGTTGAAAGGATTAAAAACAGAAGGGATTTAAGGGGAAACCGGTCACGCCGGTTTGGTTCAGTTGAACCGGCTGGCCAGACGTTAAAGATGACTCTGTGTGCAGGCGCTTGAGGCCCACGCGCAGCCACTTTGGGCGGTGCGTGGTGGCGCGTGCGGTGTTATCCGGGGAAGTGTCCAACTAGGTTTTGAGTCTAATTGTTTAACGAATCTTTTGGGATAGGTTTCAGGATGGTCGGACATAGTTTCGGGTTAGTTCTGCGAGGTTGAAGGTTTAGGGTCCCGTTGAAAGTACGCGTAGAAGTTCGGGAAAATTATGGGACTTGAGTCGGTCTTTTGTGAAGTAGTTAGTAACCTCGTTGTGGGCTTTGGACAGGTTCGGGAAAGCTGAGGATAACAGAATGGTCGGGGACGGCGTAAATGCGCGCGTATCGAGGCGACGTCGGAATGGTCTGTGCGTGGACTTTGTTTTCTAACTCTTGATGCATGCATATATGTTTTTATATGTTTTCTATATTTGATTCTATGATTTGATTTATGATTGTGATGGTTTACGGTTGGTGCACGTTTTTCGAGGAAATAACGGTATTTCACGTTTTACGAGATTTGGTGGATATTGTGATTTGAACCTGGTTTTAATGATTTGATTTCGGGATTTGAAATACGATTTGATGTCAAAGAAAGTAAAAAGGATTTCGGAAAGGGTTTTCGAGCTTGAAGCCAGTTCAAAAAGTGATTTTGAGAAACGTGATTTCGGGTTTTGGAATCGGAATTCCGGATGACGATTCGGAATTCGGTTTGGAACTTGAAGTGGATTTCGTGTTTGGGTTCGGAATGGTTATTCCGGATTCCGGCTTACGGAATGATGGTTGCGGACTCGGATCTGGAAAGGAGATGGAGATGAGTTCTTGGTTTGGATTCCGGATCCTGATGAGATTGCGAATTCGGATTCAGATTCGGATTTGGAAATGGAAAAGTGGTTTTCAAACGGTTTTGGATTGGATTTCCTGGATCTGGATTGTGTTTAAAGACCCGGATATTGTGATTTATGGGGGACGGGCCATGATTGGGTTTAAAGACCCGGATTGAGTTTAAAGACTCGGATATTGATATTTTCCCCCGTAGGCCTGTTGAGTTTAAAGACTAGGGAGTTTAAAGACTCGGATAGATCCAGCCGGTTCGATGGATGGAAATGGGGTTCAATATGTTTTGGTCTTATCCGTGATTGATGATGACGGTTTTCAAGAATGGTTTTCGGTAGTTTTGGGCTGAGGCCCGGGATTTGGAAAAAGCAACTTGTGTTCGGTTTTTCTTATATGGTTTGTTTAACCGGAATATTGAATGGTTTTATGGCATGGAATTGATATGCTTGCATTGGTTTTGAAACGGAGGGTATAAATGTACTTGTGTTTTCTGTTAACTGTTTTTGAACTTAAAACTTTATTTTTGTCCACTCACAGTCTTTTCATGTTTTTGATACCCTCCAGGTTTTTGCGGCACGGGCTGTTGATCGAGAGAGACGGAGACGTCACACGTACGTTCCACAGTAGACTCTGCGCACTCTGAGAAGTTTGGAAGTTTTGGACGATCGGATTGAAAATCCCTTGTCCGACTTACGTGTCACATGTAGGTTAGACGTCTGTTTAGCCTACGTGTCATGCGTAAGTTAGACAGGATCGGGATTTAGCTCTTAATCCCGAGGGATTAGGGGTGGATCCTGACATAATCAATTAAGGAGGATGACTCAGAGGATGAGACGAGTCTATAGGGACCGTTTTCATCGAGAATGGTGGTCGGAGCTGAGAGCAGTCGACGGTGGAGGTTGGCCGTGAACTTCTCGATCGGGGAGGTGAGGATCTTGACGTTGTTCATTGTTTTTGTTTCCACAGAACTCCTAATTTAACCCAGACGATCATGTAGGTGAAAACCCCGTCCAAAATGATCCTGTATCGACGGAGAACCGGTCGGGTTGGCTCGTGGGTCACGGCGGCCCGTTTTACAGTCGATCGGGTTGAACGACGATGAACAGTACCCGGCGCGTGGGTTTCACGCGCAGGGAATTCAACCGGCGCGTGGGGGCGCGTGTGAGGTAATTTTGGGAAACTTCCAACATGACTTTTGTCCTATTCAATGTAACGAACATTTTAGCATTGGTTTCGTGTCGATCGGATCCCGTTTCGTTATTGCTCGGGATGTCCGAAGGTTTTTAATCCAGTTTAAAAATACTTAAAAATTCGGGAAAATTACGGGACTTTGATAGAATGTTAATGAAGGGGTTAGTAATCCTCTAATGTGATTTGGACAGGATTGGGAGTCCCGGTGATAGTGGTGTGGCCCGGGAAGGCCTATGGCACGCGTATCGAGGCACTCGGTTAAACGGTCTGTGAGTGGACATTGGTTTCATAAATTCGATGCATGCTTAACTGTTTTATGATTGTTATAATTATGATTAAATGATTTACTTTGGATATCGGTGAATTTAAAATGATTTCACGTATTTCGAGGTGAATTACGTATTTGCACGTAAACCGAGATTTTCTGGATTTTCACCGATTTCCATAGATGTGGTTGAATATGATTTCATGAAACGGTTACGAACTTGAATAAAGTAAAATCGGGCCAGGAGCCCAGTTGAACTATGAAATCGGGCTAGGGGCCCAGTTAACTTGTGGAATCGGGCCAGGGGCCCAGTTGAGTTCTACATGTGATTGCGGGTCGGGGACCCTAAAATGGAATTGAATAAATGTTTTATGGTTTACATTTTATATATGTTCACATGCTGGAATCAATAAATGGTTTTGATGATATTTCGGTTATGGCACGTTTCACGGTATTTGGGCATGAGACCCGTTTGATGAAACGTAACGATCGGTTCGGATTTTACCTATGTATACTTATATGTTTTGCATGTGGATATCAATAAAATGTATTTAGTACTGCACTGTATAAATCCTTCCATATTATATTGTCTCCTCCGGATGAGGTACCCCGGAGAGGTCACAGACGTTTAGAACGTCCAGCGTCTATGACGCTAAGCATCGGGGATGCTGTACCCGAACGGGGTTCGGGGATTGAACTCGGAAATTGAGACCCGAGTGGCACGCGTAGCCTTGTGATTGTGACCTTATTGATGTCAGGGACGTCAGACATCAGGGATGTCGGATTGGAGTGTATAGTGCAGTGGCTAAAATTATGGTTGGTTTATATTATATGCGTTATGGTTCATATTACTGGATTTATGAAATAACTCTTGGATTGACTTTTGGAAATTGAAACTATGCTTTGGTTTCCGGGCTAAGGCCCTAATGGTTATTTATAAATAAATGTGTGATCATTGGTTTTTGGCGCATGCATATGATTTTACTGAAGGGCATAAATGTCTTATAAATGTTTTAAACAGACTTGTTTATTTTTGTCCACTCACAGCTTTTGTTTTCAATGCCCTTCAGGTTGATTCCGGATACGACTGCAGCAGAGACTTGAGCATCGCACACCTCCTCCATCGATCCTTACGCACTCTGGAAGCCCATTTGGGCAAAGGAAATCGGTTATCCCTTGTCTGACGCCTCTTGTCTGACGGGAGCACGTCACATTCCATGGTAATCCCGGGGGGATTGGGATGGGTCGTGTCAAGTGGTATCAGAGCAGGTTTTGCTCTTTTGTGCGCGAAGGACGAGGGTGTGATGTCTCTTTGGGCTGCAGTTCCGTTGTCAACCTGATAGATAGTTTTGGGTTTGTATGGTGAATTGGGTGTGTTTGGCCCGATACGCCATGCATTGATGCGATTCAACCCAGGTGGGGTTGTATTCGATTAACTGGTAATGTGGGACCGTCGGTTCGGTCACGTGATGATGGATTGTTGTGCCACTGGGCACAGCTAGGTTCAGGGAACCCCATTGGAATAATGTTATGGAAGTGCGAAACTCAGTTGAGTATTGGTCTATGTTTTGGACCCTTGTAGTGTTGGCTAGTGTACGGGGTGTTGATGCATTGGAGTTAGCCGATGACCTTCGTGGTGGAACCCACGATGGAACCCACGTTGAGTTGACGATTGGATTGGACGTCTATGCGATGTCAGGACCGCGGGGTCGGTCAGGTTGTGGATTTTACTGCAGAAGGCAGTTGGGTTCGGTAGGAACCCTAGGGTGTGACTTTGGAACCCTAATTTATAATTGATGGGCTGGAAAAGTGAACGTTATTTGAGGATTTGTGCTGCGGCGAGCGGCTGAGGTCTTGGATGACCATGTGAATGACTCCAGTGAGTCTTATGGGTTCGATCTATGGATACGGTTGTGAGATGAAATATGGAATCCCGTGTTGGATCGAATACTAGTGTGAGGTGTGGTTACGGATCTTGACAGCGATGACTGTTGGTCGACAGTTGTGTCGAGATGACTGGCTATCGAGAGTATTTAGTGTGGCTTTCACACTTGGGGATCAGGGGATGTTTAGGGAACGTCCATTATCCTGATGTGCCAGTGGTCAAATTGGAGGTACCCATAGTCGTGGGGTACGAGTGCTGTTACGGGATCGTCGTTCGTAATGAACGGAGATCCAGGGTAACAACTTTGCACACTGTGTGCTAGCATGGATGTTCTTGTGCTAGCATGGGTGTTCGTGTGCTATGTATGGATGTTGGTATGGTGATACCTTTATGCCAATACTAGTATGAATGCCTGTGTGCTGATACTAGTGTTGATGATGGTGCGTGGTGCTGGTACTAGCACTGGTGCTGGTACCGGTGTCGGTGATTGTGGTGACGAGGAGCCACCAGTTGGGGTGTGACTCTGTCATGATGGACATACGATTGGTATCTGCGACTCAGAGGTGGTTGAGTCTTGGACTGGATGGGATCCAGTGGAGGTTGTGTCGTGTTGGGATAAGTCCCAACAGATTTACGATGACAAATGATGAATGGATAAAAAGGTATGTTTGAGACTTGAGGAATCTAGGGACGATGTTCCCTATGTCATGAGAATTGGTGGATTTGGAGTGGATTTGGGGAGTTGTGGTCAACTCCGAGATTGGTAAGTTTGTGTACTGCTTATATCCCCTGAGAGTACAAGGAAATTATTGGAATTGGAAAAGTCGAGGAAAACCATTCGTGGTATTGATGTGGGATTTTGTGATTGTGAATCATTTGGAACCTGAGATTGAACCTGTTTAGGTTGTGATGTGAGACGAAGGCAGTATGGTATGCACATCCAGGCGAAGTTGTGGATTTCCGTTAGGAGTCGGGGTGTGTGCATACATGATTATTGGCGGACGTGTGGTCTGAGTAATGAATTGATTTTGGACACGTGGTGGTCCAAGTGAGGTATGGATGTGGGCAGTCCAGTGGTTGGACTTGACATCTCATTGGGAGCATGTCTGTTTCCAACATGGTTGGAACTCCCGTTTCGGGGAGAGTTGTGATTGGGAGACGAGAGGAGTGCTCGTTTCCGCATCGGTGATTGGTATTCCGAAGTCATTGGGGTTGACTTCATATTTTCATGCCGTGGCAGATGATGATTGTTGCTATCAGTACGTTGAGCATGTATGGGTAGGTGGACCCATGTTTGGCCTTGGGTCATTGGACACAAGAAGTTGTGTGTGATTTGGACTTGGTGGTGAAATGCGTGGTCATCTTTCCACCAAGGGAAATTTGGCGAATGATTCATTGAGGGTGAAGGACCCTACGATCAGCTTCCAGATGGATTGTTAGCTATGTGAGCATGTGTGGATCCTAGGTGGATCTGATTTGTGATGTTGTCGACTTTGGTCGATGTGACGATCTAGGATCGTGATGTAACTTGTCGGGTGACGTAGCGATGGATATGGATTGTGATCTTGATGATCCAGATGGGTGGAGAGTTTATCACTCTTACCTTGATATGTGAGTCGTAAATGACGGGACTGAACTTCTTTTCGGAGTGAAGTCCATATGGTTGTTACTCGGGTGAGTAGGTTTCCGATGTGGTCGAATTTTGTCAAACTCTGACGTGTGGATATTGGGATTGGCTTCCCTATGAAGTCAATCGAGTGTTTCGGACAGGCAACCGATAGGTTCGGTTTTGTTACGTCTTGGTGGACGTAAACGAGATTTTGGGTTTTGGAATCGGATTTCTGGGTGACGATTCAGGATTCGATTGCGAAGCTCGAAAATGGATTACTGGATTTGGGTACGGAATGATTATTCCAATGCTAGCTTACGGAATAATGATTTCGGATTCGGATTTGGAAATGGAATAAAAATATGATGTCTGGGTTCGGGTTCGGGATTTCTTACGAAATTGCGGATTCGGATTCGGAATTGGAACTAGATGATGGGTGGAGTTCGCTTTGTCTTATGTTGGTTTGGGCAAATGTACTCCATTTTTGGAACGTGTTTGGCTATGACCTGGATGGTTATAGTCAGATTGATGGATTGAGGTACGTACAGGGTACGTTGTACGAGGATTGATACTGGTTAGGCTGAGTGGTGCCTAATGGTGGTACATGGGATGTACCAGTGGTGTGTAACTAATGTGTTGGTAATCGGCTTGGTCCTGATATCATTTGTTTGGCTGTATTGTGGACTGGACATTGGATACTGTGCGCTGGGCAGATTGATCTTGTCGGGTTCTGTGATTTTATGAGCAGGTGCTCTTAGCCATGGTTGGCTTGTGGAACCCTAGTATTGAGATGTGTGTTCACTGTTGGGCTGGTATTCAATGTGTTCCAGTTACACCACTTGATGGAGTAAGTTGACGGTATACGTACACTCGGGATGAGTGAATTAGTGGTCTGAGTAACCACGAGTAGCCTTGTGTGACTTGATCACACCGTGATTTTCCCAGCGTTTTGGTTCGCTGACGGAGTCGGCAATTATGGACATTGAGAGTATTTTGTGTCGCAGGATTGGGCTTGCCCTTCGAATGGTGATCATGTGGTTGATCTTGCGCTACATCGAGAGTGATGTAGTACGTGGTGTTGTCACCGACGAACAGATGGTTGGAGCCTTACCAGGGTGGTAAGTTTTGTGGTGACAGTTTGACTGTTAGTGTCAGCATGGACTGACAAATGAGATTTGGTGACTCCCAATGGGAGCAAAGGTAAGGATGTATTGGCAATGGAAGGGAACCATCTAGCTGGAGGAGTCAGCTTAATGGTTGAGCGATCTTAGCGCGGATCAGGTGATCATTTCCACTCGAGGTGGTCGAGTGTTGTTGCTTTTATGACGTATGACTGAGATGGTATGCCTGGGTACAGCCGAGGCTGGTGTTGACCCAGTGTGTGGGTGTACAAGTGTACACAGATGTGAGGTCGAATTGTTTTCCACAAGGTGGTTGTGGAATAAGGTTATTGGTAATTTCGAGGACGAAATTCTTTAAGGAGGGAAGGTTGTAACGACCCGTCCCGAATATCGGGATTTAATAATATTTAATTGTGATTTACTAATCTGGGATTAGTTGGGCGATTTCGGACGAATTGTGCAAAATGACCGTTTTGCCCCTGGGCGTGGGCAAAACGTTGACTTTTATTTCGGATGGTCAAATGGACTTTGACCGATGACCGTGACGTAGTTCGGGACGTCACGAGTTCATAGACAGGTGGCACGTTCGATTCCGACGTTCGTGGTGAAAGTTATGATGTACGGGAGTCCAGGGGCATTTTCGTAATTTGGACGATATATGGGCAAATGTTGACTTTTTGACCAGGACGTCCGATGGCCGAGGGCCAAGGACCGTTACGTAGGTTTCGTCGATGCGAATCCAACGACAGGCGGCACGCCGAAATCGGAGATTCGACGACGAAGTTATGGGTCACGGAAGTTTGGTTTCGTTATGCACGCATTACGAGGCGGGGACACGTGGCGTTCTCTGATTGGTCTGAAATTCTGAGTGGGACACGTGGACCACTAACCTTTAATTATGAACTCAGATCTGGATTGGTCAGATTGATTAAATTATTGGATTAAAAAAATATAAAGAAATCCCACTTAGTGCATCTTTTGATCTCGACCCTTAATCTCATTGGTGAGATTTAATCTGGGCCGTTCATTCCTTTTCCCTCTCTCTTTAATTGGATCAGCCTACACCTCCCAATCTCATTTTCTCTCTAGCCCGTGAACACGCTCACGACTCACACTGCACACCACCACCATATCTATATCCTTGGGCCGTGCAGGGGACTGTGTGAGGACTGTTGGGAGCTGGGCACGGTGGGAGACGACGGGAGACGGCTGGGTTGGCGACGGAGGGGAAAAACAGGGGAAGTCCGAAACTCAAAATTTGGGGAGGTCGTTGTTGACTGTTTATGATCGTGCTGATGGGTGGTGGAGGTTCCTGTGATCAGTCCAGGCATTTTGGGTGGCCACGGTGGTGACCACGACGGCGATGTGGCCCTAAACCCGTGAGTCCGATTCTCGGGTCTAAAATGGCAGGATGGGCCTTACTGTCTTTCGGTCGATCTAGTAACCAGGAGGATGACTCAGAGGATGAGACGAGTCTATAGGGACCGTTTTCATCGAGAATGGTGGTCGGAGCTGAGAGCAGTCGACGGTGGAGGTTGGCCGTGAACTTCTCGATCGGGGAGGTGAGGATCTTGATGTTGTTCATTGTTTTTGTTTCCACAGAACTCCTAATTTAACCCAGACGATCATGTAGGTGAAAACCCCGTCCAAAATGATCCTGTATCGACGGAGAACCGGTCGGGTTGGCCCGTGGGTCACGGCGGCCCGTTTTACAGTCGATCAGGTTGAACGACGATGAACAGTACCCGGCGCGTGGGTTTCACGCGCAGGGAGTTCAACCGGCGCGTGGGGGCGCGTGTGAGGTAATTTTGGGAAACTTCCAACATGACTTTTGTCCTATTCAATGTAACGAACATTTTAGCATTGGTTTCGTGTCGATCGGATCCCGTTTCGTTATTGCTCGGGATGTCCGAAGGTTTTAAATCCAGTTTAAAAATACTTAAAAATTCGGGAAAATTACGGGACTTTGATAGAATGTTAATGAAGGGGTTAGTAATCCTCTAATGTGATTTGGACAGGATTGGGAGTCCCGGTGATAGTGGTGTGGCCCGGGAAGGCCTATGGCACGCGTATCGAGGCACTCGGTTAAACGGTCTGTGAGTGGACATTGGTTTCATAAATTTGATGCATGCTTAACTGTTTTATGATTGTTATAATTATGATTAAATGATTTACTTTGGATATCGGTGAATTTAAAATGATTTCACGTATTTCGAGGTGAATTGCGTATTTGCACGTAAACCGAGATTTTCTGGATTTTCACCGATTTCCATAGATGTGGTTGAATATGATTTCATGAAACGGTTACGAACTTGAATAAAGTAAAATTGGGCCAGGAGCCCAGTTGAACTATGAAATCGGGCTAGGGGCCCAGTTAACTTGTGGAATCGGGCCAGGGGCCCAGTTGAGTTCTACATGTGATTGCGGGTCGGGGACCCTAAAATGGAATTGAATAAATGTTTTCTGGTTTACATTTTATATATGTTCACATGCTGGAATCAATAAATGGTTTTGATGATATTTCGGTTATGGCACGTTTCACGGTATTTGGGCATGAGACCCGTTTGATGAAACGTAACGATCGGTTCGGATTTTACCTATGTATACCTATATGTTTTGCATGTGGATATCAATAAAATGTATTTAGTACTGCACTGTATAAATCCTTCCATATTATATTGTCTCCTCCGGATGAGGTACCCCGGAGAGGTCACGGACGTCTAGAACGTTCAGCGTCTATGACGCTAAGCATCGGGGATGCTGTACCCGAACGGGGTTCGGGGATTGAACTCGGAAATTGAGACCCGAGTGGCACGCGTAGCCTTGTGATTGTGACCTTATTGACGTCAGGGACGTTAGACATCAGGGATGTCGGATTGGAGTGTATAGTGCAGTGGCTAAAATTATGGTTGGTTTATATTATATGCCTTATGGTTCATATTACTGGATTTATGAAATAACTCTTGGATTGACTTTTGGAAATTGAAACTATGCTTTGGTTTCCGGGCTAAGGCCCTAATGGTTATTTATAAATAAATGTGTGATCATTGGTTTTTGGCGCATGCATATGATTTTACTGAGGGGCATAAATGTCTTATAAATGTTTTAAACAGACTTGTTTATTTTTGTCCACTCACAGCTTTTGTTTTCAATGCCCTTCAGGTTGATTCCGGATACGACTGCAGCAGAGACTTGAGCATCGCACACCTCCTCCATCGATCCTTACGCACTCTGGAAGCCCGTTTGGGCAAAGGAAATCGGTTATCCCTTGTCTGACGCCTCTTGTCTGACGGGAGCACGTCACATTCCATGGTAATCCCGGGGGGATTGGGATGGGTCGTGTCATCCACGCACAACGCCTTTTGGTGGCGCATAGGGGTGCGTGGGGGCGCTTTTGGGGAAGTGTTCAACATGTGTTTTCATCTATTCGATGAAACGAACATTTTGGGATTGGTTTCTAGTCGATCGGACATCGTTTTGATATAGTTCGGGATGTCCGAAGGTTTAGGATCGAGTTTAAATACGTTTAAAATTTTGAGAAAATTACGGGGCTTTAATGAGAGGTTACCGAAGTGGTTAGTAACCCCCTAGTGTGATTTGGACAAGTTCGGATATTCCGAGGATGTTGATTTAGCCCGGGAAGGCTTATGGCATGCATATCGAGGCGGCATCATAGGACGGTCTGTAAGTGGACATTGTTTTCTAAACTGTGATGCATGCATAACTATTTTATATGTTTTACATATGTGATTCCTATGCTGATGATTGTGGTATTGGTGATTTACATATTTGCACGTATTTCAAGATGTTTTTCGTATTCGCACGTATATCGAGGTTTATGGTTTTAATAATGGTTAAATGATATGATTTTGGATTTGGAAATATAGAATCAAGCTTGAGACCCATTTGGTTTATGAACTATCGGACTTTGAGTCCATTTGATTGAATGAGGCATCGGGCCAAGGGCCCAGTTGGTTTACGAAATCGGGCATGAGGCCCAGTTTTGTTTTATGAATGTGATTTCGAGTCGGGAACCCATAAATGGATTTGGATAAATGGTTTTGGACTTGAGAAATCGGATTTGTGGATTACGATGGTTTTACGGAAATCCCGGGCGTAAGCCCATTTGAACGGTTTGAGATGATTTATGAAATGGTTTTCCATATACCATCCTTATATCTATGGATTGTCTCCTCCAGTTGTCTGGGATGATGGAGTAGTCACGGCGCATTGCCTGCGAGGGGTCACTGCATGGAGCAACCAGACCGTACAGTGACTCAGGAGCAGGATTGCTAGACGTCTGGGACGTGAGATATCTGGAATGTCAGAGATTGACTCAAGTTGAGACCCCAGGTAGCACGCGTAGCTTGGACCGTGACATGACGTCTGAGACGTTAGGCGTCTAGGACGTCAGGCGTCTAGGACGTCAGGCGTCTAGGATGCCGAGGATTGGTACATAATGGTATTGGATGGAATTGTGATTTATGTCTTTACTAGATTATGTATTTGGATTCGAATTTATTGGATTTATGTTTTGGTTTTCGGTGTTAATGGATTTGGGCAGGGACCCACATGGTTTGGATTTACGGTTTTAGACTGAGTTTCCACTTACTTAGATTTATGGTTTTGGGCCAAGGCCCTAATGATTTAATTAAAGTAAAAGGTTTGATTATTGGTTTTCGAATGCATGCATACTTTTTAGTGAGTGACATAAATGTCTTTTTAATAAATGAGTTTTATGAACTTATTGATTTTCGTCCACTCACAGCTTTTAATGGTTTTAATATCCTTCAGGTTGATCACGAATGCGGGTTGTAGTAAAGACCGAGACATTGCACTCATCCACCGATCCTGGTGCGCTCTAGAAGCCCCGAACGGGCTGAGGTTTGAGTTATCCCTTGTTTGACACTTCGTGTCAGACTGGAACATGGCACATCCCGCGATAATCTCGAGGGGATTGGGATGAGTCGTGTCATCAGCAGTAGCATCAAATAAAGCTCACAATGAAAAATGTTGCACAACTTTGACTACCACTTTAATCTCATCGCTCAGATCATACTCAAATCATATGCATTTGTTTGCCTTATTGGCCACAAAGGCCCAAAACAAAACGGGAGACGTTTATAAATCTTTGCTCATATTGTGGTATGGTCATGCCACCCTGTCTAAGTTGTAAAACCTCTGCCTACATGGTATCTTTATAAAACCAAAGGTAAAGCTTCTCAAAGAATCTCCCTTGGAACATGTAACGACCCGGAAACTTGAAAATAACGATTTTGCCCCTAAATGTCAAAAGGTGACTTTTTGACCTGGGTACTTTTTGGATGTTCTGAAAAGACCGTTATGAAGGCCTCAAAATTATAAATCCATAGATAGTAGTATGCCAAAAATAGATGTCAAATAGGTCTGTTTTGGGTCTAAATAATGTAGGGCATTTTGATAATTTTGGGCATAAGGGTATTTTGGTAATTTTGCAAGAACAACCAAGTGTTGTCTAGAGAGTTCCTAAATTTTTCCTCCCTTATGCATCCACCGACCTAATGATTATATATATATATATATATATATATATATTTGTGTGTGTTTGTGTGTTGTTGTGGGTAGTCCAGGTAGTGGTGGATGAAACAAAGAACAACCACCAAAAACCAACCTGTGAGGGAAAGATGAGCCAGAAATAAGAGCTAAGGGAAAACAAGGAGGAAAAGAAAAGAACAAGAGAGAGAAGAAGATATAGTGGAGAACTTGATGAAGAAGAAGGAAGAAAACCTCCATAACCCGTGAAGTTCAATGATGACCATGGGTCAACACTATGTTTCGAGGCCTTTTAGCTCGAAACTAAAGATGTCAGAGTGATGGGTGAGTTTTTATGATCATTTAGGAGCCAAGGGAAGGTGTTTAGGATGTGGGAACCTTGGGAAAACTCAGATGGAAGCCATTGCCGAAAGTTGGTAGGCTTGAACTGTGAGTTTAGTTATTTATTTCTTTCTTTTAATACTATAGATCTTCTTTTGGTTCAAGTAATAGGAATTTCAGTGTTTGGAATGGCGAAAATGTTGAAAGATAGCCTAGATATGGGTGGGTCGAGATCGTGGGTCGAGTGACTTGAAATAGGACCCACCTAGAGGTCGGAGGTGAGTAGCCTCATGACTGCATTACAGTCGCACGTGGAGGCCACTCGTAGAGGAGCACGACGGTGCCCGAGGGCGCGTCTGGTGGCTCTTGGTGGTTTAGCCAACATGAAAGTTTGAGTTCTTAATCTTGTGAGTTCAATGGCACATTTTTCAGGTTAATTGGATATTGTTCAGATACAGTTCTAAGTTCCAAAATAATGTGTTGTGTGTTTAAATTGAAAATTGAATTTAGGAAAATTCAATGGTCTTGACTATACTTATAATTGGATATTAAGGAGAATTTGGTTATGTATATATTGTGTGTGAAAAGGATAAATATTTGAGAATATGTTTAAAGGGTTTAATGTATGTAATTATATTCTTATGCATATATTGATGCTAAATATTTGAATATGATTATATTGAGTGTTAATAAACTTAATAATCAATATGACACTTGGATGAGTGGGATTCAAGCCTTAGGCTTATGTTGATGTTAAAGAACTTTAATGGAAAATTACAATGATTAAAAAGATTTAAGGAAATATGAAAGAGTAGTTTATGTGGACGGATTTTTATTTTAAAGTTTATGGTTAATTTAATATTTTTACCATATATTTGATATCGCAAATCGGGATAAATATAATGGAAGTAAGACCGAATATAGTCGAACTAGTAAACTCAACTACTTGTTTGGTTAGTATGTTGGACGTAGGCAGAACCCTACAAGGGTGGACATATTTTGGTTCATCTAATATGATATGGACATGAATGAAATTGGTGATATCTTTTGTCCGACAAGAATTGTCAGACGGAAGCAGAACTAGTCTGATTTTCAAGAAAATTAAGGACGTGCCCTGTCAAAACGCCTCACATATGGTGGTACGGATGTCCCAATCCATCATCACGAAAGCATGTCACCAACAAAAAGCGTGGCAAACATAATATCCCTTCCTTATTGAAAAACCGTACATATATAATTAAGATCCTTAATGACATACCTCCTCAATATATAAACTTACAGGAAAAAACTTTTTAATGAAAACTCAGTAAGCCCATCGCAATTCTCGAAAGAACAATGCCCTATGGTCCACACTAATGTTTTGAAAACCCTCCTCGAAAGAGATTAAGACACAAGAAAATCCCATCATTCCCCAGTGTACCATGAAGGGAAGTCCAACATAAAGTTGTGTCCTCCTAACCACTGTTGAAATTACCTCGACATTATGACTAAGAAATCAAGAGATCCAATACAGGAAACTTCTCATCTAACAACAGTTGAAAATATCTCAAAGCAATGGCTAGAGAATCGGGTGGTCCAACATATGGACTCACTCTCCAGAAATGCATATATGAAAATACCTCAAAATATGGATTGAATTTATGTACTATGCGCATAAACAACCTTGACGAACATATGACAAAAAATACCTCAACATTATACATTACACATGCGTAGGAGAAAATAATCCAACCCTTGACAAGCACATAAAAGAACATCATGTGTTTGAGAAATGGTCAAACTCTAAATGAGCTCATGACATAAATTTGATAGCTATCACTAATTGAATAATTGAATTCTACATTTGTTTATATATATTATTTGTATGAGAAAAGTATATATTCCCATTTGGATAATCAAAGAATATAAAGGTTGATCATTAAAATTTTATCATATCTACTAATTAAGAGTAGTTAATTAAATTAAACTCACCTAAAACATATCAATAGCCGGAGTGTGGAACCAAGTATTTTTGACTGAATAGATTTTATTCAAAACTCGAAATTGTTTTTGGATAAAAGTTTAGTTTTATTGTGGAAATAGTATAAAAAAGTTAATAGGGTGCGTGGGACAATGTTGGAAGTAGGGTTATGATGAGGGGTTAGGAGTGTAATGATAGGAATATAGGATTTACATACACAAACAAGCCGGGATTTGTTTGACAATTTAACCTCCGGAGTAGATCTGAATTCTACCACTCTTCCCGTCTCCCTCAAAAGATAGATTCCAGAGAGAGACAGAGGGGGGCATTTTCCAACTCTCCTCTCTACTCAGCGAAACCCACCCGCTTCTTTCACTTGAAGCCCTACTCTCACAGTCACTGCTTTGCTGCTCGTTTTGATTCTTTCTAGTACAAAAACTCTCTACTTTTTCCAAGTTTTAGCCCCCAAAAGACCACTTTTCTCACTCGTTCTCTCTTGTTTTTCTCCTTCTGAAGGAGAAAGGCAAACCCAACAATGGGTTCATTTGAAGTTACAAACATACTCTTCACTAAGATCAAGAGTGTAGACCCAGAAAATGCTACCAAAATCATGGGTTATCTTCTCATACAAGATCTTGCCGAGAAGGATTTGATTCGCTTGGCGTACGGTCCGGACACTCTTTTGCACTCGCTGATTGTGAGGGCTAAAATTCAGTTAGGACTTTGCTCGAACACTTCGTCGACGTCTTCAACTCCTTCCTCTCCTTCCCCGCTAAACCCCATAGCTAGACCGACCAACGCTAACCCATTTTCCCAATCTTCCCCTAGAATTCCAAACGGTTTCGACTTTGGGAAAAACCCATCTTCTCCCTCCTCAAATTCTTGGCCACTTTCTGGGTTCCAAACCAACGCCATTAGTCCGAAGTCAAGCCCTTTACTGTCTTATGATAATATCCGAGCCGGGTCGTTCTCACTTCCGTCACATTCGCCCCACTATAGCAAAGAGGTCGGTGATGTTTGGCCTGGCGGTGACCTCATTGAGGAGCAACAACTCAGTGAGTACCTTTCTTTTTTGAATGAGTCCTCTTCCTCGAGGCCTGAGGATCTTATCGAATTGGATCACGGAGCTCCAAATTGGGCGCATTCTGTCAACAATGGCGATGCCCATTTCCACAGAAGGAGCTACTCAGCCAGCGATGCATGTCTTGGGTCTGAAGACCCTCCTTTTGGAGGTGGTTTCAAGCCTTGCCTTTACTATGCTAGGGGATTTTGCAAGAATGGGCCCAATTGCAAGTTTGTGCATGCTGATTCCTTGGACTCTCCTGGTGCCATTGTGGGGTCACCGAGTAATCTCGACGAGTTTGAACAGCACGAAGAGATGATTAAGATGAAGGCTATGCAGCAACAGAGATTAGCTGCTGCTACTTCTCAGTACATGGGTGGAGGGTCACCTAAGTATATGAATTTCCTCCTGCAGCAGCAAAATGACCCTCAGAGGTATTGGACCAATTTGCCATTTTCAGTCGCTTTATTGACCCATTTTGCTATTTTGTTTTGCTTAATTTGCCTGTAATTCATAAAGGCTATTGATTTGAGTGTGTTGAATATTTTT